>OY101450.1:7118516-8318516 GCA_956483635.1 Panzeria rudis | reverse complement strand
CAAAATATTGGTAAACATCAAACAATGCTATTTACACAAATTTAATGTTCAACTTCAACAGAATTATCTCTACATGCTATCATTTTCATGGTTGCTAGCAAATAATGCGATCTGATCTGCTAGCAGGATTTCCTTAAGGATATTCAAAACCAAAGTAACCAACAACTCAGCAAGTGTTTTTCTCTAGTAAATCAAGCATGACACTAAGATTTAGTAACCAAACACACTGTATTTTAAAATCCATCATAAAAACATTATTTATGCTAAAAGGGGGATCTAAAAAAAAAAAAAAAAAACAACGTTTAAATGTCCTTTACGTTTGCTAAACCATGAGTGTTAATTGAAAAATATTGTGGAAATTTTTTGTTTGTTAGAAGAAAAATATATGAAAGCATAAAATTGTTGTGGATGATTATAAAACCATAAACTTAAAAATTCTCAAGAATTTTATGTACAGAGATACATATTTTCAGAAGATTTTTAAGTCTTTGTGACATTTAAAAATGTCACTCGTTCAAAAAAAAAAAAAAAGGAAAATATTAAATAAAGTTTTAAAAACATAATGATTTAGTTGGCTTTTGTTAAATTTCACAAACACACGAAATATTTTAGTTGACATCATAAAACGCTTATGATTAAATGTGAAACACGTCTTTACTAAATACAAATTGCTGTCAATGTCACAAATGTCAGGTAATAAAAGAATTTGTGAAGGATTTTCAAATAAAAACAAAAGAAATAATTATTACAATTTTTTTGTTTTGAAGCAAAATTTTTAACTAAAATTCAGGATTTTTTTCCGTGTGGAAATTTTAAGATATTCAAGGTTTTCTGAATAGTGGAAAAATAAATAATTAGTTTCTAGGAAATAAATTAGATTTGTTTTTTGATAATGGCTAACAATGTCTGAAAGATGAATTTTGATGTTCTATTTTAAGTTCAAGTTAGTTTAGAAGTTTTGGTCTCACCAAAAATTGCCTTACACAGAAAAAAATATGATATGCTTTTTTTTAAACAAAAATGTTTTTGAAACTGATTTAAAATTTTTAGTATTGTCTTTATTTGGCCTCCTAATAATTTTGTTTCACTTATTATTAAATTTCATTTTCTCTATTGTCAATGTAGGCAACATGATAAAAATATGAAATTGTTTCATATGTTTTTTTAATTCCATAAACATTTTTTATTGAAAAAATTTGTAAATTGAAAAAATTGGATTTTTTTTCAAACAAATTATTAAAAATTTTTTTTTTTGAATTTACAAATTTCTTTGTGGAGCCGAAATTGAACAAGTTAACATTTGATTCAGAGAATTTGCTGTTTGGATGGAAAAAAATTCTTTTTCTGTAAATTTTCAAAGTTTTGTAAAAAAAAAATCACAAATACAATTGAAAAATGCGACTTAAATTCTCGAATAGTGTGGATCCTTGGCTACAATTTCCATATGGTCGAAAGGAGATACAAGCAAAGATGTGCAGAAACATGACCAAAATTTCTCAGAGAACGTCAAAAATTTCCTAAAGACAAATTTTCAAAGGTTTTTAAAAAAACTCACAATTACAATTGAAAAATGCGACTTAAATTCTCGAATAATGTAGATCCTTGGCTACAATTTAGCTACAAGTCTAAATTAGCTACAAGTAAATATGTGCCCAAACATGGCCAAATTTCCTAAAGATAAATTTTCAAAGTTTTGTAAAAAAATTCACAAATACAATTGGAAAATGAGACTTATATTCCTTAACAGTGTGAATTCCACAGTAGAATTTTATGCCAAATTATGGTGAGTTTTTCCCCCTTTTTTTAAAAAAGCTACAAAAAGATTAATACAGCGCACGTAGCGACAAAAGTATATCAAACCGCTCGATAAATCAACCGCCATCTTTTGATAAGAAAGATTGGTACCAATGGAAAGGTAATTTTCTCTAGAAAATATTAATAGATATCATAGCCCCCGAAGATATTTATTTAAAAAAAATACAAAAAATATATATATAAAATTTTTTTTAATTTCTTCATTCTATATGAATGCTATTATTATTTTTTGCTACTCCCCTGTGGAAAATTTTTGTACCAACTGACTTCAACGCACTTGTCCTGGTAAAAATGGGTGTAGTACAACATGGTCCCGACCTGTGAGCGGTGAAAAAAAAAAACATATCCATCACTTAAGTAAAACAATAAAGATCGTTTTTTTTTCATTCAAAAAAACAACACAAAATTTTTGCTAAATTGATTTTGAGATACAGTGTATTAAAGGGGCAGGATCATCAAGACATTCATTGATATTTAAATAGGAAAAATAGAGCTATACACAAACCACAATACGCGTAATATGTTTTCATCAGACTTGAAATGGCGATATAATACGTATGTGTAAAAGAAAAATGGGGCTTAATTTTGAGCCATAGCATAAAGTGATTATATTAAAAGATAGACATATAAAGTCTTAGAAGGACTTTCTTGCAACGTGCAAAAAATTTTACATTCGGAGGGAAGGATCCGAGATGACATAAGTGGCGCCCAAAATTTTATGTCGGATTAAAAAGCCACCAGGACCAACAATTGAGCCACAGTCAAGCCATAAACAACGATATGAAATATGATCGGACTTCAAATGGCGGCGCAATATATAAAAAATAAAAAGTGCAGTATTTTAAGGCGTGTTAAAACAATTTTTTTCCTGTTTTAGAAATGTCATTGACATATCTTTCATTCTAGGAGGTGACTGCTGCAACTTTTTTTCGACCCACCCACCCTATAATACTACCAAGTATAAGGTGCAAAAATTAAATAGAATCGCATGTGGCAAAAAGTGGCAAAAAGTTAAACATGGATGCAAAAATAGATCTTCTTTATGCTTTAATGTGTATGTAACAGATATGGAGAATATTGGGGATCTCTATAACTTTTATTCGTTTAAGCTTTTAAAAAGTATAAAATATAGTTTGCAATTATACCTTTCGTATTAACATGAATCGGACCAAGAACAGACTACAATTTTAAAATCATATAATAGCAACGTGAAAACAAAAAAAATAATTCCTTAATGATAAACATAATTTTTTAATTACAAACTTTTATATTTTGAAGATATTCCCCCTTTTATGAACGGCGACGTCGACGTCACATCAACACGACAGTAAACAATTGTCACTTGTCTACTTATTTTCGACAGCAATTGACTGCTATTGACTGACAGTCTCTTACTATTTTCTGAAGCTTATGAAATTAGTCCAGCATGATAAGATTAATAAATTGTTGTCGACAAAGAGTAGACAAGTGAACATTTTTTAATGTCTTGTTGATGTGACGTCGATGTCGCCTTTCACAATAGGGGGAATTATTTTAACACTTTGAAAATGTATTTTTTTAGTTGAATTTTGATTCTAACCACGGATTACAGAAAGACATTGAGAAAAAAAGCTTTGCGCAAATATTATTTAAAAAGTGTCCTCTTTCAAATGATATAAAATATTCTTAAAAAAAATCCCAAATTTGATTTTTAATTTATCGCGTGAACTCTTCATATCTCTGCCCCTATGTGCAGCGTAGCATTAGAGGGCTAAATGTCCCGCAAAAAATTTCCTCATATATTTGCACATAACAGTACTTTACAATCTTATACGTTCAACGTAAGGATTACAAATTATCCTATGCCCATTCACTATAACAATTTGCAATAAGTGGTGACGAGTTTTAACTCCCCGTAAAATTATTCCCAGATGTAAACTTTCAAAACGCTGATACACGTGTATTTTTTTGCTGCCCTCTCCCAGAATCAGTTGTTAGAATTTCATCATTTTTTTGTGTTGTACTGTGTAATTAAAAGAAATGAAAAACTGTGTCTATACCCTGCAGATAACGATACTAGTTCATACACGCTTGTAAAGTATACTCCATAGAGGACTACGACTAGTCCAAAGACAACCCAAATGTATGGAAAAAACATGGTCGATTTAACATTACGATGGCCTAGGACTGGACCATATAACCCAGCTCGACACTATTCTATCTCGCTACTTGATGGAGCACTCAATTGTTCGTATTTTAACGATTGCATATACTATTTGCAATCGTTAAAACGCAAACAATTGTCACTTAACTAAAAACTCTAGTTTGCAAATAACATGGTCCATGACTGCATTCAATTGGACCATATTGTAACTAGTCCATTTCACTCAAAATGGATCACGTAGTCCAATATTATCTGCAGGGTATTACTGTTTCCCCAACTATATATTAATTTCCTATAGAATTTATAAAACAAAACTTGTTTTACTACGAATATAAATATTGCGCATTTTATTTAATGAATACAATTGAAGCGAACCATAACCAGATTCAATAATGCTAGAGAAATTTTCGAAATAAAACGGAACAACATTTGTTTGTCATACCACCACTCACTTATTAGCATATTAAGGATTTTCTATTCTTTTTTTTTTTTTTGTTTCAAACATTACCAAACACACAAAAATTTCTTGCTTGGCAAAAGCAGTCATATGATTTCTTACGTGTGACCAGGTGTGCTTAAGACTTGTGACGACACACTTAAATGCCAGCAAAGAAATACAATAACTTGTTTTAACAACCCCTAGTAACGAACAGTGATATGACTATCGAATGTTGTTTTATGAAATGGAATGTGTAACAATTTCGTAATAATAATTTTGCATTTGAAATATCTCAGCCGAGGGGAGTTTGATGAAAAAAATTAAAAAGACATGCGCAATAAGTTTTTTTTAAATGGATTCTTACAATACTATTTGGGAAAAAACGAGTCTTTGTGGAGCATGAAAAAAACTGTTGATTGATGTTGAGCGAAAAAAAAGAAATATATTTTATGATCATTTTGCAAAATGTTATGGAGGGTATAGACTCATGAAATAAGTTTAATCAATTTATTGAACACTCTTCCTTTTTAGTCTTATGCCTTTCCTACAACAACACCAATGCAAAGTAGAGAAAAAAGTTATATAGATATTTTTTTGTAAAAGCCAAATGAACATACACACATGCATGCTTTGCTTTTTTTTAAATTAAGCAAATACGTGCATGTATTAGTAGCAACTTTAAACGCCTATAGCTCCCAACATACTAAACCGATATTAACAAAATATATATTGTGTACATCTGAAAATAAAAATCTTTGTAATGGTATGAGCTATATCAAAATCGGTTGTAAAATAAGAACATAAAATATATAACAATAAACTGTCTTGCCTATTAATTATGCAAATAGAAAATATAATTTAAATGGGTTTGATCACATGACCAAAACGAGCTACTAAACTATATAGTTTGACCCAAGTCTAGAATATTTTAATTAAAATAATTAGTTTTTTTTCAAAGAAAAGTTGCTTAACTTTGTAAAATTTACAAATACAAGCCTTAAAATCTTACCCTGTTAATAGCTCAAGCGCAACGACCTTTGCTGTGCTGAAAAGTTGAAAACTTTGGTCATCAGCCCCTAATTCTTTATACACAAGGGTTTTTTCTTCGTCTTTTCTTCTAAGGACAGCTGGCATTTTGTGTTTTAATTGTCTTCAGCGATTTGTTTCTTAATAAAAAAAATATTTATTATAATTTTTATTTTGCTTGGAAGATTTTTTTTTCTTTTCGTATCAAATACTATAAGAAATTTACCCTTGGTTGAATATCCAGCATGAAGTCATGCAAGAAATATTTCCTCTTCTTTACGTCTGGCAGCAAATTCAAAAGTAATCATTAATTTTGTTCATATGACTTGGAAAACTATGGGTTTAATAGTGATTTTCAGTTTCATTGTAAGAAAAAGGGGAGGGTTTTTGGTTTGGTTTTGCAATATTACCAAATGATCAATTTGAAATTGGTCGACAATTCATAAACTTATTTACACGACATATGCTGATATTTTTGAGTTGCAACAACTGAAACGCGTGTGAAAGTTTATTAATATTTTTTCGCTTTGTTTTGTTTAAATGAAACGAACAAAAAAATTTTATTTTGTAGGTTTTCACAGCTGGGTTGGGTGTTTTGTTTTACGTGTTATTAGAATCTACGCACTAGTTTTCCTAGAGATCCTTTTCAAAAAAAATTATCCTGGCAATAAACTTTTAACTAAGCTGATCTGGAATGTGGCAGAAACGTGCGTAGCTAGAAAGTGTTTCTTTAAGAAAATTTTGTAAATATGTAGATGACACACTTAAAGGTAAATAAGGTCCTTCGAAGATAAGGATATCATAAGCAAGGGTCGTTCGTCCAATAAGTAACATGACAAGTATGTATATGTAATTTATTACAGCGATCATAAGAATTCTTTGCAGGTACCCACAAATTTAATTCATGCGAAGGACACTGGACCAGCAACAAAAAAAAAAATTAAAAATGTAGTAAACGACTGATTCTGGCGGAGAGCACAGAAAATATATGCGTGTCTCGGCGTTTTCAAATTTACATCTAAGATTCATATTAGGAGGAGTTAAAGTTCCTCCACTTTTGCATATAGTTATTGTGACTGTTTTTGTGGAACATATAAACCCTCTAAATTTTCGTTGTAATGGTCTTTTTGGCGCTTTTTGAAAAAGGTGACAAAAAACTCTCCTTCTGCGGGAACATAACGGGGTGAAACTTTCCACAAAAATATTTGACGAAAAATTCTGCTATGTATACGTTTTTAAATACACCCAAGCACCAGACTCAACTTGAACGACAGCAATCATTCAAAACTTAAAAGGTGTTAAGGGTTAATTTCGTACTTATGCACAATTAGTACTCTGCATAGAAAATCTTGTAAGCATTACGTTTAAGGTATAAAATGTGTTTGGCATTTTTATGTAAAACACTGCGAGGAATATTTTTGTAGAACTCTTCAGCCCGCTATATCGATATGGAAGAGGAGTTTTTGTCCCTCCTTTAAGAAAGATACAAATAGACCCATACCACGACGAGTTAGAAGGTTAAAATGTTCTACAAAAATTTTCCTTGTGATGTTTTACATAAAAGTGCCTAATACATCTTATACCTTAAACTCAAGGCTTAAAAGGTTTCCTATGCCGAGTCATTGTAACTACGTGAGAAAGGAGAGGGGAATTTAATTCTGCCAAAAATTAATCCCAGATGTAAACTCTACAAATCCCGATACACATATCCTGTTTTCCACTCCCTGAGCCCGCCCTGACAAAGGAAGTTAACGAACTGTGTACCAGCGCAGGAAATAAATTAGTTTTTGTCATTAACTTGGATCTCCTTGGCAATATAACAAACCCATTTAATTGCAAATTGTTTTCTGGTACTTGGAACCGTATTGGTGAGGTTTTTCTTTGCTAGTTTTGTATTCAATTCCTTTTAATTAATTGCTTTCAAAGGATTCTTTTATCTTATTTACAGATCATGTTTATATTAATGTTTAATTGAATTTACTTAATTGTTTCAAACATTAGACAAAATGACACCGCTTTCTAAGAATAAAAAAATGGGTTCAAACACAAAATACTTTATAAATTAAAGAAGTGCTTTAAAACAGTTATTGTCCATTTGATCCTTTTTGAAATATTCTCTTTCAACTCATTTTTATGCTGACTTATTTGTCGCTTTATACTCCATAAGAAGTACCTGCTTAACAATCACACAACTGTAAATGATGGGAACCTTTTCGTTTTTTTTTCTTCAACAATTCTGCTAAAGTGTTCTGATCCTCCCTCATAATTTTATTTTATATAGAAATATCTACAAAACATTGAACTGCGAAAAGGACAATGTGAAGAAAACAAAAACAAATATCACACAAAAGATGAAGAAATGTTATTGTTTGTTTACCGCTTCAAACAAACAGGTTATTTTTCTATATGTCCTTCTCTCTTTTTTCGACAAACTATCTCGTTGTATCTGTTAATAAGTAGGCGCTGCTTCCCCAATTGATCAAGTTCAAACGATAACATATTTTCGTGTGACTCTTTCTTTTGGTTTTCGTATTTGCCAGGACATTTATGGGAAAAGTGTTTATTTTCATTATTAAGAATTTCACACGCAGCACTTGTTGGTTTGATATTTGTTTGCTAAATATCAACACAATAAAGGCTGAGAAAATAAACCTGTAGCATTAAAAAGCAAGAAAGGATAATGACAGGATAATCAAAAATTCGATAAAAAAATTGAAAAATTATTAATAAAATAAAATATTAAAAAAAACTATGAAATAATAGAAATTAATAAAAATAATTTGTAGAAAATTTCTGTAAGGATAACGAAAGGATAATGCTTAAAATAAATAAAGCGAACTTAAATTAATTGTTTATGCAATTCAATAAAAAAATAAACAAATAAGTTGCAAAAAGATTTAAAAACAGAAGTTTTTTTTAATGTAATAAAAAGGACGAACAGGATAATAAAAAAAATTATGGTATTATTGTTAATTAAGCAGGTTCACTCTTGAACTAATTATAATAATAAGATACTATTTATACCTGTAAGATTTTTTCTTATTATCCTTTAAACCGACAATATATCCTTTCGTGTGAAATATATTTTTGAAAAAAATTAAGTTTTATATTGACACTATACAACAATTCAAACTTTTTTTCAATTTGCGGGGCTCTGACAACCGATTCAGGTAGAGGAGACAAAAAAAAATCGTGTTTCGGCGTTTTGCAAGATCACATTGGAATTTTATTTTAGGAGGGTTAAAGTTTCCATCTTTTGGCCTGTTCGTGCACCACATTGCTACATGAAACTGTGTTCTTTACATCTGAGGTGTAGGGATGTTCAGCAAACTTTGTAGAAAATATTAGGGCAAATATTTTTGTGTAATATATTAACCCTCTAACTCCCCCAGATAACAGCCATTTTTGGCACTTTTCTAACAAACGTAAAAAACACTGCTAAAAAGGGGGAATGCCGGTATGAAATATTCTATGAAAATTTTGGCCATAAAAGCTTACTGCAGGTATTCAAAGACAACAAGAACTTGTACGCCAGAAATCATTGAAAACTTAAACTATGTTTAACGTCATACTTATTCTTATTCGTAAGTCTTACGTTTAAGTTACAATATGTGTTCAGCACTTTTATGTAAAACACCACGAACAACCTATTTCTAGAACATATTAATTCTCTAACTCTTCATTTTATTGGTCTTTTTGTACATTTCCTAAAAAAAGGGACAAAAAACTCCCCTTTGGCGGCGAATCTTTAAAGTCCTGTTTTATAGTATGTAAAATAAATTTTCATCATGGTAAATTAAACTTGGATCTACTTTAGTGAATTAGTGAAAAATCAGCGTTACATTTCATCTTGAATCAACATGATTACAACTATAATTGCAAATAAATTTTATGTTAAATCCTCAATTAAATCATATTTAATTAAAATGAAATTCATGTTACTTATTATGGTATTTATATATTGTACATCTAAAGTATATTTGAGGCTGTTGTGGCTGCAGTCCTCAGCGCGTTGAATACCAACCGATATGCCCGAACTCAAATCTTGGCTAGGGCAGCCAACGCCAACACAAATTGTTCTGATGACTATGCTAATACACATCACGTAAGAAAAATAATTAATAAAATGGCTACATTAAATTTATGTTTTTGAAATAACGTTGATTCAACATAGTTCTTCGTGTTATTTCAACATGAAATTCACGTTGTTACAACTTGAAATAATTTTGATTCAACTAGATTATTCGTACTATTTCACTATCAACTTCAGTTTGATTTAACTGTACTAGAATAATAAATCAACATGTAATATAGTTTATTGTAGAATCATGTTGAATCATGTTGAATCATGTTGAATTAACATAAAATATCTATCAAGCAAAACACTACCGAAAAATTTTGTTTTCGACGATTTTAATGTGAAATTTTTGCTGCGTAGAATTCATAGTCACATTTCACTTATTTGTAATTTTTTGCATTTCAAAAAGTATTAAATTTATTTGAAATATTCCCAGGAATTAAATATTTTTTTTTTATAAGATCGTAAGATTTTTGTTGAGTTCTTTATGTTTATATTTTTTTTTGTAATTCTTTGCTCTTTTTTGATAGTTTGCAAACTTTTCAATTATGGTTTACTGATGAGTTGGCACCAACGATATATCCTTGTACTTTTATTTTGAGGCACTCTAAGGTTTATTAAATATTATTATCCAATGTCCTTGCTAAGCTGGATTCTTTTTGGTGATAAAATTTCCTTTCTATCTGTTAAGTTGTTTTCTGACATCCTTGTAATATATTATGCAGTTTTTCATAAACGTTTGGTTCATTTTTTATTGGCTCTTTCAGTGGAAAAATATATATTTAAATTTTTTAAATATCCTTTTTAGAAACGGCAAAATATTATGCAATTTGATTAACTTTTGTTTATTTCACTCCTTTTGACAGAAATATTTAAAAAAATATTTTTAAAACTCCAAAATATCATGCAATTTTAAAGCATTTTTTTAAAATAATTCTAAGAATATTTTATTATTTCAATTGCTTACAATATTTATCCTTTATTCTTTATAATTCTTTCACTTAACTCTTAATAAAAGAAAAAACCTTGAACACTTCACTTATTACAAATGCTACAAACGCTAAGACGTGTTGTGTTAATTGTTTAATTTGCTAGAGTTATATGTAACAATAGCTAACATATCGGCCATTATCCTTGCCTAATCCTTCGAAGCCTTCAATGAATGTATGTAACTCTAACTTTTCTCTGAATACAACAATTACTTTTAACTCATTGTAACCGAAGCAAATAATCACTTTTGGGTTTTACTAATATTTTGGTTACTCTAGCTAAATTTTATTACAGCTAATAAAAATTATCCTTTCTTGCAGTCAAACGCATATAAACTTCCTTATTGTTTTACAAAACGTTGTTAGAGTTTTACAACAGAAAGTTAAACACTTTAACTTTTTCCCTTTACTTTTCGTTAGCCTTTCGCCCATAGCTGCCTATTTTCGTGGAATTAAGATGTTTAACTAAATGTTACGAATTCATTATCCTCTGCGTTGTCCTTGATGAAGAAACATTAGGATTTTACAAAGTCGCACATAACTTTAAATGGTTTTATGACTTAGCTAACTATCAAATGTAAAATGTTTATAAACACTACGAACTGTTCGCATTTACGGTGTGTTTGTATGGTCAGGATATCAAGGATTTAAAGAAAACGTGTTGTTTCTTTTTGACAAAACAATTTTATATTTTAATAGTTGTTGTATGTGAAATTTCTGTATAAAGAGTGTGCACTAGTTTGAATATTTTTGTTACAGGATATTAAGGATATGGAGAAATTTGATGAATTTACCTTGAATTCTTTTATAATGTAAAATGTTTATGCATTGTTTATTCAAATAATTAATTTAAATTAGTTCACTTTCTAAATGAATTGATTTTTAGCACGATCCTTTTCGTCCTTGTTTTGTAAAAACGTTATAAAACTAAATTTTAGTATACTTTAACCATTACAATGATGTCATATGCCTAAATCGTCAGCGATTTTTAAGCTTTAAGTTTTGTTTTTATATTAATTATTTAATCCTTAAAGTCCTTTTCTGCAAAAACGTATTTAAACGACTCAATAATGAAATTTTATTTTAAATAAACCAAATTAATTTTAATAAACTATGTTGTCATATATCCTTTTTGATCCTTTAAGGAAATTTTGAAATTTAAAATTAAAATTAAGAACATTCCTTTAATCATACAGCAAATTCAATAGTTTTTGTTTTATAAAATAAACAGAACCATTATCCTTTTGATCCTTTTCTGTAAACTTTTTAAAAATCTTGCTTACATTTCTAAGAAAGCTGATAAAAGCAAGATAAAAATATTTGATCTCATACCATTTTTCATTTAAATAAATGAACTAAGATTATCCTTGTTGATCCTTTAACAAATTTTTCTTAAATATATTCATCTTTCGTGGTAAAAGAACATGTCATTTTAATGAATTACAAAAAATAAGTTTAAAATAAGACCGCCTTTTCTATTGTCCTTATTATACTTTTTAGTTTTTATCTGACTTTTAGTTATTTCATTTAAAAATAGCTATGAAATTTTTTTTATATAATTTCAATATTGTTTCATATTAAATAAAGTTACATCACAATATGGGAAAAAGGATAATAACAAAGTGTCCTCTTTTCAATAATTAATGACCTAGTTTTAATTTTCATTAATATATTACATTTTTAATAAAATAAAATATTTTTTTAACTACATTTTTATCCTTGTGGATCCATTTTCTCAAAAGAATTTTTTTTTAATTTTCTACAATATTTGATTAAATATTATTATTTATCTATTACCATGTTTACACTACACATTTTTGTTGCATGCAACTCTCTTTTTTCAGTGAGAAAGACAGAGAAGAAATACAAAATGTATACATTTCTATTTCAACACTCTCACTTAAAATGAAAATTGCATGCAACAAAGTTTCATAGTGTAAATGTGGTATATATTGAAATTTTTAAACACACCTAACTTTTTTATATATATTATCGTGTATATGATCCCCGAAATTCTTATAAGGTCCTTTTTCTCGAAATTGCACCCCAAGCTAAAATTCCTTAATTTTGCGAAATATCCATCTATATTTGTTAGCTGCATTGAATTTAGTTATATGCCCTATTATCCTATTCGTCCTTTACATAAAATATTATCCAACTTTCAAACATTTTATCTAAATAAATGTTTTTGATTGGTTTTATATCTAAACATATTATCGGAAACTAATTTATTTATCATATTCAAATCATCCTCTGATAATCATTAAGTAATTTTCCCTCTAAGCCGACGATGTAACAATATTAAATTTAATACAAAATTGCAACAATTTTATTTGAATGATTTCAACATTTTTCGTAAAACACTCTTTAATTTAATTATTCTGTAAACTTACTTTCTTTAATTAATCCTTTTATAAATTATGCTTGCATTTATAAACAACAAATTGGCCCTTTAAACACACTAAAATATACCTGTTTAGTTATTATTTACACATCAACCTGTTAAATCAACAACGATGCTATTAAATAAAACTCAATTTCCCAGCCTTAATATCCGTAATAATGAGAACATTTATAATTCTAAAACATTTAGATTTGTATCAACGCGAGGGTGGGCTAGAGAAGAGAATGAATGATATAAATAAATAAAAAAAAGATTCTTATTAAAAACAAAAAAGAAAAGATTTGCACCAATTTTCCCACACAATCTTTCCCATTCTTTTATACTACATATTTAGATACAAAAGTGTATATAAAAATTTGTTTGGTTTTAACTGTTGCTGCATTGTCAACGCCTGAAGGATAACAAGGATATAAGAAAATATTTTTTTTGCTTCTTCATTGCCATTGTTGTTGTTTGAATGATGATCAACCTGTTATGCAGAAGTATTGTTTGTGTTCTTTGAAAGTGTTTGCAAGATTTTTTTGAAATTCCCACGCTGCCTGAGCAAAGGAATTTTTATTTTTTATTTTTATTTGCACCGGAAGGAACTTGAGATATTCATGTAGTTTTCATTAAAAATTTACACTTTAACTCGCTCATAGATTTTTAAGGAGGTCATTGTATTTTTAGTTTTATATCTGGTTTTGTTAGTTTTTTGCATTTCTTTTTTTTTCGTATTTAGCATGTAGTCTATTTTATTGTTATCGCAAAAATAGAAAGTTGTGGGAGTTTTTCTTTTTTACAAATTTGTAAAATTGTTGTCACAGTATCCTTTGCCAAAGGATTTTTTTAGGTTTTTCCTTTAATTGTTTTGACAGCTATTAGTTTTAACAAAAAAAAAAATAAAGGATTATGGTTACAGTTTTTGTTTGTTTAAATATTAAGGATATTGATCGATTTTGAAAAGGTCATTTTTTCTCATAAGGTCGTAATTTGCACAAATTGCATTAGAGGGAATTATATAAAGAAAATTTGCAATTCTCAAATAAAGAGGAAAAATTAAAAAAAGAAAAATATTTGTTTAGTTTTGCTAAGAATAACAGATATACTTTGAACTATTTACAGATAACACTGTACAAAAAAATAAAAATTTTTCTAAACAACAAGTTTCGAACGACTGATTCTGGTTAAAGCCATCAAAAAACATTTATACGTGTATCGGCGTTTTGAGAGTTTATATCTGGGATTCATTTTAGGGGAGTTAAATAGTGACTCGGCATAGGAAATCTTATAAGCCTTATTGTCAAGGTATAAGATGAGTTCAGCCTTTTTATGTAAAACAACAAGAGAAACATTTTTGTGAAACATTTTAACCCTGTAACTTTTCGTTGGATGGGTCTTTTTGTACTTTCTTAAAAAAGGAGCAAAAACTTCCTTTCAATGGCGATATAAGCTCCAGACTTGGCTTGAACGGCAGAAACCATTCAAAGCTTAAAAATGTGTTTAAGGGTTAATTTCGTACGTATTCACAATTAGTACTCGGCATAGAAAGTCTTATGCTTAAGGTGTAAGGCCTGTTTAGCATTATTATGCAAAACACCACAAGAAAAATTTTTGTAGAACATTTTAGCCCTTTAACTGTTCGTTGTATAGGTCTTTTTATACCTTTCTTAAACATTTTTCTATAAAAATGTTTCTCGCGGCTGTATAATGTGAGCATAAATTGCAGCATAAGAAATGGTCTAGCCTATTAATTGTATAGATAGATGCTAAATAAAGGAATTTTTTGGCTTTGATATGAAAGAATGTTTTGGGTTACCCTCCGAGAAATTTGCTCAAACGATTTTACTACAATCACTAATAGTAAAATACAATTGAAAATCATCAATATGCTATTTTAATACTTATTTCCTTTTCAAGGCAAACTAAATATTTTTATGCAATGAATTGCACAAACGAAATTGTTGATCTGAATTTCCATCACTTAAAAATTACTTCCGCTTTTTTTCTGCTGATTATTGCAATATATTATTTTTTTTAACAAAATAAAGACCCTGCTACCCAAAATACTGGTCAGTGTGAGGTCCTTTTCTTTTATACCTTAAGTAAACTCATCCTAACACTCCATAACAAATTGTAATAGAAAACAAATAACAACACCTCTTCGTATTTAAGTGATCAATGCCTGTTGAGATTTCTCTAGCGGTAAAACTCTTTCAAGTGGAGTTTTCTTTAGTTAAAAAATTAAAGAAAAATTCTACAAAAAAGATACCAATCAAGTCTTTTTTTTATCCAATTAACGCGCTTTATTGTTAAAAATCCACCTCCATGTAATCATAGAAATTTAAACAATGAGAAAAAGAAAACAAAAAAAAAAACTGAAAAACGATCAATGATCGATGGTTTCATAAACGAGAACTCTGAATTCTAAAAAATAATCTTAAAATCGAACCATTAAACAGGTAGATTTCTGGCCTTTGTCCAGTTAAGCAGCAAATATCATTGAGCGTTCTTGATGTTTCTTACTTCACAAATAAAACTGCTAATATCCTTTTTACATCCTTATTTAAGTATATCGAATTACATAGGTTGTTTGTAGGATTTTCTTAACAATTTTACATAAAATTCCCATGTGGATCCTTATGTAAGTACTTATGTATATATGTAGTCACTTTAGGAAAAATTATATTAATTTATGCTAATATGTATTTATTTCCGAAAATTTCTTTTAAAAGATAAAAATAAATTTCTATAGGGGTCTAGCTGGGAAGACAGTTAGCTTAATGCTACAAAATTTCGTTTTTTTTCTTAATATTTTAGACATTAAATAGATTGTTTGCTGTGGTTTGGCAGTGATTTATTATGCGTGACAATTTGAGCAGCAGAAAGAACCCGCATACGAAAATCAAGATTACAGATTTTTGTATAATTTTCATATGTAAAAATTGTCTTCTACAATTTAGGAAATATTCCAGAAGATATTATATTCTTTGGTAAACTATCCTATATTTTTATAAAGTTTGAAGTTTTTTAAATTAAAGTTCTAAATATTTTCTGTATTCAAAGTCACTAAAATAACATAAGAAACCGAAATTGTTCCCTTAAGATCAGCTCAGATTGTACTACGTATTGAAGCACTTTTAGTTGAATCAATGTGCTGCATAGGTTTATCCTTCTATCTCCACTGTGAAAGAAATCCTCAGCTCTTTCCTGTATAAATCTTTTTGTCCATTTCTTAAAACTGCCCTTTAACGGCGATGTAGCGGCCTGAAATCTTCTACCAAAATATTTGTCATAAAATTCTACAATAAGTCTTTAAAGATACTAATGCTCTAAACTCAACTCTAACGACAGAAATCATTCCAAACTTATGTGCTGTTTAAGGATAAAATTCGTACTTTTTCCTAATTAATACTAAAATATTCCACAAAATCCGGACTTTATGAGGCCTACATAAAATTCACCATTCAAACTCACCATAAAAAACCCCCTCCTCCTCAAAATTTAGCTCCACCTAAATTCATCCCGGTTGTAAACTTCAAACGCCGATACACGTACATATTTCTTTGATGCCATGTACTAGAATAAATCTTTAGATCTTATTTATTTAAAGAAAAATTTGAGTTTGTTGTATAGTGTAAATATTCGCAATTTTCGCAAAAATCAACTAATGAATAAAATCGTCAATTATCAATAGATTTTCGTGGAGTATACCATAATTTGTTTGAGGTATACGTAGCTTCGTGTTCAGTTATACAAATGGTAGTTTTGAGAAATTTTTGCTTTTTTAATTACATTTTCAAAAAAATAGATTATATCAAGTTTTACAAATTTTGTTCATTATTTCGTTCTGAATAACTCCGAAAACTTTAAGCAAGCATATAAAAAATAATGTTAAAATATCTTTAAGATGGCTACAATTCAAAGAAATTTAATTATTTTGGCTTAAGTTCGGTTTTAATTTAATTTTTCAATTAAATTATATTTTTATTTAGAGATAAATGTGAAGCATATAGACAAAGAACATTTTTGACTGTACGGAGGGTTGAACTGACGTTTCGATAGCTCCCGCTAATCTCTTCAGAAATCTTTTCCACTTGACCACTCGACCAAAGTCGGTGGTTTGCAGTCAATAGTTGAATATCATCCACTTTTAATAAATTCAAACTGTCACTCTTGTCTAATATTAAGCAAACTATATTATTATATATTAAGTTCAATGCTATCGTCTTAATATCACAATACAAATTTTTATGCATGTATCTCAATCAAGAGCTATAACAGCTAAGGCATCCAAATTTTAAATGAACAACTGTTTACCGCACGAAATAGCAAAACAGGCTGTGTTACATATACATAAATTTATTGGTCGTAGTTGGCTATGCTAACATTTTATTTGTGTAGCCCAACAAACGCGGAGGTTCTTATCTGAGGTATCAAAAGCGCCCTCTAGCGTACAGTAGTTTAATAAAATAATTATAAAATATTATAAAACTAGCAAAGACATCATCCAGACGTTAAAAACTAAAAAATTTCTACCATAAAACAGGAACACAATCATTGGTTAAAGGACTTTGAATGAAAAACATCTGTGGTCACAGTCCTTAACCGCTTAAGTCGAGTTAGGGTAACATTTAGTTTTTGGTGCGAACGTGTTTAAATCTACTCGCTAAAAATTTTTCAAGCTTGTAACTTTTTTACTACGGCAATTATCTATAAATAAGCTAAAGAAAAATAAACTGACGACTAATTAGAGTGTGCAACAGGAAAAAATGTTCCGAATGAGACCAACGTAATATGAAAATACATACTGTCCAAACATGAAAGGTTTTTGCAAAATTAGCTCTCATGGATTTTTATAGCCTCTCACAATTTTTTTCATTAAGATGGAAATAATATGTTTATGATTCTATTTGAAATGCATCGATAGCTATAAGACCCAATAAAGTAATTATATTCTTGATCCTTATTAAATTTTGAGCCGATAAAACAATTTACGTCTGTCTGTGCGTTTGTTTGTCCTTCCGCATTTTCTCTTCTAGTCTGTTTCTTAAAAAAAGTTTTATGTTTAATTTGTAAAATACCAATACTAAAAGTGTCTGTTTTTGTACATAAAATAAAACTTTTCGTTAGGGAATTTATATTGAAACAGCAACAAAAAAAAACTCAAATTTGTTTTTGTTTTCAATTCAAAGTCCCTAACGAAAATTTTTATTTTATTAACAAAAACTGGCAGTAAATGTATTCTGATTTAAATGATCTCATAGTGCATACCATTTAAAATGTCATTAAAATTTTTTAAACATAAGAGGACTGCTATGTTTTTTAATAAATAGTAAAGAAATAAAAATTATATAACATTAAATTAAAAATGTATTTATTCGAGATATTCTCAAGGATTTATGTGCAATTTATGCCGGCATTTCGTGAGTTGCTAATGCCAACTCATCAGTAGATCTTTAAACAAAAAACGGTTCCACATTAGTTGTTATCCAATGGAGGATCTATCAAATGCTAAATTGATGAACTACATTTGAAAAGTTTTCAAAACTCTTATGCTTATAGTTAGACTCTCAAATTGCCAACCAAAAGACGACTAATTGTATAAAGGTTGTAAGAAAAATAAACAGATTCATATAGAATAAAAAAAAAGTTTGTTGTGTGGCTTGTTTGTATAAGTTTTGTGGTTAAAAAAAAAAACTGTTATGCTTTTGTATTGTGATTCTCATTTGTTATTTGAAAGTCTGTCTATAAGCATACGAGTCTTGCTAACTTTTCAAGCATTGTTCCATCAGATTAACATCTGATAGTTCCTCCATTGGAGGACAACAGATGTTGGGCTGATTATGTTTAAAGAGGTCTACTGACGAATTTTCATTAGCTCCCAACGTAATGCCGGCATATATATTAGGTAGCCATGACAAATAAATTATATTTTTTGAACATCGGATAATATTCGTAAAAGCTTTTCATGCCTGAGATAGTCAAGTTTGATCCCCTGTAGCTCATCGTGTGTTCCAATAGGGTCGTCCAAGTTTTATCAATCTTAAAGCTTATATCCTCCTCTATGATTTTTACGTAAATCATTTTATAATCGGATCGGAAGTTTCAAAGATACAGATTTATCACCCTTTTCTTCCAATTGGAACCACTGTGCAACGTCCGTTGGCTATACATATTTGTAAATATATATAATATGTTCATACATTATCATATAAAGTTCAAAATTTATCTGGTTATAATCAAATAAAATTATAATATGATCCAGCGTGATCATCCTATAATTACAACTCATCGTATGATTCTACAGATTCATCATCTGAATCAAATTAATCATATTATAATCGCACTTGATCAGCCTAAGCCGCTCAAAACAGAGAGTTTATTAACGGAAGTACTTCGCCGAAGTATAGGAATTATTTTAAGAAGTGAGTGATTTTTGTCTTTTTTTAGGTTTAGCTAGGTTATAGCTTCAGAAATCCTTACCTGTCGTTAAACCACTTATCATGTTTAATTTAATATTAAATAAATGAGAATTTTATTTCCGTACAAAATTGGTGAATACGGTATTGGTGGTACGGTATTTAAATTGTGTTAATAAAAGAAAATGTGAAAATTATATAATTTATATAAAACTTAACATCCTCGCTCCCTGTCAGCCAAAAAAGTCTAACGTTATTGGTCAAAAAACATTTATTATTTGGAAAATAAACTAAAATTTGGTTATCGTGACTATATTAATGTTCACAAATTTAAAAACAGCTATAGTTTCTCTATCACAGCCATTCATTACTGCAGAGACCATAATATAGTTTTCGCCATCATGCCAGAACTTTTATCCTGATATGTAATCGAACTTTTTCCATCACTTTCACTATTAAGACTACATTATTCGAAAAAGTAATATATTTCAAATCTAGGTATTCTTTCAAGTTTTACTAAGCCATTATCTTCTCAAGGACACTTTAAATGCAGATACTCTTTTTGAAGTTAAACTTTTGGTTTCCCGAAAAATAGTTGAAATTTTTATTTAAAAAAAAAATCCATTTTGAAAGGATTTTGTCAGAATAACTAAAAATTTATAAGCTTCTCCAATCTAATCTTTTCTATAATCAAGCTCTGTTGCTATCCTAATATCTCCTTTTGTATAATTATTTTTTTCTACATTTAATGCTTTAAGCTTGTACAACTGTGTGACGGCATAAATAATCTTTTATTTTTGATTTTGATAATTTGGAAAAAAATAAAAAAAATTGAGGCTTTGTTCGGTAATAACAAGCAGGGTAACAACTGAAATTGACCATTAGAACATGTTTGCAATAGTGTGCCTTTCTAACACTCATACAGCACAGCATTCTTTTATATACGCAGAGTGGCCATGGTCTTTATTTAAACTCTTTCCAATTATTATAGAACCAGCTTTTTTCAGCTGTATTTCTTTTGGTCATTTGATAAATTGGCATTTGGTTGCCATGGCTGGTTTGTGCCAGGGGGAGTTAAATGAAAAAAATAAAAAATAAACAAAATATATCTTTTAAAAAATAAAACTAAAAAACAAATATTTTTGTGTATTTTGTAAACCATTGACTTTGTATAAAAACGCGTAGAATAATATTTTGGCAAAGCAGCGGAAATAAAAAACAAAACTAAGTTTCTTGTGTCATGTTTGTATTTGTGAGAGGTTGAGTGTGTGCTAATATGTTTGTTGGTATTGATGTCTGTGGATAATATAGAGTTTTTTTTCTATACTCCTTTTACTATTTACTCTGTTTTTGTCTGTTTGATGTTTTTTTCTTGTATTTTGCTGCCTTTTTGAAAAATAAACAGTTTTTGGTGTCTAACTAAATTGAAATGATTATCGTTTTGGACACTTGTGTATGAAAAGGAGCAACTTAAGCATAGATGAGATTAATTTTACGCCAAACACCACCACCTCTATATTTAAAGTTGAGGCGTTTGAAGAGGTACGTGTCATAAAGAATTAAATATAAAGTTTCAATGTTTAATTTTGTTATTTTTATGTAATTTTATTAAAATATGTACATACATACATAAATATTCTGTGGTCACAAGCCTTAAGGCTGAGGCCACACGGGCGTTTTTAAAACGCAGCGTTTCTGCTTTTTATATAGAAATAGAAGTTTTGAAAAATTGAGAACTTTCAAATTTAATATAAAAAGCAGAAACGCCCGTGTGGCCTCTGCCTAACTTTCGCGAAAGCAGCTTAAGGTTTCAAGTGCTTGCGTTCAAGCAGGCGATGGTCTATTTTTCTTTAACACTTTTGCATATAATAGACGTCTTAAGAAACTTTCACAGAAGAAAAATTTATATCAAGTAGATTTATACACGGATGGGCACAATCTCTCAACAAACTCAATTTTTTCTTAACTCGATTTAAAAGGTTAAGGGTTGTGGCCACAGATATATTTATTTACAGCCGTATTCTAAGCTCTGTGACAAAATAAAAATCATAACAAATCAAAATGTTTAAATTAGTTAAAATATAAAAATTGTCATTTGTTATAATTTTGTCATTTGTCACAACGTTCAGAATACGGGAGTTAGTTCAAAGTTATTTGATCAGTTCACAAACTGTCGTAGGAGTTGTAGGTTTTATAAATGTTGGCAAATGTTCCACAAAAACATGTTTCTAAGCAAATGTTTTAATAATTTTAAAAACAACATTTGTATGGGTCCCACTACAGACTGTCTTATTAATTCAAATAGCACAATGCAACAAAACTGAATTTTCTTGTGACACCTGATGATACTGTATACCACATAAAAATATGATTGTTCTACGACTGATTTCGGTAGATTGCAGAAAAAATATATGTGTATCGGCATTTTGAAAATTTACGCACGGACTTCACATAAGAGGAAGCTAAATTTCCCCCCACTTTCACATTGTTATAGCGAATCGGCATAGGAAATCTCGTACTCGTTACGTTTAAGGTATAAGAAATGTTCAACGATTAAATCAATTTTAGGCTTCAGTACACCAAAAGTGTAAAGTAACCCTATTGTTTTCGATACACTTTCCGTCCGTCCGGCCGTCTGTCTGTTTGTCACAAGCTGTTTTCTCGAGAACCGTAAGAGCTACGGACCTGAAATTTTCACAGAACGCTACAACAGAAAATATGTATATGACAGTTACAAATTAAAGGGTGTTCTAAAGCCAGCGACGAAACGTGTTCAAATACTAATGTACAGACACTTATATATAGATACTTATATTTTCAAAGTTAGTGTTAATTGGTGTAGTCAGCAAAATAGACTAAACCAATTAACACTGATATTAAAAAAAATAAATATTAAAGGGTATTCTATCAGTTAATGTAATTTTGATTATGTAATCTAGAGTAAGAGGCAAAGAAATTAAAAAAAAATCTAAAACTAAAAAAAAATCCAAAACTAAAAATATGTCAAAACGAAAAGTCGCCAAAATGAAAAAAGCGTTAAAAGAAAAAAGCACAAAAAGTAAAAAAAGTCGCTAAAATGCAAAAAATTACAAAAAAACCGAAAAGAGTCATCAAAACGAAAAACAGCACCAAAACTTAAAAAATCGCAATAACTAAAAATATCGTCAAAAAACTAAAAAAAATCGCAAAAATGAAAAAAAACACTAAAACGAAAAAAATGCGCCAAAACAAAAAAGCACCAAACCAAAAAAAAAAAAATCGCCAAAAACCGTTAAAATCGCCAAAATGAAAAAAGTGCCGGAATAAAAAAAAAATTTGCCAAAACTAAAAAAAGTATCACCAAAAACCGAAAAAATCCCTCAAACGGAAAAAACGCCAAAACTGAAAAAGGGGAAAAAACTTAAAAAAAAACGCCAAAAACCAAAATATTGCTGCAACTACATTGCCAAAATGAAATTTAATCGCAAAAAAAAAAGAAAAAAAGTTTTAAAAATAAAAAAACTAAAAGTAAACGAATTGCCAAACTGAAAAAAGGGCAAAAAGGAAAAGGGATATATGTGTACTCGTACGGAACCCTTCGTGTGCGAGCAAACGTCGCACCTTACTGAATTTTTTGGAATATTTTATGCCTCTAACTCTATGCTGTCTTAAAAAAGGGAGAAAAACCATATTAGTTGTCCTCCAATGTTGTTCATCGGTTTAGCATTTGACAGATCCTCCATTGGAACAGATTTTTGTTTAAAGACCTACTGATCAGTTGGCATTAGCACCAAACAAAATGTCGGCATATAGATTAGCTAACCAGAACAAATCAATTATTTCACAATAGCAAGTAATTGCTAACGCGAACCGTTTAATAGGTTGGGCGTATCAATGCTAATAAAATTAACCACTATTTAGTTGCAACAACCGATAAAAAGTAAAGTAAATTTAGAAAGCCAATTTTTTTTAGTTGCAAGTAACAATAATTGGTACTAAAATCTAATTCATAATATTTTATTCAGTTGTGCTCATCATATTCGTTACTTAGTTATGACAAAAGCATATGATCGGTTGATCTAATTGATTTCAAAATGGATTTTTTTTTTTGGTTTCATAGAAAATTGATAGCATCAGCTGAAATATAGTCTATTCAACTAATATTTTATCGTCGTAACCATTTTCCTACCAATCTTTTTTCTGGGTGTTCGAGGAACATTTTCCTGGAACATTTCGAGCCCTTCATAGCCGCTGAAGCGAAGTTTTTTTTGGCATTTTTTTAAGAAAGAGTCCGAGGAGCAATACAACGAGAAGTTAGAGGGTTAAAATGTTCCACAAAAATATTTCTCGTGATGTTTTACACAGATGTTACGGATTGAATCATGTTTCATGCTCGTAATAAGGACCATCAAATAGCTTACCTCTGCTGAAGCTCTTAAAAATTATATTCATTTAGTTTTTTTTAAACTAATTTCATATATTTATATAATTCTTTAGTGCCTTTTACAGATCTTTTTCATTTTAATCCCGCTGCCCGAATAAGTATGCTACACAAAAAATATGCAATTTGTTTTCGTTGCTTATTATAAAAAAAAACAACAACAATCAAGTAGAACACAAATACTTATATGGTATAAAAAATTAAATTTTATTTCGCCATTTTTAATTTCCTACTCCTTTGTCAGTGTTTGTCGTAAATATACGCTAAAGGACTATAAACTCATAAAGAACAGTTACAACAGCAACATCAGCATCAGCGACACACAGAGTTAGTCAGAGCAACATCATCATGCACATAACCAGAATCACCCAAACTAGTCTTTACCAACTTTTGTCGCTGAATAAAAAAAAAAATCTATATATCTGCTTGCTTTATCAACAAACAGCAAAAAGCTAATAAAACAAAACTGTAAAAATATAATAAAAAATTAAAAAGAAATAAAATGAATTAAAATCTAACGAGAGTTTTTTTTAGGTATGAAATAAAAAAAAATTGAAAAAACAATCACTACAACTATGACTACAATAACTTTTGCAAAAGGACATGCTCTTCATATCGTTAACGTGTACGTATGTCTAGTTTTTCTTTTAAACTTATTATTTTATATTTTTTATTTATTTTTTCTTCTGCTTTAATGTTAAATGACCATAGATGATGGTCATCCCTGTATGTGTTTCTTTTTAGACGGAGTCAAAAATATATGAGAGAAAGAAAAAAACAACAGAATGGATAATAACATTTAGAGGGACCCACTACGTACGTGTCCTGTAATGGTTTTTAGTAAAATTGCTTTTTTTGTAGCTTGTAGTTATTTTTTTAAAGTATTTACGCGTTTAACGGTGGATATTTTTATAGTGAACACTTGAAAAAAATTTATGTGTATATTTTGTATACAAAGACAATTAAGCAAATCTAAGGATTTTGTTTTTTTTTATATATATTTTATATAAATTAACGAAATTAAAACATATATTTGCATACCCAACAAGATATGCAGTGAAAACTGAGTTTCTAATGTGATTATTTCGAACCAGATAGTTTGCTTATTAATCCAAAGTGATTATATTATTATACAATTCGTAATGTTATATTCAGAGAGAATTAGACATGATCCATATTCTAAGGAACAAGGAAGAAATCAACGCTAACTTAATTTTCAATTTAATTGTTAGTTTATATAAGAATTGAGATAACATTCCACGGATCCATATAAGAAGTAGTGATAAGCGTAGATAATGTATTATTATACAAATCCTCAAAAAGAACGCGTGGTGTCGTGGAACACCGTGTAGGAACGAAGCTATTCACGTTTTATTTACCTAAGAAAATAAATAATAAAACTATATATTATGTCATGTCATATCATGTCTTGCCATGTCATGTAATGGTATATGACAACACAAGACAAGACACGATATGCCATGACATAGCATAATATGACATAGCACGACATACATGACGGTGCATGACATCACATGATATGGTAGGACATGACAGGAAATGTACATCTTAAGAGATACTACTACCAACCTTGCCCTTAACCCCAACCGAGCATGTCTCAACCGGTTTGAAAGCCATCACCGGGGCAACTGCAGAGATCACTACGGGGCGGTAGCACCATTTTACGGTCTAAAGACAGCAAGATTAACCGCAGAAGCCATAATCCACCTTACTGGTGGACCGCTGGTCTCCAACCATACCCTAAAACGCTCATTCGCAGCTATGAGCTACATCATGAGAGCCTCATGCTCCACCGAAACTCTAGTAGTCACATGACGATCCAGCAATCTATCTACTCCATCAGCTAGCAACACCTCCATCTGTGAACCAATGATCCTTTTCAGCTCTATCACGGAAACACCACCATCATCCCACCGAGACTAACAACCACCTCTTTCTTCTGCCGCTTATTACTCCTACCAGAGACCACAGTACTGTCAGTAGAAGCAGTGCTATTGA
The DNA here is from genome assembly GCA_956483635.1 of Panzeria rudis. Classification (NCBI taxonomy): domain Eukaryota; kingdom Metazoa; phylum Arthropoda; class Insecta; order Diptera; family Tachinidae; genus Panzeria; species Panzeria rudis. Next base: position 8,292,782 of record OY101450.1, on the reverse strand, counting down.
TCACCACCTCCTCAGTCATTCCAGTATCAGACGCAGAGACACCAGCTACACCAGCCAATATACCGGCCGCACCAACAACAGCAAGTCCAAAAATACCAACGAAACCAACCATAGCAGGATCAGAAATAGCAATAAAATTTAAAGCTGGAGCAGTAAAACCAATAGCAAAGTTTGCACCAACTCTCGTGTCAACCCCGCCATATCACTATGTTTCAATGGCAGCAGGCGGCCCATACCCTCACAGCTCACCATATCCGACGTCTCGTCACCGTTGTAAGCCTTCGGAATTTTCCGCTTCGACAGCGGACTTGAAGGAGCCATGACTTCAGCAAAAAAAAAACTTATTTAAAATCAAAATACCTTAATAACACCAATCAGTACGAAGATAATAATTTAAACTTCCAGGTGATAAAAAAGACACTTCCAGGTGATAAAAAAACAAACTATCACTGAAAGCGCGCTGACTACAAAACAAATTATGTCTGGGTTCTTGAGTTCGAGACTAGTTGCAGGTAAATCATCAACATCATGAAGTTTTTTGATGTGCATTGGACTGTGCTAAAGTGAGGAAGGCATAGCACTGTTCACTAAGGAGTACCGCAAGCGATTGATAACGTTTTTATGCTAATGTAAATCACAGCGTCCTCCTTCGTCGCTAATATTAACAAAATTGTCGGCGAAATAAAACAGTTAATAAAATGGCTGCACATACAGCTTAATAAAGTTAATGTGTCTACTTAACGGCAGAGGTCCTGCGAGACTGCTCTAAAATTAACAAAACGCCCAATAACACAGTTGTAAAACAATTACGCTTTCTATCTCTCTCACATTTTCACCACCTGCCTTCTCTACAATATCCCTTTACCAAAGAAGGTAATTTTTTAAGTAGTTAAAGGCCTTATGACACTTAATTTTTTCTTAATTTTTTAAGTTTTGGAAAACAGTACAAATATAATCTAATAGGAAAATTTAAAAGGTGCAAAGAGTTCAGCTATATTAAGATAAATACCAAATTATTAATATTTTTACTCATCTTATCGATAAAAAAAAATTAGGGTTAAAACAAAAGGTATAACTTTTCAACTTAAAATTGACATTTCAAGCTTGAAACATTGACAGTATTGCTAAATCAGCGGTTGATGTACAAGTGCAGAGGCACCTTCAGCTAGCACGGCCACAAATCGATTAGCCAAGTCCAAGTCACTTAGCAACAGCGATGCCATTTTTAGCCATTTTTTACGATATGACAAAAAACGATATGACATACTGTGTTGTCATATCGTAAGTTTTTTATGATATGACAACACTAAGATAGTCATACACGGTGTTGTCATATCGTAAAAAACTTACGATATGACAACATAGTATGTCATATAGTTTTTTTGTCAATTCGTAAAAAATTTCTAAAAATGGCATCGCTGCTTAGCGAAGACAATACCAAGATGGGTACTTCCAAAAACCTGGGCAGAAATCCCTAAAATTTCATGAGCTCCCCGGAACTTCCCCGGAAAACAGCGGCAACACTGAAAAACGCAAAAAGTCAGCAGTGGCATCAGTGGTCTACGTCCGGAATTTGAGCTTCATGCCGCAGTTTCACCTTCATCTCGTGGCATCTTGCCAGCGAAGTCACAAAACAAAAAAATTACGTATTTCATCTGGTATGTCCTTACCAGTATTTACACGAATTTTTTCATACTAAAAACTTTCCCCCCTAGCATATGTACAACGTGCCATAGTGCACTTCGTTCCAAAAAGTGAATCTTCGAGAGCAATATGTTATTAGTTCTACTAATAATTAGTTAGCTTTTCCTTAGGCCCTTCTGATTAAACAATTTTAGGCTGTGCAGCTTAAATTAACCATAGCATGCCTGATTTTATAAAACGTGTTCTTTTAATAAAATTGTTGCTGGGTTATAAATATTTTGTTCATTTATGTTTCTACTTCAATATAGTGACTTTTTAAAGTTACGAAATTGGTTTATTTTCTTCTCTGCCTGTTGTTGGACACTTTAGAAAAGTTGTAAGAATGTGGGGTATTTTTATAAAGATTAAATACTGTAGGAAAAAAATCTTTAAGCGCTTTATTTAACGCTTAATATTTTTATATGTTTATTTAGGGACTTAACTTTTTTTTATTACATTTTCATATATGTAGTTTTTTGCAATGCTTTTTATTAAAGAGTTAAAAGTATTAAGAAAAGGAAATTCGTCTTATTTAGGTTAAAAAAAGGATTTATAAATATTAGTACTAGTAAGCATTCCTAAAATTAACATGTTTGTTTTTAAAGTCGTAAGTACACCCAGAAAAAATATTGGTTGGAAAATGGTTAGGCCGATAAAATATTAGTTGAATGGACTATATTTCAACTCACGCTATCAAATTTCTATGGATAAAAAAAAAACAATCTATGTTCATTACCATAAGAGCATAATTGTAATAAAGATATGATTCTGACATTTCTCTAATTGATTAGATCAACCGATCTTATGCTTTTGTCATTACTAATTAACGAATATGATAAGCACAATCTATAAAATACTATGAACTGGATTTTAGTACCAATTATTGGTATTTGCAACTAAAAAATTGTTTTTCTAAATTTACTTTACTTTTTATCGGTTGTTGCAACTAGCTAGTGGTTAATTTTACTATCATTGATACACCTAACCGATTAAACGGTTCGCATTAGCACCTATTTAACTTCTTTTCCAATAACAATTCTATGATAGTTGGAGCAACTGCCAAAATTCGATTGGCAACAAATTCGGTTGCGTCAACCTATCTGTTTTCTCTGAGTAGTTAGGAAGGTAGGCTGGGCTAAAGTTTAACTATGGATAGGAATTTAAAAAAAGTTAGAATTAAATTAATAATATGTTTTTTATAAAAAATATTAAAATATTCCATATTTAAATTGGATGTCTTACAATATTTAGCGATGTAATTACTTCACACTTAATAAATGACCCACTTCAGCGATGTTATTGGCTGTGTAGGTGGCCTGTCATTTCTTTTAAGTTATTTATATGTACCTGTTACTTGTATGCTGCATTTTTGTTTAATACGAATTTATCTAGTCTTAAAGCCACGAAAATATCAAAATACGAAATGCAAAAAAAAGACAAAATCAGTATCTTGTGTGTATTTCAAATACACGTGATCATGAAAAAAGTAAAAACTTGTTCATTGATTCGTATTGACGAATTAAAAAAAAAGTACACTAAATCCTCATGGGTTGCAAGTGAAATAAATAAAAAGATTGTTTTTTTATTTCAAAGAAAAAAAATTGGTACATAAAGTTAACAAGTTACAAATAAAACTGATCAGTAGTTTGGCAACAGTAAAAGTGAAAAGTTGAAATTTAAAGTTAACAAAAAAAAAATATATATATATATATATAAAATTTATATGTATAATAAACTAAAAAACTCGTTTTTATTAAAAAGACAGTTATTAAAGAAAATTAATTTTATTTCAGTAAGGGTCATGGTTATAAATATGTTGTGTTTAATACTCTGCACTTTCTTTGCCACTGTTTTTTGCCTTTTCGAAATGTGCAATCATAAAGTGGAAATGAAAGCGGGTGAAAAATTATACGTAAATTCTCCATACTATCCGGCCGGATATCCCATTGGCTCATCATGTCGTTATGTCATTAAAGCTCCCCAGGACCACAAATTAAAATTTACTTGCGATATTAAATTAAATACGGTGAGAAATTAAAAATAAACTTATTAAAAGATAATTACTCATGCATATATATCGTTACCTTAATATAGAAACGCCCTAACTCGTTATATTTTCCTCCCCCATTTTAATCGAATACCTTTTTCAATGTCATGTCAAGAGGCTTCGCTTAGCATAATCCAAGTTTGATTAAGCTCCAGTTTCTGACTTAATAATTAAATGGTTCTTAAACTTAATTTCTATTTAAATAGAAAACTCATTTTTATAGATCACATTTAAATATAACTTATAACACCAATCTTGTACACTTAAATTCGATTTAAGTTTTATAAATTACCATATGATTTTGACCGCTTGTTGTTCTTGTGCAAACAAACAAATTGTGGCCGCTGAAAATTCAACTTTTGTTGGAGTAAAATTTGGGCATTCTTTGGGTATATTTGTCTTTTTGTGATTTTGTAAGCTGTTTTTATTCTTTTAAAACATTGCAGAAACTCTTGATTATTCTTATTTTTTGCATGAAGAAAAATATATATTTGTTGGATTTTGCTTTGTTTATATTGAACAGCTGCTTTTTTAGGAAATTTATGGGAAATTTATAATAGTTGATGGTGCTACCATATTTTTGTCACAATTAAATAAGAACAACTAAATACGACTGAAAAACAGAAGTTGTGTTTAATTACAATTTAAATTTATATGAAAATCAACTAAATAAATATTTAATTGCTGAGTCAAAAACTGGCCATAAGTTCTTATAAAATCCAAGAAAGCAGTAAACTCTTGTGCAGTTGTGAGTTCTGATCCACAGCACAACACAGGAGAAACCCTTTTCATCTTATTTTCTTTTTGCACCGATGTGTTCTTTTTCCCACTGGCTGTGTTTCCGCACTGGCTGTGTTTCCGCACTGGATGTGTTTCCCCACTGGATGTGTTTCCCCACTGGATGTGTTTCCCCACTGGATGTGTTTCCCCAATGGATGTATTTCCCCACTGGATGTGTTTCCCCACTGGATGTGTTTCCCCACTGGATGTGCTCTTTTCGCCAGCTGTTCTCCAGGAGGTTATCCATAGACCAGACCATCTACGAAATTTGTACCTGATATATTGATACGCACTTCTCTGAATGTAAGATGTAAGATAGTAATCGCGAACTCCTTTATTTCCGTCCATGTAAGATACATCGTCGTTTCGCGTTGAATACATAACTATAAGTAAACGCTCTCCACCAGGCGAGAAGAGTTTCCGCCCCTTGTAGTTGACTGACTTAGAACCACCTGGGCTGTCTCCCTTAAACATCTTCATCGATCTTTCTACTGCCGGAGAGTGCCATTACTCTTTGATCTATCATTTTATATGTTATCGCCAACCTTATGAACCTCACATAGGCTCCCTTGACATCTCAGATTGTCACGTTTTTGTCAAATTTGCAACTGGCGTCTTTGTGAAAAGTTGCTTGTGTTATTCTTCCGTGGATAACTGAATTCGTTTTTCAAACTCTCATTCTACGTCCATTAAAGTTTCGAGCTTGCCAAGTAAAGTTTACCCAGCAGGCTGCAAGCTTGGAGGCTGAACGAGTTTTTCCTCCTCTCTTAGTTACGCTGAAAAGTTTCGTAGCCTTATATTAGTGATAAGTGTTAATAGTCAGCAACAGCTTTGTTTACTTGTAGACAAAAAAGTATATGAGGATTTAAGTCTCAACTACTTATACCTTGACTCGGTAGCTACTTATTTTTGTGTGAGAAGTTCAAAAAATAAGAAGTACCCCTTACAAATGTATTTACATTGTCACAGCAATTAACTAGTTATTATTTGACTTACTTGAAGCTACAAAATAAGTAGTCAAATAAACAAAATAAAATTAAAAATAATAAATAAAATAAAATAAATAAATACCACTCATTACCGATTACAGAAATATCAAAAGTTTTTGCTGGGTAATATCCGAGCAGACTCTTTGGTAACAACATATGTAACTTAGCCTATTAGCAAATTTTTGAGAGTACCTCTATTGAAAATAAAAAAATACTTTTTGTTCCCAAAAAAAAAGCAACAGATAATATTGCTTCAAACAAGCATATATCCACACAGCCAATATTGCTCCATTTGTGGTTCGTATAAATATTAAGCGATCCAAGGAGGTTATGAATATTCAGTGCGATATCCGATGTTCAAGTCTCAAGAAATGTTTTACTTTCAGCCTCCTTCTGCCATCAGATGCCAAAATGAGGCTTTCTACTTTAATAATGAGGGCAGTGAAATAATAACAGAATCCGAGTATTTTTGCGGCAGTGGAAAACTGAAAAGAAAAAGTTTTCTTAATCAAGCCGTTCTTTCATACATCTCGACACCCCATTACAAACGAATATTAACAAATTTCATAAAAGAAACTGAAAAGGAGGCTACAGAAAAGATTGATACAAGGAAATTACAAATAAACATGCAAAAACAGCAACAGAAAATAACAGCAACAACAACTACAAAAATACCAACTACTTCTAAAGCACTTAAAGAGAATCACTTAACAACATTAAAAGCAACAAAAGTAAAAACAACAACTGCACCAATAGCCATGGCTAACAATTCATCGATTTCCTTTACACAAGCATTTTCGTCTACAACTTCTTCACTAATATATTCAGGATTAGAGGTGGCGACTGCAGATGGGATGGATAACAGAAATGTGTATAAGAAAGTTGGTAATTCGTTTGTTTATGTGGTGACTTTGTTGTCTAACAAAATTGACAAAGAAGCTTTTTCCATGACAACCAGTACCACAACTAAGTCACCTACAACAACAAAATCAACATCGTCAAGACGAACAAATGTTTTAAATTTCAATGAATACTTATCGGTCAACACGTGGCGTAATGGTTCAATAGCCACACATAAGATTTCCACAAAACGTGTTGCCCAAGTAATTGCCGGCCAAGATTATACAAGTTCTGAGTTAATAACAGCGTCAAACTCAACCCCAACATCTCTAACCAAACACAACACGCGTTCGACCGAATTAGGTGGCGGCACATTTTCATGTTTAGTCGAAGTGATTGAGCCAAAATGTGAGTGTGGCTGGAGTTCTACTGTAAAAATAGTCGGAGCTTCTGGTGTGGCAGGAATCAATGAGTTTCCTTCAATGGCCGGCATAATGACCATAAAAAATCACAAAATTTTTTGTGGCGCCACCATAAGTAAGTTGTTTGCAGAGTTACAGGTTTTGTCAGATATTGAAATCAAACCTAAAGATGTTTGTTTTTTATTGCACTTTCTTTTGTTGATTAGTTCATCATCGTTATTTGCTTTCGGCTGCCCATTGTTATATAACACCAGAAACCAATACACCAGAATACTTGACAGCTGCAGTGGGTGAACATGATTTCTCGACAGGTAAGTGAAAAGTAAAGGATTCGCAAAAAAAAAGAAATAATTTGCAGCAAATTATTTTCTTTCTTCTTTCTAACAGTTATGGATTCTCTTTACACACGCCAATATGACCTCATAAAAATCATACAACATGAACAATTCCAAGCCTCTGCTGTCAAAGTCCACAATGATATTGCACTACTTAAAACACGCTTTTCGATTGAATGGAATCGTAGTGTGGGACCAGCTTGTCTGCCTTTTTACTCATTAAAAAGCGGCAAAGATAGAGTACCTTATGCGGGACAACGTGTTGAAACAGCCGGTTGGGGTACCACCTCCTTTGGAGGCCAACAATCTTCTTTGCTGCTAAAGACAACTTTAGATGTAATATCTCGCTCAGCTTGTCAAAATTTTATCGGATTCTTACCATCTGGAGAATTTTGTACTTATACACCAGAACGAGATACTTGCCAATATGACTCGGGCGGTGCGTTATATGCTCGTGAAGAACATTTGTATGCATTGGGTATAGTTAGTTATGGTTATGCCTGTGCAACGAAACAACCATCGATAAATACAAGAATATCTTCTTTTTTAATTTGGATCCGAAATCATTCTCCAGATGCCAAATATTGTATTAAATAAATAAAATTAAAAAATTTGTATTTCACAATTGCTGCTCACTTATTTGTCTTTTAAACACGCTTTTATTAGCTTGACCTGTATGTATACTGAAAAAAAAAATTATTTTAGGTATGGAAAGATATATAATAGATGCCCGTAATTTCTACAAAGAGATATCTAAGGAGTAAATTATATATTAGATATCTTAACCTAGGCGATAAATTAACATTTGCTTACAATCCTTAACTATGAGTTAAAATTGTCAAATATTTTGCCCGGATAGATATCAATTTGATCAGATTACAGTCATAGGATTGCTAAAAATTTGGTATAAATTAATTTGAGTACCAGATGCGAAGACAGGTAGAATCCGACGTAGGAAATCCTGTAAGCCTTACTTTTATGGTATAAGATGTGTTCAGCACTTTTATGTAAAACACAAAGACAAACATTTTTGTAGAGCATTTTAACCCTCGAGCTCTTTACACAGAAAAAATTATGATAGCTTTTTTTTAAACAAACATGTATTAAAAACTGATTTTAAATCTTTATTATTGTCTCTATTTAGTTTGATAAATAATTTTGTTTGACTTATTATTTTATTTCATTTACCTATCTCCAATGTTGGCAACCTGATAAAATTATGAAATTCTTTGATATATTTTTTATATTTCTCTAACACCGCGTCTTCACGAGACATTAACTTTGATAGAACATGAGAGAGAACGTCGGCAGAACAAGAAAACTAAAATGTCGAAATTTCTCTTCATGTCATACAACAGAACAACGTATTTTTAATTTTGTTAAGAGATTTCATTTGCTACAAATACTCATTGCGTTAAAATGCAATATTTTTGCGTAATTAGTAGTTTTATTTATGATTTTTCAAACAAATTTTAATTAAAAACTCAATTAAACAATTTCAGATACACAAATTCACAGAAATTTTATTAAAAATTTTGATTTTAGTTTATTTCAATAAACACAAACACACAATTTATTTATTTTCATATTTTTTGACATTTCATATCATAAGATTGTTTTAATAATATATATTATAACAACGCTCTCATAATAATTATTATAACATTGCGATAACACTAATTTGAAGTCTACACGTAACAGAATTCTCTCTGCGATTGAATTTGACGCTTGCTAACAGAAAAATAGTTGATATTATGTCTCGTGAAGACGCTGTGTAAAACATTTTTTTGATTGAAACAATTTGTTTATTGAAAAAATCAGATTTTTTTTTCAAACAAATTATTGCAAATTTTTTGCATTTGAATTTACAAATTTCTTTATAGGACCTAAATTGAACAAATTTACATTTGATTTAGGGAATTTGGTATTTGAAGTGAAAAATTAGTTTTTCTGTGTACTGTATACGTCTTTTTGCCCCCTTTGTAAAAGAGAGAGAGACAAACAACTTCTCTTCAGCATTGATTAGTGGGATGAAATGTTCTATAAAAATATTTGCCATAAAATTTTACTGTAACATCCCAATTGGGATCCAACTGCGATCCCAATTGAGATGTAACGCAGAAACGTATTTAGGACCCGATTGGTTTCCAGTGGGGACATATCGAAAACTCGCAAAAACTTCTCAAATGGGAAAAATAGCAAACTCTAATATTGGCAAAAGTAAGCACCACTCACCTCTGTCGAAGATGGGCAAAAAATACAATTAAAAATCTATGTTAGATTTTTCCTAGAGTTCCCAATAGTTTCCCACTTGGTAAAAACTTGAAGCCACTAATTTGTGGATGGGCAATCCCAACAAGTTCCTGGTCGGATCCAGAATGATAATTCTCTTGGGCTTGCCACATGCGTTTACAAATGGGTCCCAATATGTGTATTGGGAACATTTCTAGTCGGTATGTCGTACTTATTCAAAATTAGTACTCGGAACAGGAAATCTTGTTGAAGGTATAAGATGTGCTCAGCATTTTTATGTAAAGCAACACGAGAAACATTTTTGTGGAATATTTTAACCCTCTAACTCTTAGTTGCAACTAAGTTATACCCTTTCATAAGTTGTACCCTTTCATAAAGTGGGGTGTAAAAACTGCCCTTCATAGGTGAATAGCGCGCCAAAATATTCTACAAAAGTATTTGCCATAAAATTTTACTGTAGATTAACTGCCTTCCTAAGAAAGAAAGTCACAAGCGCCAAAATTCCAAAATGCAGATAAGGGCGGTTTCTGATTTTTATGTTAAGCTTAAAAACCCCATTTTTAACTGTAAATGACTGAAAAAACTTAAGCAAAATTGTCACATCTACCACTTCTAGTTTTGGTTTTCTTTTTAAAAAGCTAAATATCTCAAAACTACTAAAATGGAGGTGCGACTTTCTTTCTTAGGAGGGCAGTATAAAGGACACATAGACTCTAGACTCGACTTGAAAGCCAGAAATGATTCAAAACTTCAAATGTGTTTAAGTGTTAACTTCAGACTTAGTACTTGGCGTAGGCAATCTTGTAAGTGTTACACTTAAGGTATACGATGTGCTCAACAGTTTTATGTGAAACACCATGAGTAACATTTTTGTAGATTAATTTTTCCCGCTATATCGCCGTTGAAGCGGAGCTTTTTGTGTCTTTTTAAAGAAACATACATCGAAGAGTTAGAGGATTAAAATGTTCTACAAAATGTTTCTCGTGGTGTTATACATAAAAGTGATGAGGACATCTTATACCTTAATCGCAAGACGTAAAAAATTTCATATGATCTTAACATTATCAAAATGGGGAAATTTAACTTCCCCTAATTCTAGATGAAAACTTTAAAAATGACAATACACGTATATAACCATATTATATTTTTGTGTTGTACAGTGTATTCAGATGTCTTTTGCTTTCTTTTTCTCTTTCATTAAGAGAGATTAAGCCGCCTTCAAAATATATTAATAAAAATCGCTTATGCGCTGACCTTCGATGTGGTCTTCGAAAACAGTATGATTTTATATTCTACTCCAGTGTTGTCAGAATCAAATAGCTTTTCATGTTTGCAATTCTAAATAAAAATAGCTTAAATTATTTTAATATTTGTAATAGAGAGAGAGAGAGGCGCGTGTCATGTTTTTTTCGTGACACGAACACGCACGATTCAACACGAAGTGTTCGTGACAGAAAATCTGATTTCGTTCGTGTCGTGTCGAAAAGATTTGCAGATTAAAATATGTATGAATGCAGAAGCTTGCCGTGCAAGATTATTGAGCGGAAATCTTGATAAGTTACTCTTTCTCAACAAAAATATGTAAATAAAAATACAAATAGAATATGAAACGTTAAAATAGAAGAATATAAAAAATTAATTTTTTTTTGGATTTGATTTCATGCGTGTTGTGTTCGTGTTTTGAAAATTTTGGTCATGCGTGTTTTGTACGTGTTGGACATCCGGGATTCGTGTTCGTGTCGTGTCGATTTGGAAAATGTCGACTCGCGCTCATCTCTAATTTTTACTAACGATTTAATAAATATAAAATATTTTGCCATTCTGAATAAAAATAACTTCAACTAATAATTTTTTATATTTTTTATTTAAACTTTCTTCTTAAAATGCAATCTTTTCCCCAAAAATATGCAACACAGTGTTTTGCTACTTTTAAATATAATAGCCGCAAAAATAAAAATATCATGTTTTATTTATAAAATTTTTAACCAGTCTACAGAAATTTTTAAATGACATTTTCTTTTGTATATTAAGTTATGCATAAAAGCAAAAATAACTGCCAGCGTTATTATGTTTGAAAATTTTAAAAGCCTATTTAAAGGCTTTACCTATCATACAATATCAGGTGTGAATCAATTAACACTTTATGCATTATTGCTTTTTGTTTTGAATAGATAAAATGCAATTAATTTGAAATGTCAACTAATTAACACCTTAAAGTATGTCTCTTTTTTTGTTATTGCCATTTCCTCTTAACAAATCAAGCAAATACACTTATTTGCTACTTTCGACTTATTTTTTATGTGCTAATGATTTGCTCTTATTTTCCTTTACCAATTACCAGCATTTGCTAAAGATTTTTATTTTACAACCCCAATCAACTATTTGTATTGCTAAAGTGAAAAAATCTCATACGACGACATAAAAACTCAAATGTCAATATTCGATTTTCAATTTTTTTATTTTATACAAACGCCTTTTATACATGCTTCATATTTTTTTAATTTGTTTTTTATTATTTTGTTTTGTGTAGATTTTCAAAAAACCTAAATAATTAAACGTTAGCTTAACATGTGTGTGTGTGTGTGTGTAGGTGTATACAACAAAAATATATAAAGAAACATTTTATATACACATGAATTTTGCTCCCTGTTAACTGCATAAGAGCAATCGTGCCTAACACACAAATGCACTTTTGGTTGTATGCAGTCTCAAACACACAAACACATACTTATTTTTAACCCCTCACAAAGTATAGAGAAAATAGCCCCACCCTTTCAAAAATATGCATTGTATTTCAATGGTTTCTATGTAATTTCTTTTTAAACAAATTTCTATAGCATACATTTTAGGCTGATTGCATGCAGTGTATATGTGTATGTGTAGGCAGCACAATCATTCTCATCGTTATTCTAAGCACAACAAGAACAACATTATAAAAATATATTCTATAAAAAAATAGAAAATAGAATTTTTATTTAGGTGCTGGTTGCAAGTTTCACATCTTTTTATACGTTTTTTTCACATTTAACAGCGCTATTCATTTGCATCTAACCAATAGGCAACGTAATAGAGAAAATTGTCTGCTAGAAAATTGCAATTTCTCTAAATATGCAATTTAATTTTTGTGAGCACACTGATGAGTCTTACTCACTCTTACATTAATAGTTTTTAGAGCTTATAAAAGGGAGAAAAAACGAAATAAAGAACGACGTTTAATTTACATTTAGCTAAAATAAAAGGCTATATTGAATTAATGTTGGCTAAGATCACTAGTCTGGAGACTGGTGAAAAACTGTAAGTAAAAAGAAATAGCTTTAGAATTTGTACAAAAGTATAATACAAGCAGAATATTTTAATAAAATTATTCTAAACGTAACGGAACGATTCACAACGACTTTCGTAATAAAGTCATGGTTAAAAATAGCACTGAACAACAAAGTCAACGACTAATTCTGGTAGAAGGCACAAAAAAAGTATACACGTGTACCGGCATTTTGCAGGCTTATATCTGGGACTACTTTTAGTGGGAGTTAAATTGTTCGTCCCTTTTGCACATAGTTATAGTAAGCTTTATGTTTACGGTATAAGATAAGCTCAACATTTTTATGTAAATCTCCAAGGGAAATATTTTTGTGGAACATTTCAACCATATGGGTCGTATTGTCCTTTTATTAATAAAAGAGACAAAAAACTCCCCTTCGGTGGCGATATAGCGGGCTAAAATGTTCTACAAAAATATGTGCTATAAAATGCAGCTATAAGTCCTAAAAGACACCCAAACTGCAGATTTAACTGGAACACCAGAAAGCAGTCAAAACTTATTATTTAAGGGCTAATTTTGTACTTATTCACAATAGTACTTGGCTTTGGAAAGCTTGTAAGCGTTACCTTTACGATATAAAGTGTAGCCAGCATTTTGTGTAAAACACCGCGAGAAACATTTTAGTGGAATATTTTGACCCTCTAACTCTTCGATGGATGGGTCTTTTTGTCCCTTCATAAAAAAAGGACAACAAAAGTCCGCATCAGCAGCGATATAGAGGACTGAAATGTTCCACAAAAATGTTCCTTGTGCTGTTTTACATAAATATGCGTAATCTAATAGGTTCAAGTTTTGTCTGGAGCTTAAGTGTCTTTAAAGACCTAGAGTAGAATTTTAGTGTAAATATTTTTGTAGATTATTTCCGTCCCAATATTGCCGCTGCAAAGGCGGTTTTTGTCCCTTTTTCCTGAAAGGGACAAAAAGAGTCATACAACGAAGAGTTCATGAATTAAAATGTTACACAAAAATGTTTCTCGTGGTGTTTTCTATAAAAGCGCTGAACACATGTCACACTTTAAACGTAAAGCTAACAAGATTTCCTATACCGACTCACTATAGATATGTGCAAACTCCTTTTAAAATAATTCCCAGATTTAAGCTTTCAAAACACCGATACATGTATAAGTTTTTCGGTTCCTTCTGCCAGAATAAGTTTCTAGAACCTTGTTATTCTTTATCCTTCAAATTTTGTCCCATTAGCAGGGCACTTACATATATTCTCCGAATTATTATATCTGTAGGTGTCAGAAAATTCGGTCTTATTTGTCTTATAGTTATGTATATGGCTGATTCTCATTATAAACGTACATTTTATGTTTTTTCTGTTTCCCAATAGAGGGTTGCACAAATATACTCGAAAGTACTGGTATATACGTTTGTGTGTGTATGCATGTATGCTTTTTGTATATATGTGTGCTTATATGTATGTATCTATGTATATATGGTCGTAACTATGTATGTACACACATGTATATGCATGTATACATACGTACATACATAAGAACATACATATATGCACGCACGAAATTCATACGAGTACATTCTACGAAAACAATTGAGTAGTCCTTGCAGACCTCTATTTCCCAATATAACTAATATATATATGAGAAGATTAGATTAATATAATAGTTTTCGCCTCATTCAATGGATCCTGAAATAAAAGTATATTTTTCGATTTTTTGAAATTTTTTGTTTCTTGACCGTTACAGGTGCTTTCGCGGTTAATCCAGGAATGATTTTTGAGAAAAAATACATCACAAAAAATTATAATAATCGCAGGTCGAAATTAAAAGTTATGACCAATTTCTTAATTTTGACTCGGGTTCGCATGGAAAACTAAAAAAAATATGTATGTTTTAAAATAATTCTTTACAAATATTTATACATAAGCAAAAAGTAGGCTAACTCTTCTTTCAAATAATACTTATTTTAATAAAATCGACTTACAATATCAAAATTTATCAATTTCAAACAATGTTTTTGTAGCAAAATACGACCTACTTACTATATTCTTCGAAAATATAACAAACCACAGTGCAAAAGAAGCAAAATTTGTTCAAAGAAACCCAGAAATTTGTAAATAGATAATGGTCTTTATATCGTTTATATCCTTCAGCTGTTGTTAACTTTTTTGTCACGTGCTAAAATTTATAGATAAATTATACTTAAATTTTTTTTAACGTAACGTTCAATACAATTTTATACAAATTCAATATTTTTTTTCAGAACAGACACTTTCTTTTGAATTCAATACAGTTCAGATGTATAATCTTCGATGTATTTTAGGTATTCCTTAAAACAATTTCAATTATTTAAAAAAATATGGATAACACTCAATACATTTGTTTGAATACAAAGGATGATTGATTGATCAAACTTTTTGCAATATAATACTATTTAATAAAGTTCACAAAACTGTTAAATATTTAGAAGTACAATCAAACCTATGCTGTTATTTTAGTGTATGTTCTTAATGCAATTTGACTAATGAGTATACAAGACTGCGGACAACAACAATAAAAAATTATAGTTTCTAATTTCTAATATTTTTCAAAAACTTGATGTGTAAAATAAGAGAAGCAAATGCGAATATTTTAAGCCCGTTATAAATTTAATCTCGTTTTTGGAAATATTCATAGTTTCTGAATGTGGAAAATCAATAGCATGCATTACGGACATGCCATTTTGTATGAAGAGAAATATACCGTTTTTATTTTTGTTCTTCGTTTTTGACACATAATGGAAAGTCTTACACAAAAAAAACTTATTTACATTTATTTATAACCTACTAAATCATGTTAAAGCAGTATTTATTTTAAAATTCAGAGAATTATCCATATATATATTTTATCTGTTTAGTATAGTGTTAAGAACAAAAAAATTGTTTAACCTATTTTAACGTAATTCTTATAAATTTTTTTCCAATCCAATCTTTATCATATAACATTGTAAATTTGTATATTTTCAATTACACACTTCATTATTTCATAATTTAATTTAAAAATATCTTTACTAAATATGTCGAAATATATATTCTATTAAATTCAAAAAAAGCTAAAATACTATATGCTTGAGAGAAGTAGAAGTAAAAAACAAACTATAAATTCATCAAACTAAAAGTATTTTTCTATGGAAAATTATATTAAAATTTGTTGCTTAATAAAATTTGAAGAACAAAGCAAATGCTGTGTTTCAGTCAATGTATATGTTTTCTTCTACTTTACTTCTAGATCATATCATAAAAATATATATGACAAAAGACTTAATTTGCATTTAAATTAAAATACAGGCCTGCTTAAAGTCAATCATATACTTGTAAAATTCTATTAAAAACAACAATAGTATGAGTTTGGAAAATTTTCCTTCTAGTTGCTGGCTGCCTGCCTCAAACAACAATGGAAATCTTAAGTTAAAACAAAAAGAGACAATTAAATAGCTAGTGATAGTTTTTCTATTGAAATGTGTATAAATGTGCAGCGTTTATTAAAATCTTACGCTTATAGTGTTGAAAATATTGTTTTAAAAAGGCAGCACTTACAAACAGCTTTTGATGCATGTTTCTATATCAGTAAATTTAATTACTGAAATGTGGAGAAAAATATTAAATTTAAATAACATCTAAAATTTGTTGTATTTAGTGCATAATTTCGATGCATGTCTTTTTTGGTGAAAACCTATTTAAGTCAGACTAGAGTTCGTTGACTAAAATTACATTGTACAACACAAAAACGACTAATTCTTTTAAAAGTTTATATCTATTGACTTGATGCTGAACATCAAATGACTTCAGGAATAATTCAGGGGTATCGCAAGGCTCCATGCTCTCTCCTATACCCTATTTCTTATTTTTTTAGTTGACCTTCTTTGTCAAACTACCAATCGTATCTACTCCTGTGAAGGTGATAGCTGTAAATGACAAATGGCTAGCATGTAACTAAAGTGGTCTAAGTAACATTTTATATATAGTGAGCTAGACGACTTTCAAAGTTGAAAAAAGTGAAAAAGGCAATAAATTTTAAAGTGGTAGAGCAACGATAACCATATTTGGGTGATGTAATAACACATATACCACTTTTGCCTGGATTTATTTATCGTCTTTATGTTCGAAAATGCTCATAAGAGCATTTAGCCAAAAATGTTACTTAGACCACTTTAGTTCCCGACTAGCCAAATATCCTCTATTTTGTCATCAATGATTACATAACCAAAAATTTTGCCTATAATGTCGTCAATGATTACATACATGAGGTACAATGTCCTTTACCTTGTCGTCAACGATTACATGGCAACAATGTCGCCTATTTAACTATTTAACGGACCTTACCCTGCGGTAAATGGAGCTGACACAAAACAAGTCACGTGACCGGTCCCCAGGTGGTAGGGACCAGTCCGAGTTCTAACAGTTCCTATGAAGCGGCCCAGCCACTTTTACATGGGAATGGCCTAGGATGGGGTTAATTGATACTTTGTATGCACCTTGTAACTTGTCTCTGAACTATCTTATGGAGTCATAATCGGTGTAGAATAATATAGATTACATATAAATATTATTCATAAATTCTGCTGTAATTATCGACAAATTTATTTTTTTATTGTTACAAATCCAAGTAGAAATTGTATTTTATTTTTAAGCGTTGTCTTTGATAGGACTCGAACTGACAACCTCCGGCATGACAGGCTAGTACACTACTCACTCGACCACAGGGGAACTTATATTTCAATGTTGTAAATACCAGTTAAGCTGGAATTAATATCTGAATATAGTTACGGAACATGCTCCTGAGTGGCATTGCAGTCTCATTGAAGGGAGGCAATTAATATTATATAGATACTATGTAATAGGCCATTGATCCATGTGCATCGCATTAGTTCAGTGTCGTTTACTAATATACTAGCCGGAGTACTAACTAAATTGACTGAAAATGGTTAATAAGTGACCATTTACACAATATGTCTTTTTTCACCATTCACTACGCCTTATTTTTGGTACCAGTCTCATTTTCTCAAGTCATAGGACAAGTACTTTTGGATCATTTGTCACCAAATTTTCCGCAGGGTAATAAATATTTTTATCACACAAATTTTTTTGCTTTCTTGTTATTCCGTTTCATTTAAATTATTGCCTGACTTAGCTGGGATTTGAACTGAGGCTGCATGTTTATAAGTTTTTGCGCTTGCCACCTTGTTACAGCACGATTGGTAGCAAGAGACCAACATATTCATACGTTTGACTGAAGACTAAACGTAAGACATTGTCGCTCACATTGACACTGAGGAAAACATGTAAGACATTGTCGCTGATATTGTCCTTAACATAGTTGGATTGAGGACAAAATGTAAGACGTTGTCGTTTATATGGTCCTCCACAATATTACTGAAGTCAGAACACAAGACACTGTAGCTTATATTCGCCTCAACAAAGTTGGACTGAAGACAAAATACAAGACATTGTAACTCATATTGTCTGCAATAATGTTGGATTGAGGACAAAATATAAGACATTGTCACTCATCTTGTCCTCCACAATGCTGCTGAAGAAAATCTTATAAGACTTTGTCGCTCATACTGTCCTCAACAAAGTTGAATTGAAGACAAAATGTAAGACATTGCCACTCATCTTATCATCCACCATTTTACTGAAAACAAAATGTAAGACATTGTCGCTCATCAAAAGTTTTTAATAGAAGACAATGATTACCTTTTAATTGTCGATTAGAAAACCAAATCGACAGAGGATAAGTCGTACAAGAATCGTAGATGACAATGTCGTGCTGGGTATGATGGATTGTGTAATAGAGTGATCGTAAAAAATACAATTTGAATTTTTAGTCTCATACCCAAAATCCAGGGGTATTGATACAAAAACCATCTTAAAAAAATTTAGCTCAATCAGCTAATATTAAGATCTGTCGCAATCCCACCGAAGTTTGAGCAAATGCTCTTTTTCTCCCTTTGCGTTAAGATTTGCGTCCAGCGGCCCAAAGAACTAAAAGTTTACCGAAATTTGTGATATTATGGGCTTTTTTGAGATTTTAATTGTTATTGGCTGTTTATTTTATTAAATAGGCGATTTATATAAAAGTCGATAAGGCAAAAGCTGTTGGAAAAACTTCACACACAACAACTTTAAAGAAGAAAAAAATTTGTTTTAAATACTATATTTATGAAGTAATGAGACATAAAACACAGAAAAAGAACATTTGCTCAAACTTCGGTGCGCGTGTGACACGCCTTAACAACCTGAAAGCTTTTATGATATTTTTTTTTTATAAATACCCATCGATTTCGGGTATGAGACCTGAAGAAATCCATATTTTATTTTTTTTACGGCCACTCTAATGGTGTAAATATTGGGGAATCAGTTATTGATATTCTTGGTATGTAGATCCCGTGTGACGCTTTGATTGAATTAAAAAAAAAATATTTCACTATTACCTTAAATTACAACATATCGTTACCCAAATATAGAAACGACCCAACTCATTATACTTTTCAAATCTAGTTCTTTACATTTTTCGATCATCTATCGAAATGTGCAAAAAACTCGATTAGAAAACAATATGCGTTAGAGCGTTTCTATGTTAAGTTAACGAATACATTCTGTGCATATTTCTTAATTAACATGTTATTTTTATGAAATAATTTTAACGCTAATGATGTTAAAAAGAACTAGCATATTTTAGTGCAAATCATTTTTCTTCGCTTGCTATGTTTTGCTTATTCTTGACAAAAGAAAAAAAACGAAATCAGGACATCATCAACATCTCTTAACAGCTACTTTGAATTGTTATTTTTGTGTTATTTTCATTTTGAATTTTATAAATACAGACGGTTGCACAAGCAGTTGTTTTTTTTTGAAAGAGTTTGAGTAAAGAACAAGTAGCTAAAAGGATACAAGTCGCGTCAAGTGTACTTTAATGCATTTATATTGTGTTGTTTTGTTGCAAAACAACAACAGCAACGAATAACAAAAAACAAAAAAAAAAGATAGACCAACTCAAAAGAATCACAATGATTTGCTGTTGTTTCCGTTTTCTATATTATCCTTTTGCACAGTTTCTAGCATTCTGACACAATGAACAAATGAACTCATAAATACTTTTATAAAAAAAGAAACACACATACAAGCAAAAAGGGTTAAAGAGAAACTTTTCAAAAAATAACGGATTTTTTTACCCTTACTAGCAAAAGAATAGACTTTAAGATTTACAAGAGTACTTTGGCAAAAGTATAATAAAATGTAGTCGCTTTTTAGGCTTCAAAGAAAAATCTTATAAAATCTTTTATTTTATTATATTTTTATTAACTTCCGTGTTAAGTAGATGGATGTAAGACATGATGAATTTTTTCTTATATAAAAATGAATTATAAGAAAAAAATGTTTGCTAATACTTGAGGTATGACAATGTAGACGAAAAGTAAGGGTGATTATTTTATTCTAGTGAATTAAACATATTCCAGTAAATTTTGTTAAAATAATAGATAGTCGCATACACAATTTAACATATTCTTAGGAAAGTTGCATACTCTAAGGGACATTTATATTATTTTTATATATATGAAATTAACACCATTTCGCTTGCTATTTATCTTTACGTCTTTTATGCTCGAATTAATAATAATACTGTGCTACAACAAAAAAAAAACTTACTTTTCAAAATAACAAAGTCTTAACAACTGATTCTGATTGAAAGTACCAAACATATATTTATGTATGTGTATAAGCGTTTTGACAGCCTACATTTGGCATCCATTTTAGAACAAGTTGAATTTGCCCCTCCCTTTTACAAATAGTTGTAGTGACTCGGCGTAGCAAATCTTGTAAGCTTTACGTTTAAGGTATATGAACTTTTAAGGTATCAGAACTTTCACCTAGAATACCACGAGAATCAGTTTTGTGAAACATTTTAACCCTCTAACTCTTCGTTGTGTGGGTGTTTTTGTCCTTTTCTTAAAAAAGGGGAAAGATCTCACCTTCAGCGACGATATAGCGGGCTGAAGAGTTCGATAAAAATATTTGTCGTGGTGTTTACATAAAAGTGCTAGACGCATCTTATACCTTAAACATAATATTTACAAGATTTCCTATGCCGAACTCTAATTGTAAATAAGTACGAAATTCCCCAGATGTTTGCTTTTTAGCGCCCCCTGTCGGAGTTAGACGTTAAAATTATGTTATATTATCTTGTGTTGTACAGTGTAATTAAATTATTTTAAATTTGAGTTTTAGCTAGATAAAATTAAATATATCTTCGGAGAAAAATTAAAGAGCTTACAACGAAAACGATGCGCTATTAATCGAGTAGTATTATTCCCAAGAGCCTTCGTCAAATATTCATTTGCTCCTTACAAACTTCATCAATATATCCTTTAATTTTAAAAATTTTGCTTTCCTATAAATATTTCTGAACTTGAACTTGTTGCTGTTTTACTCAAGTTGAGGGATTCCTTTCATGTTTAAATAATTCATGTGCAATTATAACAATTCATAATTTGTTTTATTTTATTACATTTTTTCTATCAGCTAAAAAAATCAACCCCTTGAAAACAATTAAAATATTTTGTAAAACAATTTAAGAGTACTTTACGCTAATTTACTTGTTTTCATTTTATTGCTGTTGCATAAAAGTAACAATTAAATGTACATATAAAGGCATGAACATCAAAGGACAACAAAGCTCATTATCCTTAAAAATAGAAAAAAATTATACTAAAATTATGATTGTGCATAAATTAAGTCATTTACCATGAAAATCACAAAAGAGGTACTTAAAATGAATAGAGAAAAAAAATTTAACAACAGTCAAGAGCAGGACATGATAATTTCTCGCTAAATATTTTTATAAAAAACACAAAAAACAAAATAAGATTGTATTATGGTCATCTAAAGAACACACACATCATTTTGCGTATAACGCCATATCCAACCCAAATGAGAAGTTATGCGAGTATTTACACCAATACCATAACGCTGACCACAGCTACGTCCATAACTTATGATACCCAAAAGCAACAGTCTCTGTTGCCTCAAAAGAACCGGACCGCCAGAATCATATTGACAAGAATCTTGACCTAAGCCTCTGTAATCGTAGGTACATATTTGCGTGACCATTATAGTTTCATTGTATTGCTGCTGGCATATACGGTTTTCCAAAGCCATTAATTGTGCTTTTTGTAAAGTATTGGACTTGGAACCGGCAAATGATACAGTACCCCAACCGGCCACTTCTAAATTCGAGTAAGCAAAGTTCTCAGTTCTAAATAGAATTTTATTAAAGTGTTTAAATTCGATGTAAATATATAATTACTTTCAAACTTACTGTTGTCGCCAAGGCAAACAAATGGGTCCAACACCCCTAGACCATTCTATGGGTATTCTGGTTATTAATATGGCAATATCATTGATAACGGAGCTGGCTGTGGATTGATAGCCAGGATGATTCAGTATTCTTTGAATGCGATATTGTGCAGCAAAAGGTGTTTCGTTATCTGCAAAAATAGCAAAAATGTTATTAAAATGATAGTGTTTTGGGATATAACACAGTATATCTAACGACTGATTCGGACAGAGGGCACCAAAAAATATATCGTCGCTTTGAGAGTTGGGACTCATTTTTAAGGGAAGTTAAAGTAGTTATAGTGATTCGGCACTGGAAATATTATCAGCCTTATATTTAAGGCATAATATTTATTAAGTACTTTTGTGTAAAACACCACGGGAAACACTTTCGTAGAGCATTTCAGCCCGCTGTACCGCCACTGAAGAAAAGTTGTTCGCCCCTTTTTGACCGACTTAAGAAAAGAAGGAGGTTATCAATAACTCTGTCATTTGTGAACCGATTTTCAAAATTCTTTCTTTGTTCGAAAGGGTTTGCCTGGAGTTTAGTTCCATAATTTTTTTTTAAGTCTGAGGGGGAAATTTGTTCCCCCAATGTATAACTCTGTCGTTTGTCAACCGATTTTCAAAATCCTTTTTTGGTGTTTGAAAGGTTTTGCTTGCAGATTGGTTCCACAATTTTTTTTCGAAAATAGGTGGGAAATTTGCTCCCCTCCAAGCATAACTCTGTCATATGTGAACCGATTTTTAAAATAATTTTTTTGTTTGAAAGGTTACTTGCAATGTGGTCGCATAAATTTTTTTTCGAAAATCTGTGGGGCAGTTTTCATGTCTGAAAGGGTTTGTTCTCAGTTTTATCCCATAGAAGTATAAATTTGGTGGACAAAGTGGTAGTGCGATATATTAATTATAGCATAACTCCGCCATTTCTTGGCCGATTTTAAAAATATTATATTTCAATAGACATGAAAGGCTTGTTACTATGAAAAATTGTGGACGGATATCCTATTGGTATTTTTTTGGCAGAACTATTTAAGAAAGAGTCAGAAAGACCCACACAGCGAAGAGTTAGAGGATTAAAATATTTTACAAAAATATTTCTCGTGGTGTTTTCCATAAAAGTGCTGAACATATCTTATACTTTAAATGTAAGGCTTACAAGATTTGCTTTTTCGAGTCCGAGGAAGGGGGAGGGAATTAAAGTCCATCTAAAATGATTGCAGATGTAAAGTCATAAAACGCCGGTGTTAGAAGCTTGTAGTTTTAAATACAATCAGATTTGAACCACTTCCGGATCACAAGTTCAGGATCTTATTGACTTCCTGTGGAGCTCTTTTTTTACTGGTTAGCTATAGGTTAGTTATGGCCTAGGTATAGTCCAGGGATATTCTAGTAATGTTGTACTGTAGGCATAATTTAGACATAGATTACTCATATTCTACTTATAGTCTAGTTGTACTCTAATTATAGTCTAGCTATAGCCTAGTTATTATAGTCCAGTTATAGTCTAGTTATAGTCTAGTTGTGGTGTAGAAAGAGAACAGTAATTAGAGCCATTCTTTGTATACGCTGCTCCAGTTAAACTAAAATTTTTTTAATTTCATAATGTTTTTAGATAAATCTTAAAATCAACTTAATTTTGTATATTTTATTTTAATATAATTATCTCTCCTACCTGCCATTAAATCATGATCTCCCACATAAGCCATAATTATATTTGGATCTGAATGAAAACGTGTACAGTGAGCAGCAGTTAAAATATGTCGAGGACTTACTAAAATTATTAGTATTAATATTTTTAACAGAACAAATATTTTTTCTTTCTTACTTATATTTCCACCACAAAACACTCTTTGTGGTGAAGTTCTATCCCTTAATGCCACCATAGAGGGAAATTCATTGCGTCTGGTCTCCTGACCATTTGCTATGCGTGTAGCAGCTGACCATCCACAATTACAGGGAGCCCGACGTGCTCGAGCTTGGCAACTAAAGCGGCCACGTAAAACAGTATTTGAACGTGACGAAACGTAAGCCAAGGCCATTGAGCGAAAATGAGAAATTCTAGTAACTTGTGTGGAACGGCAAAAGCGTTGACCATCATGAAATTGTAAATCACCATCAAGAGAAAGGAAAAGATATTCAGTGTCACAACTGTTGGGCATCTTAAGATAAATAATAATTGCTTTCATTAATTTTAAGAATCTTTATTTAACATACCACTTCAAAGAGGCAGGTTATTATGATCACATGATACCTGGCAGCCGTTATACGATGTCTGCAATTTGAACCTGGCCTATAGGCATTCGGATAGTTGGGCGACGTAATATTGAGAATATCACGTTCATTGGGAATTTGATAATTCATAGGCATGCACAACTGTTGGCCTTGGACTAATTTCATATAATAGTGTAGCCAAAGCAGACTCAGATTTAGTGCAAGGAGCTGTCCTTTTTTGTTACCAGTTTTATTTCTTAAAGACCACATTTTAGGAAGACTTTTCACTTTGAACTGTTTCATTTAAAAATGTTTTATGTTAAAAGTAAATTTCTTTATTAACTCAACAGTGCATTGTTTTAGTCTTTCTTATCTTATTTAAATAAATGGCTTAACGTTAACAAAATTATTTCATAAATTACAATAAATATGAATGTAATACTTTAAAGTATGCCATTCGTCAATATTTTAATTGGGAATATTTTAAATGAAATCATGTCATTTGGAAGTGGCTGATCTGAAGGTGGTCAAATTCTCGGGTTTATAAAATAGAAACATGTGAATGAAAATAATATGTATATGGGTCAATTGCGAATTAAATGCCATTTTTTTGTCCCCGCTGTTTGAGCTCTGTTTTGAGGTAGAAAGAGCAAAAAAAAAAAACAACAACAACAACAAATACATTTATCAGAATTCAAAACTTGTTTCCATAGTGATTGGGAACAGTATTTAATTGCTACGTCACACTCGTTACATACAAAAAAATTTTCCCTAGCAACAGTTTTTCATAAAAAGGACGAAAAAAAAACTTGGAAAGACCTCTTCAAATTTGCTTTCGCTTTGTTTCAAAAATATTCTAAACGCGGACTAGAATTTTTAAAGTAATTTTCTCCCCTCACATCTTCTTTAATTGTCTTAAAATTTTATAAGATAGTCATAATATTGAACTGAAGTGCATTAGGGTCAGAAAGTATTGGGTTTAAAATATATCAAATTTTTAAGAATAGCAAAAAAATAAATTATAAACGTTATTTTACGTCTGTTTCTAGTACATAATGGTAAAATACACTGCGGGAAATCTTGTACCGATTGTCTTGAATGTACTTGTCCTATGACTGGTGAAAATGGGACTCTCACGAAATGTTCCCGAGTTGTGAACGGTGAAAAGAATTATATCACAACATATCACAAAACGAGAGCAAACATTTTATCAAAATACATTCGTTGTACAAGCAGATTTTTTTAAAATTAAAAATATATGTTTAAAGTACAGTAATTTAGCTAGTATTAAAGAACCCATCACACGACAAAAAGCTTAAGTTTGGGTCTAGAACCTATCAGTGAGTATCTTAATTATGTCAATTGACCCACTCCAACGACAACGCCATGTAAAATTTACCGGTCCCTTTCATATAAAGTTCCGGAGCTCAAAGCGGTTGCTAGTCCTTGGGAATCAGTCACATGACCTGTCTTGCGACAGGTTCTTTTTCCTCTAAAAAAAAGAAACTAAAAAGTATTAAATGTATTGAACTGTTTGTTATGTGTTATAGAACTGCTTTTTCTGAAAAATAACTTCTCAATAAAAATTACATAATTGCAAAATTAAATTGAATGAACTTAAGCCTGAATAATAAAAATTTCTTTCGAGTAAAAAAGAATCACATAATTTAAAAACCTTATAAAATTTCACAGCAGAAGGACACATTTTTATTAAACTTTACAAGCCAGAATAGGACGGGTTTCGACATAATACATATGCAATAACAAATAAAAACACTGAGTTTGAAATGTTTGTCACTTACACGGGTTTTCCTTTCATATAACGATACATATGTCACTGTTTGGATAGTTCTGTATTAATAAAATAATAAAACAGTTTTAAAGATAATTCAAATTAAAATACATAATATGTAATAAAAAAAGTTTTTTTTTTATTATTTAATTGCTTAGAGACAAAAATACATGATGTTATCTTCATCTCTTAGCGGTAAACAAAATTAGTTGCTTTAAAATTTAGAGCCTAAGTAATAAAAACCTTGTTTTTATTAAATTTCTTTCAATTTCCAGGAACCGCAGAGTTACTTAGAAATTATTATCTTAGACTTCTTATATAAACATATGTGTGTTGTTGCAGGTGTGTGTTAATGTGACTTATACAAAATCTTAAAAAATAGTTCTCAAGGTTAAACATAATAATGTTATATCAAAATTAGTATACAACAGGGTAATAACTATATATAATATTTTATTCGTTGTAGGCTGTTAACCTTAAATGCGGTACACGTTTTAGTAATATAAAGAAATTTGAAGGTAGTATTCTATTTTATCAGCTTTCATTTTTCACAAGAAAAACAGACGGGCTTGATAAGCCCACATTTGGTAGATTTTTTCTTAATACTTTAAGATGAATTGGCAGATTTTAAGATGGTTTGTTGGATTTCTTGAAGTTTTTGAAAAAACAAGTTGTCAAGTTAAAAACTTTAGTTAATTTATCTATATAATAAAACTGTAAGAGATGCGTGTCTCTACATGAAATGTTGTTTGAAAATTTTTATGGTGACGTAAACAGTAATCGAGATAGAGTATAAAACAAAAACTTTTGCAATTTTTGTCTGTCTGTCTGTCTTTCAATAAAAATACTACAAATGGCGATTTAATATTTTTGCACCTATCCAAATATATTATTTGGGTTTTGAATATTAAACTTGCAATTCTATATGAAAAATTCTTCAAACATTTTTTGTGTTAATATATTTCTTTAAATTACTTCTTTTCACGTGGATCGCCGCCATGTGTCCGTATGGATTGTAAACAAGATCGTGGTTGCATATATATTCAGACAGCTTACGAGGGACATGGCCTATCCAACTTAACTTTCTTTTCCAAATTTCAGTGTTATTATCTCCAACAAAGTTGTTCGTTATCCCTTAAATGCCTGAAATGAAAATACGAATTATAGGAAATATGATTCCTGTATGTTTTTGGACTTAAAAACCCGGACTTTAATAACATTTGTCAAAAAAAAAGTTCTTGAAAGCAATAGATCCAAAATACGCAAGACCATCTGTAGACGGTCTTAGTAGTCTAGATAAGAAAAAATAAAAGAACACTGAGAGAGCAGTGAGATCGATATGACCACAGTTTTATGGAAAGACACAAAAAAATGTGAAACTGTGTTCAAAGTATATTGGCACTACACCTTTCCAGAGTAGCACTTTACTCTGGAAAGTCTTAGTGCCAACATACGTTGAACACGGTTTGAAATTTTTTGAGTCTTTCAATAAAATTCTGGTGATGTCGATCCCATAAGCTAGTCCAATAAACTCAGTTGAATAACCTCTCGGTGCTTTCTTCAGTTTATTGTTTTGGCAGTTGGAAGTTTGAAACTGTGAAGCTGATTTCCTCTAACATCATTAATCCTATAAATGCCAAATGCTCTTATAAGAATGTAATAACTCCAAATAATCGGTTATCATAAAAGCTGAACTTTTTCTGTCTATTGCTGTCTCTATATTTTACTCTGGTAAAAAACGTTACATTAAATTTTTGTTCAACTAAGTCACTAAGACCGTCTACAGACGATGTTCACGAAAAACTCAATTTGAACAAAAACTAAATTTTTTTTATTCAAAAATCAAACTAGAAACAAATTATTAAAATATACCTTTTAAATATTTACTAAAAAATTACCGAGGCTGCTGAGTGGCTAGAAATCAGTTTTAATTTTATTTTAATTTTTACAAAAATCACAATTAATTTTCTTGTCTTTTTCCACTAAACATTTTATTGTAACGGTTGCTTCTACCACACTTATTCTCGGAGCACGTCCAAACTGATGCCGTTTGGTGTCGAATAAAACATATTTTGGTTGTTAGAGTGTGAAAAGTATTGATTTTGGATAAAATTGTTTTTGTTGATGAGCGTTTGTAGACGGTCTTAGTTGCTAACGATTTAATAATACTGAACAACACTAAAAAACGAACTTGGAGTTAACGGCTGATTCAGGCAGAGTGCACAAAAAATATATACATGTATCGACGTTGTGAAAGTTTACTTTTAGGAGTTGAAACTCCCCCATTCTGCAGATAGTTATAGTGACTCGGCATAGCAAATCATGTAAACCTTACGTTTAAGATACAGTGGAAGATAATGTTACAGTGTTCAAATTATTTTGAACATAAATCAGGCATTTCTAAATGGATAGTCCTATCGGTTGGTAGTCGGTTCAAGCCGAATATGAGCCGCCGCCGACTATTTGTTCGCTGCGCCACCGCCTCCGACATTTTTTGTCGTATTGTTTCTCTGAGCGTATACTTAATATTTAGTTTAAATGTACGTCATACTTGAACAAGAGGGTTTCAAGCTAGTAATTTTTCCATATGCACTAATTTATTTTTAATGCTATAAAATCAGTAATTATTGATATTTTCGAATAAAATTTTGCAGTTATATAGGAATTTATGTACTAAATACCATGCAAGAAAAAAAACTAAGATTTGTGTCTTGGAATCTTAGAATTCTTAAGCAAATTCCAAGTAATAAAAAAAATGCAATTTTGAACAATTTTGAAAATATTGTTTTTCCTCTCTTCATACAAAATGGCGTATCTGTAATGCATGCTGTTTCCACATTAAGAAACTATGAATTTTTCCAAAAACGAGGTTAAATTTATAACGATTTTAGAATATTTGCATTTGCTTCTCTTATTTCACACAACAAATTTTTGAAAGATAATAGAAATTATAATATTTTTTAAAGAATTGTTGCTGTCCGTAGTCTTGTGTTTTGAGCGTTATGCTTTTTTAGTGCGCTTTATTAATCAGTTTAATTATTAAAATTGCAATAACAATATACACTAAAATAACAGAGTAGGTTTGTACTTTTAAATATTTAAAAGTTTTGTGAACTTTGTAAAATAGTATTATATTGCAAAACGTTGTGTCAATCAATCATAGTTTGTTTCCAAAAAAAAAATGTATTGAGTGTTATCCATATTTTTTTAATTTAATTGAAATCTTTTAATGACTAACTCCAGAGTTTATGTAAAAATACATCAAAGACTATACATCTGATTTTTTTAAATTCAAAACATAGTGTGTGTTCTGAAAAATATTGAATTCGTATAAAAATGTATTGAGCATTACGTAAAAATTTTTTAAATATAATTTATCCGATATGAATCTATTTTATTTTTCTACACCTTTATACAATTAGAAATCCATCAACAAATAAATTTCATTTAAAATAAAACTATGACAATATGTTAAATAATAAATATAATTTATCTATAAATTTTATAACGAAAAAAAAACAGCAACTGAAGGTTAGAAACGATATAAAGAAAATTATCCGTTAATAAATTTCTTTGAAAAACTCTTTCTTCTACCGCACTGTGGGTTGTTATACTGTCGAAAATTGTATTAGATAGGCCGTATTTTGGTACGAATAATTATTTCAACTTGACACAACTTTTAGCATTGGTCTTGTTTGAAAGAAGGGTTAGCCCACTTTTCGCTCGTGTATAAATGTTGGTAAAGAGTTATTTTAAAACATAGGAACTTTTTATTTTTCCATGTTAACCCAAGTCAAAATTGAAAAAGTGCTTATAACTTTTAGTTACGTCCTGCGTTTATTATAATTTTTTGTTTTAAAAAGTCTCTCACGTCTTCATTTTCAAAAAAAAAAAAAAAAAAGCTAAGCGGTTTTGTAACATATGCAAAATGCAGCGAAAATTTGTACTCAAAAAACTCATAGTCCTTGAAAGATTTGAAACAAAAAAAGCTAATAATGCTTTGTTTGGCTTAGATTTATGCCTGTGCTGGTGTAACCTTTCGAAAATATCCTTAAAAGAACAAAGTATTGTTCGGCATACCGCCAAAAAATCTTTACTCGGCGAAGCCACTATTCGACATATCTAAAGGAGAAAACTCTTAAGATCAGCTGAAGGCCGGCTGTGCCAACAATCTTTACTATATAATACTATTTTCAGGGACTTTATTTCCATTTTTTGATGGACATTGTTTCCTTTTCAGAGTGGAAATAACGTCCATGGACGTTATTGCATGGCTCCATTGGAGCGCTTTCAGTTATACAGTTTTAGATGTTTTAGTTGTAGCTTTGTTTGTTAACCGATTACCGGTTAACCGAATGAATACCCTAGTACTGATACCTTCTGCTAATCTGTTTAGATAGTCTAATATTCCACTCTTAATAATAATCTGAATTTACATTAATTCAAATAATGAACTTAAGCCGAAATAATAACTTTCAATTTATTTTCATTAAAAACAAAATTTATTATAAAACTATAGTGATTTTATTTAGAGAAGAGAAAAGTACTTATATCTAATAAATTAACAGCATATTGTATATTTCATAACATTCCAACAAGAAGAGTATTCTAAAAATGTTTCTCCTGCATCATCTTAATTCTACATTTTAACATTGCAGATTGAATTCTTGGTATTTTCATCAATCCACTTCAAATATGAAGTAACACGTGTATTTACCGCGATAGTAGGTTTACTTACGCCACATGAGATACCATTACTTATAATACCAACTAAAAACTGACGATTCTTCTTAAAAATCAGTGGACCACCAGAATCCCTTTGACAGGAATCTTTGCCTGTGTCCGCATCATGAGTACAAATATGAGTTGGATAAATGTTTTTATAGCGTTCACTACACATTTGATTGTCTGTTATATTTAGGGTAACCTTTTGCAGAGTTGGAGAGAGAATACCGCCATCCATTGTGGCTCCCCAACCAATGACATCAACAGCCTCGTTTAAAAAGTCATTGTTTCTGGTTAGAAGAATAGGATAAAAAAGCAAATTACATAGTATCAAAATAATTATTTAAGCAAATATATTACGCATATTCTGGAGGTGGCAAGCAAATAGGTCCCACACCTCTAGAAAATTCTATGGCTGTTTTTGTTTTCACTAAAGCTATATCATTGTTAAAGGGATCCCCTGTGTACATGGGATGGTTAATAATTTTCTTAACATTATAAACAGCAGAGTATTTTGTGTCCTCACCTTCATAAAGAAATTATTATGTATTTATGTATTAAAAATGATAAAATGCTTTAAAAATATCAGTCAAAACTTACTTGAATTTATATTATGACGACCTACATGAACCTCTATATCAGTACGATTGGACTGAAAGTTCATACAGTGAGCAGCTGTTAGCAAATATCTATGGGATACTAAAATGAAAAAAAAGAAAAGTAGAACATTTTTACCATAAAAAAAAAAAATAAAAACTAGTTAATGTCTTACTTATAACTGCTGCGCAAAACAGATTCCCGCCTGTCTTTATATCTCTTAAAACTGCCATTGAGGGATATTCATTTATAGATGCCTCCTCTCCATTAACAACTTTTGTATTAATAGACCAGCCGCAGTCACATTGTTGGGGCCGAGCAGACAAATAACATATAAAACGGCCTTCAGATTCAGTTGCGTTATAAGCCAGCACTACGGACCGAAATACAGATATTCTTTTAAATGTATCTTCACCACAAAATTGCTCAGCGTCTCTTAGCTGTAGATCACCATCGCGAGCTAAATAAAAGTGATCAGTAGTGCAGCCATTCGGACCCTTTAAGATAAATTCAAAACGAAACTGAGTGTTTAATTGGAGAAGAAACAATATTAAAATTTACCTTATCGATGGTAAGAGCGCAATTAACAATTATCTCATGATCTAGAGGAGCAACAATTTTATAGCGGCATGATGTATTTCGCGGAGAATTGTTTGGATAGTCGGGTGACGACTGAATGAAATCTCCGGCGGTCATATTAAACGTAAAATCGCATCCATCAAAATTAGCAGCTTGTGTGCTTGGATAAGTACACCAAATGGCAAATATGAGGCATGAAACTGAAATAATAATTTAAAAAGTTTTGTTTTTTGTCCTTAGTATAAAAAGTTGGTAATATTATTTTATTAAATGTAAGAGGAAAGGGAAATAATGTTCATAAGAAAAATAGAAATAAAATCCATGAAAATAGTATTACCGGGCTATTCCCAAAATACTCAGAAGCCACTATTCCAGAACAGTTTTAGCCTGTAAAGCAAGTACTTTTTTTTTAAGGAAATACTATCCCTTGAACACTATATCCTGTTATTTTTATGCGAAAATAATGTCCATGGACATTATTTTCATGCTGCCAACTTTTTATAATTTTTCTAAAACACTGTATCTATTTTTTTCTTGTTTTAAATTAGTTTATGTTTCATTTTAGACATACATTTCTTTATAATTTTGCATAATTTTTTTTTATTTTACAATTAATTTAAGGAACACAAATCAGTAATTTTATTGAATAAGAACTCCATTCTGCTTAATTCAGGACAAGTTAGTTTCATTTATTATTGCAAGGATTTCTTAATTACCTCTTAAATTACGCGTTGCTTTTGAGTCGTTCAGCAACATTTTACTAAATAATGAATAACCTTTATCTTGCATGTCTTTATATAGGCAAACTTGAACAAAAACAATTGCTCAGAACATTTCTAATCCAAGTTGGTTAAAACAAAAACCCAATTGTTTCAACATTAGGGCTTATAAATTGTTTTGGTTTTAATACCACCTACTCTTTTTAAGACACATCATTAAAGATAAACGGTTAGTAGCACGTTTTCTTTCAGTAACACATATCAATGTACTGTATGTACCCAGCAAAAATAAATTTGGTACAAGGATGCAGTAAGATTAAATAGAAGGGCTTCGGAGATGCGCAAAAGCCACAGTGCATCCCCTCTGCCTTACGAGATTGCAATAACGTAAGCGTATGAAGAAATTTACGCACACACGGGGAAGGTGGTCGGCTACTTATGTTTTTTTCATGTTTTTTAAGCCCGAAGTTTTTTTTTCAACTCAAACTTTTTTATAGTGCAGCCTTTCTCGCTCACGTGGATACAAATATGGATGCGAGTGTTATTTTTGCTTCGTAATTTGATTTTTTATTCTTCCATTGAATTGTGTATGAAAATAAATGTTCCTCGGTAGTTTAGTGGCTAGTGTTCTAGCCTACCATGCGGAAATCGTGGGATCGATTCCTGATTCAATACGCGAGCAAAAAGTATTTAATAAAAGTAAATTGTAGTGTAATATAGTTTCCAATTGTATTTGTACCACTTAATATATAAATAAATATAAAAACAACATAAAATAATTTGAAATAAAAAATTTAATGCATCTAAGATGCGCGGAAAGAAGCTCATATCTCCAGACCTACCAAGTGGGACATCCCATACAAAAATCATGTAATACCGAATCAGGTTGGTAAGGGAGAGTACCGAAATCTCTCCCTTACAAACCTGCTTCCGGTAGACGGATATTTTTGCTGGGTAGTAGATACAGTAGATACTATCTACCACATTTCATTAAAGATAAACTGGTACATACGAACAGCGGAAAGTTTATGCTTATCGCACAGTATCTACGGCAGCCATTCTTGTTTTAGCGGGAACGATTTCAATAGATTTACTAATAGAAGAAAGAGGAAAAATATGGAGGAAGAAATAGACCAACAATTTCGAGCAAGGTGATAAGGAGTTAATAAGACAAGAGGCTCTTCAAAGCTGGCAAGACAAATGAAACGAAGAAACAACAGCCAGATGGACAAAGAATCTCCTCTCAAGCATAAATAGCTGCTTAAAAAAGGGAGACGGAGAAGTAAACTACTACCTGACCCAGATGTACACGGATATTTTAGAAAATACTTGGATAACATAGGCAACTGCAGCACACCATATTGTCTATATGAAAAAGAAGACATAATCGACGACGCCGAGCAGAGATTTTTCGGATGTTGTAAATGGGTTGAGAAGAGACGAGAATTACAAGACTTTATAGGCGAAATAAATTTTCAGCGCATTATAAATCGCATGATCCAGGATAAAAGAAATTGGCGATCATTATCGAAATACTGCGAATACAACCTTAAGAAGAAGAAACCAGATCTGGATATTGCAGACTAGGCGATGCCAGCCAAATAATACACGTGTTTGACGTGGCTTGTGCACAAAACTACCACAGAAAAATAATAAGCTGACTTGTTATGCTGCCATCTGTATGCTTATTATAGCATGGTATTTGTCATAAAATTTTGTACTATAAATCTTTAAAGATACCAATGCTCGAAATTCAGCTTGAAAACCTTGAATAGATGAAAACTTAAAATGTGTTTCAGGGTTAATTTTATAATTATTGGCTACTAGAGGTGCCTGCCACTTTGCGTGCTTAAAATTCATTTTATAAATATTTATAATATTAAAAAGTTTTTTACATATTGTAAGTTCTTGTTAAAAAAGTTCTGCCAACTTTAGAAAAGTAAAAGGCGCTACCTACCAACTCACAGAAGAGTACCACCAATTGTAAGAAGTAAAATGTGCTAAAATATTTTCAGTATTATTAAAAATGCGTATTGCTTTTTTCTATTGTGGTAACACAGAAATTATTATTATCCGTTTTTTTCCTCCCATTAAAGGTATTGTCTAAAATAGTATGGAAATTCAATTTACTCGTAATTAAGTTATTAATTCCTTAAATTAGTTTCTTAATTAAAAAAAAAAGAAAAACAAATAGTAATATCGAATTAATTAACTTTTAGTTCATATTTTATTAAAATATTAACTAATTCAATCATTTACTTGATTGAATCTTTAATTGTGAGTACCTTGCATTAGTAAAAAAGAAAACACAACAAACACAATAACTGCTATTGTAGTTTTTAGTTATAAAAAAAGGAAATGAAAAAATGTAAAGTAACACTAAACATTTTTTGAATGTACTTTTGAATAAATATAACCAGACATAGATTAGTAAAATCAAATAAAATAAAAGTTAAAAAACAAAAGGGAAAGATTACATGAACTAATTTTAACAATTTTTCTGTTGACGTACTTTTATGGGCAATAGCATTTTTTGAGAATACATTTTTCAGTTTACTCAGTAATTATCGTTTATGGCATTTTACTGTAACAGTGAACAGGCGCAACTATTATTTTATTTTACTTTTAACGTTTTTGACAATTTTTATGGTAATACAACAGCCCGTTCAACTTTAGAAGACTTTTCGAATTATCAAATTATATTTAATGTCTTAATTGAAGTAAAACAAAAAAATTTTTAAAACTAGGCCAAACAAACAGTTTTTGTGTTAATAACTACTACTCTATTTAATACACATCATTAAAGATAAACGGCTAGGAACAAGATAAAAATAAAACGCTGTGAAGAGATCTTAGCCTTGAACAAAATTGTTGCTGCCACGGGCTGCACAATAAAACTTTTAGATTAACTAAGTAAGTATATGTATATCTGTATGTGGGAGGTAAACTATACCAAGTCCCATTTTTTTTCAAAATACGGTTTTTAGGATGTTGAATGAAACATTTTTTCCTCTATTGGTAGGTGCAATCCAGTAAGTCCTATGCTTTCAGGGGCAGTAGTACTGCTCAAAACCATCTGCTAGTTCCTTTTTAATAAATAGCGGTAATATTATCCCAGCAAAAGCATTTGTCATTTTTGTAATCGGTAGTACTTTATTAATGGGTTACAAAGTAATGAGTGGTACTTATTTATGTTATTACTATGCTTCAAATTAGGTCTACTACTTAGTTTTAAAAAAAATGAGTACGTATTTTTATCATTACCTGAAAGTAGTTACAATTTGTTGAAACGTATTAATAAAAAAGTAGACAGCCACTGTTTGTGTCAACATGTGTGTGTATATGACAACTAGTTTTTGTCGCTTAAACTTAAAAGTCGACAATAGCTGAGTGGGTAAAGTTCTTGTCTTCATATCTGAACGAGCACAGGTTGGTATCCCAGCTGGGTCAAAAAATTAAAAATAAAAATATAAAATAAAATTTAAGAAATATAAATAAAACATAATGCATATAGTGTTTATTAATATTAATTTGTTTATTTGACTAATTATTTTTTAGCTTCAAGTAAGCCAAACAATAACTAGTTAATTGCTGTGACAATGTAAATACATTTGTAAGGGGTACCCCTTATTTTTTGGACTTCTCAAACAAAAATAATTAATTATCGAGTAAGTAGTCATGACTAAACTCCTCATATCCTTTTTTGCCTACCAGTAAGCAAAGTTTTTGCTGGGATATGACGTAATTTTATTACGGATATGTTAACTATAAAAAAAATAATATTAGAGTTATATAAAATATTTGCGGTAATTAATATTTTAATCCTACAGAGATAGAACCACTTTTCGATTTTAGACATGTTTTTTTTTATAAAAAGAAGTAACACAATCAGACATTTAATGCTTACCAGTTAATAAATTAATGTGTTTCCTTCTTTGGAAAAAAGATAGTGTAGAGAGAACAGGTGGTGAAGTGGGAGAGAGATAGAAAGCTTAATTCATTTACAATCCTTCTATTGTACGTTTTTGTAGAGCAGTGTTACAATCCCCTCTGGTGTCAAGTAGAGGCATCGCGTTGTTTAAGCTGTGTACCCATTTTTTTACTTCTTTTACTTCGACGACGGTTTTGCTACAATACCGACGAAGGAGGGTGCTGTGAAGTGCATTAGGATATGTTAGTATTAATCCCTGCCAGTACTGCCAAAGTGATCAGTACTATGCCTTCATCACATTAACAGTCCAACAACAACCACCACAATAACACACCAATGCACATGAGAAAAATGCATGATGTTGTTGGCTTGCCTGAAATTAGTCTTGAGCTCAAGACCTCAGGTTTTGTAGTCAAACAGGCTAACTACTCAGCCAACAGCACCCTCCTGTGCTGGTCTCCTGTAAAACTTTCAAAATGTGACTTGGTGTAGTTACCTTCCACATACAAATATATATATGTATGCTAATTAGTTGTTGCAAGTTTAATATAACATTGTTAAATTACTTGGGACCCTTACTCTGATTACATCCTGCAACAAATTTGGTGTCTTCTAATATTTTCCGAATGATTCCAACAGCAAATGAATGTAGACTATCAGTAGACAAAAATCCTCAAAGGCTTTTAAAAAGTTAGCTAGTATTGTTAAGTTAAAGCCTTCAGAAGTTGTGCTTTTTTGAGAAAAATTTTTCCATATATATTTTATATGTAGTCCAATGGAGTAAATTAAGCAATTGCAATTGTATATCTTAGGCCTAAGATATTTAAATGTCTTAGTTTTTATACTTTTTGGGGGTTTAAATTAACTTTTTGCTCATTTTTTACTAAATTTTCTCTGCGTTTCATGTATGTCGGTACAATTTTTACAGTACAATGGGTATATTTTCAACCGACTTAAAAAAGCAGGAGTTTGTCAATACATGTGTATTGTTTTTTAACTTTTTAAGTTTGTACACGCAAAACCCTGTCATTTGTGAACCGATTTTCAAAATTCTTTTTTGTTTCAAAGTGTTTGCTTGCAATTTGGTGGCATAACTTTTTTTTAAAGCGGTGGAGAAATTTGCTCCCCCACGCATAACTCTGTCGTTTGCCGACAAATTTTGCCTGCAGTTTTGTTCTATAATATTTTTCGGAAATCGGTGGGAAAGTTTGCTCCCTCTCAGGCGTAGCTTTGTTTAAAAGCGCTTTCCTTCACATTGGTCCCATATTTTTTTTTTCGAAAATCTGTGGAAAGTTTTCTGCTTCGAAGTACTGATTATGATTATATGGACCGATTGACAAAATTTTTTTTTGTTTGAACATGATTTTTGTTGAAAATCGGTGGGGAAATTTGCTCGCCCGAAATACTGATTATCGCATAGCTTCTCCATTTATGGACCGATTTCGAAAATTATTATTTCTTTTAAAAAAGATTGCTTGAAGTTTGATCCCATAGAAGTGGAGAGCAATATACTGTTTATGTATTTTTTATGAATTTCTTCGAACACATTTTTATTACACTTTTTTATTCTAAACACTTTTTATTCACGAAGGAGTTTAAGAATATTTTTACTAAATCTTGTAACACAAAAATATTCAGAAATATTCTAAACTCAAAAATAATATTATTAGAATTACTCCAGCGAAGTGAGCTATGTGTAGTTCTTTAAGCAGTTTGATTATAGCCCGCCAATATTTAATTATTTATGTTGTATTTTGCGACATAATTATAGTGATGCGAATATTGTTTCAATAAATTATTTAACTTAAAAAAAATATATCGCATGGTTATGGTATAAAACAGTTTTTGAACTCTCCTGAAAATCTAGCTAAAAAACACATAGCTGATTTTGTCGGAGCAGCGACGATAAAACTTAATAGTCCAGGAGACAGGTAAAAATTTGGTAAATTATTTTTTCTCGAGCGATAATTGGATAGACACATCGGGGAGTAGTATCATAAAGCCTCGTGAGCATCAGCTCCAGTTGCGTTGGTGGGATGCGCGGCGGCAGCCTCCAACGCACGAAGAAAAAAAATATTCAGTCAATTCCTCCTAACGAAAAATTTACCTGATGATAGCTTATACATACTTATTGTCTACTAGAGGTGCCTGCCACTTCGCGTGCTTAAAATTCATTTTAAGAATATTTATAATATTAAGAAAATCTTTACATATTTTAAGTTCCTTTTAAAAAAGTTTGGAGGGTGCTGTTGGATGAGACGGTTAACGCGTTAAGTACAAACCCTGTGTTCTTGAGTTCAAGACTAGTTTCTGCCAAACCAACAACATCATATATTTTTCTGACATGCTTTGGTGTGCCATTTGTTGATTGTTGTTGAACTGTTAAAGTGATGAAGACGTAGTATTGATTACTTTCGTAGTACGGGCAGCGATTCGTACTGACTTATCCAAATGTACATCACAGCGCCCTCCTTAGTCGGTATTATAGCAGAACCGTCGGCGAAGTAAAAGAAATAATAAATGTCTACACAGCTTAAGCAAATCAATGCCTCTAGTTGACATCGGAAGAGGTACAGTACTATTGTACAAAAATTTAACAAAAAAACGGGCAACAGCAGAGTTGTAAATGAATTAAGCTTTCTATCTCTCTCCCACTTCACCACCGGTTCCCTCTACAGTATCCATTTAGGATATGTAATATTAATATTTTACTTTTTAAGTAAAATATTAAAGTTTTATTAAAATACATTGAAATTGTTTATGGAGGGGTATTAGCTTGTTCCTATGCGCATTTCATTGGGGCTAATGCAAATCGTCAGGTAACCTTTACCCAAAAATGTCATAGAAAAACTAAAGATATAATGTTAAACTTCTAATCATACGAATAAGAAGTTTATAATATCAAAGTTAAAACATGTTAAGTTTGTTGCCTGCATCATTTATTGTAGTTTTTAGTTATTAAAAAAAATAAATGAAAAATATAAAGTAACAGTAAAAATTGTATATATGCACTTTTGAATAACTTTAACCACACATAGATTAGCAAAGTCAAATAACATAAAAAACAAAAAAAGGGAAAGATTACGTGCACTAATTTAAAAAATTTTTCTGTTCGCGTACCTTTGTGGACAACAGCTTTTTTTTAGATAAATTCTTCAGTTTACTCAGTTATTACTCGTTTACTGCATTTTACTGCAACAGTAAACAAGCGGACCTATTATTTTATTTCACTTTTAACGTTTATGAAAAATTTTTTATGATAATATAACAGCCCGTTCAGCTGTAGAAGACTTTGCGAATTGTCTTATTATATTTAATGTCTTGTTTGAAGTAAACCCAATTTTTCAAAAAATTAGGCCAAACAAACAGTTTTTGTGTTAATAAAAACTACTATATTTAATACATTAATCATTAAAGATAAACGGCTAAGAACAAGATAAAAAAAATGCTGTGAAGAGATCTTAACTTTGAACAAAATTGTTGCGCGCAGGTATATATCTGTAGGTGGGAGGTAGACTACACCAACTAACATTGTTTTCAAAATACGTTTTTTAGGATGTTGGAAAGAGCATTTTTTCCTCTATCGGTATCTTAAGTCCAGTAACTCCTATGGTTTAAGGGGCAGTAGTACTAATCAAAACCATCTGCAAAGTAAACTACATCAAGTCATTTTTAATAAATAACAGTAATATTATATGAAGTCATTTTATTACGGATATGTTCAGTAAAGTGCGAATTTGACTCACATACGAAGGGTTCCGTACGAATACCATATACATACGTATATCTCTTTTTTCGTTTTGGCGATTTTTATCTTTTTAGGGACTTTAATTTTAGTGAGCTTTTTTCCTTTTGGCGAACTTTTTTTTGTTGAGATTTTTTTTAGTTTTGGCGACTTTTTTCGTTTTGCCATTTTTTTTACTTTTGACGATATCTTTATTTTTGGCGTTTTTTTAACTCTTGCGCTTTTTTCCTTTTGGCGTTTTTTGGCGACTGTTTTGAAATTTTGAGATTTATTGCTAGTTTTGGCGATTTTTTCGGTTCTTGGCGGTTTTTGTTAGTTTTAGCGACTTTTTTCGGGTTTTGGCTATTACTTTCGTTTTGACGATTTTTTGCGGTTTTTGACGATGTTTTTAGTTTGGTAGATTTTTAGCTTTTGCGTTATTTTCGTTTCTGCGATTATTTAGGGTTTTGGCGATGTTTTCGTTTTTAGGCGATATTTTTTGATTTTTGGCGATTTTTTTAGTTTTACCAATTTTTTTTGTTAGTTTTGACGCTTTTTGTCGTTAGGTGATTTTGGTGATTTTATGTAGTTTTTGCGCTTTTTTTTAGTTTGGGGGTTCTTTGTTTTACCGATTTGTTCGATTTTTGGCGATTGTTGTTATATTTTTTTTGGGGATCATTTTAGGTTTGGTTATTATTTTCATTTTATCGATTTTTTTGTTTACTTTTGATGCTGTTTTCCTTTAAGCGCTCTTTTCATTTTGGTGATTTTTCGTTTTGGCATTTTTTAAATTTAGAATTTTTTCAGCTTTAAAGTTTTTTAAAATTTCAAGAGTTTGCCTCTTACGGTTTCCAAGATATAGGAAATTGCCTAAATTAGGTAGCCAAAATTACATTAACTGATAGAATACCCTTTAATTTTTATTGTTTTAAATATCAGTGTTAATTGGTGTAGTCTGTATAATAACAAACTAAAGTGTCTATATATAACATTAGTATTTCAACATGCTTCGTTGCTCGCTTTAGAACACCCTTTAATTTTTAACTGTCATATTTGTTGTTGTAGCGGAAAAAACAGCCTGTGCCAGACAGGCTGATGAACAGACTGACAGCGTAGCGAAAACAATAGGGTGCTTTACACTTTTGGTGTACGGAACCCTAAAAATAATATTAGAGTTATATAAAATTTTGCGGTAAGTCAAATTGTTGTTTTTGTGGTCTCCTGTAAAACTATCAAAATGTGACTTGGTGTAATTTAGGTGAAAACTTAAAATGTGTTTCAGCGTTAATTTCATACTTATTGTCTACTAGAGGTGACTGCCACTTCGCGTGTTTAGAATTCTATTTATGAATATTTATAATATTACAAAGTTTTTTACACATCGGATTCTGTATCAACCCAGCAAACTCTATATGTATTCTTCTTTCCAAAACAAAGAGAACATTTCACAATCTCCAAATAAAAATGAACAACAACGTTATTGACTTTGTGACCTCTGCAACCAATCTTGGAGTTAGTTTTAATGATACACGCAATTTATACGGTGATTTTTTCACTTGTCTTTAAATCACGTCTTATTTTGTATGAGAGTGAGCGGGGTAGAGAAGAAAGCGGGGTAGAAAAAAAGACAAGTTTTCTGTTTTCGAGATTTTTTCATATATTTCTTTAGTTCCATTTGCATTTTCTCTCTCTTATGTTATTGTTTTAGGGTTTTTTTTGTTATGAACGAGTACATAAAGCAAATTTTGAGAGTAATGTACAAAAAAGACATGAAATGAAAAATCATTGTATAAATGCAAAAAGTTTTTGGTAGCAACTTTAAAAGAGAATTAAAAAAAGACATGTCTTAAAAATCACGGTGTAAATTGCGTGATAGACTTACCTTGTCTGATCACACTAATGCTGTGGTTGGTAGGGTATATGCTATGTTTCGGCATTTGTGGGCTGTTAAAGATTCAACTCCATTTGTTATTCGTATGCTATTAGACAAAACATATCTTATACCTTCTCTCTTATACGGTTGTGCAGTTTTTGCAAACTGCGACAGTAATGACCAACGTAAACTTGAAGTTGCGTACAATAGCATTGCCCGTTATATTCTCCAAATAGGCAGTCGCGAGCGTATTTCGTCTTCTAAAACTCAAATGCCTTATCAAATGCGTCAAATTATTACATCTAAAGAACCGGCATAGTTATATAATAGAATTGTATTTGCTAGATCTAATCGAGGGAGGAAGCTAATTCAGCAAAAATATGAAATGATGATGAAAAAGAAAGTGCTAAGGTGATTGTGTGGGGCAAAATTT
Source organism: Panzeria rudis (assembly GCA_956483635.1). Classification (NCBI taxonomy): domain Eukaryota; kingdom Metazoa; phylum Arthropoda; class Insecta; order Diptera; family Tachinidae; genus Panzeria; species Panzeria rudis. The sequence goes on along the minus strand of OY101450.1, from coordinate 8,250,187 downwards.
ATTGAAAATTTCTCTATTTTACCAAGTAAATTCAGTGTGAAATGCATTATTATGCATTTTTACGACCAAAATATTTTCTTGTGATAAAATTTTAATGAAAATCTTTGCGTTTACTTTATCGTGTTACTGTACTTCAAAGTTCTCTCAGTAATATAGCTGCAAAATATTTTTGGGCAGCAATCTTTTAAATCAATATTCACAAAACCTGGGGGTTGAGACTGGAAGAAATCTAAATTTTAATTTTAAGGGTCATTCTAATAATGTACCTACATAACACGGAAAATTGTGAAGCATAAAAATTTTATTGTGACACTGGATTTTTTAAATTTTATTTTCATTAAAACAAACATTTATTACAAAATAAAACGAAAAGTAAGTCTAATAAATTAACAATATATTTTATATATTATAGCAATTATTTAATTTTAGTACTCGAAAGATTATTTTTTCCAAAATCACCTCAAATTTTCACAGTGCAGGTTCAACTCTCAATATTCGCATAGATCCATTGTAAATACGAAGTAACACGTGTATTGACCGCGATAGTAGGTGCATTTTCACCACATGATGTCCCATAACCTATAATACCGACTAAAAACTGGCGATTATTGTTAAAAATGATTGGACCACCAGAGTCACCTTGGCAGGCATCTTTGCCTGTTCCCGTATCATCATAAGTACAAATATCAGTTGGGGTAACGTCTTTATACCTTTCAATACACGTTTGATAGTCCGCTGCCTTAAGGTAAACCTTTTGCAGAGTTGGTGAGCGTGGACCGCCAAATGTGATGGTCCCCCAACCAATAACATCAACATCATCGTTTGAAAAGTTATTTTTGCTGATTGGAAGAATAGGTAAAAACATGAAACAAGTTAGAATCAAAATAATTATTTAAGCAAAAATATATATTACGCATATGATAGAGGTGGCAAACAAATAGGTCCCACACCTTTAGAGAATTCTATATCCCTGGCTGTTTTCATTAGAGCAATATCATTTTCAAAGGGATCCCTTGTATACATAGGATGCTTAATAATTTTGCTAATATTATAAACAGCAGAATATTTTGTATCATCAGCTTCATAAAGAAATTATTATGTATATAATTATTAAAAATTATTAAGTTTTTTACGAATATCAGCAAAAACTTACTTGAATTTATATTATGACGACCTACATGAGCCTCTATATAAGCAGGATTTGGTTGAAAGTCCACACAGTGAGCAGCTGTTAGCAGATATCTAAGGGATACTAAATTAAAAAGATAAAAATAGAGCATTTTACAAATAAGAAACAAATGTCTCACTTATAACTGCTGCGCAATAAAGAGGCTCGCCTGTCTTTCTATCTCTTAAAGCTGCTATTGAGGGGTACTCATTTACAGATGCCTCCTTTCCATTAACAATTTTTGTATTGATAGACCAGCCGCAGTCACGTTGTTGGGGTCGAGCATACAATTGACATCGAAAACTACTTTGAGAGCTACCTGCTATATAAGCCACTACTAAGGAGCGGAATATAGATTTACGTTTAAATTTCTGAAAACTACAAAATTGCTCAGCGTCTCTTAGCTTTAGATCACCATCGCGAGCAACATAAAAGCGATCAGTAGTGCAGCCATTCGGACCCTTTAAGATAAGTTCAAAATGAAACTGAGTGTTTAATTGGAGAGGAAGCAACGCTTAAATTTACCTCGGCTAAGCTAATAGTACAATCAACCATTATATCATGACCTATAGGAGCAACATATTTATAGCGGCACGATATATTTGGTTGATAAGGGGGTGATTTTAGATAGGAATGTCCAGCTTTTATATTATACGTATAATCACATCCATCAAAATAAGCAGCTTGTGTGCTTGCATGAAGAGAGCAAATGGCAAAGAAGAGGCATGCAACTGAAACAATAATAAAAAATTATTATATATTAACCCCCTTATTCATAATACTTATTAAAGGTTTTTGAGAGGTTTATGAAACAAATTTTGTATGGAAATCTGCTTCGTAAGCTTTTTATAAACATTTGATGATCTATTATGAATAAGGTCCTAAATATACAAAGTTGGTAATGATATTTTATTAAATGGTGCATTATTGCCATAATATAAAAAATAGTTTTGAAATGTATTTCAATACATAAAAATTTTGCTTTAAATAAACTTCAAATCGAAATTATGTTTTATTGAATACGGCAATTGATGACTGCAGTGAATGAACAAACAAATATTTATATAGTTTGACAAGGAAGACAAAAATGCGTTTTTTATCTCCATTAGGGAAGCCCATCCCAAAGTACTGAACCCGAAAATCCCGGAATTTTTCGAGATTGAAAAATCCCTAATACCGACATACATCGAAAAAGTTCCGGGAATCCCGTAATATTTAAATTACGTTTTTCAAATAAAATTCTTATTTAAAAAACTTGCAATGAAAAGTAACAATTGTAACACTAATTTATGTATTTAAATCTATTATGGTTGTCAAAGGGAATCATCTATCCTTACTCCACTGGTCGGTGCACAGTGTAAAATAAATGGTAATAAATCTGGAACTTCTAAGCTGCTGATTGGATTTATCTGAAACTTCGAACATCTTTAAAAGTGGAGTTAGGACTTACTATGCGTGCCTCAGTGGCCTTCCGGGAGCTACAGTGGAGTTACAGTGGGCCAAAGTTGACTACCTGGTACTCAAAAAAACTTCTGAGGCTTGTAACTTTTTTATTTGTTCTCCGATTTTAAGTTAAGCTATAAAATACAAAGACATAATGTCCTTACATGTGTTTTCGTATCTCTTATAGCTTAGAAGATATTTGACTTGAAGGAAGAAATTTTTTTCGTCTAGATTTTTGTTTTAGTATTTGGCCTATACTGTTTAGTTTAGAGTGTTGGATTTTAAATTACGTCAGCATTCGATTCTTGAAAAATTTTTTAATATCTGCATTTTTGAAGTCGGAAAAAGGCTAAAAAGTAAACATTTTTGATATCCTGACCTGGCAATAATTTTGTATTTTGGACATGTAACCAGGCCCGGATACAAAAGGAGAGAGGGGAAAATGGGATATTTCCCCCCCTCCCACAGCGAAAAAACGAGTAAAATATACCCAATTTCTATTGAGTTTCTAAAAAAAGTTTTGCAAAATAGTATGTTTCAGTTAGAAGAACCCCCCCCCCCCCCCCCCCCCCCCCACAAACTAAAAGCTCAAGCTGGATCCGCGCCTGCATGTAACCTACATTCAGCAATGGCCGAAAATCGTAAATTTTACAAATATTTTTTGTGTTTAAGGGCCTATAAAAACTATGACGGTAGATTTTGGAAATACCAACTACAACGTTTTATAATGTAGATAGTGCTAATAATTTGAGTGGGCTGGCGGCACGTCTCTACCCCAACCGACTGACTTGAAATACTGGCAGGATAATTTTTAGGGTTCCGTACACCAAAAGTGTAAAGGAACCCTATTGTTTTCGCTTCGTTGTCTGTCTGTCTGTCTTTCTGTCTGTCACAGGATGTTTTCTCGGGAACGGTAAGAGCTACAGACCTGAAATTTTCACATAATGTGTAAAACTTTGGCCGCTACATTAATAAATATATGACAGTTAAAAAAGGGTGTTCTAAAGCGAGCAACGAAGCATTTTTAAATACTAATGTAATATACAGACACTTATATATACTCGTAGACACTTTGAATTTCAAAATTATTGTTAATTGGTCTTTTCTGTAGAATTAACGCTGTTAACGCTGATATTTAAAACAATAAAAATAAAGGGTGTTCTATCAGTTACTGTAATTTTTAATTATGTAATTAAGACCATTTTCTGTATCTTGGAAACCGTAAGAGGTAAACTTTTGAAATTTAAAATAACGCTAAAATTAAAAAAATTTCAAAACAAAAATCGCCAAAATTAAAAAAAAACACTGATAGAAAATAAAACATCAAAACTAAAAAACCGCTAAAAAGCAAATAAACGCAAAAAAACCGAAAAAAGTCGTCAAAGCGAAAAAAAGCTCTAAAACCAAAAAAAAAAAAATCGCTAAAACTAAAAATTCCGTAAAAAAATAACCAAAAATGGAAAAAAATCACTAAAACCAAAACAAGCGCCAAAACGAAAAAAGCGCCAAAATCGCTAAAAACTCGAAAAAAACGGCAAAACCAAAGAGTGAAAAAAAGCACCAAACTTAAATAAATCGCTAAAACTAAAAATATCATCAAAATGAAAAAAAAACTTCAAAAACCCAAAAAATTGCCAAAACGAAATATCGTAGAAAAGCGAAAAAATCATTAAAATAAGAAAAGCGCCAAAACTAAAAAATCGCTAAGTAAACAACAACAAAAAAACTTAAAAAATAAAAATTAAATAAAATTTAAAAAAAAATTGCTAAAATTAAAAAAAGCAAAAATGAAAAGTATATTCGTACGGAACCCTTCGTGTGCGCTTTATTGAATTTATTTTTATAAGTTTTGACAAAACTGGGAGTCAGACTGTGAGAAATTGAATTTTTGCACAATAAGAGTCACCATAGTAGACACACAAGCCGAATATGAAAATCTTATACTTGAGGCTAATGCAAATTTTGAAATAAGAAATCCCAAAACTGAAAATATTATCGACATAAAAAATTAAGACCAAAGCATTACAAGAAACTGACAATATCCATGGATTCCGAGGTAAAGTAATAACCAAGAATAAAAACGACTTTTGCTATATCCGAAATGCCACATTTCATATTTTCCGAGTCTAAACCAGGTCTTGTTATAACACGTGAGTCCAGTAATTGCTTAATCAGTTACATATTTTAGCTACTACACTTTTGCCATCAAATGAAAGAACATATGCATATTTTTTTCTTTGCAATTAATTTAAGAAACAAAGATCACTAATTTTTATAAAATAAGAACTTTATTCTTTTTATACAACACAATTTCTGTTTAGTTTCTTTTAGTATTTCAACGATTTCTTAATTACCTCTTAGATAACGCGGTACTTTCGAGCCGTTTGACAACATTCTACTAAATGATAAATAACACTAACCAAGTGAATTAGGCCTATATGACTATTCTTCGTATAATTTTTTGAAACAAACATTTAGACAGTTCACAAAGTGTTCTATTGCGTCCTATGTTGTGCCGCATAAAATTTTATGACTGTCATAAAAATATTGTTAATCACAGAAAACAATTATCATCAAAAAATGTTCCATCAGAAGTTTGTTTAAAATAAAGTTTAATTTTCAGTAAATGTTCTTTACTGAATCAGTGAATTTATTTTACGGTTAAGGCTTATGATAATTTTTAATATCTTCCTCAGTCTCAAGGAGAGCCTTCAAAATATGTTCTTTATACTTCTGAAAGAAACAGTAGAATAAAAAATTTTATCAAAGACATAAAGGACGAAAGGATTCTGACCACCGCAATGTGCAGCCGACTGGACATTTGGGCAATAAATAAAATTAAAATGGTTAAGTGCTGAAGAAAACGTGGTCTACGATCAACTGATCACAAATGTAAAGCAAAATTGTTTATAGTGGCCAGCTTTCAAAAAAAGTTCCGTTTCTCAGTACAAAAAAACATGTTCAGCTAGCTGCATAAATGGTCATAAGATGAAAAATAAATTTTTTAACAGGTGAACAGGACGTTTGAACAATGTCCTGGCTGCACGCCAGGACCGAGGAGGGATATGATAATAAATACAACAGGCTGTCCACTATAGTGTTTTTTGACATTAAATAGTACTATATTACTTATCATTTTAGAAGACTTTGTGAATTGGGGTCATTATATTTAATGTCTTAATTTAAGCAAAACCTATTTTTTTTTAAATTAGGGCCTATAAACAGTTTTTTTAATAACACCTACTCTATTTAATACAAATCATTAAGATAAACGGTTAGGAGCAATATAAAAAAATGCTCAAAATTGAACAAAAATTGTTGCGGCTGCAAAATAAAAGTTTTAGTTCAACTAAATTTATGTTTATTAGGTCTTGCAATTTTATTATAATATTATAAATTTATTTGCGATCCTTACACTGATAATTATCAGAAGAGTCCCATTGAATCTGTTCAAAAAAGAGTTAGTTTTACTTTGTCTGGGAACTACAACGTGGAAACGAAAACTAACTCTTCTCTCATATTCTGCAAGACCTTCTACAATTAATTTGCCGACTTTAAAAAGTAGACGATTAATGGTTAGCGTAGCTGTTTTTTTTAGTAATTTTTATTATATGGTTTACTTTGTTCAGAGTTTTAACTGAGAAAATCAACTTTAATTATTAGATCAACGCACAACATTACACCACTTCATTCTCAAGTGGGCTCAAACAGATTAAGTTAAAATTTTTAAAGAATTGTATAGTTTTTATTGATTTGTCTTTTAAACGTAACGTTATTTTCTTCTAATTAGTTAAATCAGTCAAAATGTTTAAAAAATTTATAATATAAATAGATTATTTTAATGGTCTGTAAAGATATTAATCCATACACCTTGAAAGAAAAAAATGTAGCCTATAAGCATCTCAGCTCAATAACGAATCGATTGATACCTCACTCATCAAAATGAGTAGTATATGCAGTAGGATGGAACATGCTTACAAACTTTTATTTGCTCTGAGAGGCTCCCAGCAAAAACTACTACTACTTGTAAGCGAGTAATGATGATTGTTGTTATTTCTTCTGCTCGAAAAAGTATGATTTTTGTTCGCGATATCCTACTTGGGAGCTCTTACTTTTGACATAAATCAGCACTTCTTTCGAAGCATAAAAAACCCACTAAAATCATGCCTCTTCGTCTTATTGCGTCATACAATTGTATCATCGTTTAACCACAGACAAATCAAATCGTGTTTTATTATAAATCTCTCCTCCCCTGTGATGCCAACCAAAAATCTGCCTTAGAGGTAGATTCGATATGAAAAAGAGGTAGTTGCAAACAAATCTTATTATGAAAAGAGGTAGTCTACCATTTTTTTTTATATTTAGGGTATTTCAAACACCTTGGAAAAAGAGTTTTTACCCTTAATTAATTTCTCTTATCGATAAGGAATATATTATAAGGAACTCTAGACAACTCTTAATGATCTGATCGTTAATACTTAAAATTTTAATACAAGAAACATCTGAAAATTTAAGAATGCATTTATGCCAGCGTTATTTAATTATTTTGAAATATTATGTAAGGACAAATATTAATATGTATGTAGAAGAAACACATATATATGTATCATATGTTTTTATCATTCTCATATTTAAAGAAATATATATTTTCATTCAATAAACTGTAATGCTCTTCTGCATGTATACGTTGTCCAGCGCTAGCGCTGATAATCCTTGAAAATTAACTTTCAACAATCGCACTACTTGTATGTGGAAGAACCAACAATTTTCTCACAAACTGGCCCAGTAAGGGAAAAATTTGTGCTAGAATCAGATAGAGTTAGCAGCGCTGCTCCTCCCTCCCTGTAATAAGAGAGAAATGTAGAAAGAGAGGGAAGTGAGTTTTTAATTTAGTAGTCGTGTTTATGACCATGCGTTAGTAGTATTCCACTGTCCCAGCGGTAAAACTTAAGAGGCATTCACTATACAGGCCTTTCTATAGGCCTGCCGAGACCTGAATTTAAGATTCAAAGCTAGTTCTTTTCTGCCTTCTAAGGATAGGCCTTCTAGAATGCCTCTAAACTGGTTTCTTGTAGGAGTATTCTATTTTTAGATTTTTCGTTTTGTTTAATAAAAAATGTTCTTTAGAAATAACAAAGATTCTCGTATTCTTTTTTCGCAAATAATTTGTATATACATATGACTGAAATTTACGTAAAAGATGATTTGGAAATATTTTTAAAAATTTACTTGGCAACACTGCTTCAGTTGTCTTTCTATCGCTTACAGCTGCCATTGGGGGTACTCATTTACAGAAGTCTCCTTTCCATTAACAATTTTTGTATTGACAGACAAGCAGTTAAATGACATAGAAGACGGCCTTCAGAGTAAACTGATATATAATCCAATACTACGGAGCGGAATATAGATCTACGTTTAACTGTTTCAATACCACAAAATTACTCAGCGTCTCTTAGCTATAGATCACCATCACCGCTAAATAAAAGTGATCAGTAGTGCAGCATTTGGACCCTTTAAGGTAAATTCAAAACGAAACTGAGTGTTTAAGTGGAGAAGAAAAATATTCAAATTTAGCTTTTCGATGGTAATAGCGCAATTAAAAATTATCTCATGATCTATAGAAGCAATTATTTTATAGCGGCATGACGTATCCGCGGAGAATTGTTTGGATAGTCGGTTGACGGCTCAATGATATCTCCGGCGGTCATATTACATATAATCAAATATATTCACATCCATCAAAACAAAAGTAACAGCTTGCGGGCTTGGAGCAATTGGCAAATATAAGCCATAAACCTGAAATAATAATATAACAAATTTTTTTTGTTTAATATAAAAAGTTGGTAATAATATTTAATAAATCAGTAACTGATTTATTAAGCTTTAGGTTTTTTTTTATATAAATTAGCAATTTTATATTCGACTCGTTATTTCGACACGCCTTTGGATGTCTTCTTCATGGGAAATAATTATTCAATAATTATTTCCCCTGAAGAAGACATCCACTTAAGCCATTTCGGATCCTTCCCTCCTAATGTCCAATTTTTTGCACGACATATAAAGTTTTAGAAGGAATTTTTTACCTCGTGCTGTATTTTGAGGCGTGGCAAAATTTTTTTTTTATTTTTTTTGGAAATATCATTGACATATCTTTAACTCTGGGGGGGTGACTGGTGCAACTTTTTTTCGACCCGCCTTAGTGTACATTTACGAATGTAAAATAGCATTTAAAATGAATTGAGGAGTGATTTTCCGAACTTGAACAAATCTAAGAACGCCATCGCCTTTTTGTCATGCTTAACTATATCCTCTAGAATAAAATTCATTACGAAGAAAGTATATGTCGGAGGATAAAAAGCAAAGTTTAGTACAAAAGGGCTCATTTGCACCCAATTGATAGAGTTTGACACAAAAAAACAAATTTTCTATAGTCGCTATAAATGTTTACTTATATCGTCTACAAAAAGTCTCGCAAAAAGTGTTCTAAGGATAACAAATGTCACGGATCAAGAGCTTCTCCACTCTTTTACCATTTGCGTAAAGTACATATTATACAAATTGATAGTTTCAATGAAGATCCAAACAAGAATAATATGGGCCCAATGACAAAATGTTTATATAAAGATAAGTTATATTAATTCAATCGAGAAGTAATATATATAGGAAAATTTTTGGTTGAAGATGGAATGTTTGTTAAGCTTTTAAAAAGTCGAAAGAAATGATAGAATATATTAAAAATTGTGGTCTTAGCGTGATTATTCGAATGAATATTTTTTATTCGTTATTCGTTCGATTATTCGAATAAAAGTTTAAATTTATTCGGCTGTTCGAACAAGAAAAAAATCATGAAGTTCTATTCGAACGATTACAAAATACGAATAATTGACAAACTAGTAGCTTGTGACCACAGAAATATGATGACATTTTTATAAGTTTGCGTTTGTTATTCGTTAATTTGTATTCACTTTTTTATTTTTATACACGTATATGTAGATAAGAAGCAAAATTTGTTAGGAAATATTAACGTGCTAAGAAGGTATGCGCCTTTAGCGGTTTTACACTTTAATTGTGTAAGTTTGTTCTACAATTTTCAGTTTTAGTCCAACATAGTTTTTTATACAGGCTTAATCACATAATTTATTTAAAACACTTTTAAATTTTAGCACATTTTGTAATCTGGTGGGTTGTTGTTCGCAGAAGTCGTGAATTTGTAAGGAAATCCATTAAACTTTTCAAATCAACCAAAACAATATTTACTTTTAATAAGACTGTAACTAATATTTTTATTATTTTAAGCTAATCTATCGTATGCCTCATGTTGAATTATTAAAATAATCATTTAATTTACATATCGATGTTCATAGGTTGACACCACTGAACTGATTTCTTAGCATTTTTGAGGAAACGTAGTTTTAGTAACGCTTTCAGCCCAATTGTAATGCCAAATCTTTAACTGAAAAGTTGTAAAAATCAGTCACGTGTTGTCAACGCTATATTATTTTGCATAATTTTTTACAATTAATTTAAGGAAGAGGTTCAGCAATTTTACAAAACAACACAATTTTTGTTTAGTTTCTTTTAGTATTTCAAAAATTTCATAATTACCTCCTTGATTGATTACGCGGTACTTTCGATGCGTTCGACAACATTTTACTGAATGATGAATAACTTTTATCTGAGATCTATTAACATAAGCAGACTTAATTATCTAGAAACAATTGTGAATGACAATACTAAACCAAGTTACTCGCTTCTATTGTTTCTATAACGTTTTTAAATAAATATTATATTTATGTGCGGTTTCCACATAACTTGAGCAGAAAAATTGTATCAACTTGAGTAGAAAAATTGTATCACAAGCACTCAATGTTTTAAGTGATTTCCATAAAAATTTTCTACTAAAGTCGACTGTCGGTTGTGTGGAAACCGCGCAATAAATGTTTTTTATTAGGGCCTATAAACAGTTTTTGTTTTAATAAAATATACTTAGGGTATTCAATTAATCGGGTTTCAGTGTTCATCGGTTAATCGCTCGATTAATTAATCGAAGTGTTGCCTTAATTGGTTATTAATTGCTTAAATTTGGATTAATCGGTTAACCGATTAATACAAATTTTCGACAAATTACTTCACTTAAATTAATAAATGAATAAATATACACAAATTGTTTATTATTTTGGGGATTCATTGTTAAAAAAACAATAACATGACAAACTTAGCAATTCTTTAATTAAATTGGACGGAAGAAGGATTTATTTCATTGCGCCATTAGACTCCTGTATGAATTTTTTCCAGTTTGCAACACCTCTGATAATTAAGACTGATTCTGTTGCCAGACTGTTTGTACTAGTGTCGATAGCTTCATCTTTTGTAACGCTATCATGAAACTCATCTTGTCAAACTTCAGCACTGGACACTCTACAAAAAAAAGTTTATTTCCAAATACCGCAGTTTTTGTTTTTCTACTTTATTTTAAAAAAACGGTTACTAAAAGGGAATATGCCTGAGTTGAGGAATAAAATAAGCATATTTAAAACATATGCTTTATCTACTACACTTTATTAAAGATATACGGCGAGGAACAAGATAAAAAATGCTGTGAAAACATCTTAACCTTCAACAAAATTGTCGTGCGCGGTGCGGAAATGGTTTTGTACTAAAACTTTTAATTTAACTGCGTATAATATATGCACATTAGGGAAATAACTTTTTACAATTTTTGCAAATAGGAAGAATGGCCACAGAATAGTCAAATAAAGGCTTTATCATAAAGAATAAAAAGCTAAGATGAACTATAGTAGTTTTTATTTCGCAGCTGTCAAAAAGTTTCCTCAACAAACGTAATAAATTTTTTATTATAATTTTTTAAATATACCGACGTTTTGTAGTTATTCTTCTACATATAAATAGTTCGTGGTTCGAGTGCTAAGTCCATGTCCATATGAATCAACTTTTGCTTCTGCAGCTTTCTTAAATTTTCTTTTAAAGTTGCATTCGTGTTCATATAATGAAATTCTTGCTGCGCAGCTTTTGTTTTTTTACATAGAAATTGTTGTTGCTTAATATTGCGAAGAAGAAAACAAAAGAGAAGCAGTGTAGCCCTTCCCCATCTTCTCACCTCTCTATCCCATAAACTCAAAAGTTGCGCAGCAAAAGTTGACTCGTATGGACATAGACTAAATATGTTAATGTTTCAACTCACTTTTGTTGAGCTAAGGAAAGTATTCCACACGTATGCAATCAAAAACAATTTATTTTTTTCAGAAAATATTTCTTCAATATATATAATTTTAAAAATATAAAACTAACTAATTTCAAAACTGGCTATACCGGAAGAACAGCAGAGCAATATCTGCGCAGAGCGTGCATTCATAGAAAAATAAAAAAATAGAAAAGAACTATGTTCACTAAAACTATATTATTGAAAAAAAATGTGAATTTCAATAACTTTTGTCATTACATTAATACAATATTTCGTTGTATGTATTTCTTTTCCATGCTGGTTATTTCTTTTCTTTTCATACATAAGTACTTCAAACAACTTTAATCTCATAAAACTAATAACTGGGAGATAACTCAGCTGTAGAGAATATGCTTTACGTCCAGGACGACCGTGTTCGCATCCCAGCCATGTCAACATTTCTTATATATATATATATATTTTTTCTTTTGAAATAATTTTGTTATCAATATAGCGGGATTCTTTATAGCAGAAAATTAAAAAAAAAAATTGAATATCAGGATTTTTGTTATAAAAAACGAAACTTATTTTTTGCTGTATTTAAAATTCTGCAAGACATTCTGCCATTGTGTAAATTATCCCATATAATATGAAAAAGAAATTGAAAGCATCAATCCTTGCAGCTAAATGTACAACTAGTTACGTTTTGTGACAGTTATATTACTAGTTGTAACGTTACTAGTCACCAAAGGACTGTCATTTTAGTAGTTGTAATGAGGCTAGTAACGATACTAGTCAAACAACAGCGTTTTGGAACAGTTATACAACTAGTTGTAATGAAACTAGTAATTTAAATAATTTTTTATAAATTGACATATTTTCAGCTGTCAATACATAAAACAAAATTTTAGCTCTAAATATAATAAGTAGAAAGTGGCTTAGTGGACAGAGTACATGCCTTGAAATATGAGGACTGTGTGTTCATACCCCGGTTGAGCCAAATGTTTTTTAATATTTAAAAAACTATAAATAAAGAAACTAGTAAGCGCACTAGTCTATAATAATTAGTATTTCAACTAGCATATAACTATGTACAAATGAACTAGTTGGGCTCCTATGACAACCTAATGTTAAAATCGATAGTTCGATATATGAAAAAAGGACAGTTAGACAACTAGTCTGAATAAAAAAGCAACTAGTATATTTCTAACCACATACTAGTCATTTTGTCTGCAGGGATATTAAAAAATTTTTGTGTATTAGTAAAAAAACGTGAGTTTATTAAAACTAGAAGAGCAAAAGATGATCGTCTAAGCCAAAAGTAATATGCTTTCATGATATTTTATGTTGCTTTTTGGGATTTTCATATTTTTAATTGTATTCGTTAATTCATCCTCCAAATTTTTGTCCAAGTCTTCAAAGTCTAGGTCTTTAACACAAGTTTGGTTCGATCCATGTCAGGTTTTCGTTTTGTTTTTGGCCCAATAGGTGGCCATGGGGAGGAGCTTTTTAATTGTTGTCATATCGTAAAAAACTTACGATATGACAACACAGTATGTCATATCGTAAAATATTAATAAAAATGGCTTTCGCTGGTTATAATATTCCTGTTATAAATGTCTAAAATTCTGTGTACTTTTCTTTTATAAGTCACTACTAGCATACGAAAAGTTGCTTGAGGAATTTACCAACCTAGATTTTCGTAAATTTCATTTCCACCCACTTCTTATGGTAACGTCGAATTCAGGTAAAAATCCGTACCGCCATAAGAGTTGGGCCATTTTAAAACCGATAGCTGGTGCTGTTTCCAATTTTTTTTTATTTAGTTATTTTTTGAGGCGTTCTGAAGTAGGACAGCGTCTCTCCGTGGTAGTAATAAAAATAAAACACATTTAGTATTAACATTTGATATAAAAACTTTAGAGAACATAACAATTTTATTAAAAAAAATCTAAATTAATAGGAAATGATACGTTTTAAAATTTTCTAAAAATTACCTACATAATTATACTGTACAACACAAAAGGAAAAAAAAACATGATTCAAACAACTGATTTATGTAGAAAACACCAAAATATAGACGTGAATCTGCGTTTTGAAAGTTTACATTCGAAACTCATTTTAGGAAGAGTTAAATTTCTCTCCTCTTGCATATATATAGTTATAGTGACCCGGCATAGGACATCTTGTAAGCCTTACACACAGAAAAATTTCATATTAAAATCCTCGAAAACAAGGTTAATTTAATATTTTTCGGTCGTGATTTTGCTTTATATGTGTTTTATGTTAATTCAACATGATTTTACAGTAACCTTCAAAGAAAAATGTTCCTTTTGTAATAACAATATTCCATGTTGATTTAATATTCCAGTATAGTTAAATCAGAATGAAGTTGATGCTGCAATAATACGAAGTATCGTGTTGAATAAAAGTCATTTCAAGTTTAAAAAACGTGAATTTGATGTTGAAACAACACATATAATCGTGTTGAATTAAAGTAATATCAAGTTTAAGATATAAGGTAAGATTAATAATTTACTGTTTAAAACTAATATGAAACAATATTAATTTTAAATCAGCAGCAGGAAATTTTCGCTGGTAATGCGATCGCTGTCGGCTATTTGATGGCTATTGGAAAATAAGCAACAACAAGTCACACAACTGAGAACGACAGTGAATAGTAGCGAAGAATAAAGCAAATAAACACCAACACACTTAAACAACAAATTATTTATCGTAAATTTAATACGATTTCCAATCAAATTTCCAACATGTTGATTTTACATTCCTTTTTTTTCTACGCACGTTTAATGTGTAACATATGCTTAGAACTTTTATATGAAACACCACGAAAAGCCTTTTTGTGGAACATTTTAACCCTTTACCTCTTCACTGTATTGGTCTTATTGTTCCTTTCTTAAAAAAATATGCAAAAAACTCTCCGTAAATGGTGATATCGTCCCTACGATGTCAAACTATCCAATATGCAAAGCTCGTTTTATAGATTCGATATCTTTGTAGTCAAATTTCGTTTCAAAGTGCTGAAATTCTCGTAGACGATAGATAACTGATTACAAAATATTTTTAAATGGCACTTTTAGGAGTACGCTGGCATTAAATTCACAATTGACTGGTCTTTGTGCTCTACTGAAAAGTACAAATGTGCATTTTAGATAGTTTGACAGGGTTGGGACTATATAGCGGCTTGAAATATTCTACAATAATATTTGCCATAAAATTCGACTATAAGTCTTTTAAGGCACCTTAACTCCAGACTGAACCAGAACGCCGAGAATCATTAATAACTTAAAAAAAAATTCAGAATTTTTATGTAAAACATTACGAGGAAAATTATTTTAGATCATTTCAGTACGCTATATTGCTGCTGAAGGAAAGTTTTTTGTCCTTTTTTAAGAATGGGACAAATATATACATATATACATCGAATAGGGTTAAAGTGTTGCACAAACATGTTCGGCGTAAAAGTGCTGAGCACATCATACACTTTAAAAGTTAGGCTTATAAGATTTCCCATGGCTTGCACTATAGCTATGAGTGAAAGAGGAAAAAATATAACTCCCGTTAAAATAAATTCCTGATGTTAAGTGCTATTTAATTTTTAAAGATTTTCTATGATTTGGACCACATTGGAACATTACAGGTTGAACCCCTTGTATACTGATAAATCCAATTTAAATACGAAGTAACGCGAGTGTTAACACCGATAGCATCCTCAAATCTGCCACATGGTTTGCCATAACTTATGATACCAGCTAAAAACTGACGATTCGAATTAAAAATCACTGGACCACCAGAATCAGATTCGCAGGAGTCTTTTTTAGTACGCATAGGATCATGAGTACAAATATGATTTGGAGTAATATTATCATGCTTTTGACTACATGCTTGATTGTCCGTTACCATGACAGTAGCCTTTTGTAGAGTTGGTGAAGGCATAAAGGCATGTCTGGTGGATCCCCAACCAACAACATCAACATAATCGTATAAAAAGTCGTTGCTGCTTGTTAAAAGAACAAGATAAAAAACAAATTAGCATCCAAATTATTATGAAAAAATCAAAATAAATTACTCATTCGACGAAGGGGGTAAACAAATAGGTGCCACACCTTTAGAGAATAATATGTCGCTGTTTGTTATCATTAGAGCAATATCATTTATTGTAGCACGCGATTGATAGTTAGGATGCTTGATAATTGTGTTAATATAATAAATAGCAGAGTATTTTGTGTCCACAGCTTAATAAAGAAATTATTAAATTTTAAGTTCTTTACAAATATCAATAAAAAGTTACTTGATTGTATATTGTGGCGACCTACCCAGGCCTCTATATAAGCAGTATTGGGTTGCATATCCGCACAGTGAGCAGCTGTTAGCAGAAATCTATCGGATACTAAAATTAAACAAAAAATATGTATAAGAAAAAATAAAATTAAGAAATGAAATTTATTTGCTGGTGCTTAAGCATTGTCTATAAGCAGCATTTCATTGGTGCTTTACCAAATCGTCAGTAGACTTCAAACAAAATTTTGAACAGTTACAAACCCTTTATCTTATTTACAGACTTTCAAAAACCAATGAAATGCTGCATATAGACAATGCTTAAACACCAGCCAATAAATTTCATTTTAAATAAAACTATGACAATATGTCAAATAAATTTCATAAATAATAAAAATTTTAGAATACAGAAAAATTCGTATATCTCACTTATAACTGCTGAACAATAAAAAGGCGGATATCTTGCTATATCTCTTAAAGCTGCTACTGAGGGGTACTCATATACAGCTGCCTCCTCTCCATTAGCAACTTTGGTTTTGGCTGACCATCCACAGTCACAAGTTTGAGGCTTAGTGTACAATTGACATTGGAAAGTGCCGTGAGAGCCACCCGATATATATGCCAATACTATGGAGCGGAATGCAGATTCACGTATAGTTGAAACAGAATGACAGAAATACTCAGATTCTCTTAGTAATAGGTCACCATCACGAGCTATGTAAAAGTATTCAGTAGTGCAGCCTTTCGGGCCCTTTAAAATAAATTCAAAACAAAACTGAGTATTTAATTGCTTAAACAAAATGTTTCAAGTTTACCCTGTCCAAGTTAATAGTGCAATTAACGATTATATTATGATTTTTAGGAGCAATAAGTTTATAACGGCATGATGTACCCGGCTTATAATAACCGGGATATTGAGGTAGAGACCCATAGCCAGGTTTCAAGTAAATAGTACGATCACATCTATCGAAAGCGGCAGCTTCTGTGCTTTGATTAAGAGAGGAAATGGCAAATAAGAGGCATAAAGCTGAAATAATAAACAAAATGATAATATATTTTTTCTGAAGCCTTAGAGCTGTATGCATAGCAAAAACTTGGCATGAAGTTAACAGAAGTGATGAAATTGAAATGAGTCTCAACAAATTTAAAAAAATTGCAGTCGTTACTCATCAGTATTTGCTACGGAGCTTTTCATGCCTATTTGATGGAAAACATTTATTAAGAGGCAGTTTAATTTCATTACTTATGCTAACTTCATGCCAACTTTTCGTTACACAGAAAAAATTATTTTACATAATTTTAATCAATGACATTAATTGAAATTATGTAATTTATTAATGTTTTGCAACAATACGTTGATTCAATGTACGTATACCTTGTTTCAATGAAAATATTCATTGAAGTTCAATATAAAACGGTTTATTTTAAAGCATTTTGCTGTTTTTATTCTTTAACAAAATTAATGAACAAGCACATTGTAGTAGATTATCTCAAAATTAAGGAACAATTCGGTAAGAGAATGCATTTTTTCATTAAATTTATGTACCTTTTTGGTTCAGTGAATTGATATGATACTTAACATTTTGAAAATAGCAAAACGATTTTTAGATCTTTTAAATAAATTTTAGGATGTGTCATATTTAGATAAAATATAGTGGACTTTTGCAAATTTCCACGAACCGTTGAAAAATTACAAAAAATACAAATTATTCCTGCATTTAGCAACTATTGGTGCCAAATTCCTCTTACGTATAATTATTTGTTTTTTATAAAAAACAAAAGAGACCTGGGGCTTGAACTATCTTAATATATAAATACAAAATAAGGTCGAACAACAGATATCAAGATTAATATACTTAATAATATTAAGTATACGTAAGAAGAAAATATGAATTTTAAAATCCAGTGGAGCGATTTCAGTACGATTTTTTCAAATATATAAGTACATTAATTTTACACGCTAAACACAGAAAAGTAGTCATATTACATATCAAGATTTACAAAATTATGTTTAGTTTCAAACAGTATATTCAGATTTCACCAATTTTAGAATTTTTGATAGACTTTTTGCAAAACAAGGGGAACAATTTTATTATCTGGTGATATTTTCAAATAAAATTTTGCACTTATATAGAAATTTACGTAGTAAAAACCAAGCAAGTAAAGAAAACTAAGATTTGCTTCTGGGAATCTCAGAATTCCTAAGAAAATTTAAAGAAATCCCAAAAATGGCATTTTTTATGGTTTTGCCCATAAAGTCCAAATTTGGTCCAAGGCTCATAAAATGCTTTGGCAAACAAACGAATACACATAAAAGTTTCTGCAAGTCATATTTGTTTTTGATTCTAAGCTTTGGGATTTTAGAGTATATAAGCTAATTTAAAACTTTGTGGAAAAATAGTTCGATTTCGAAAGGGTCCAGGTCCAGCAAAAAGGTTATTAAATTAATTATTTTTCTAAACTAATGTCTATGAGGTTACCTTTCAGATATATATAAACATAAACTTTACAAGTTCCTGAAGATATTTTTTTATAGAGACAAATTTTCAAAAACTGTAAATTTTTGCAAATTTTCAAATATAAATTTATATAGTTTCCAACTCAGAAGGAATATGCCCAAAATTTTTTTAACAATTTGAAACTTTGTTGCTTATCTAGTAAAGAAACAATTGTAATAATTGGTTGTTATTTAGATCCGATATCTTGAAAATACTGGAATAAGGTTTTGAAAAATTGCCAAGTTTTACTTTTCATATGAGTATTCCTCACTAAGTATAAGAGATAAGTGCTTAGTCAGACATGTTTTTTTCAGAACTCTGTAAGGGCTACAATGACACAAAAAACTTTTGGAGTCCGGCGAAGAACAAACAAAAAAATTAAAACAGTTGAAAAATTTTTCATGTCCGAAGTGGCCTATTTGGTACTTCATATCAATCGTTAGAGCCTGATAATTATATATAATTTATTTTTATTTTTTGAGAGAAGTAACACAATCAGGCAATTAATGCCTATCAGTTAATTAATTGATGTGTTACCTTCTTTGGGAAAGGGATAGTATAGAGATAACAGGTGGGGAAGTTGGAGAGAAATAGAAAGCTTAATTCATTTACAACTCTTCAATTTTTGAAGAGCAGTATTGCAGTCCCTCTGGTGTTAAGTAGAGACATTAATTTGCTTAAGCTGTTCTGCTACAATACCGATGAAGGAGGGTGCTGTGAAGTGCACTATAACACACACATACAAATACTTAAAATATTATGTACGTAAATTTAACGGAAATTGCAACTGAAATTATATAAATACACATTTAAAATCAGTGGTGTAGTGGTTACTACGTTAGACTATTAAACGAGAGGTCACATGTTCAATTTCAGCCAAGACCATGCATGTGTTTTTATAATTTGTAATATTAAATGCATAAAATTGAGTAAGTTTATGTTGTCTTCGTGCAGCTAACTTACATACTATGCTTTGGCCAGATGGTTGATACGTTGGATTTCAAACGAGCTTTGTTCGATCCCAGTAGACGTTAACATAACAAACAGTGAGTAAAAATATAGATTTAATAAAATAATAATTAAAAAAGATACGAAATAATAAGCTTTCTTAACATTTAAAAATAAAGCAAAAATCAATGTTATTTAACAATGAAAATAACAGAAACAAAGACACCTCTTTTATTTTCACGGAAGCTGCTATTAGTTCTTTTGACAGTTAAATTGATCCAAACAAATAAGGAATCATTCATTTTTACGGTTTTAAATCTGTTAACTTTTTAACATTTAAAGTTGAATAAACTTTTTGTTAAACTTAAATGAAAAATAAGTAGACCAGTTTTTAATTGAGTTTTAATTTATTTTGTATTGCAATTTCAGTTAATTTTAAGTACGGAATATTTTGAATGTAGTCTTGCACTCCAGACCTCAGAGTTTGTAGTCAAACGGGCTAACCATTCAGCCAATTATATTTTGTTGTACGATGTATTAAAATCAATATTTATCTATAGATTTTTATAAAAAAAGTCGTTTTGATTTGAGGTACACGCAAAAACATCCATGCAGCCTATGAACGAAAAATTTCGTGCATATGCTGCGAAAACCAGTCGTAAGTATACGAAATGTACGAAACTAATTTAAAAATAAAAATTTAAAAAAAGCTGTTTGCTTCAACCGGGGTACGAACTAACAATCTTCATATATCAAGGCAAGTACTCTGCTCACTGAGCCATATTCTACTTATATTTTAAGGGCTAAAAAAGTTATTGTATTCTCTTTTAAAATGTTTTCTAAATGTTCATATAAATTACATATATAATTGCAAATGTTTTTTTCACAAACTTTGTACATATACAAAATTAGATAAAATTTAATTAATACACCACTCGTACTTGTTTTTTTACTAAATGACTGCTGTGCTTGTAAGATATTATATATTTTATATATTTAATTTATTATGCTTCTTATTATATAATATTAAAAAATAGCACATTTTTTAGGGTGGTGGACTACCGATAAAAGAGTTTAGTTTCTAAAACTATTTATTACACTTTGCAAATCCATCAAGTTTTAATGTATTGTATTATAATTGAAACTAAATTTTTATTTTTCTTCTTTTAAGTCACTCACTAAAATACTTTTTTCTTTCTAATATTCTAAGTTCACATTTGATTAAGGAAGAAAGATTACAAGTTAATATTTTCACATAACTATTTAACTTGTTTTTAGCAATAATCCCAAATTTTTGCAACATATATTTTGCTCGGTTTCTTTTAGTTTTTCAAGGATTCCTTAGTTACCTCTTAAGTTCCGCATTACTTTCGGGCCGTTCAACCACATCTTACTAAATGATAAATAATTTCCATTTAAAACGCACTAATATAAATAAGTTTTAGTAAATAAACTTGTAGACGTCAATGCTTAACTAAGTTAATGGCTTATATATATATATATTATTATAGTTCTTAGCTATTATATTTTTGAGTAAATATTAGATTTAATGTTAAAATATAAATTTTGGCTCAGATAAAAACATCTAAATTATTATTTGTTTAAAGTCGAACTAAATAAGTAGAATTTGTCGAAAAATACCTCTTGTGTCTGAATAGGTAGATCTTTTGTATTTGTTGGGATCGTGAGTAGTTTTTTTACTCACGATATTACGAATGCAAGCTAATGTACAACTTTGTAAAGAAAAACTAATTTCGAAGTACTCACATAAAAAATTAGTCATTATTAGCATCCAAACTTATGAACACTGTTTTTAAAGATTTTCAGCCAATAATGCTCAATTTCTCTTTGTATCACACATGCTCTTAGACCTATGCTTTTTATTGAGCGCTATATTAGGAGGCTAAAAATGTAAAATCGTAACAAACGACACTTTTACCGCTATAATTGCTGCTGTTGAAATTTTAAAGCATATCGTAGGGATGTTTCTTTATACGTGACTATCCTTTAAGATGACATACATAGTTTGATTGATATAAACATTGCATTATCACTAAATAAAATTAAAACAAAAAATATTTTCCACTATTTTTGAGCAGCACTCAAAAAATTGTATGATAATGTTAATTTTTTCACTATCACTAAACGCAGATTTAGTGCAAAAGTCTGCGCTACGCTTAGATAGTGCAAGAATTAAACCAGTACTAAAAGAGCACTTAAACATACTTCCACTAAGCTTTCAAAATGTTTACCTTAAATTTAGTATAAAATTTCTACGTTGTACTCGAATTAGAGTAGAAAAAATGTTGCAATTAAATGAAGATTGTTTTTCTAACTAAATAAATTTCATTTTAGTGAAAATTTTTTAGCATCAACATTACTAATGTTTAGTGAAGCAAAGTATTAGCGGAAACTGCAAAATTAGTGCATTACTCCCATCTATAATAACATGTAATTAAATTCGATTTGAAATAGAGCTAGAATTAGGAAAAAAAGAAGAGAGGTGTCTCGGGGACACCAGATTAGAAGTATGCTCCTTAAATATATAAATATACAAAGAAAAAATAATTAAAATCTTAGGACCATTTTAGATAGCATTTCAGAATATTTTAGTAATGAAACAGTCACGTAGAAGTTCTGTTCCTGTATGCTCAATCACGCCTAATTTGTCTATACTAATTTAATCACCCACTAAACCTGAGATTCGAAATAAAAGAAGGTTCGCTAAAACGAAGAATTTTCGAAACAAATTTGTTCGATAAATGCTCGTGAATCTAAAAAAATCTAATGTTCGCAAATGCGAGCTTTTGTCGATAATGTTGCGACAATAAGCTCAATTGCCAAATTTCATAAAATGTGAATGTTCGCAGCATCGAAATATGTCTCGATAAGAAGCTCAATTGCCAAATTTCATAAAATGTGAATGTTCGCAGCATTGAAATATTTTCGATAATTTATCGAATGTGTAATTTACATTCATGTGTGCAATAATTTAATAGAAAAAAACTTGCCACGATAGCCTAGTGGATGTGTGCTAATCTGTTAGCCTGGCGGTACCGTGTTCGAATCTGATTCACTGCAGCCTAAGTTACAATTTTAAACAAGTAAATATGTATTTCATTTACATTAAAATAGATAAATTAAAATAATAAAGATAACAATCTTGAAAAATTACTTTTTCCTGCATTTCTGTGGTATCGATATTTCTTCGATATTGGTTCGCTATTGATTTGTCAGCGAAACATCAAAATCGAAAGATTTGCTGCCACAAACTGAGCGACGAGTGGGCTCTAGCAGCTTTTTCTTTTTCCGACTTCGATAGCCGTTCGCGAGGGTTTTGTCCGAGAAATGTGTACGCAACATTCGAATGCGATATTATTTTCAAATGTTTTGGTTTGCTGGGCATGTATTATTCACTCAAATCACGTGAGTGGTCCCCAGCAAAAGTTGTATGTATGTATCAAAACTGAGAAATATATGTACTCATAATTGTAATACTCCCGTTTAAATAATTATCTAACTACTTGCTGATTGTTCTTAATCTAATATCTTTAAAATATTGACATAAGAACATATTAAAAAACGTATGTTTTCTTTAATGAGGGTCGGTAGTAAAATAATAGTTCTTGCAAAACAAAAGCGACTCAAAAATAGTAGGGTGGGCTAAGAAACAGAAAAAATACAAACACAAGGACAACAAATAAAATAAAATTTCAATTAAAAAATATGTTAAATCAATGAATTTTTTTTTTGAATTCGCTCCTATAAGCAAATTAATAGTTTCAATTAAATATTGATTATTAATTTAATTAAATGTTGATTGCATAATTAGCAGTTTCATTAAACTATCTTCAAAATTTCAATTAAAGTTTTAGTAATATTAATTAATTATTTAAATAAAAAGTTAAACTTTTTATTTTAGTTTAATTAAAAGATGTTGAAATTTTATTGATGAAACCACAATAAAAAGTACGAATTGAAATGATAGAATGGAATTTTTTATGCTCTTGCCCAAAAAGTCCATGCAGTTGAAAATTAATATTTACATTGTACGGGCATGCAACTAACTGCCTGCCCACTTTTCTAATCAGTTTTTTGTATTATGAAAAGTCAGTGCATATAGAGTAAAATCAAACATTTTCGACACAAAAAGAAGGTTTTGGATTTTTATCCTCATATATGAAAATCAACATATATTTTCTACTCTTGTGTTATGTGTTCGTGTTAAATCATACTAGTTTCATTTTGTGCGTACATTAGTATATTTCAATTAGGGACGTAACGATACGCCGTTTTGCCGATCCGATACCGATATTTAAAAATAAATATCGCCGATACCGATTCCGATACCGATACGAATATTGAAATTGAGTTCAAGTTTAGATTAACAAAACTCAAGTGCAATTTTTTACTATACAAAATTACATTATAAGAGAGAATATTTAAAATTTATAAAACATTGGAAGTAATTTTTTAGGAGCTACATTTTCTTTGCTTCCAACAAATCTATATTAAAAATATGCAGATAATTAGTAAAAAAGCAAGAAAAATTGTTTAATTCCTTTATAATTTAAAAAAATAGTCGCCATGCTTTTTAAAAAATCGATTTTTTTTAAAGGACATTTATCAACTAATATTCATCTAAATAACTTAATAGCTTAATTATTAAAAGACTTCTAAGTTTATATTTATTCACTTAAATTTACATGAAAATACAGTTCTGAGTTTAAATTCGCATAAAAAATTGTGAAAATGGGTACTTTTTTATCCTTTTTCCTTAAGGAAAAATCATTATAGAATACCGAAAAAGAAATTTGTCCTAGCATCGCTTCCAATTCGGTGATTGGTAATCGAAAAACAGAACTTCTTGCAAGGGCAAGGATATGTAAAACTTATTAGAAATTATCCAAATTTGCAATACTTCCAGATTGCGAATTCTACATTTTCATGACTTCTTTGGAGTATCTCTTTTTTTGCTGGAATAAGATTTAAAAAACAACGGCTTGAATTTAAATTCATGGTAAAATTAACAAAAAATAAATAATTTTTTTTACAAAATAACAGCATAAAATATTATTAATTTTTAAAATTGATATTAATAAGATTTAAAAAATAACGAAGTGTATTTAATTCATGGTAAAATCGAACAAAAATAAATTATTTGCTAAAAAAAACTCTGAAAAATTTTTTTAAAGTATCGTCGTATCGGCAGTAAAATATCGCCGATACCGATGTATCGGAAAATCTGAAGTATCGCCGATATATCGGTATCGGTATCGGTATTCGTTACATCCCTAATTTCAATACATATGCATATTTTAGTACGTTCATATTTTTGTTTGTTCATTTCAAAGGAACATATATGACTGCATACTTATATGTATTTTATAAGCAGTCATTCCATTCTATTCACTGATTTTGCTATGAGTGAGAGAGCAAGTATGTATTGTATCCGAAAAAGCATCAAACAAACTTACTCGCTGCACACCTGTAATATGTATCATGATTATCAAGAGCTTGAAATTGCAGTTCTTTAATACGCTTTGTGAACTTGCCTTATATGACCACTTTAAAATTTCCGCTTTTGAAGGCGAACTTTGTTCTCAATTCTTCGCTAAAGTTAAAAATGCGCCTGTGTTCGAATGGACGTAAGAATAAATTATTTTTTTTTAATAAGAGCTGTGATAATATATCATACAAATTTTCTAAAAATGGAAACATTTTTCCTTATACTAAACAAGATATTGGCGGTTTACCATTGTACTTTAAAGTCCGTTTTGTACCAAAAATGGTACAATTGTACCAATTTTGCCATCCCTGAGTATAAGTACTAGTAAAAGCTATCGATTTTACTAGTTTGCTAGGTTTTAAAACTCACTTGTCCCTGTATTCGTTTAAGCTAATCTCCGAAACTGCAAACTAGACACTTAGAGCAACAGATAGAAATATTTGGAGAAATCTTGTAGAAGAAGCAGTGGTCATCCATCCTGGACTAGAAGCTGATAAAGTAAAGTATTTCATAAAGTATAAGATTTCAATGAAATATTTTGAGAGTGCATGGTAGGTTTTGGGTTAAAAGAGGAGCTACTTTTGTGAACCGATAGATGGCGCTATTGTTCAAATACATCATATAACTTTTTGTTAGATAATTTGCAGTAGCCCATTGTCTGGAAGATTTCTACTATAACATTTAATGAATACACAATATTAAAGTCAAAGCTTTACAGAAACTATAATAATTTTATTCACAAAACAGAAATATGTCACGTTAGTTTTCGTAATTATCTAACAAGCAGACTGTTACTCAATAGTAATAATATAATAAATATTTCCACCATCAGCTATGCATTTCAACACTACAGGTTGAATGACCAATATTTTGGCAAATCCATTGTATATATGAAGTAACACGCATATTCACTCCATCAGCATATCTACTTACACCACATTCCTTGCCATAACTTATAATGCCGACTAGAAATTGACGATTATTTTTAAGTATTACTGGACCCCCGGAATCAGATTGGCAGGTATCTTGCTTTTTCCCCCTTATTATCATAACCACAAATATGAGTTGCATAAATGGTTTCTTGATTTTTATAGATGTTGCGACATGTTTCATGATCCGTTATCATAAGAGTAAACTTTTGCAGAGTTGGTGAGAGTGGACCGGCAAAATTTGGTGGCTCCCCAGCCAATGACATCAACAGAATTGTAAGAAAAATCATTGTTGCTAATTAAGAGAAAAGAATATAAAACAAATTAGCATTAAAATTGTTATATAAAAAAGAAAAAATAAATTACGCATTTGATGGAGGTGGCAAACAAATAGATCCCACACCTTTAGAGAATTCTATGTCGCTGGTTGTTTTCATTAAAGCAATATCGTTGTTGGAGGGATCCGGCGCATAGTTAGGATGTTTAATAATTTTGCTAATACAATAAACGTCAGCGTATTTTGTGTCTCTAACTTAATAGAGAAATTATTAATCATTAAACTATTTAAAATTACACTGTACAACAAAATGAAATTTTAAAAATAACAAAGTTCTAACGACTGATTCTGGTAGAGGGCACAACAAATAATATATAAACTTGCATCGGCGTTCTTATAGTTTCAATCTGGGATTCATTTTAAGGACATTTCAGTTCCTCCCATTTTCCACAAAGTTATTGTGACTCGGCATTGGAATTCAGATGCTTTTTTACAATACCTTCATTAATATTTTCTTTAAAGAGTGCCAAAGTCCTCCCCTGCACAGAAATGTTCTTCGTGGTGATTCACATAAAAGTGCTTATTGTATTTATACTTTAAACGTAAGCCTTACAAGATTCTCTATGCCGAGTACTAATTGTTTTAACTTTTAAACACATTTTAAGTATTAAACGAATCCCAGATATAAACTTTCAATACGCAGATATACATGTTTATTTTTTAGTGCCCTCTATCAGAATCAGTCGTTAGAAAAACTTAGTTGATTGTATATTATGACGTCCTACCCAGGCCTCTATATAATTTGGGTTGGATTGAAAACTCGCACAACGAGTGGCTGTTAGCAAATATCTATGGGAAAATAAAATTGAATTAAAAATATTAAAAAAAAATTTTGCAATTAATGAACGTTTTAAGAGCCTCACTTATAACTGCCGAACAATACAAAGGCTTCATTTTCAATACGGATGATTTGTCTTTCAAGGCCACTATTGAGGCGTTCTCATTCACAAACATCTGCTGGCCATTAGAAATTTTTGTATTGACTGTCCAACTGCAGTCACAAGGTTGATGCTGGGCATACCATTGACATCGGAAATTGCCTCCCGGTCCACCAGATATATAAGCCAATACTATGGAGCAGAATGAAGATTTACGTACAAATGTACCAGAACCACAAAGTTGTTCGGAGTCTCTTAGGTCTTTATCACCATCGCTTGCTATATATAAGAGTGTTCAGTACTGCAGCGTTTCGCACGCACCCTTCCACATAAATATAAAACATAGTTAAGCGTATAATTTGAGAAGCAAAATGTTTCAAGTTTTTAAAAATTTGAAAGTTTCTATCTAATAAAATCGTCGAAAACCCGGATAATTAAAAATTTTTCGATAGTGATTTTTCTTCGCATAGGTGTTTCATGTTAATTCAATATGATTTACAATAATCTTGAAGGATACATTTATCCTTTTGAATTAAATATATTTTTTTTGATTTAATATTGCAGTACAGTTAAATCAAAATGAAGTCGATACTGGAATAATACGAAAAATCATGTTGAATTAAAGTTATTTCGAGTTCAAACAACGTGTATTTTATATTAGAACAACACGAAGAATCATGTTGAATCAAAGTTATTTCAAGTTGAAACATCACCAATTTGATATTGAAACAACACCAAGAATCATGCTGAATTATAGTTATATCAAGCTCAAACAACATGACTGTAATGTAGCTATTTTATTATTTATTTAACTTACGTGATGGTTATTAGCATAGGCATCAGAAAACTTCGTGTTGTAGTTGGCTGCCCCAGCCAAGATTTGCACTCGTGCCACTTGCATGATAATCTGTCCGCTAGCCACTGCAGCCACAACTGCTTCTAACTTTACTTTAGCTATATACTAAATAAATACCCATCGTATGTAAAATGAATTTCATTTTAATTCAATGTAATTTAAATGATTATTTAACATAAAAATTATTTGAAATTAAAGTTATAGTCATGTTCATTTTAAATGAAATGTAACATTTATAACAAAGTTGTTTTAACAGTGAAAAATTTTAAATTTTTATAATTTTAATTTTTAATTTAAAATTAATATGAAACAATGGTAATTTTATGCCAGCAGCAAAAAATTTTCGCTAGTGATTCGTTTTTTGTTGTCTGCATATGCATAGCCGACACATGTAAGAATAAACAACAACAAGTCACACAACTAAGCACAACAGGGAACTGTAGCAATTAACAAATCAAATAAACACTAACTCAGTTAAACGAAAAATTATTTCTTGTAAATTTAATATGATTTCTAATCACAATTGCGTCATGTTGAATTGATATTCCTTTTTTACTGTATGAATAAACTTTAATAAAGGCACACTCTCTTGCGTAAGTTAATAGAAACGCATATAATCTTATATAATTAATTCCCTATTGTTATCTGATTTTGTTGTCTTAAACAAATATCAAATTTAGTCTCTAAGTTCAAAAAACTAAATTTTTAAAATGAGGACAAATAAACGAACATGTTTTAATAACACCGTCTATATTTCACACTTTATAAAAGATTAACAGGGAGTAAGCACTTTGTGTTAAAATAAGCGTATTGTGATTGGAAGGGGGTTGAAATATACCTTTTAATTTAGCTAAGTAAATATATTAATTAAACATTTTTAAAGTAGACACAAGTAAGTAGAATATTAAAAAAAAAAATTTTCAAAAACGGACACATTAGGTAAAATGGATGCGGATAGGGTTAAATTTAAAGGTTGTCTGTTCTATTCGTACCATTATTTTTTCTCCAGTGATTTGTATATAACACTAAAATTTACATACAAGCAAAATACACCAATGCCCATGTTCTGTAACTGGCAAGAAGTTTTCGCATCGAGAAAAATTTAATAATTATATTAGTAGTCCCGTTTTTGGCAGTGTGATTTATAAAATAAATAAACTCGGTACATTAAAATAAGCAAAGAAAATTAAAATTTTTTGCTGCTCACCCTGTGTTCTACAGGATGATAACAATTTACTATCATTGAAAAGTTCTCACATTAGTTACAGAATCGGGGTACAGAGCACTGTTGATTGAACTTAGCTTTCTGCAAAACAGCATTTTGTTATGTTCTGATTCATTAACCTTTATTGTTTGCAAGATTTAAGATATCATGATACGTAAAATAAGAAATTTATACCTAAAAAAAGATAATTTTTAGAGTCCGAACGAAACCAGGTTTTTGAGGCCGAACCCGAACCTAACCTGATATTCGGCAAAAAGGCCGAATATTCGGCCGAATCTGAAACTTGCCGAAACTTTTTTTAGCATTAAACATTTTAAAAACTTAACTGAACTGAAAAGTCATGTATTTTATTAACGGCCCTTTTCACAATTTGATTAAAAGTTAATGTGGTCTTTAACGGCAAATTCGGCATACAAAACTCTCCGTTAAAATATGCGTTAGCTTTTAACTGTACACTGTGAAAAAGAGCGTAAGAGTACTTCTACATACATACAGTGTCAGTCTAAATAATAGTAGAAATTGAATATATTGCATTCCATCGAGCAAATATAAAACTTAAACATTAATGAGCATATGACTAATAAAAACTTGGCATGAAATTAGCTTAAATGATGAGTAGAATTCGAATATTGGGTTCGGTACTCATATAGTGAAGTGTGTTTTATCACTCTATTGATGACGTTACAAGAGCACCAATCAAAAAGTTGAGTCGGAATAACTAAAAAGGTATAAAGTGGAATATTTACCTATTTTTGACACTAAATTTATACGATTTCATTCATTTCTACTAAAGTGAGGTTTTTTTGTTTACGACCGCGTTTCAGCGATGCTATACACAATAAAGAATTTTTCTCGACGGTATTGAATTTATCGTGATGATTGGTAATGAGCTTTCTGCATATTTTGAAATTATTTAAAAAAATCGTTTTCAAAATCAATTTCAGTGTTAAATTGCAGAAGTAAATTCGATTGCAAAAAATCGATTTATTATAACATAAAATAGATTTTAGATTGGAATCGAAATCGGTTTACCATTGCCCTAGTTAATGCTACTTATTTTGGCAATAAACAGTTGAATACTTTATGTTACTATGTATAATCTTTTGGTTGCGCTTTATAAAACTAATAGGCGATTTAGACGCTGAGTTTTTTACATGTTTGTTCAGTCTTGAGTTCTTAGTGTATAGCTGAAGGGTGTAGAAAAGCAAACGGGGTAGGAAAAAAATCTTGATTTGGGTTTTCGTGTTTGTTTCTTCTATTTATTTTTAGACTCATTTGTATTTTTATTTCATTTCATTTCATTTGTATTTTTATTTCATACTAAAAGTTAGAATTTATTTCAGTTCAAAGAATATGTAACAATTAAACTTAAAAAAAAATTAAGGTAGAAAATAATCGTATAAATATTTATGAATTTCAGTAGCAACTTTAAAAGGGAATTAAAAAAAGTCTTTTCTGAAAACTCAGCGTCTAAGTCCCCCATAAGTAAAATTTTCAAAAAATTTGAAAAGATATGGGACGGGAAAAAACAGATTCATGGCGGTGCAATATTTTAAATTTGGAAAATATTATTTCGATTAAATTCCTTATTTATAAAGAATAAAAAGTTTTGGTTTCGGTATTCGGACAAAAAGTTGGTCTAAGCCGAATATCAGCCGAAACCACAATTTTGGCCGAATTCGAAACCAAAACCGAATCGACCGAATATTCGGTTTTGGTTTCGAATTCTCTAATAATTTTCTATAAATTTACAGTTTTACAATTTTTATCAATTTTAACCCACTTAGCGAAAAACCTAAAAAAAAGTGCAAACAGCAAACAAACAAAAAAAAAAAACGATGATATTTATTAAGAGTACACATACACACAGAAAAAAACAATGTAAGATTTACATGTCACAATTTCAATTAGGAATCATATTAAATTTATGACAAATAACTAATTTGTTCCTTGACTGTATTGGTGTTTATTTGCTTTGTGCATTGCAACAATGCACTATTGTGCTCAGTTGTGTGACTTGTTGTTGTTGTTTATTTTGATATTAATTAATAAAATGGCTACATTAAATTCATGTTGTTTCAACTTGAAATAACTTTGCTTCAACATTTTTCTTCGTATTATTTCAATATCAACTTCGTTTTGATTTAACTGTACTGGAATATTAATTCAACATGAATTATAGTTAATTCAAAATTAAAAATGTCCTTTGAAGATTGTTGGAAAATCACGTTGAATTAACATGAATCACTTTTGAAGCAAAATTAATACTGTAAAATGTTAAATTAATCTTATTTTCGACGATTTTCATATGCAATTTTTTTGTGTGAGATTTCTTTTTTAAATAAAAAAACAGAAATCAGAACCAATATATATTTTTATTCTTCACTATTTCGCTAGCAGGACACATTTCATTTCAGAAGACTACTAGTTAATTTTAGTACTCTAAACAATTTTTTTCCAACATCACCTCACATTTTAACAATGCAGGTTGTACCCTTAGTATTGTCATAGATCCAAGGTAAATACGAAGTTACGCGTGTATTGATCCCGATAGAAAATCCAGTTGTACCACATGGCTTACCATAACTTATAATGCCAACTAAAAACTGACGATTATACTTAAAAATCACTGGACCACCAGAATCAAATTGGCAGGAATCTTTGCTTGTGCCCGTTGAATCATAAGTACAAATATGAGTTGAATAAATATTTTCATGCTTTGCACTACATGTTTGATAGTCCGTTACCAGAAGAGTAACCTTTTGCAGAGTTGGCGAGAGAGGGCCGGCAAATTTGGTGGTACCCCAACCAATGACATCCACATAATCGTATGAAAAGTCGTTGTTGCTGATTAGAAGAGCAGAATAAAAAAAAACAAATTAATATCAACATTATTATTAAAAAAAAAAGAAAATTAAATTACGCATTCGAAGGAGGTGGCAAACAAACAGGTCCCACACCTTTTGAGAATTCTATGTCTTTGGTTGTTTTCATCAAAGCAATATCATTGTTTGTGGGATCCGGCGTATAGTTAGGATGTTTAAGAATATTACTAATATAATAAACAGCAGAGTATTTTGTGTCCGCATCTTAATAAAAAAAAATTATGAAATGTTCATATTATTAAAAATTATTAACATCTTTACAAATACGAGTAAAAACTTACTTGACATTATATTATGACGACCCACAAGAGCCTCTATATCAGCAGCATTGGGTTGATAGTCCACACAGTGAGCAGCTGTTAGCAGATATCTATGGGATACTAAAAAGAAAAAAAGAAATTAAATATCTTACAATTAAGGAAAAAATTAGAATGTCTCACTTATAACTGCCGCGCAATATATGGACTGAATGGTCTTTCTATGTTTTAAAGCTACCATTGAAGGATATTCATTTACTGATGTCTCATTACCATTAACAATTTTCGTATTGACAGACCAACCGCAGTCACATTGTTGTGGCCGAGCATACAATTGACATCGAAAACTGCCTCGAGAACCATCTGATATATAAGCCAATACTACAGAACGGAATTCTGATCTACGTATAAATGTACCAGAACCACAAAATGTCTCGGAGTCTCTTAGATATAAATCACCATCACGAGCTAAATAAAAGTGTTCAGTTGTGCAGCCATTCGTACCCTTTAAGATAAATTCAAAACGAATGAGCGTTTAGCTAGAGATGAAAACATTTTCCAATTTACCTTGGCTAAACTAATAGTGCAATTAATAATTATATCATGATCTATAGGAGCAAGAAATTTATACCGGCACGAAGTATTTGGTGGATAAGAGTATGGATAATCGGGTGATTCCAGATAAGAATATCCAGCTCGTATATCATAAACATGATCACATCCATCAAAATAAGCAGCTTGTGTGCTGGGATAAAGAGAGGAAATGGCAAATATGAAGCACAAAACTGAAATGTTAAAAAAAATTTGTTTTTTGTTTAAGTACACAAAATGTTTTCATAGGCTAATACTCGAAACGAAAAGTTTTGTGACACTTATCAAATTCTTCATTGGCTCAATGAGTTTTTTCATTAAGAACGAACGAGGTGACGTAAGATTTTGTATTATATGAAGAATGTTACATTAAGCTTCACATACATTAAAAAACTATTTCACGGCTGTAGTAATTAAACTATTTAATCGATATTATGGAATTGTTCATATATTCAATGAAAGCACTTCATTGATTTCGTGAATCACTTTTATTATAAAAATGAATTAGCTTCATTATGTGTATGAAATTAAATCATTAATATTATGTTTTGTAAATGATATTTAGTAAGCGCATTAGCTGACACTGTATTACCCACATTTTAGTAATTACACTGGTCTGCAAAATTTTTTTCGACGCCTTGAAATAAATATATCAATATTTGTTCATCGATTTTCATGATTTATACCTTATTTTGATACCTAGTACATTTAGATCTCAGATTAATATTAATATGTATAATTTTTGTAGCTTTAATTTTTTATGAATTTTTGAAAACAAAAAAGTTTAATTTTGCAAAAACAATTGGATATATAAAAAAATATTTTTTACTGTAAATTGATTACGCCTCTTTTGGTGTTTTTTTTTATTCAAATCGAACAATCCATTGTCGAGTTGGGGGGGATATATACTAATGCACTTTAGTCTACGTAGTGGAAATTTTAGTTATGGCAAACAAACAAAAATCTGTGTATGATAGAAAAAAACTTAAACCTGATATGAATTTAAAGCATTAGACTTTATATACATATTTCATATATGTATTTTTATTTAAAGTCGATCTTTTCTGCAGACTTTGAGGAAGATGTGAAGAAGATGTGATATTGATGACCGCTCATAGTATCGAACTCATGCTCTTTATTTTCATCACCAACTTTGTGGACAACGTGTCGACTACTTCAGCCAGCATTACTGTTAAAGAGACATGAGCCGCTTAATTTTTTAATGCAAATTGCTTTTCCCTGAAAAATCGTTATACTCGTATGTATGACACATTTACATATTAATTTTTAACTTCCAGCAATCAAAGATAGGAACTAAGTTACGCATTTCACCCCGATTTTCTAAAATCGCATGTAGTTCGACCTATACTAGTTGCTTTTTACTTCTGACTAGTTGCTCATCTGTCCTTTTTTCATATATCGAACTATCGATTTTAACATTAGGTTGTCATAGGAGCCCAACTAGTTCATTTGTATACAGTTATATCCCAGTTGGAATCCTAGTTGTGTTAAAGTAGTGCTCTTACTAGTTTCTTTATTTAGATTCTGTAACTCTTAAAAAGACTTTGGCTCAACCGGCGATGAACACAGATTCCTCATACTTCAAGGCAAGTACTATACCCACTGAGCCACTTCCTACTTAATTTTTTAAGAGCTCAAAATATGTTTTATATACAAGTCGCACACCTGAAATTTTTTTTTCCATTTTTGACTAGTATCGTTTTTGACTCTATACAACTAGTAATATGATTGCTCTTTTTTTAATTGTATCGTTACTAGCTTGCTACAACTAGGAATATGACTGTCCTTTTTGCACCAGTAACATTACAATTAGTAATATGACTGTCCCAAAGCGTATCTAGTTGTAAATTTAGCTGCTGAGTATTTTTACAATGATGTCCGTATGGACGTATGTATGTATTTGTGTGTGTATATATGTAAACCTATCATAACTTAAGAGCCGCTTAACCGATCAGAACCAAATTTACGGAATTCAAGACATTGACATCACGTATATTTTTATTTTTTAGGTATCGTTGACGAAAAATTTCGAAAAAATCTATTGAGAGAAAATTTTAGTTTTCTAAAATTAGCAAACAATTAAACTTAATAATACAAACGAAAGAATTATTTATGCACTGAAAGGAAACGCTTCATTCATACAATATATTTCTTCATTGCATTAATAAAATTCCTCATTGAAATTAATGAACTTTATTTGGCCAGCCATGTCATAAATAGAATGAAACTATTTCATTAGTTTATAGAAACAATTTCATGAATTAAATGTAGTTGTTTCCTTAATGTTTGCCGTGAATAAATGGCTTGGACTGTCATCAATTCATCATCGTTGATATATAATTTTTTCGCACATGCATTGATGATGTCTCAAAGACTTGGCATACGGGGTTGTCTTATTTGTGGATTTTTTCATTTAACTGCTAACAAATATTATCGGTTTTACAATTTAAATTGATTGATTTTATATTTCGTACAATATCGAGTTTTAATCCAAAATAATTTTTAAATATACACATCTTCATCACTTTTAGAATTAACAATTAATTTATGACACTTTAAGTTATTTATATTATTATTTTTGTCAATACTTTAGGGAAGAAAAAGAGATCACTAATTTTACAAAACTATAACTCCATCATAATATGTGTTTATTTTCTTTTAGTATTGCAAGGATTTTTCAATTACCTCTTAAATTCCGCGGTACTTTCGAAGCGTTTGACAACATTTTACAAAATGATTAATAACTTACAGCTAAAATGTATTAATTTAAACAGACTTTAATAAAAACACTTGTTGACGCCAATACTAAACCAAGTTACTCGTGCATGTTTGACTATTGTTCTTATTATTTCTTTTGAACAAATATTAGATTTAATGCATTAATTGAAACAAAAACCAATTTTATTTTTTAAATTAGGGCCAATAAAAAGTTTTGTTTTAATAGCACATACTCTATTTACAACACTTTATTAAAGACAAACGGCTAGGAACAAGATAAAAATGTTTTCAAGATCTTCACCAATAACAATAAATTGTGGCGGCCGGGGGTTTCAAAAAATAAAATTTTTAATTTAGCTAAGTGTATATGTTTATTAGTTGTTGCAATTTTCATTTAACATTGTTTAAGTGAAAAGTAACTAAATTCGAAGAATTCGCCAAAAAACAAAAATAATTTCACTTTCGCTTGTTATGATAGAATAGGGAAGACGTTTGTGTTTGTTTAATTGTATAACTGAGTGATGTTCAAACAATTGTTTTATATAGACTGATTTGTATTTATCATATTTCCATTTAAATAATTGTAAATAAGGTAAATTTTTTTATATAATTTTTTTTTAATTACTGGCTGTTTGTACTTAAACTAACATTTGTGCAAATACTTTCGAAACGAAATTGCTTCATAATAATGTTATCAGCATTAGCCACGACAATATCGACTTAAAAAACATAGTTCTTAATTTAATGGAGGCTAAAATTTAGAGGTAAATATAAATTATAAATAATTAAAATTTTTTTCTTCAGAACTTTAGATTTAATTGAAAAAATAATTTTTTTTTGAAAAAATAATCTACTTTGTAACTTCCATAAATCTTAGGCGAGTTAAATTAGTTAAAAAATGTTTCTACTTCATTTTAAAATATAAGCGTTTGGAAGTGTGGTGAATTTTTCAAAGTGTGGTGAATTTAAAACAAAATTCACCACACCTCCAAATTTTAATTAAAGTAATTTTATATAAGAAATACATAAATATTTTAACAAATTGAAAATTAGTTTATAGTTAAAATTAAATACGCTAACGATAATTTTCAGGAAACTTACCATACTTGTTAAACTTTTTTTGTTTTAACGTGATTACTTCGAACTAATTTCTTCCTTAATCCAAAATGATTATATTGAGCCGTAACGGCAAAAAGGATGTGATCGGCATGTTTTGCTGTTGATGGCAATCGATAATTTACGATTACTTGCATCATATCTGAAAATTTCATAATGGCGAGAAGTTTCGTTATAGATATAAATATAAAAAAAATAAAAAAACAATTAGAACGTAAGTAACCTTTTTAGTATATTTTTTTATAATTTTTTTTTTTAACGAAAACGGTTTCATGCAAAACTTTCTTTTTTTTGGCCGTTACGGCTAACGTTTGTAGTGTTATATTCATAAAAGAATTAGACAAGATCAATATTCCAAGCAACAAAGGAAAGTCTAATATCAATTTATTTTTCAACGTGCACAGCAGAACAGAACAACGTTGATTTTGGAATCCGCCACACTCCCACATCTGCTTATCACCACTTGTTAGGTTGTGGCTCGGTTGAATGTGATCGGTTGAATGTGATTTCTATTTATACAAACTTTTTGAAAAAATTTGGATATGAAAATTACATCGCTCCTAAATTGATGTTTATCACAATAAATCCCGGTGTTAACGTTCGCTTGCTATTCTCACAAATTTTTACACTTATTAAATTAATATCTTTGTTGATGAACTGATTCTTTTATAAAATGAAACTAAAATTTCGTGTGAAATATCTCTCTCTCTCTCTCTCTCTCTTTCTCCAGAAAAATTTTCGTTTCGTTTTACAACAACAGAGTGTAAGACTTAAAATACGTTTTACGTTCTTTAAAAAAATAGATATACATATGTAAATAACTCTTGCAAAAAACTGACTACAAA
Source organism: Panzeria rudis (assembly GCA_956483635.1). NCBI lineage: Eukaryota > Metazoa > Arthropoda > Insecta > Diptera > Tachinidae > Panzeria > Panzeria rudis. The sequence continues at coordinate 8,212,483 of OY101450.1, read as the reverse complement.
ATAGGCGTGGCACTGCCCATAATTTTTATCATAATGCTGTACTTTCACGAGAACTAACTGTATGTTGAAGTTTCATAAGAATCGGTTAAGTAGAAATAGTTTAAATGAATATTTGCTTTTCATGGGCGTGGAACTGCCCACTTTTCTAAACCCCCTCTCCCTGTGGTAGCTAATCGCGGGTAGTGTTTGTTTAAATAAAAAAAAATTTGTATGCTAAGTTTCATAAGAATCGGTTTATTAGAAGTTGTTGAAAAAGAATATTTACTTTGCATGGGCGTGGCAATGCCCAATTTTTTAAACATGATGTAGTATTCAAACAGAAGCTTGATGCGCGGGCAAAGTTTCACAGGAATTGGTTGAGAAGAAACAGATGAAAATGCATGTGTATTTACTTACTATTGGCGTTAGCCCGCCCACTTTTCAACGGGACCAATCTGGAAATACACCCTTTTAAATAAAGAAAATAAGTCCAAGATCTGTTTATAAATGGCGGAGTTTTAAGGGAATATCCTTAAAAAATACATAATGAATTGTAACCTTTCTCCTTTTTTTTGAAGTCGGTTAAAATATATGGAAAATATGGAAAATCCTTCAACTTCCTGCTTGTTTATATCAAGAATTTTCGGGGTATAAAAACAGAGGCCACGTTTTTGAAAATTTTAACAGCTATTTCTCTCCAATTAAGAAAGAGATTTAATTCAAATTTGCAGCATGCCTAAAAAGTGATCAAATTCGGAAAACCGACTTCTCGTAAATATTCGGTGCTATTAAAAATATTGTTTTCAAAAATTTTCGTAAACGAATAAGCCGATTACAAATAACCCGATTTTGATACAACTTTGGGAGAATTACCGAATCTAGAAAATCGATTTCACTAGAATTATTGGGGTAAATCAAAAAAACTTTTTCGAATTTTTTTCTCCAACGATATCAGCAATCCACATAGGTTTTTTTTATGAAAACTATATTATTAAAACTCTCGAAATGTCACACACCCATACACACACAAGCACACACACACACACACATACAAACGCACACACACACATACAGTCATTCCAACATCATCGTAAAAATAGACAGACTATCTTCCTAGGACCTTAAAACGTCGTGATCTGGTAAAAACTCGTTTTCCCTTTTTTGGATTGCGAGAAGTTGAAAAAAATATTTCTAAATAATGTACAGATTTTCTAAGACATATATCACATCTGAGCAAAATTATTTTCTGGTTCTTAAGATATTCGTCAGCTACTTTTATAGTATACTACTTGCCAATAGCAACTTTAAACACTTATAACTTGCAAAATACAGAACCGATTTTAATAAAACGTAGATTGTGCTCATGTGTATATAAATACCTTTGAAATGATATATTTCTAGCATCCATCACCTGTGATATGTGAACATAAAAGGGATCCACATAAATCGTCTTCTTTATTAATTGTATAGATTTTTTTAAAATTAATATGCATAGCATTTTAAATTGTCAATATACACTTAAGCTTTATTAATCTTTACATTAGCTTTAGATAGGTATGTATATATTTTCGAAACTTTTTTTAGAGTTGTTTGTTTTTACATGATATATTTTTGTATATTTCTTTATGCAATTTTGTTGCCTAGTTTTTGTATTATTAAAAAAAAGGCAACAAATTTATTGTTAATTTCTTAATTTGATCAAAGTCAAGTCTATTTGCTTTCCACAGTTACAAATGCTGTGACTAATTGAGTAGACCTTCTTACTTTTTGCAGCGTAAAATAAATGATAAAATTTCTATTCGATGTTGTTTTAATTATTTTGTAATTTCATACAAAACAGGTGACAAAACTTTTATGCTGTTTATTTTACCTTTTTTTTGAAAAGTTAATAATGGTGTTTTTGAACTTGAAAACATTGATAGTGCAGTAAGTGCAGTGGAGGAAAATATTACAATATGCTACCAGTTTTTTTTTTGTAATGGGGTTTTCCTCACAAGGCAATCGCAATCAAGGCGTTAAGCGATAATATTGTAGAAAACATTGTTGGGGCAAAATTATATAATTCAGTTGCATTTTGATGTTATTCATACAGGTATTTAATTATGTATCTTTAGGATATTTATGAAAGAATGCAGCCTACTTTGCTCATACGATGGGCCATAACGTGGGAGTATGTATCACTTTGTAAAGAAAAACAAGAATATATCGTTCATTTGTTTCATACTTAGTTGTTATCTAAGTTCAAAGACCAGATATTTTGTACAGCTCTTTTTTTGTACTAAAACATTTAAACTTGTTATCTACTTTTTTATCAATGTTTAAAATTTAAAATTTATCTTTATTAGTTAATGAGAAAACTTCAAGCATTTTATTGTTTTTGACTTTTTAAAAAACTGTAAATATTACGAATTGCATTTCGTTAAATGTATAATGAAGAGTTGTTGAGATTAAAATATATTCTAATAGCTTAATAGTAGATTTTATTAAAAATGGCTAAAAACTACTTTTTTCTGTTTTTAAATATTTTAAATTTCAAAACGTATTTATTCGAGATGTTCTCAAGAATTTATGTGCAAACATTTTAATTGGTTAGCTCGCCCAGCGAGCTGCACCAATAACTTTCGATCTCCGGAAAGAGGGGTTACAACAACAACAACAACAAACTTCTCTTCCTTACAAAGCTGATTTGGCCGAAGCAGTAGTTTTATCTGGGTATCTCTGTTTTTTGTTTTTTTTGTTGCATAAAGTTAGTAAAGCTGAGTTAGACATCAAATTTGCTACATTAATGCAAATTCATTATTTTGAAAGGGCATTTACATAGTTACTTATGCTAAATTGCACTCAAGTGGAAAGTAGATCGAATTGTTGTTATAAGTAGTATATTTTTATAGCCACAATAAATTGCAAGTTCACATTGGTGTCTATTCGGGAATACGCGTCGACTAAGTGAAAAATACATGGCAAACAAAAACAAAACTGCATAAATTTTAAAAATTTGTTTTTGTTTATCATACAAAATTTACCGATTTTAAAAGAGAGAGATAGATACGCGTTAAAATTCTCACGTTTATTTGATTTTAGAAATGTATAGAAAACAAAAACAATTTGTGAAATTTTGTTTTTGTTATCATGTAATTTTTCACTACTTCGACGCGTTTTCCCGAATAGACACCATTATTTTTATTTCAAGTGAAACGTAGTATAGGGCCAATAAATAAATGTTTACGTTTAAAGGTTTTTCAAGTTATAAAAACTGCAATACTCTTCCTTATAGTTTTAAAACAAAGGTTGACGTTAAAATATATATATTTAATTTTTATTTATTCTTACTTTCAGAATTGTCTTTTCGTGACATTGTTATAATAAATTCATTTTTATCTCTTATTTCTAACATGTATATTTCGTGAAATGTATTTTTTTATTAAAAATTTAAAATTAAAAATATTTATTTTATTTCGTTCACGCTTTATAGTTCAATAATGCAATAATATTTCAACTTTATCAAATTCGAAAATATATTAACAATTCACAAGAAATATATCCGTTATGGCGACCTGTATAATTTTTAATGTAATATTAATTTCATCTTCTTCTAATTTTAATTGTGGAAAATAAATTAATATATCTTACGGCCAAATTAACAATCTGTAGTTAACTAACGAATGCGGTTTAACTAACGACTTTACATATGGGCTAGACTCAAAATAATTGATATTTGTATCTCATCGGTTTTTAAAACTATTGTTCAAACAATATTGCATACAAACTATTAAAACTTTTACTGTAGGCAATATACTTACTTTGCATTAAATACATTATCTTATGCGAAAGAAAAGGTTGTTGTTTTTAATTTTTTTCTGCCTATAGAATGATATCTCTCTCATTTTGTAAAAGTTTTTTGTCTCCGCTTTAAGATGTTGTTTTACGCAATGCAGTTAAATATTTACAAAAACAGAAAATAACCGGTAATTAAAGAAAACATATCAGCTTCGTTTCTCATTCCCACAAAATAGAGGAAATTAAAAAGAAAACACTTTGTTTTTTATTTCAAAAGTACATCAACAAGTTGTTTATCATTCGTGACTTTTCTTTTTAATATTAAATATTAAATTAATAAAAGGGTGAGTCGTATAAATTAATTAAAATTCTTTGAGTGATAAGTACAAAGAAAAAAAGTTATCCAATATATGTGACATTGTCAAAGTGTTTATGGAGAAATATATGGCATGAGCTTCCTCAATTTGCTAAAAATTTGATTTTCATTACTTGAATATTTGTTCGAAAAATTAAAGCGAGTGTTAAATTAAACAAACATTTTTCGAAAACATCAAATTATGTTTCAATCGTTATAAATTAAGTCGTAAGAAATTCAATTATATTAGACCATTTGCCTGAAATTTGATTGCGAAGAAAAAGAAACATGCAAAAAGTTGTAATTCGTGACTCGTCTATTATTTGTATGAAATTTTTGTGGTAGTTTCTAATGTATGATTTTGGTATTTTTGTCATTCTTTTGGGTTTGAAAGGAGCAGAAAACTAAATTAACCACAGCAAAGAAACTAGACGAAGAACGTTAGGCAGAATCTGAGCAAAAAGCAGGGGAAAGTTAAGGGACTTACCCATAAAACAATTCATTTTTTTATTAATTCCTTGGATTTGATTTATAGGATTTCTAAGCGATTAAAGTCAGGTGAATTAATATAGAAATCATATCGTTCTAAAGTGAGGTAACGAATTACAAAAATATTATTAGTTGATATGGTAAAACAAAAAAGAAAACTATAAATTACATTTTTCATGAAACTTTTATGTTTCCACAATGTGATCATTCTCTGCACAGAAAATATTTTAATTCGTATTCTGTTAATAAATTCACAAATATTTTTTTTGCTGAAATTAGATTTACCACAGAACTCGTAAATCTAAAATCTAAACATTCGTAAATATTTGAAAATATTTAATAAGAAAAATAACATGTTTTTTTCTATGCAAATAATATACTGCTGATGCATACTCTGAAAATAGTCTATGCAACATTTTACGAAAAAAACTTTCGTAGTTATTTTTTTCGTACATATTACGAAGAAAAACTTAAGGCAACATTTTTTTGAATTTACGAAAGTAATGGCAACTTTTCGTAAACATTCTTGTTTTTTAAAAAATATATTTGAAATAAAAATAAATAAATTAATAGTAAATTATTTTTTAGAAATTGACATGTTTTCCAGATATAAATAATTAAAACAATTTTAAGCTCCTATAACATAAGTAGAAAGTGGCTCAGTGGGTAGAGTACTTGCCTTAAAATATGAAGACTGCGAGTTCGTGACCAGGTTGAGCCAAATTTTTTTTTTCACTTTTATCTTTTAATTATTTTCGTACATTTCGCATATTTTATGAAAGAGTTTCGTGCTGCGAAATTACGAAATATTTCGTAATATATTCGAGCGTTTTCATGTATATGTTTCATAAATTTTTTTCGGTGTAGGAATATTTGAAAATCAAATAAAAACAATAATATATTAAAAAAGTTCAAGTATGTGTTTGTTAAGAAAAACTGGTACTTTTTTTGTGTTCATATTTCAATATTTTTCCTTTTACACGATTTTAAATGAATTTTACGCATATAAAATTTATTTGTTAAACCACTATCGTTAGTTAACTAAATACTGTGAATTTGAGTCTTAGGCCCAAATTGACGCACATTAATCAAGTAATGACAATAGCAATGCCAGTGATATTTTTTTTGTAGTTCATTGTTTACCATTATTTAAACCGTCAAAAGCCATTGGTGGGCAATTTCAGTGGTGTTCGGTTATAACGAACTCCGTGGGACAGGGCGACTTTTTTCGTTATGAAAAAAGTTCGTTAGAGCCGCAGCAAATAATTATTTTTCGCAAAAAAAAAACAAGTTTGAAAGAGTACATTCCTGTTCATCTATTTCTACAAAAGTTTAAAAACAAATTAGGTAAATAAACAAACATACATAGTGCTGCAAAACTGTTACCAAATTGTGATAAATAATTCCTTTGATGTTTCAAAAAGCGCCAGATAAAACCCAACAATTTTCTTATTCGTTATAAGTATATGAATTTCCATGCAGTTTTATTTATAGGACATAAAAACAATCGGAGTTCCCTGTAATCGTAGTTATTTCTATGAAATATTAATGCAAAACTGTTGGGACCGTAGAAGTTGTTCGTTGTACGCGATAATTGGTTATATACGGTATTCGTTATAACCGAACTCCACTATTTCTAGATGCTTTAGAAATTTTAATTAGCATTTGTCAAATACTAGAAGAATTTTTAGGCATATTTTTAGGTGTGTGAAAAAATATTTACTTCCTTACTTCGTGTGCTTAAAAATGTTTAAAGTGCGGCAAGTTTACAAAGTTTTGTATTAGAGCAACTAAAAGCTGTTTCTTATGTAATTTGGGGTGCTGAATCCGAATCTGTGGTTGGTTTATTTATTTATTTTTTGGTTCTAGATTTAGAGATATTATTTTTTTTTCAAAAAGGAAGCAGTTGCTCAGCTAATGTTAGCATAACTAGAGAACGGTTTGTTCTATTCAATTAAAACATAAAACCAAAGCTCGATAACAATATCATCTTTAAGTCGTGCCAACATTGTTTTTTAATCGGCTCATTAGTTTCAGAAATATCGGCCAACATATGCCAAAAAAATATATATTTATAAAAATGTTTGTTTTTAATTCATTCCTAAAAAAACATTACTTTTCTATTAACATGTAAGTAAAGGTGTTTCAAACTAAACAGGCTATATTTCATTAAAATTGATGCACAACTTTTCCTTTTATTCATAATTAAGTGAGTGAACTCAATTGATAAAAGTCACGCTTTTCATACCACAGTCATAGGCATTCCATTTTTTCGTATCATTTAATATTCGCAAGTATAAAAAAACACTTAGAATCAACTTTGCACTTTTCTCTTTGGACTTGCACAGTTTTTTTTTAACAAAAAAAAAGGAATAGTTGAGGTATGAATTTTTAGTCGAACTGTATGGTTTTTATCCAAAGTTATTTAATTAGTTTGGCTTAAGTTCATTTTTAATTTAATCTTTCGATCAAATTGTATTTTATTTAAGAAAGAAATTCTAAACCATGTAATTATTGAACATTCAAAGAAAAATTTGGATGTACGGAAGGTTGAACTGATAGCTGTTTCGAGATTACCACAGTCTACTCATAACAGCCCCTTACCTACACTACCAGCGACAGTAGCAACAGCACTGTAGCGAAAATCCTACTCATTTTAGTAAGCTCAATTAACAGACTGTCGCCATCTCGGGGCAAGTCGCACCTATTAATGAGCTAGGTGCGACTCGCCCCGAGATGGCGACAGACATTGGCAAAGAAGATGAAGAACATTTTTCTCTTCCGGTTTATCACTACAATTAATGCAATGAGTCCCGATATTCCAGCGCTGAGTGAGCACTATAGCTAATAGTCCCGTTCAACATTTAGCGAGCCTGAGCAGATCGCGTGTGCTGTGCAGGTCGTAGTAAGGCAACGTGGACCTAGCGATGCGCCAGGTGCTTGCGTGTTCCCACCAATGCCACACTCTGTTTGGCAATCCCGACCGCAATATTGTTTCCGGGGCAATCCGAGTGTTCCAGAATCGAAACTAGTGTTACTCTTGAATGTCCCGCTATCTCATTTAGAGATACCTAGCACTCGACAACCGCCATCGCCGCTATAACTACGGGGCATTAGTGGTTTTTATTATCCAATTTTTTAAGCAAACAGCACGTTAAAATTGTTTTGTAACTTTAAATAGATAAACTTAATATATTTTGTTTAAATAGTAAATATTTATCATTAATTAACTTTTGCCATGACAACACAGAACACACAAACAAGTCAAACTGCAAAAAAAAGATTATATAAATAATAATGCTTTTTGTTAAAACTTTTATAAAAACAATGTACAAACTTTATCTGGTTAAAATAGGCTAATGCTTAAAAGCATGTCATAATAAATTGCTAATGAAACAAAAAAGTACAATAAATATATGTACTTACACATCGATATATACATAAATGCTTATATAAAACAAACACATATAAAATTAAATAAATGTATGTATGTATCTCCATACATATGTGTAGTATATATCAAGCAAATGTATATATTAGCAATTAAAATTGTTAAATGTTTTCCAAAACAAAATCAAAATACGGAATTAAATAAATTTTATTATAAAGTTTACAAAAATTGTCATCAAACTGTATAAAAAAATATAAATATATTTTAATTTAGTTTATTTGTGCTCTTTTTTTATATTATCTTTAGCAACATTTTAGTTAAAACGTATCTATGTATGAATGAAGATAGCAAGATCCTCCATTCGTTTCAATAACAGGCCTGAAAGTAGGCTACATTATATAAATTAAACTCAACAGTTAAATAAACGAATGCATTTACACACACACACACACACCTACCTATATACAATACCTACAAACGAAACACATGCAATTATAAATTATTATAGTTTTTTTAACGCTTTTGTTTTTCTCCTGTTTTGCATTTTTTCCACAAAAATTTTCTGCTTGTTGTATAATGTTGATAATGGTCACTAACTTTTAATTACTATTCCTGACCCAGCGGGTTTTTAATGTACATACTCGTATGCATGTGTTCAGGTAAGTGTATTTGTGCATATGTACTCGTTAGCTTTTATTCTCTTTTTTTCACTTATCTAGGCTCTGGTAGGTGGTACTTTTATTATAGTTATAATTGTGGTTTTTTAAATATACTCATGCTTTATCATTTGCCTATTTATATTGTACATACACCACATACACAATTTCCCTCTCATTTATTTTATATAGAGTAACAACAAGCAGTTTTAATGTATGTATTTGCGTTTTATGGTATACACACACTTTTATAGTACATACATATATTACTGTGCTCATTTGCCATGTTTTGTGATTGTTGTTTTTTCCTACTTATGAGTACAAGGGTATGTATGTATAATAGTTGTTGCAGTTATATATAAGTTGGTATGAGTGTGTATGTGTATTTATATATAAAGTGTAGTCTACTCACCAGCCAACCAATCAGCTTAACGCACATATTGTGGGTTGTTATTTGGGACCCATAATGCTTTGTTGAATCATGAGATATAAATATTTTGTTGACCGTTTCTTATTGTTGCTTGTTATTTTTTGCTTCTTCTTGTTCATCATCTAAATACGCACATTGTAGTTGTTGCACTAATAGCGGAAGGGTTTTAGAAAGCTTTTAGAGTTGTAGTCTAAATTTGTTAAACAAATATTAGAGATTATTAAATGATATTTTTTGGAATAGAAAAAACTGATATTTGATTAAACACTAATTATATACTATTTAATACTTTTTACAAAAATCAATAACTAAACTTGAAGCTATAAAATTAATTTTGCCACATAGTTTTTTTCTTACATACACAGAAAAAAGTAAAATACGGTTTCAATTACGAAAACTGCAGATTCAATTAATTGTGTTGTTGAAGTTCAATCTACGATGAAAATTGTATAATCAATCACTGATATTATAATTTATAAATATGTACTCAAAAGTTTGTAAAAGTTGTTAGAAAATTTTATTTTTGATCATATGAGTAATTGATTCAATTACGAAATTAATTGAAACTGTTTTTAGTTTTTGATCAAGTGTATTAATTAAAAATTTTTAGTAATAATTTTTTCTGTATACATATTGTAGTAAAGGCACTTTAAATTTAAATAAACTGAAAGTTCAAAGAAAAGAAACACGCTTTAATCACCCACCCAACCAATCAATAAGTACAAAATTTATATATTTAATTTGTTATTTGGGCGTGGCACTGTCCATTTTTTCTAATCACTAAACTTTATTTTTAAGTGAACTTAATATTCGTGCAAAGTTTCGCTTAATTAAAGGAAGTGAAAGCATATATTAACGCCGTATGGGCGTGGCAATGCCCACCTTTCACATTGCGAAATACAATGTGAGAGACACTCATTATATCCATAGTTTCGCTGGAGGTAGGGTGCATTTCCAAGAGGTCATAAAATATTCTGTATAGCAATTCTTGAAACCTTATCTTTCAGATAGAACACAAATTTTCATAACTGCTTATTACATTTTTATAACTGTTTTTACATTTTTTAGGGCAAACGTTTTCATAAATTGAAAATTTTTTCAGTTTTTAGTTTTCAAATAAGAAGTTGTATATTTTCAAACTCAGAAGATATCTTTCCATCAAATTTGCTTTTAAGCAATTTGAAGTTTTGTTGTTTAACTGGCAAAGAAACAATTGTGACAGTCGGTTATAAATTACATACGATATCTTGAAAATGAGTGGAACAAGGCTTGAAAAAAATTGAGAAATTTTAATTTACAAATGTGTATACCTCACTAACTATGAAAGAAAAGTGCTTAACTAAGCATGATATTTTCAGCACTATATAAGCTCTATAATAAACAAATATTTGGAATCGAGCGAGAAAAAGCATTGAAAACTTTTACATGCCCGGAGTACCCTAATTTTGGACTATACAGCTTCACTCCTGAGCAATGTGGTAAGTTCATCGCATCAGGTTAGATAGAAATGCTCCTCTGCTATGTGTATGTAAAATTTAATTCTGCTCGAATTATACCTTTAGAAATGGTTGAATTATTTCCAAAATATTTTTATTTTTGCTTACTGTGCATTGGGTGCGTATGATTATTTCATCTTGCAGCGAAGTTGAACTTTTTCTCCGAATTCTTGCAATTTTTGCGCTAAACACAATTTTTCTGTTTTCGTTTGTTTCTAGAAACTCTTTGCATTTGGATTAGATTGAATAAAAATTTATATTTGTTGTCTCATCAGTTTTTAACACTATTTCTCCAACAATATTGGATAAAAATTATTAAAATATTTTCTGTAAGCAATATCATCTAATACGAAAGATAATTTTATTATTTTTCTTATAATTTTTTTCTGCCTACAAAATGTTACCTCACTCTCGTCTCATACACATTTTTTCTCTCCGCTTTAAGATGTAGTTCTACACATTGCATTATTTACAAAAACAGAACACAGATGGAAAAATAAATACATAACCGTAAATAAAAGGGGACATATAAGTTATGTTTTTCATACCCACAAAATGGAACAAATTCATTAGAAAAATCTTTTTTTTGTTTGTTTTAAAAGTATCTCTACAAGTTGTTTGTCATTCGTTACTTTTCGTTTAAATATTATTGTCAAATAAATCAACAAAAAAAAAAAACGAGTCGTTATTAAAACTCTATGAATAATAAAAGTAGTGCAAAAAATTATTAAAAACATGTTAAATTGAAATGCTTATTGAAAAATTTGTATCATGACCTTCATCAATTTGCTAAGAATTCAGCGTTTGTTACTTAAATATTTATTTCAAAACTTCAGGCAAGTTTTGGGTAAAAGCAAAATTTGTTGAAAACAACAAATTGTTTTCAATCGTTATAATTTGAGTCGTAAGTAACTCAATTACGTTACAGCATTAGCTAGAAAATTTGATTGTGATGACAGCGAAACACGTAAAAAATTGTCATTCGTGACTTGTCTATTTGTATGTACTTTAATTTATGGAAACTGAAAGTAAATTAACCAGAGCAGAGATCTAAAGACGTTATGGAGATAAATTACACAAAAAAAATGGCAAGAAGGAGATTGGCAAAAAACAAAGGAAAGGTAAATGGAATTACTCTTAAAACAAATTATTTAATTTATTAATATGTAGTTTGTCTTTGAACAGGTGAAATAATATAGAAATCATATCATCTTAAAGTGAGGTAACGAATGACAAAAACATTATGTGTTGATATACTAGGACAAAAAAGTAACATAAAATACTTGTTTTTTAGGAGACTTATATGTTTCCACAATCTATATACAATTCCCGACTAGAAACTTTCATAATACTCATACTGCGGCCCGATTTGAAACGCATGTGTCAAGCCGAAAAGGGTTATCACGTTTGGAATGTGCCCGTGAATTTGTTGGGATTGCGCTTCTACAAATTAGTGACTTATCATAAGTCCTTTCGGAACTTTTTTTACGTAATTATTTATTTTTGAACTGAATAGTTCTGAAAATTTTTATTATTTCGGGTTTCTAGTTCAATATTTTGAATTAATGTAAATTCAAAAGTATTTTTATTAAGAGCGGAGTGTTGAAATATTCAAATCAGATTAGCAGAACGGATCAGTACTATTGATTTTGACAGGCCGCTACACCTTCTCATCAGCGTTCTTGTTCACTTTCACCACTTATGAAGGTGGATGGTTTTTTTTACAAGGAAACATCAGCTATTTAACTAATTTTTGCCAGCAAATAGAATACAAGACTTCTTTTAAATCCGTGCCATGATTTTTTTTTGTGACTCAACTTAGTTTTTGCAGAAATTTCCTTATCTGATTAATAATCAAACACTCACAAACTTGTTATTTGTTGTCTCGCTCTGATGGGTATTTTTCAATACCTACAATCAACTTTTCGAGCTTGTTTGGAAAATTTAACACATATTTTTAATCGTATTTTTTCTCATCTTCAAGAGATGTGATTGTTGCTTATTTAGTTTTCTCGAAAAGCTTCAGCAATTTTAATTCAATATTGGAGTTTTCTATTTTTCCGATTTGAGCGAAGTTTTGCAAGATTTTGATTTTTCCTCACAGGAAACCAATCGGGTCCCAAATACGTTTCTGCGTTACATCGCCATTGGGATACCAGTTAGAGCCCAAACGTAATTGCATATAAATTTCTAGTCGGATTGCTAATTCATTACATATTTTAAATTAAAATAAAATTCATATTTCCATATCCAAAGAATAGCTTGTAGTGCGCGGATTATCCAATAGAATATATATATATATAGTAAGTTTTGGTATTTAATTCCTTTCCACTGCTATTTTAAGACATTTAAGAATAAATTTAAAAAGAGTTTTATAAATTTCTCCAAAGGATAAAATTTAAAATTTAGACCTTTTAATTACTAGCTAGTTTCTTTCTTTTTTAATACATTTTTTTAAACTTATCTCTTTTCCTTTGCCAACCATAATTGAAACATTTTGTAAAAAAGAAGAAAAAATTTCTTCTTCAGTGAAAAAAACCCCAAACCACTACTTCAATATGCTACGAAAAAACTGCAATTAAAAGTTGTTTTAAATTAAAAACTAAACACATACAAATGCAGCCTTAGTACACATACTAAGCTTGAACTAACACACACACGTGCATAAATGAATGAATAAAATAGTGAAAAAAGCGTTTTAGAAAATGATAAAAAATACACAGTCATACAGGCTGCGAAATAAAAAAGTCCATAACGAAACGAATAATGAAAAAATAACAAATTAAACACATAAAGACCAACACACACACACACAGTAAATACACATACAACAGTTCGTTTTTTGTTAGACAAGGCGTACGTTCTATAACTAAATCCATAGAAAAGTAGAAATGCACATAAATATAATCAAATATGTGAGTGTGTGTGTGTGTGTGTACTAGCTAGTAGGACTCGAAATATTCCTGTTCGTGTGTTTGTTGCACTACATATATAAGAGGAAAAAAATAGGCGGCCTCTTGTAAATACCACGCAGCCTCTCAAACAAGAGGAGCAAAAAATCAAACTACAAAAACAAAAATCTGTGAGTACCTACATAGAAAATAAAAATGAGTAAAAAAACTCAACGTTAAAAAGAATTGTGATTAACATAAATACGCAAAAATGTTATGTAAAATAGAAATGAGAAAAAGAAGAAACAAACGGTACAATGGGAGAAGATTAGAGAAAAATTAAAAACAAAACAGAAATCATATTTAGTTACGGTAAATACGATTAGTCCATCTGTGTGAGTGTGTGCATTTGCCTGTGTATATGTGTAGCTAATGTAATTTTTTGTTTAGCTTTAGAGAGTGGAAAAGAGATGAACTATAATAATATGTACTTGTAGTAAATGAAATAAGTTGAGTTAAAAAATATGATTAGAATGTAAAAATGTATTGAATTTTATAACTGTTTTCTGCATTAGCTGACAGTAATGTCAATTAAACGTTTTTCTATCTGTCGAATGTGAAAATAGGTAATTTTCTTAACTCAAAATCAGCGCGTTCCTAAAACACAAGTGCTTAAATTTTTCTATTAGAAATTCAGCATTTTAGGTCGTACACAATGCACACTGGGGCAGAATCAAAATTTTTTTTAAACATATCAGCCATTTCTCAACTTTTCTCATGAAAACTTTGTACCTTTTGCTTCAACGAAGTCAAATCTTCCTTTGTAACATTATTTAAATCAATTTCTCTGATAATAAAATAGTACACAGAATCAGTTTTTTCCTTTTTATTCTTTTCACAGATCCAAACATTAAAAAGTTCACTATATTCCAAGCTGAGGCTGTCTGAAAGAAAATAATATAAATCAAAAATCGAAAAAAACCGAAACAAAAAAATAAAAAAAAAATTTGTTTCAGACTTCTTTTCTTAACACTTTTCATCAAGGAAAAACACGGCAGGTCACGGCCAACATTATCAAAAGCTTATGCAAAGTTTATATTTATGGAAAAAGTAACTTATTTGAGGTTAAGTTAGAGTTACACGTTTTGTTAACAAAAGCAATAACGTCCACCAATATATTTTGATTTTATTAAATTACTTACTATCCCCTCTCTCCTTCATATTATGCACGATTTCCTTCTTTTTTTAATAACTGATAAAAAACGTTTTAATTTATATCAAAAATGCACTTTTATGCTCCACTAAGCACATTGCTTGCAAATGTCAACTTCGACTGCCCATAATTCAGCTGGTATTTGTTGTTTGCAAATACCAAATATGCAGTTATTTGCTTTGATATATTTTAAATCGAATGTCATTAACAAAAACATTATTATTGTTAGTGCAAACATTTATTTTTGTCCGAGATTAAGTCCAAATAAGTTATCGTGCTCTGTTTGGCAATTAGAATTTCTCATGTTTTTGTTATATTCCTCTTTGCGCTTTTCGTTTGTTTTAATAGAGATGCCACATAATGTCAGCTTTAAACAATGTTGTTAACAAGAAGTCACAGAATCGTAAAATCGTTAGTGCAAACATCTTAAGAAGTTGACATTATAACATCTGTTGTTATTGTTAAGATTTACCGAATCTCACTACTGATCAAGACAGTATAAATATGAACTGAAAGAGAAAAAATATATCTATGCAACAGTGCAAAGTTTGCATAATTCAAGTAAATAGTGCTCAAGATTGTTGGAAATAAATTTATAAACTGCAAAATGTTGAAATCTGAATACACTACTAAAAAGTACACATAATTTTTCAAGTTTTGGTATGTAATATTTTTATGTTTTTATTTTAAACGTGTACAATTAATGGACTTTTTAATAAAAACTATGGCCCTTTGTTCCACATAGGAATCACAGGACTTAATATATATAAATAAAAACTCGTACTGAAATAGCATAACTTTGAATCCAAATTGATTATAAGGCTAAGGTTCGTAACGTTATACTCCGAAATAATCAGGCATGATTAATATTCCAAGGAACAAGGGCAAAATTAACATCAATTTAATATTTCAATGTAAATGGTAGAGCATAACAACGCTGTTTTCGGAAGCTGTTATACTTCCATCATCATTCTTTCTGAATACAACGTTACGAACCTTAGCCTTCTTAATTGTCATAATCAATTTGGATTCGAAACAAATAAGCTAGAAATAATCATGTTAAATAGCTTTACTTCGTTTTAGAATTGTTATATTCCTCCATACGTATACTTAAGAATATTAAGTATACGCGTCATCTAAGTGGGGATTACACTCAGATGACAAAAACATAAATATGAACATAAGGCCAAGTTGCTATCCAAAAATTCCTGTCGTTAATAGTTCTGTGGTCAAAATGAAGACCAAGTTCTTGCTTTTTACAATTTTACTGCAATAATACAATAAATGAGCATAATATTATCATAATATGATCTATTTATAGCAAATTGTCGTAAAACCCTAATAATTCTAATAAAATCATAATTCTACTTAAGAACATATTTAAAAGATTTTTTTGAACAAACTTGAGATATGCTGCTATTTCAAATTGTAAAAGCGGAATATTGTCGGCTTAATATGCAAACCTGCTAAATCCACTTTTTAGGTAAATTAAGATTTTGATGCCGTGTGGTAGAGAATTTGAGTCCTGAAGTGTGTAAAAAGGTTTGATAAGAAAAACTGCAAGTGCATTCATAGAAAAATTTTTGTACGAAAAACTGCTAAGTTCAGTACATTATTAGGTCAGTGTTTATTACTAACTCCAATTTAGCTATTTTTTGTGCGATTTTTATTTTCGTATATTGTAGTTATAAATGAAGGATACCATAAAATAAACCAACTCTATTTTTGGTTTTTCTCTCAAGCTGCAAATATGAAATATAAGAAGTTTTTTGTCTCTCCTGTAAACTATTCTGAAAGGGTGTTAGCAGGTTTGCTAACTCCTTTTAAGCCGACGATATGTACTTTGGCGGTTTAGATTTTTAGGTATAAAATATTAATTTTTTTTTGCTACAAAGACGAGATTTTGAGTGGAGGTGCATTTGAATGCAAGGAGTAAAGTTACGAAATAACTCAACTTTTTCCTAACACGACTTTAGCTGTTATTCCTTGAGGGCACATGTTCTTAGATTTTCTTTTTGTGATTAAAATCGCTTACTTGTATTCATTTGGATCATCAGTCAAATAAAGCAATAAAAGTGCACAAACTAAACGGTTCTGCACGAAATATTGTCCTTGAACTTAATTGTGATTAAAATCAACATTTTTTCATCGTTTTTCATGAGTTATGGTTTATATCATTCCTAATACAACTAGATATCGAATTATTTATTAAAATCGAAAAAGTTTGTTTATGCATTTTAGAAAAACAAGGATTAATTATGCATGCAAAATTTTGTCGTCGCTAATTTCTGCACAATTCTAAAGTAGTTGAAAATTATATGTGAATGACTTAAGAACAATTTTATTCCGTTTCTTTTGGGCTTTTATTTATTCAAATCGGCCAAACCGTTCTGGAGTTATGATAAAATATAACAGCGTGACCGCTTTATTTCGAGAGTGATATTTCTCACGCCACTAAAAAATCTGTACGTGATAGAAAAAAACTGGAAACGGTTAACTCATTATATTCCACATATTTTTATTTGAAGACCCTTAATTGTTTTTATTTTTATTTTTTGCAGACCAGTGATACTTTTCAAGCACAAAACAATCAATCGGAAATCACTCGGAAATATATAAATATCTTAGATACGGACGATAATGCATTCTTATACGATAGAAGGAAAAAATTACCTACGAATATGTGTGATCACGTAAGATCACGTATAATTCATTCATTCTAATTAAGTGAGCTGATCACAGATCTATTTAAATGTTTTTTTATATCAGCGTTTATTTTTCTAAAACGAATTTTTTTAATAAAAGTTATTGTCAACTCTGACAATATGTAGCTGAAAGTATAGCTATGCAATGTAAATATGTAAATGTGGTCGGTAATAACTGTGACTGAAGGGTAGTATGAAGAGATAAAAGCATCATTCACATGTTTTTTTTTTCAGATTCCAATTTCAGCCCATTTTTCTCCAAATGGTAATTGTTATTTTTTGTGCGTTAATAAGATGCTGCAAAGTATATACACTTGTATGTGTGTATGTGTACAGCATGTAACAGTTAACACTACTACATACTAAAGTCAAAACCACCGTTAAATATTTCATCCTACCACTATATGTGCTATAAAATGCTTTCATGCAATTGGTATGAGTTGCTTATTTTTATGTTTATTTTTTTCTAAACTGAAACTACTTCGACTACATGCCACTTTGTATAGTTGTTGTCTTATGTGCTGACTTGTTTGTTTTTTTTTCTGGTCCAACAAAAAGGTGGGTTGTTAAACTAAGTTGTTGTTCTTGTACATACACCAAACCCGCCTTTTAGCATCCAATCAGAAAAATTGTTTACGAATGTTGCAACAAAAAGAAAACTGTAGAAGAAAAAAAAAATCAATGAAAAGAAATACTAGTAGTCATTTGTATGTAAACGGCTCTGTTGCTGCCGGCTTCCCGCTGTTATCGTCACAACACACTACTGTTGGGGCTTTCAGCAACACACCGGCTGCTCCAAAGGGAATCCATTCACTCAAAACAGCTCTTTAAGTTTCTTTATTGTGTTCGTTCATGTTTTTTGTTTAACTGTTTTTGTGTTCTGATGTCGTCGTTGTCGTTTACATCTTGCCTTGTTCTTGTTGTTATAAAAAAAGCTTTGCGAAAATAAAAACGACAATATAAAAATCCACGTGGTTTTTACAGTTTTTTTTTCTGTTAACTGGTGCCACTGCAGCTCTGCAGCAGCATTTGATTTATGAAAAAAGAGTAATAAGAGAATAAAAATTTGTTTTTATTTTTTCAACAACTTCATGGGTAAGAGTTGTTTTAAAGAGATTCCTTTTTTTACTCTTGTTAATATGCTTTTTTTTATGAGGCTGCTTTTTGTTATTGTAATTGTGGAGCAAAATTTGTTGGAGAAAAGTAGCATGAAAGTAAAAAAGCTCTTTGTGGTTTTATTTCTATATTATTTAGGTGCATGAAAACTAGAATTTATTTAGTAACAGTTTAGTATGCTTAAAACAATGATGGCGTTTGGATGGATTAAATGCAGAACGGAAGTGGATACAAAATGTGCAGAACCAATAGTTTTTTTCAATAGGAAATACATATTTTTTAAACTTGTTTTTAGGTTGTTGGTTATAGAAAAGCATCTAAGGAGAAGTAGTTTGCTGAAGTCTGTTTAAAAATAGTTAAAAAAACTTCATATTCGTATGTTTAATTAATAATTTTAAATAGTAAAATGTTGTCCGTTAAGCTGTTATACACTTAGGGCCATATGCAAAAAGAAAACTTGGCATGAACTTTGCATAAATGAAGGAATTGAACTGGTTCTTAACGAGTTTTACATACAATTCGGCATTAAAAATCAGCGAAAATATAGTCTCTTTTTAATGCCGATTCGCGTCTTATGCTAAGATCATCATAAATAATGACTAAAAATTTTATTTTGTTTTTAAACTATTATACAAGCCGTTCGACTTCTGCACAAAATGCTACTCTAATATAATGTGTTGTTATTGCTTTTTTAAAACTTTCCATAAACTCATTAGATCAGGGTTGCATTTTCTACAGAAGTCGAACGGCTTGTGAAATAGTGTAAAGCAGCTATAAATAATTGTCGCACGAATTGCTTTAAATAAACACTAATACATTCTATATTTCTCATTTTATAATAAAACACGATTTGTTTTGTCTGTAGTTAACGATGCTACAATTGAATGACGCAATAAGACCAAGAGACATGATTTTAGAGCCTTTGTTATGCTTGGAAAGGAGCGCTGTTTTATGTCAAAAAGAAGAGCTCCCAAGTTGGACATCCCGAACAAAAATCATGCATGTTCGAAGCGCTTCTCTCGCTTACAAACCTGCTTCAACCGAAGCAGTAGTTTTTGTACAAGAATTTATATAAACAAGTTTCATTTATTTCTTATATTCTTACGTTAAAATTCTTGAAAATCACATTATTTTTCTGACGTATGTAGAACCAGAACTTATACTAACCTGCGTGAAATTTTATAATTGTCTTCAACGTACTTGTCCTATGATTGATGAAAATGGCAGTGGAACAATATGTTCCCGAGTCGAGAGCGGTGAAAAATTACCGCACCACTTAATTAGAATAAAAATGTTAGCAAAATATCATCACTTACAAGCGGATTTTTTCCAGGTCAAAAATTTTTGTCTAACATACATTAGCGGAAATCACTCTTGGTGGCATATTTGCACTTCTAGGATGTAAAGTATCATTTTCTGCTATAAAGAATGAGTGTCTTCTTCAAAGATGTAGGAAATACATACTTACATACATATATTATGTATAACTATGTAATTTTTCAAATGTACCATAAAAACTACTTTTGATTTTTTCTTAATTTATTATTTGTAGATTAATTCTGAACAAACATTTATTAAAATGCATACATTTGATATTTAAATACATAAAATAAATGAACAAATAAAATAAACGTACACACACAAATCAACTTTGTTTACTTTTCTACTATTAGTTTGTATTTTATTTTCATGTTTATCTTTTATACACTCTCAGAGAGTCTCTCCGAGTAATTTTGCTAATTGCATATATGCTGGACAAGTTTCCTACAGTTTTTAGTATTGCATATCTGCAACTGTGTAGGAAATGTTAGTTTCTTATATTTTGTTCTTTTTGTGTTGCATATTGTAGCATATATCCTAGACTTGCATGACCTGCAAGGTCTGCAATAGCAGTTTCCAACGAAGAGTGATATCCCCTATTAATTTGACTAGTATTAAAGAAGCCATCGCAGGACAAGTAATCTTAAAATTTGGATCTAAAACGTAGTATGTGAACTATGTGAGCTATGTCAATTGACCGCCTCCAATGACAACGTCATGTAAAAGTGACAGGTCGGTCTCATATAAATTTTCGGAACTCGAACCGGTCGCTAGTCCTTGGCAAACAGTTTCTACCCTGTAGGATATATACTCTATAGAGGCGTGACACTGTCCAATTTGTTAACCATAATGATATATTATTGCCAGAACTCAATGTATGTTAAAAGTTTCAGAAGAAAAATATTTTTTTTAACAAATACAACCCGTGAAGCGATTAATTTGTTTGCGGAAAACACCCAGGCTCTGTGGCGGGAATCAAACGCACATCCTCTGGGTGTACATGTTCTAAGGTAAAAAAAAACATCCAAAAATTTAATTTTATCGGTTTTCAAGGTATATAGTTCGCTAGATTTTAGTCCGACTGGCACATTGTAATCACTGACTGAAAGAATAGAAAGAAGTCCTTAGAGCTGTGTATAAGGTTTATGCTTTAGATGCACTGTTTTCGAGATTACTATCAATAACTTAAAAACCCGAAATTACAGTTTTTTTATTGCAAATATTTGGAAAACTATTTTCTTAAAAAATATGAATACCTATAATATGCGTGTTCAGGAACTTCAAGTTACTTAAAAAAATTCGAAAAAAATAGAAAAAAGTTGAGATCACATCTTGAAATTTTCCTAAAAGTTGCGTAATATAGAATAATATTTTTGAAATTTTTTTTTAAAAATCGAAGAGGTCGGACTTTTTGAAAATGTCGATTTTCATTTTCAAACGTTAATAGCTAAGTGATAATTATACAGAATGTTTTTTTCTGTAAGAGCATTTAAAGGCAAATTAATTGATACCACATATCAATTTCTATTATAATCTATCTATAATTCTATAATTAAATAAACATTTTTTTTCTCAAAATTTTTAATAATCTCCCTGGTGGGAGTAAAACACTGCGAATAAAACACTGAAAATTTGTAAGATGATTGCGTTTAATACGTGCCAAAACATATCCGAAAACTAACGAGATCGAAGGAGGTCGGGTCACAAACTGGCCGATTTGGCATGGAATGCCCAATATTTTAACAAATACTGTACATATATCAATACTATTAGTACTAAAATGTATGTTTGTGAAGATAAATTTAAATTTAAAAAGCAAACACGCAAACCAAAAATTTTTACAATTGAACAATGCTACTTATATTTTCGAATAGTGTAGATCGTAGGCTTCAATTTTCATATGGTCCATATGAGCTACATATATTCCACCTTTTCTGCAAGTTAGGACACCACCATTTCTATATAGTGGGATATCCCTTCACATCTTCATTTTTCCACAATGATCACTAATCTTTTCCAGAAATGTTTCTTAAATTCAAATTTTAAAGCTCATATTTCCAAAGTTACAAAATTATTTCAGATATGCCACCTTTTCTGCAATTAAGGACAATACCTGGAGCATCATTTGTATATAGTGGGATATCCCTTCACATCTCTATTTTTCCACAATGACCACTAATCTTCTTCAGAAAATTTTCTTAAATTGAATTGTTGTGTTTAACAGTGTCCTGTTAACTGGAAAATTGTCTCGGGTAAAAATTTTTGGTTTGCGTCTTTGCTTTTTAAATTTAAATTTATTTTCACACACATCTAAAATGTTACCAGTGAAAATAACTTACATTCATAATCTATTGAGTTGCATGAATATTTTCATCATTTCTTGTTGTGCAGTATTTGAGTAACTTCACTAGATTTTTTCTAACACAAAATATCGCTCTTTACGAAAACAAATTATTGATTTTTCTTAGTGAAACAGTTCTCTATAGAACTTCATATTTGGATTTTTGAAAAATAAGTATGGTTTTTTGCCAACAAAATTTCTTTGTGGGGTGTGGCAGTTTCTGCTTTTTAAAAAATAAATTTCATTTTTAGATTAACTTAATCTTTGTTTTCTAAGCATAATGCTGTGCTGTTATGAATACTAAATGCGTTTTTAAGTTTAATAAGAATCGTTATTTTAGAGGACATAGTTGGAAAAGGTGTCTCAAAATTATATTAAAAATACACAGACACCGATTCTTATGAAACTTTGCATACACATTAAGGTTCTGTATTAATACTACAATATGATTAAAAGGTGGGCAGTGCCACACCTATGAGGAGTAAATGTTCTTTTTCAACAACTTCTATTAAACCAATTCTTATGGCATTTAGTTATAATTGCAATACAACATTGCGGTTAGAAAAGTGTGCAGTGACACACCCAAACAAAGTAAATAGTAATTTTAACTACACAGAAAAAGTTATCACCAACGAATTTTCAAGCAAAAGCTTTTATTTTATTTTAATAAAACTTAGTTTTCAGTAATTGCTCTTTACTGAATCAGCTAATTTTTTGTTTGACTTTTATTTAGGACGCAAACACCAAAACAACAACAAAAACCAGTTTTCTGTGTCACAAAAAACCCTGGAAGATGACATACACATAAATAACAACAAAAACAATAATAGTAAAATAAATGCGATGTCGGAATTCATGCAATTAGTATCAAATGTAAATTGTAACAAGTTTTTTTACTGAAGATTTCTGATTAAATCAATTCATTATGGTTTTGCGTTAATTGTCATTCACTTTTTTACAGACTTTAGATAAACGTACAGACTTGAAGACATTTAGCAAAGTAAAATTTCATAACTGCTTAATGGATGATGATGTTATTAGTTGAAATTTTAAAATATTAAAAAATTTTTACTGGCTTAGACAACAAGTTTGTTTGATGTATTACAAAAAATCTAGTAAATATTTTCGTTTGATTCTGTAAACTATTTTGTTTAGAATTTGTAAGTATTTTTAGACAAATTTTGTTTCTAAATTTACACAAAAATATTGTTTGATGTATTACAGAAAATCCACTATATATTTTTGTTTGATTCAGTAAATTATTTTGTTAAGCATTTGTAAATATTTTTGGACAATTTCTATTAAAACGATTTGGAAAATTTTTTTGCTAAGAAAAACTTGTTTTTAATGAAATTGTTGAGAGATTTTTGTCTGTATTTACAAATTTGTTCGTAGGTCCGCTTCTAGACAAAATATTTAAAATAAAATTTAATACATTCTGTTTGCTTCTACTCAACTGACTCTTATAAAACTTCACACACACACAATTACGTCTCGTGAAAGTATAACACTATGATCAAAAATGTGGGCTGAGCCACGCCTATTTGGTAGTCGCTTTTTTGCAGTCCATATTATTGAATAATTATTGAAACAGTTGCGTTAATTTCATTTTGTAACATTAATTCTCTAAAAATATCACTACTTAAATCTTGAAATTTCAGCATTGTTAATAATTTATAAAAAATCAATTTTTTTCTGTTGTAGGTATAAAAAAGGATATGTTGCACCAGTTAAAAAACTCATTTTCATTTGAGGCATAAATACTGCTTTTTATTTACTGCTTAAGTTCATTTATGGTAAGTTTTACATAATTTAAATACTTGCTTTATTTTTCAATATTCCACATTAAAGAAATCAATACAATTATCCCTACCACTCAGGATAAACAGGAAAAGTTACTTGTTTGCTTTGTAAGTAACTTCAAACATTATTAAAAGTTAATAACATTTAATTATGACATTTTCAATAGAAAAATCTACATACTAATTGCTTTGTACATATTATCTAAACTATAAGCACGCAATTGAATACAGCACTATGTTACACGATCCCACCCAGCCACTGTCATAATTAAATCGAATAACCCTAAATAATACATGATAATAATGAAGTAATTATCTATTCAATAGTGAAAAAAGAAATACTAATAAAACTGGAAAGAGCAATAATGACAACAAAATAATTTAATTATTAATTAAAATGCGCGCATTCGTGATATTTATTACATTTTTAAGGATATTAAAGGACAAAAAATAAAAACCAAAAAAAAACCTTTTGGAAAGTAAAAAATCATCTGTAAATACAATTGAACAAATACTTAAAAAGGGCTTTCTGTGTTGTCAGTGGCATTAAACATGATTCGTTTTTTATGCTCTGTATTTACAAAGGACACTTAAGTAGTTGTAATTTAGGTATTTTATTGTTACAATGGTTTTTCTTGAGAACAACACGTTTATTCATAAAAATTGGTTAAATTGTTAGATATTGCTTAAATGCAAAGAAAGACAAACAGAGTGAGGAGGGGGATCCAGAGTTCAACAGTGTTTAGGAAAACAGTTATAATATACTTGTTTAATAGGATAATTTAAGTGTTATTGTACTAAACAATAAGTATTTGTTTGTCATTGTGCTTTGGTATTTTTTTTTAATTTTCTTATTATTTGTTTAGGTTTCTTTGTTTTTAGTTAATAAAACACGATTTTTATAGAAAATTTCCAAAAATATTTGGGCAAAACATTGGGAAAATATAGTTACGTGCTTTCTTACAATCGAAAAGGATTTTTGTTGCTAATGAAATACAATTTAATAAGAGCGATTACTCTGTGTAAATTCCTTAATATTTAAGGAAACAGCTTAATATGGAGTAATTAAATTTTCAAAGATTTATTTATTTTTAAATATTTTGCTCACAGGTCCTTTTTTAATTGTTCTTCTATTTAATAGCGTTGTTGTAAATAAAAAAAAAGATTTTTGGTCATATTTTGTGATAAAGATTTTGAATAAGGACTTTTATGATATTAAGAATTATTTCCACTACATATTCCTTTTTTTTATCAATGTTAAAATATCAATAGTGCTTTAAATCCTTTTTCCCATTTGTTTTAAATATTACAAGTATTTAAAATATATTTTAATACACTGTGCAACAAAATCATATATTTTTGAAAAGACCAAGGTTCTAACGACTGATTCTGGTAGAGGGCAGCAGAGGAGGAGTTAGATTTCTCCCCTTTTGCAAATATTTTTGTGAAACATTTCACTCCGCTCTATCGTTGCTGAAGGGGATCTTCTTGCCAATTTTTTAAGATAGGTAAAAAAGACCTATATAAAGAAATGTTAGAACATTATAATGTTTCACAAAAATTTTTCTCGTGGTGTTATACATAAAAGTGCAGAGCACATTTTATATCTGAAACGTAAAGCTTACAAAATTTGCTATGCTGGGTACTAATTGTGAATAGATACGATATGAAACCTTGAACACATCTTACTTAAGTTTTGAATGATTTTTGGAGTTAAAATTGAAATTGGAGATTTTTTATCTTTGAAGACCCATAGCGGAATTTTATGGCAAATATTTTGCAAAACATTTTAGCCCCCTATGTCGCCACTGTAGGTGATTTTTTGCATTTTTTTAAATTGGAGCAAAAAGGGTAAGAGGATTAAAATGGTGCGCAAAAATTTTGCTCCTGGTGTTTTAAATAAGACTTGCAAAACATTTTCTGCCGAGAACTATTTGTGAATAAGTATGAAATTAAACCTTAATTACTTTCTAAATTTTGAATGATTTTTGGCGTTAAAATTGACTTGAAAGATATAGTAGAATTTTATTATAAATATTTTTGAAAGCATTTCAGCCCGGTACATTGCCGTTGAAGGGGTATTTACTCCCTTAACTTGAAGCCCACGCGTAAACTGTCAAAACGCCGATAAATGTTTCTTAATTTTTTTGCTGCCTTCGACCAGAATCAGTCGTTGGAAACTTGTCAATTTTTTGTTTGTTGTGCAGTGTAATTAATTAATAACCCGCTTCTGAAAGTTTTGTCACTTACATGGTGCACATAGTATGAACTATTTATCAGCATAATCGCCTTTCTTATGAAAAATGTGTTTATAACACGTTCTAAGTGATTTGTAAGCGCTTTTTTAATATTTCAAAAATATTTGAAAAAAGGATATATGAGAAACTTCTTAACGAGTAAAGTTTTTGATAAAGTTAACAGATATTCGAATAGATGTTAACAAACTGCAAGTTGTGATGTTTTCATTTTTTCAAAAGAGTTTTTTAGTCGTTTATGATAAACCTTGAATAAACTTTTTTTATGACAAATATCTGATTTACAGCTTAGTATTATCTTATTTGTAAAAGATTCTAATAAATTTATTATGAAAGTTTTAATTTCATTGCTTTTCAAAATGTTACAGAAAAAAGGATGTACGGATGTACATATGCACGACTTTTAAAGTAAAATATTTTTGAGTTAGATTAAAACGAATACAGAAAAAATTATCACCAAAAATTTTTCAAACAAAAGTTTGTCCAAAAATAAATTAAATTTTCAGTAAATGTTCTGTCCATAATCTATGAATTGTTTGTTTGGATTTTATTTAGAACGCAAACACCAAAAACAACAATAAAAACTGTGTCGTAAAAAACCACCCCGATGGCGACATACACACAAATAACAACAACAACAATCATAGCAAAGGGAATGCACTTGTACCAAGTTTATTTACAAAAGATTTTTGAGTGAATCGATTGGTTAATGTCGTTGCGTTAATTCATTTTTTAGAGTATTTAGATAAACATTCAGACTTGAACACTTTTAACAAAGTGAAATCTCATAAATGTTTAATGGATGATGATGACACAGACATAAATTTTGTTTGCATTTTTGTTTGATTAAGTAAATTATTTTGCTTAATAATTGCTAGCATTTTTAGACTAATTGTTTATTAAATTCAGACAGAAATATTGTTTGATATTTTTCAGAAAATCCAGTAAATATTTTTGTTTGATTTAGTAAATTGTTTTGTCTAAAATTTGTAAATATTTTTAGACAAATTATTTTATAGATTTAAACAATTTGTTCACTGAAACAAACACATTTTTTTCAATGAAATGGTTGAGGTATTTTTGTCTATATTTACAAATTCGTTTGTAGGTCCGTTCGTAGACAAAATAAATACTATTTCATTGAATTCCTTTACAGAAAATGAAATTTAGTTTTTTCTGTGAATTTGAATACAATGTAAGAAAATATAAGTTGTAAGCATAAGTTTCATATAGTAAGTATGCTAAGAAATTTTAATGATTTGGAAAATGTTGAAGAAAAAAGGATATATGAACACTTTTTACGCTAAAATATTTTTGAATTAAATGAAAACGAACTCGTATAGAATTTAGTAAACTACAAGTTGTAAACATAAGTTTCGTTTCATATGTGTACTAATTCATGACTAAAATCTGAAAAACAATTTAGTATTTGCTAAATATGCTTGCATGTTTGAGAGGTTGTAATTAATGAGCACTTGTTTGACCCCTGATGTTCTTTAGACTTGTTAATTGTTTGAATGGAAACTTAATATAATATTTATAATTTCCAAGATATTTTTGTGTAATAGTTCCGTGATGATCGGCATTAGCACGTTTGAAATGGAGCTGGCTAATAATAAATTCCAATGTACCTATATATATGTATGTACATGGATGTAACTTGTATGTACATTGGAATAAACATATAACATTTTACTGAATACAACCTGTTCTAGGTTTTAGATCACATAAATGTTGTTGGTGATTGTCACATAACCATGTTTCTAAACAAAAGCTTATATGGAAATTACCAATAGATAATATATAAGACATACAACAGGTGGTGAATATACCAAATATCAATAACAATTATTTAAATTCATTGCGAACATCTGACTTAAACAAAATATGTGTTTAAAATCCAGTTTATACAGTAGACTTTGCCAATTTTAAGGAAAATTAAACTACAAAATCTTTTTCCTAAATTTCAAAACATCCCAATATAGTTTAATAAAATACACGTTGCAAGCTTGGTCTTTTAATAAAAAAACAAATTCTTTAACAAAATTACTTTTTTCACAAAAAATAAAAATTGTTTTATAAAAATTAAACAATCAAACATTTTCCAAACATTATCTCAACTCAACAAGCATTCTATTATTATATTAATAAATAGTTATTTAATAACCATAATTTATCTATAAATTCATTACAAACTTATTTAACTAATGAACTCTTTACAATAATTTTAAACTCATTATGGCCATAAAAAACCACAGCATTTCATTTTCATACTCCGTTTCAGGCAACCTTATCAACAAAATAATAATTTACAAATTATCAATAAACATCCGGTCCAATGGCCAAAAACCAAATACATTTGGTCACTTTGGTTTTACATAATTTTACTTTTTAACGAATTTATAATTGTAATAATATCAGTAGTAAGTAATAATTGTAATAATAATTGTAATAAGCACAGAATCATATATGAAAGATTGTGGCCAATTGTGGCATATGCTGCTGCTATCAATGGTCT
Organism: Panzeria rudis; assembly: GCA_956483635.1. Classification (NCBI taxonomy): domain Eukaryota; kingdom Metazoa; phylum Arthropoda; class Insecta; order Diptera; family Tachinidae; genus Panzeria; species Panzeria rudis. The sequence continues at coordinate 8,183,749 of OY101450.1, read as the reverse complement.
GGCATCAACAAGGCAACAAAGAAAAAAGCTCAGTGGTGAACAGATCAAATTATTTGTGTGCGTACGTGTTTGTTTATTACGCGTTCATGTTGTTAAAGTTTCAATTTATGAAATTTTAATTGAAAATTATAGTAAATATGAATTTATAAATTTTAATTGAGTTTCATTTAATTTATATTTTTTAATTACCTTGGCAAAGTGTGTGTGTTTGTGTTTGTAAATATTTATAAATTTTAAAACCTTTTCGTAGTAGTTTGTTGCAGAAATTGCTTCACTGCAGTCAATCTGTGTAAATTTACCAATACATAGAGACACTTTTGTATAACTATGCAATTGTGTGTTCAGGTATGTTCGCATTTAATGCCACAAATACCACAAAGTGTACTGCAGTAGAACTGTGAAATGTGTTTGCATTATGCATGCAAAACTATGTCAATGTTAATATATGTAAATATTTCCATAGTATGTTTTATTAAGAGGTGTTTTATACAGGAGGCATTAAATTGGTCTTTGAGAAGTATTGAGTCCAAAGACATTTTTTTATTACCCTAAGGACCGTATTTTTTAAGAAAGAATTAAATATATAATAATTTCAAGAAATACGAAAAACTAAAATAATGACAACTTACACAACAGAACATAACAAACTGTCAATAGCACCATTATTGTTCATGTTTGATTTTTTTATTTATTTATATCATGGTTTTGTAATATTGTTGGACTATAACAGAATTTTATTCTTAAAGTTCTTAATGTTAAATAATGAAACAAAAAAAAATTAAAAAATCATAATTAACTAAAGAAAAAATGTTCCATACAGCTGGTGAAAGCTTTCTCATATACAGAATAAAAACCCTGTACTTATATATAGGAATTTGTTTGTTACAGTTTTGTGGTTTTTCTTTTGTTATGCAGTGTTAAAGGTGTTAATATTTTAATTAATTGTGTAGTTTGCAGATGCTTTTTTTTTGGTAAATAACAAAAAATCATAGAAAAGTGAGATCGCGATGAAATCGTCAAAAAACTCTATTGTAAAAAAATTTTACATTAAATTTACTTTCATCGTTTTATTAACAAATATTATATCTACCGCTTTCTGTTGTATGGAAATTTTACGTAAAACATATTTTTAGTTCAAACTATACTCACAAATTCTGGTCTTCTGGGATATTTAGTAATAATTACAAAATTAACTAAAACATAAATTTGCAGTTTTAAGCTATTTCTTGCGTTCAAGTTGAGCCTTGAGCTTTGCTATCTTTAAAGAGCTATAGGCTATAGCTTATAGCAGAGTTTTGAAACAAATATTTTTTAGGACATTAGAGCCCGCTGTATTACTGTTTAAGGGCAGTTTTTTGAACTCTTTTTGAGAAAGGGACAATTATTTTTTTCATAAGCTATGTGAATTGCGACATTAGCCCAATGAAAAACTTTACTAAGAATCAACCAAAACATACTATTTTGCAAAACTTGTTTTAGAAACTCAATAGAAATTGGGTATATTTGCCATTTTGTTTCAATAGAAATTGGGTATATTTTACCTCTTGTATTCGCACCTGTATATGGTCGATATAATCTAGAGGTCTGCATCAAGTAGGTGTTTCTTATGCATGTGAAGTTCTTTATTTTTTCGAATACAGTATATATTTGTTCCCTTTCTCAGAGTACAAGCAGTTAAGCGAATTTAATGACTCATAAGAAACATAGCCTGAAGACATATTTAAACACATACACAGATGAGACACATGCACATACGAATACAAGGTGTACAGTAAACATGACATTTTGACGTAACAGAGCAAGCAAACAGGACAACAAAAAGTAGTTTTATTCTACTGCTTTGTTATTTTTAAAAACATCTATGTTGATTTGTTGTGATAAGTGTTCATGCTTTGGCACTTCATGTGTAATTCACGCATGCGAACATCTTAGTGTAGACCCCTCTCTAATAGACACTAAGTCGGATCAGACAGATTAATAATGTTGATGACCGCTCAAACTATTCAGGTCACACTCTTAATAATATTAACTATGCGTATGTAGGAGCATATTAAATTGAAAAATTATTTCAATACAAATTTTTAATTTATAAGTCCATTAATTTTACAAGTTTAAAAGAGAATGGTAGACATATCAAAAATCGAAATTTTCAAATTTTATGTGTAGTTTCAACAGTGTATTTAGATTTTAAAATAAGGGTACAAATGGTGTTATTTGGTATTTTTTTCTTAAAGCTATAAAATCCTTTATTATTGATATTTTCGAATACAATTTTTGCAGCTACATAAAAATTTGAGTACTAAATACTACGTATCTAAAGGAACTAAAGATTTGCTTCTAGGAATCTCGGAAATCCTAAAAAAGTTCCAAGAAATCCAAAGTATGGAGTTTCTTATGGTTTTGCATATAATATCCACATTTGGTCCAAGGCCCATGATATGATTTGGCAAATAAATGCATACCTACATATAAGAGCTTCTGCAAATGGCATTTGTTATTGTATTCAAGTTTCGGGATTTAAGAAAATAGGTCGATTTCGGAAAGGTCCAGAGCCTACAAAAATGGTATATTGGATTGCATTTGTTTCTGAAATCATGTATGCGAAGATACCTTTTTGAAACATATGTAATAATTATATGCTCCTAAAGAATTTTTTTTATTAAATTTTTTTAATGCTACAAAATCGTTGATTATTGAAATTTCTCGAAAAAAGGACACATGAACAACTATTTGTTAAATATAAAACTGTGTAAGGCCAATATAGATTGTAACATACTGATGTGAGCTACGAATTGTATACAAAAGAAATATATGAAATTCTATTTTTTAAACATTTTTATCTTATTTTAAAATCATCCATCAAAATATTTTTATATTCTGTAAATTGTTAGAAAATAAATATGTTTAGTCCGTTTTCATGTATTTGAGCTTGTGTCCTGTTCCTTTTAAGGACACCATGATGCCAAATGACCAAACCAACACTAATTAAAACATCATATAAAATTTCATTTTTTATATTCTCTAGTAAGAGGTAACAAAAAAACATTTTCGCTGTCACATTAAAATTAATTTTTATATTTTTATAACCCTTGTACCTTAGAAAAAAAATAACAAGAATACAAATTTATAATAAACGCCAAGGTTCATCCAATAAAGAAACAACAATACTTTTGTTGCCAACTCATACCAAAAATGCAACAAGAGATTTTTTTCCACTATTGCTACTTCCACATACTCTTGGCAAAAGCTTAACAATATTTGTCTTGTTAATAAAATAATACATTTTTTCTGCGATGTGTTGTTGTTAGAAAATATATTTTTTTTCTTCATTGCATATTTTTTCATTCATTCATTAATATTATTTTGAAGCCCTTTAGTATGAGAAAAAGGCGGAGAGGATCTCTAGGATGGCAAAATATAAAGAACACAATGAAAATTAAGCTTAACAACTATGCACCAGTTCAAATAACCAACTCTGCTTTGTTAGATGAACAAGTATGAGTTACAATTTTTTTAAATATTTTTTATAAATTTATATCCTTTTTTTGCTTTGTTGTAGAATATAAAATTTTAGTTAAAAGTTAATGAGACAACATAACTTTTTTTCCCGCTACTGCAGTTGAGGTCCTGGAAAAAGTTTTTTCTCTCTTTAGATTTAAGAGTTGAGAAAAAAAATTATATACGCGAACATATAAATTGTGGTTGTGGTATATAAATGATGCTCACATGGGACCAGGATGTATATGATGGTCTTCAATTCAATGTGAGTTATTTCGCAGTAACATACAATCATACAAATACTTTCTAAAAACGCAAACATACTTGAGCAGAGCAGCAGTAATCAATGTTAACTTTATATTACAGTGTTGAAAAACAAATGTAAAGTTTAAAGCAAAAAAGAAATGTTTATTAAAAAAACAGAATAATATAATATGAATCCAGTGGAAATGTTATACTTCGTTTAACTGAAAAAATAGAAAAATGTAGAAAATTAAACAAAGTCGAAAAGAAACATGTGATATGAAAGTTACAATCTCTAGTGATAATATAGGCACTGTGGAAGTAGAAAATACGCTATGGTAACTGTGTAACAATGTTTTAGGAATAAAATTAAAAAAAAAAACATTCTTTAAGCTCAGCTGAATGTGAATACAATTTAAAATTTTTTTTGCAAAAGTTTAAGGCATTCTCAGGGAAATGGATACCAATGAAAGAGCCAATCAATGAAGTTCCTTGCAATCATGTCTAAATGTATAAAATAAGTATCCCCAAATATTTCTAGATATGTAATATGCTTTCATTGAAAAGATAAAAGAATATAACGTTTTATGTACAATTTTATTTTAAAAAAATGTTGTCAACATAAAAGGATATATGGTCAACTCTTTTATAAGCAATACAATTTTGAATTAAGCCACCAATTTGTAGATCAGATCATCTCAAACAAGTTGTAAGCGTAAAAACTATTATTGATTACTAAAGATGAGAAAAAGAAGATATAAACTTAGTTGATTTTTTTTATTATTTCTGAATATATTGGGAATGCTGATGTTCCTGATAAAAATTGTAACGACTTATTTATTCTGAGGTATTCTGAGGTATACTGTAATGTATTCTGAGGTATACTCATATTGAACACTATGGTTTCGTTTGTTAGATTACAAAGAATATTAAAATCTTTATTTAAACTTTTTTTTGCAAATTTAATAAATTTATTGCTTGTTATGGGTTAAGTATGTCTATATTCCTGCACTTTATTGGTGCTTTAACAAATCATCAGTAGACTTCAATTATATTTTAAAAAAAGTTGCAAACTTCTTGATTTATTCACAAACTTTCAAAAGTCATTAGAAAATTACAAAAGAATAAGCGTACTAGGCTTAGAAACTTATACAAAACATAACAAATAAATTATATTCGATATGAAATTTAATACTTTTATAGTCGGCCAATGCGAGACTAATTATATAAAGGTTGTGGAAAAATATAATAGATTCATATCGAATATAATTTGTTTGTTGTGTTTTCTATAAGTCACTAAGCCTACTACGCTTATTCTTCTGTAATTCGCAAATGATTTTTGAAAGTTTGCGAATAAGGTAAAAAGTTTGAAAACTTTCAAAAACATGGTTGAAGTTTACTGATTGCAAAGAAGCAATGAAATGCAGCAATTTCGACATCTTCTCTTACAAAGTTTAGTTATCCAATATTATACGTACATAAGTATGCTCGTCTCTGGGCACCGTGGTCCTCCTCTGGAATATTTGACTTTTGGCCTTTTCTCCGCCGTACAGTAGTTCGTAATAAAAAACGTAATAAATCTGAACCACTGAAACTTGCTATCCGATTACAAAACGATATATGTAAAAATCTTAGAAGATGACCGAAGCTTTAAGAATATTGACACTTGGACTACACTTTTGAAACACGCGGTGATCTACACAGTGGCAAGATTGACTACTTCGGGCATAAAAATCTTCTTGGTCTCAAAACTTTTACAAATATTATTAGATTTTAATAAATTCTTGTAAAGTTTATAAATAGACAAAGAAAACACATTTTATTACATTAATATATCTTTAGTATTTTCAGAGATATTTGACATTTAATTTTAAAATTTCGTAAATATCTCCGATTATAGCATAGCTAAAATTACAAAAAAATTATGATTTTGAATAACATCCTTGATAACATCCAAAAGAAATTTTGAAGTTAACTTAATTCATTTCCAATTTCCAATTTTTAAAGCAAAATTGTAGACGTATGAGTAATATGACAGTACATACTTTTATATTACTCATACGGCTCCAATAATCTGCTCTCTTGGCCACATTTTTGAGCGGGTGGGTAACAATTAAAAGCCAGATTAATTATGTTAAACATATCTAATATAAAAAACTCGATGGGTATTTTTTTCTTAAGCGATTAATTTCAAATTTCGTAGGAGAATTCATTATATTCCTCCAATGTTGGATGTAGCGTGCATGCGTTAATCGATTTGAAATTTCAACAGCAGTAATTTCTGAGGTCTGTTCTTTTATAATATGGAACAAAAAAATTTTTATTATTTATTTATTTATTTAAATGATATTAAAAATTTTTAGTTTTAAACATTTTTTAAGATAAACGCTCAACAATTAAGCTCTTTTTTTGTAAAAGTTTTGCATTTTTTTCACCCTCATTTCAAAGTTTTGATATAGAATTTTTGTAAGGCGACATGAATTCAGATAAGTTAAAAATTTCTTTAAGCTATGCTATTACGGGAGATATTTCAGAAATCGGGAACAAAGTCGCGGCCAAAAACCAAAATTTTATAGAAGAATTCAAAGCAAAATATCTCTAAAAATATTATGGATATTTTAATGAAATAAACTTTATTTTTTCTACTTATGAGCTTTACAAAAAGTTTTAATTTATTAAAATAGGATAATATTTGTAAAAGTGATGAGGTCAACAAGGTTTTCATGCCCACGGTAATCAGCTGTCCCACCCTGTAGCTCACCAAGTTTTTCAACCGGGTAGTCCAAGTTTCACCATTCTTAAAAGTTAGGACCTCGTCTATGATATTTACATACATCCTTTTGTAATTGGTACCTTTTTTCCAATTGCTACCACTGTGTGTCGCTCTGTTTACTATTCCAATTACACTGGTCTACAAAAAAATACAAACAAATATATTTTGAATAAAAATAGTGTAATGCACCAAATTAAAATCCGTTTTAAATTTTTTTCTATCGCGTACGGTTTTTTTTTAATTTTCATTATATTAGTATTTTCAGTAGGTACATCAGTATATTTTACCCTAATTCGAGATGGTTTTGTTCGATTGGGTTCAACAAGAAACCAAAATATGCATGACTAAATTACATTAAAATTTCTTTAATGTAGTTTTTTATTAGGTAAATGCTTTCGAAGTTATTTATAAATTAGTACCGAAATAAATTTTTTTCTTGCAAAATTAAAAAAAAGTTTGTCATAAAAAGTTTTAAACTGAAAAAAATTCATTTTTAAGTCATAAAAAAAATTTAGAACTGTAAAACTTTAAATTTTAACTGTGGTTTCTTAGGGGCAATTGTCCTACGAACAAAATAAGCCATATATTATGAAAATCTGTGCTTAAATGTAGATTTTATTATCAATTAAGTAAATACACCCAGATACTTAAAAGATAGTTTCGTTTTAAATTTATAACCGAAAAAATCAAGATTTCTCCATAGATTTTCATGATATACTTTTTTCATAAGATTTAAGCTCTTGCAGTTCTGAATTTTTTTATGCATCAAAAATTTTTTTGTGAATAAATAAAAAACCGCTAAAGTCTTTACATAAACTCTTTACCGCTAAACTCTTTACATAAAAAACCGCTAAACTCTTTACCTACTTATATTAAGATCATATAAAGTAAATTCGTTTATGCATCTTTTGGTGTTTCGCTAGTCGAAATCGAACATACTGCTCTCGAGTTAAAGTGAAATATACTTGTGTTCATAAATAAGAAATGTGAGGAAAATTTTAATTTTATTCAAAAAGGCCAAAAAAAATTCAGATTTGCGAGTGTGTGTCACTAGTGGATTCTCTCCTCAATTACTACTACTAATATAATCTAAATATACTACTTTGTCTCTCTTGTTTCACTCCGTGTTAGGTAATCACTCAGCAAAATATATAAACTTCGGCTTATAATTCCATTACATGTTAGAGAATCACTCGGTGATTTCACTCCTACTTGCGCTGAAAAATTCTCTCCGCTTCAGGTAACATTCGGCGAATTATATAGACTCGGTCCTTCTATTTCACTCCATGTTAGAAAATCAGTGGTTGAAATATCTCCTACTTGTTTTGATAAATTCAATTCGTGTTAGGAAATCACTTGGTGAATTATATAAACTTTACCCTATATTTTCACTCTAGCTGTTGGGAATCTCTAGGTGAAATATCTCCTACTTGCCCTGAGAAATTCACTCCGTGTTAGGAAATCACTCGGTGAATAATAAAACTTGGCCCTATAATTCTACTCTGTGTTAGAGAGGCACTCAGTGATTTATGTAAACTTTGCTCTGTAATTCCAACCCTTGTTAGAGAAATACTCGGTTAAATATCTCCTAATTGCTTTCAGAGTTCTGACCGGTGTTAGAGAATCACTCACTGAAATATAAAAACTTATACATATTTATACACTTATACACTTAAAAATATTTATCACTTACCAATTACATCGAGCAGATTAATCAGCATATAGAAATCTGCTTGCCATTTATAGAAAATCTTCCTAATAGACTCTAAAGCAGCTGATGTTGCTTCCTCCGACAACAACGGTGATATGTTCTACCATGGAGTTATTGTGTATATCAAATTCTTTCAGGCTAAAAATGTTACGAGGCTTAGCTCAATAATAATCACTTTGGATTTGAAGCCATAATAGTACGGAAAATAGTCAGATTGAAAGCTGATAAGTACATAAACAAACAAATAAAAAATACTAAGGAAAACTATTTTTTTTCGCCGAAAATTTTAAGAAATTTAAATTTTTAATGATACAAAAAATTAAAACTTCTTATTTTCTATTAAAAGCTGCTTACTGTGAACGAAAAATCGTTTTTTGATGGACCTTAAATATTTCTTAAAAAAAGGACATATGAAAAACTTTTTGTTATATTAATATTTTTTCGATATTGCTAAATATTCGAAAAGTATACCCTAAAGTACGAGTTGTAAACAGAAAAATATATTAAGTTGTATAAATTATCAATTTTAACATTGTTCATTTTTATAAAAAATACCTCCAGCTTGAAATATAGTTATTTAATAATTTATTAATTCTAAAATGCAGAAAAATAGTTTTTTTCCTATGGTCTTGAAATATTTTGAGCCCTTAGTGCTAAGCTTATTGTATTTTTTGTGCTTCTGATATAAATAAAATTTTAAGAAAAATAATATATTAGCTTATCTGTCAAATCATGAGTTCTTAGACTTTTTTCACTAACAGAACTAAATCATATAAAAATATTTTCTCTGGTTTCTTCGTTTTTGCTTAATTAACAGCAATGCTAATTTTATTAACTTGTTTTTATAGCGTAGGGTACAGAAAAGTTAAGCTGGTAAGAGCAACCAAGAGGACTAGATATGACTTCAGAAATTAAAAAGTAAATAATGACAGAACTTAAATTTTCTGAAATATAAATAAAAATAAAGCTGAATTAGTAATATTATAATCTCAAGGATTATGGGTTTTTGTTTGTATTATCTAGCCTTCACAATGCTTTTTGATATATTCATAAATTTGCTGACTTGAGTTACAATTTTTACTACAAAAATTATCTTAACACAATGCTCACTTACTTATAATTAAGATTTCCCAGCTCATTATTTAAGTGTTGAAATATTTGCTCAACATTATTTCTAACACTTCAGTTCCTATCCTTTTGTAAAATGTTGTTTTTCTCTGCAGAATTTTCATACAGTGGCTTGTGTATATGTTTTTTTTTATAGATGATCCTTCGTTACAATGATTTCTTGGGCACATTAAATTTCGTGCGAAAAGCTCAAAGCAAAAAAGAAATGGCGAAAAAACTATTGTTGGCTAACACTCTGGGTATCCTTGGCAGTCTGTGGTATTGGTAACGGATGTGCTGATTTTTCCATGTCGCAATATATGTGTGAGAAACAAGAAATCACTAGCGAACAAAAACTTTGCTCCTCAGCATTAGTGTATGAATAGAGATGGTGTCGCGTTTTCATTTGAAATTTATGATTTTGTAGCAAAGGTGACAGGGACAATGGTCATATATATAAAAAAACAAACATATTGTCACAGAAAATGCAAAAAGCCGTATTTGACACATTAAAAGTTTTACTGGAGAAGCATAAAACTCATTTACGTTAAAAATATATTGACAATTAGTGCAAAATCTTACAATAAATATATAAATTTGTTGGTTCCTTTTGACTTATATTGTAAAATTTTTCACTAATTGTCAGTATATTTTACGTTTAAAGGAGTATTATACTTCTATCGTAAAACTTTTCAAATGTTCGATAAGGCTTTTTGGATTTACTGTGACGATATATAAGTTTCATATGATTCTTGTTAGTTTGTTAACACATGTGTTTCTTTTGTTAATGAAAAATTTTAAACAAATAAATGGAATTTAAAAATTTTCCAATACACGAAAATTTTATAGAGATATTATTAAATGATGTCTGGTTAGCATGTTTTTTTATATTTAATTGTTGTTTTTTTTGTGATACAAATGTTCTAACAGATACTAATAGGCAGGTATAAAATATGCAATATTGAGAAAATTTCTGATTTATAAAAAAAGGATATATGTAGAACTTTTTGGTTATTTATATATTAGCCAAAGTTAATATAGATTCTAATAGTACATTACAAAGCGTAAATTGTAAGCTTAAAACATTTATTGTGTCTTCTTAAGAATCCAAATATTTTTCAAAATTATTTTATTTGATCACACAGCTTCCTTGCATACTTATTGAAGTCTCATTTAAATTTAGGTGAAGTAATCGTTTCTATGTGGCCATTCACATATTACGTAACGCTATTTTCGGTGTTTTTATACCCCCCTCCCCCTTCGCAAATCATTAAACCCCCTGGAACATTATTTAATATGTGAATAGCCCCTATAACAAACATATCAATTTCAATGCAATAGAAGTCATTAATCAGCAAGTAATAAAAACACTGGTGTAATAACAAGTAAAACTACAAAACGAAAATAAATAAAAATTTAAATCATTCTTTCTCAATATATCCGAACCGGAGAAAAACTAACAATTGAAGGATAAAAAGAGATAACAAATCTAAAATAACTATATGACAGCTAATAATAGTAAAGAATTTACCTTAACATTGGCTAGATAATGCTAAACAAACCAAAAAGAGATAATAAAGGCAAAAAGGTGATGTACAAACATGTCATTAAGTTGGAAGAAATGAGGAAATGAGTTAAGCCAATGGAAAATATAGATTGGCATAAAGTAATACACAATGTTAAAAATGATTTGTTGATTTTCGTTGAATTTGACAAAATAAGATAAATGACTTTATACTTATCGCGGTTTCTTTTTTTTCATTTTAAATAAAAAAATAAACGTTTTAAGGGCCTTCTTAGGGTAAGAGAAAGAAAGGTTAGATTATATGCTTGCTTTTTTATTAAGATTTTGTGTAAAACAATGGTTTTATTCTAACCAAAGTTATGTTATATAATGGTTTGTTAGGTTGTTTTTAATGTTTTTTTCACACATGACTGTTCTTTTACGGTCACTTGTAATATGTTGTTTTGTTTTATTTTTATACAAATTACGCGGTTTTACGCTGTAATGCTTAAGGGTTTAATGTACATTTTGTTTGGTTAATAAAAATATATTCTATAGAAAAGCCATCTCAAATGTAAAGATTTTTAAAGGGTAAATGTAAATATAAATTAAGGTTTAAGGTTGTTGTTAAAAAATATTAATAATCTTGCTTATGGTGTAAGACTTGGCTTAAAATGCCATAAAATGTTAAATACGTTTTGTAGGAATAACTTTAAACTGAATTACAAGAATTGCTTAGAGTGGAAGTGTATTAAAATACTTAACAAATTGAATTCTTACAATTTTGGGATATGGCATTTATTATTTATTTTATGCCAATTCAGAAGTATAATAGTGCAATTTGATCTCTCTGCTATATGTTCATAGCTTTATATTTTCAAATTATATACTAATTTTTAGGCAAGCTGATTTCTCTTAAGATTTTGTTGAATTTTCTTTTCAATTTGATTAAATTTCTACCTTCTCTTGAAATCTCAATCTGTTAAGAAAATTAACGCAAATCCTTTAATGTATTTAGTTTTCTAATCTTTTGCAAAATATCTGTATATATTATTCTAGTTAGATTTTTGTGATTTAAACATATTTTTTGACCAGTTTGATTACTGTGCAATATGTCGAAAAATTATTTCGATACCTCTTGTGGTTTCTATTTTATAGAACTCTAAACTTAGGCATCTTGGCCATTTTTGGGAAAAGTTCGTCATATTGAAGATTGAATAACTTTAGAACGCGTCATCAGATAGAAATAAATTTAATGTCATTAGAAAGGTCTCAGTATCGTTTTAATGTATACTGATTAAAAACGACATAGCATCCAGCTACAAGTGCCTCTAAAATGATAAAAATGCCTTTATCCTTATATATCCGGAAAATGGTATTTAATTTTTTTTTACGGAATAATCCAACACTGAATGAATTTTGCTCATAAATTCTGTGTACTTTGACATTAATCCAATGAAACATTTCATTAAAACTCAACCAACATCACGCTTCGCTGGATTAATGAAGCAAGTCTCGTTAAAATTATTTCAATGTAAATTTCAATAAATATATCAAATAGTATCCAAGAAATTTAATTATTTTGGCTTGAGTTCGGTGTTAATTTAATTTTTCAATTAAATTATATTTTCATTTAGAGATAAATGTGAGGAGAGTTGAACTGATGTTTTGATAGCTCCCGCTTATCTCTTCAGAATTCTTTTCCGCTTAACAACTCGACCAAATTCGGTGGTTTGCAGTCAAGAGTTGAACATCATCTACTCTTAAGCAATTCATACTGGTTGGCCGTTTATCTGTTAAATATCTAGAAATACGGCCATGTTCTGTAAACCAAATCGGAGTAAATTTCTCGTTTTCCAAAAATAAATACATGCCGCCATTGATATATTTTAAATCATATATAGTAAATTAATCTCAAATATGATATTTGAAGCTCTAAAGAATAGAAAACTACAAAAAAGTCTGAAAAAATTTAGCTTTTAGTGGATTTAATTTTCTAAATCGGGCGTTTTCAAATCGACTCGGCTTACAGAACAGGAAGGATAATGTTATACTTAAATTTTTGTGATATTTAAAAATTTTCTGAACAGTTTGATTACTGTACAATATGTCGAATTGTATATATTTTCTAACGGCAATGAACATTTTAGCCAAATCATATTTTTCAATAATGTCATCGAATGTCCTGTTTTCATTAACTTTAATTTATGCAATATTTTCAATTAAATATTTATTTAATAACATGTTTATCGAATATAGACTACATAGATGAACATTTTTCAATATTTTGAATCGCGTATTCAAGGAAATTTGCCGCACCTCTCTCTAGCTAACAGCATACAGCAAAAATTATAGCTAGCTTTTATATATGATGTTTGACAGAGAGAGAGAGAGAGCAAGTGGGAAAGAGATGGAGAGAGAGATAGAGACTCGGTGAATGGTCTTGAATAAGCCGATGCATACACTATATTAATTTGCCTTGAGTCAATAGAATAAGTTCGGGCAATGTGGGCTAGGCGGGGAATGTGGCATAACTGCTTTTCTCTAAAACCAAGGCATAGGAATAGAGGTACAAATATTAATAGTTTGATGTTCTCTGACAGTTAAGTTTGTGTTAGTGTATTAGATATTTGCATGAAATGAGACTGGCCAAATGTAAAATGTATGCGTAGTCGCGTGTTTGACTTATTTTGCCCTGTTAAAGATGTTGGTTTTTTTTTCTTCTAAAAACAAGTGTTTTAAAATTCACTATTTTAATTTTCAAAGGTTAGTATTTTGCTAGTAAAGAGCACATGCAAAAATACTGCATATTTAGTGCATATTTTTAATTCAATAATTATTTGAATAAACCGCGTGTTTAACTAATATGGTATACCTTTCAAAAAAGTAAGCAGTCTAAAATGAGATGACGTCAAAAATGGTCAGAGATATTAAGGAATGGTGTACCAGATAATCTGACCCTAGTGTACCACTTTATTTTTTCTACGATTTCTCTAAAACATAGACTTTGAACACCTTTATTACTCTCCCGAATGTAAACCTAAGGCTCAGTTGCTGTTTTACTAACAGTAGCTGAGATCTGTTCTAGCCGAATCAAATTAGTAAAAGTATAGCTAAAAAAATAGGTATACCACATAACCTGAACTTGCTCTACAGATTGTTTTTCCAAATTTTATAAGAAAATATAATTTGAATTGGTCAAAAATAAGGATAAAATGTTTATAAAAATCGGCACAACATTTTCCAACGATTTCTCAATGATTTCTCTGAATGTCCTTTTTTTCAACTTCAACTTGTGCACAGCTCTCATCACATACTTGATTTAATAACTTGTTTAACTATAGTTATAGGCTAAAATCAAAATATAATTTTAAATATTTTTATATATTCATAAATTTAATTTGACTTGATAAATAATAATATTGTTTGTTTTCTTATATGAAAAAAAAATGTAACAAAATTAAGAACGCGTAATTATTTTTACAGTATAAACAATTTAAACTGATTATTTTAATTTTATACTCTCTTAATATTTTTTTATTTTATACAAACATTCTATTATACGTATATCTCTGAATGCATGTCCTTGTTAAATCTTAGCGTTTTTCCAACTACAAAAATGTAATATTTTTCAGATATTTTTACCCACTTAAAAAAGCAATTAGTTTTATAAACATAAAAATATATACCCCACTATGCAGATAAAGAATACAAGATAAAAACTCAGGCGTAAATGGTAGCGAAAAGCACCTGCATAAAAACAGGCTTACAAAGTGCAACTCAAGTTGGTACAACTCGGTACTGTAATTATACTTTTGCCATATTTTTTTTTCTCTTTTCTAACTACATATTCATGCCAACTAAACACAAAATAATTTGTTTTAATATTTATTTATATACACATGCATATGTACTAGGATACGTATGTGTACATGTGTATGAGTGTGTGTGTGTGTGTCTATCCTTAAAAGAATATGGTGTATATTTTTATTTAATTTACGTAGATTGTATAAAGTACTTTAGTTTTATATTACTTTTTCTTTATTTTAGTTATTTTTTGAACACATTTTTTATTTATCATGAACTAAAAAAAAATTATAATAATATTTGAGCAAGCAGTTGAAGATCCTCTTTTTTATTCTTTAATAAATAAACTTGTAATTAGTGAGAAAATATATGAAAAGATTTTAAGATAAATAAAATATTAAATTATTTCCCTTTTTTTAAAAAAGTTTAAGATTGATAAAAATGAAATATTTTTAAAAAATAATAAGGTGTTTTCATCCAAAGTGATTATATTTAGGCTAAGGTTCGCAATGTTATACTCTGAAAGAACTAGATATAATCAATATTTCCAAGGAATAATGAAAAATCAGCAATAATTTAGCTTTCACCGCAGACAGCAGAACATAACAATACTGTTTTCGGAAGGCGCTACACTTGCATAACCAGTGCTCATGTTTATCTTTCTTATAACGACGTGTCAGGTGGCTCTGTTGAATGTGATTGCAATTCTTCTGAATAATTTTTTATGAAATTTTAATACGGGAATTACTTTCTGGGAGAATTTTTGAGTAAATTATTTTAGTTACAAAAAAGCAATCTTTAGTTTATTGCTACTTTTTTCACTAACTTTAGTGAAACATAGAAATTTTGCAATACATTTTAGGCTAAAAATGTTGAATTGCGGTGAGAGTATGTTTAAGTCCTACTTTTTTTAGTGATGCTTAAAATTTTGTACTAATATTTTGTAGTGCACTAAATCTGCGTTTAGTGACGGTGAAAATATTAAATTTTTTAGTGCTAGTCATTAAAATTTTTTTTTTCACTAACCTGGTGAAAGATTACATAATACGAAAAGTTATAGAAAAAATTTGTCTACTCAGTTTTGAATTTTTGCTACGAACATCCTTACAAAATAGAAAGCTTGCGAAAAAAACATACACAAAAGCTTTTTTAAAACTTAACAGTTTTAAATTTGAGCCCTTAGTGTTATAAAAATTGGTTTAATATTAATTTTTGTTAATATCACATTTCGAAAAATAATTTTTCTTAGTAAAATATCTTAAAAAATATTTTTTTAAAATTTTTTTTGCTTACAATATGTCATATTATATCCTTTATCCAGTACAAAAAGAATTTTGGAAAACTTGTTAGTTAACAGAATTCCTCCTGAATGTCCTTTTTATTAACTTATAAAATTTTTGCTAAAAAGATATTTATATGCAAGCGAAGTGTACTAAGAATATAATACATTAAGTTATTTGGAGTATTTTTTAGTAAAAGTAATATGTAATATGCATTGTTAAAGTTGTTCATAATCAAAATTTGTTTCACGATTTAATTTCTTTACAGCTTATATTTCAGCATAATTTTAACATTGTTTGGTGTTTTTTCACGCAAAAACCGTTTTTATAAATTAAGTTAATAGATCTATTTTTCCGTGGTTTATTTTTGTTAGCAAACCTATTTTTTAAATGTAACACCTCCTGTAACAGTGGCTTCAGTATAATCATTTATCGCATACACTCATTAATATATTACCAACAATTACCTCTACTAACTTTTGTTTCATCAATTTTCATTAAATTTATACATAAACTTCCTAAATTTTTCTATATGAACATCCTGCCAAAATTCGAAAAAAAACATTGATTCCTTGCAATACATATATTTAGGGATATTTTTCGCGTACTTTTACAATCAAGCTGCTAAAAGTAAAGAAGTAATGAAAAAAAAAACTAAAGAGATGATCAAAAAATAGACAGAAAAAAACGGAAATGAATCTCATGTGTATAAATGTGAATAAATCCAAAAATAAATTGAATTAAAAAAGAAGTCCAAAATGAGAGAAAAAAATTATAGCACATTTTTTTGTTTTGTTAAAATAAAAGAAGTCCTTGTTATGAGTAAAGGAGTTAAAACGTAAATTCAGCGTATACTTGTGTTAGCTTTTTTATGTACTTATTTTTAGCTGTTTCCAAAATCATTGACTAAGTAATGGGGTACTGAGGATACTCCGCATGTTTGCAGACGTACCAACCTCATGTGTAGTTTAGTCATATTGAAGGCTGTGTCTGTGATTATGGGTGTTTTTAATGGCCAAACACTAACGTTTGGCTTGTGAGTTTAAGGAAGTGAGAATGTAATAAATTCAAGCATCAGTCTTTATTTTTGGTGAATTTTTTTCTTATTGCCGTGAAACTTGGTTCGAACATTTGGCTTATGTTTAGCTTAAGGGACGCGAAAATAAAGTTGGTATTTTCGTTAGAGTATAAATAAAAAATAATAATAAATAAAAAAGAATAAGTTGGTAATAAATGGTACGCCAGGTTTTTACATATATCTTTTTTTTTCTGCTTTGGCAACTTACCGAAATGAAAAGCATTAAACAAATATTATAACGAAAAACAATGACAAAAAAAGTACTCGCGAATTTGTGTACTATTTTGACTATTGACCATTTGTGTTTTCTGAAAACGTGTTAATTTTATAAAATAAAGAAATGGTGGGGAGTTCATTCTTTTTTAAACAAACGGAAATGCAAGTAAAACAACTACTCCTAGACAACCCGACGAATCAAATTGGAAATACAGTTGTTGTACTTTAAGGAACTTAAAAATTGAACTTAAATAATTAAAAAGTCTTCAGAAAATCTTCGTTAGGGTACTCTTGAACTAGATAAAGTGGTTAGAACAACTACCAATATAGACCGAGAGTTCAATTACTTTTTGAACAAAACTACGACCTTTCTAATTAGATTGATGTCCTTAAAAACACTGTGTCTTCAGTTTTTATCCGATCATCTAAAATTTTTTTATGGACATGTCTAAAATTCCCTAACTCAAGAACCCTATGAACGATATCAACCAACAATAATCAAGAAGATATGTACGATTTTTTATTTGATCCACGCTTTGGGAGTTAATCCTGAAATAGTATCGAAAAAACGGCGTTTCATGAAAAAACTCGAAATATTTTTCTTTCTAAGAAGTCATAATCTTTTAACAATTGTTCTTAAGGATAAGTGTATTAAGAACAAAATAAGCTATATATAATGAAAAACGATGGACAAATGTTGATTTGATTAGAATATACCCATAAACTTAAAAGGTATTTTCGTTTTTAGTTTTAAGGCTGTGGCTGTATACATTTAATGCCTAATGCAACCAAGATATCCACCGATTTTGATGATATATGATTTATACTTGTAGTAATACACCTTTCTTTAAGCACAATTGTTAAAGTTTAGAATGAAAATATTTGTTAATTTTGCATAAGAAACCACTATTTTTCGATATTAATTTGTGTATAACTAATAAACCGTTGATTAAATAAAGTCCATATCGAGATAATTTAAATGTAATTTTGTCGTGCATATTTTGGTTTCTTCTCAGCGAAATCGGTTATACTATTCTTGAATTAGAAGGAAATATACTGACGTACTAGTGGAAATATTACACAGAAAAAAACTAAATTTAATTTTTAGTAAAGAAATTCAACGAATTGATAGTTATTTTGTCTAAAAACGAATCTACAAACAAATTTGTAAATACTGACAAAAATGCGTCAACAATTTCATTGAAAAATCCGGGGTTTTTTCAGTAAACAAACTTATCACAAAATATTAGCAAATTCTAAAGAAAATAGTTTACTGAATCAAAAAAAAATTTTACTGGATTTTTCGTAATATATCAAACAATAATTTTGTCTGAATTTATAAAACAATTCGTATTAAAATACCTATAAATTCTAAACAAAATAGTTTACTGAATCAAACAAAAATATTTAATTGATTTTTTATCTGAGTCAGTAAATTTTTTTTTTAATATTTTTAAGTTTAAAATGACAACATCAAGCTCTATTAAGCAATTATGAAATTTCACTTTCTTAAATGTGTTCAACTCTGTTGTTTATATAAAGGCTCTAAAGGAATGAATGAGAATTAACGCAACAACAGTAACGAATTGATTCACTTAGAAATCTTCAGTAAACAATTATTGCTGTTGTTATTTACGACACGAAAAACTGGTTTTTATTATTTTTGGTGTTTGCGTCCTAAATAAAAGTCAAACAAAAAATTCATGGATTCAGTAAAGAACATTTACTGAAAATGAAATTGTATTTTAGACAAGCTTTTGTTTGGAAATTTTTTGGTGATAATTGTTTCTGTATAGAGCAGACCATCAAAATTTTATGGGATTTAGATTAAGCTGAAAACAGAAAAAAATTTATAAATTTATGTAATATTTTCTGTTTATTATTCCATTTTCTAATAGTCAAACTCCATTAAAAAAATTTGTTTATTGCAAAAAGTCAATTTATAATGGTTAAAAAATATTAGCATACGAAATATTTTGATCAATTGTAGGGAGAGCTCATTTGAAGTGAGGGCCTTAATTGCGGGCAGACTATCTACAATGATGTCTACAGCACCGCTCTCTGGGGCGAGCCTGTCAACTCTTTTCGAAGCTTCGGTTATAAATAAATCTCTGCCTAGGACACGATGAAGGTACCGGTTAACCTGAGCGAGGTCTAGAGAATACCCCAGATCAAGTAACAGAGTCTGCCCATTTGCAGGCTGTTCGTAAAGAGCAAAGCTGCACTATATCGAGTAACGTAATTTCCCTGCCAGTCTTCTCTACTCGAGATTTGATCTGAAAAGCGTGTCTCAAAGTTCATGTAGTCCATTTGTGTCGTTAAAACTTTCCTTCCTACATTTCCTGGAATGGGAGTATGTACTTCTGTCCACGGCACTCCACCAGATAAACAATCTGTAAGTGAGAATGAGTCGGATCACTGCCGTATACATCCAGTATTAAATAAACGGTCTTAACCCATGTCTTTTTCCAAAGGTTTAAAAAACGCATAGAACTTTATTCATCCCACCCTCTGCATTAAGTTTCCACGAGACTTTGGTGTCCATGATTATGCGGAAATATTTAGCCTCTTTCCAAAGTTTCAGGCCAATACCACCTTAATATGGTGGTCTGAATTCCGGAATTTTTTAATGTTTTTGATAAAAAGTTGGTACTTTCTGTCTTTGTAGAATTCATTTCCACATCGTTTTTTCTTTGCCCATTCAATTAGCCTGCTGATAGCCGATTTTATGAGTTCACTAATCGTTGGCAGAAATTCAATTTATTGTGCTTAGCGCCCTCTAGTCTTGAGCAACGTTTTATAAAATAAACTGTTATCTATAAAAAAAATATATATAATTTGGAACGATTTTCCGTCATCCCACGTCAAATTTGGTTTGTAAACAGACCGGTTTCGGCTATGTGCCATCTTCAGTGTTCTATTGAGTATTCAATAGAACACTGAAGATGGCACATAGCCGAAACCGGTCTGTTTACAAACCAAATTTGACGTGGGATGACGGAAAATCGTTCCAAATTAAAAAAAAAACCCCGTCGGAAGAAAAACACAACATATATATAATTCCTTACAATTCTTGGTTAGTGTGATGTCTGATTTTTGAATGAGCCTTATGGGAAATAATTTTGTGTTCAATATAATCAAACACAAAATTCATATAAACCCTTTAATACATCCTTTTTTATATTCTTCATCAACTTGCATCAGCTTGAAAAGTTCAATTGCCGCCTTTGTAAATCTTTTCCGAACACTTTATACAACTTCTAAGAAAATATGACATTTTCTAATTGAGTTCAACCACATCTAGTCAATGTATATAATTTCATATACAAAACTTCTTAAGCGGAACAAAAGGACAACTAACAAAATCAAAATCAATAAACAAAAAAAAAAAAAAAGCTTAAATCAAAACTATATAAAACTTCTACCTCTACCTTTCCACTGTTATTACATGAACATGATTATATGAAATAAATCAAATTACATAAGTTGTAGAAAAAGGTACACCAAACATAAATATATCAAGGAATTCAGAATCAGTTGAATTCAATTTTATTGTCGGTGTAATAATTTTGCATTTTCTATAAAATTAACGCTTGTTGTACATTCTGAAACTTTAAAGTATTCAAATCCATGTACAATGAAACATGTTCTGTACGTGTATAAGGAATTTACCTTTACAATACAACTACAAATGTTAATATATATTTGGATGTGCCTGGCTTTGTGTGTGTGTGTGTGTGTGTGTGCAAGTGTACATATAAAGTTTCTTTTGAAATTTATAACTTCATTAAATAATTGCGCTAAAATGCAGTTGTTGAAAATCACATACTAGTCTCTATAGAACACACACGCATATACTCTAAGTCACTTATAAGTTGAAGTTATAAAACATTTTTGTCCTGGTATTTGGTGGATTCCTTAATATTCTTGTCCAATATATTGGTTGTTTTAAGTTGTTGCTGTTATTTTGTTTTTTGGGTTGTTCTGCAAAGTTTTCTTCCTTTAACACATCAAATAACAGCCAAATGAACAGCTAAAGTTTTCCACTCTTCTACACATCACACACACAAACGCAAGCACGCACACACACATGCACATATTCATATACCTTGTAGTCTCAGTTGTTACCGACGACATTTTCATCCATGATGTCTGCAAGACAATCAACGATTTGTCGCTTATAAAATATAATTAGAAATAAGTATGGCGACAAGGTGGCTTACGTTGTCGTGTATAAAGAATTTATTCTGACAAGATTAATAAAATTTGTGCTACAAAGCCTTATTGATGACAAAATTAAGGAAAACAGCATGCAATATGACGTCTGTATAGATTTATTGTCGACAGCAATAGTAACAACTTTATTTAAGCTTTCGCGTGTACAGATTTATTGTACACAACAAGAGTAATAACTGCATCCAAGTTGCCGTGTGTACGGTCTAAGTGACGACAACAAGAGTAACATCTGCGTCAGACAAAACGTTTATTCAAATTAAAAAAAATTTTTTATTGAAAAAAATATTGAAACAAAAGAATTTACTTAATTAGATAAAATAATTGCCTAAAATTTTTGTCATAACCATCAAAAAAATTATAAATTCAGACAAGTTTTTTTTTACCGAAATAGGACCTAACAATGATTTTTTCTAAAATCAAACAACACGTTTACTGAAAATAAAACTGGGCTTTTTTTGTTGCTTTTTAGTGTAAATGAGAGAAACATTTATTGACTCGGATAAACTATTTATCGAATTTAAAGCTAATTTCAAAGAAATACTTTTCTGAAAAGAAAATTTAAACACCTTTTTGTGTGTTCTTAAATTTTATTATATGTTCATTGACGACAATTTTAGTAGAATGTTAAGAACATTGTCATCAACGACTTTTGTGATCTTTGTTCTAAAATATCGTCAATAGTTTGCTTGGACTGCCGTTTTTTCGTTTTCGGTAATAGATACTTGTTTCGCACATACATCTATGATTTCTCAAAGACTTGCCCTACGGGGATGTATAATCAACACACCATGTTATTGGTATGTGCAAGCGTATGTGGCTTTTGTGTGTTAAGATTTTACTTCGTTATTGAATTTTAAAGTAATTTTGAAATGTACAATACAATAAATGTATTGAGGAAAGTTCAAAATTAACACATAAAATAATTTCCAAATACAAATCGTGTTTGTTATATTCTTTGTATGTTATGTAAATGTTCTTGGGAAACTATATTGATTTAACCTTTTGAGGTGCACAGAAATCTTGTTAGAGAAATTTTGTGTTGGGTGTGCTTGGAACAGAAGCCACGAATGCTCGCAAACGTTATTTCATAATTAGGTTTAAGGCTTAAAAATCGCCCTTAATGCAAGATAAGCGCCTGCTTTAAATAAAAACATAGTTGGGACAATTTGAGGGCTAGTAAGTATATTTGGGCATATTTGTAGATGATTCTACCGATGATTAAATTTATTGAAAAATTATATACATGAAAATAATTCGAATAAATATATTCGATTAATATTTTATTCGTGTATCATTTGAAAATTATATATAAAATTATGAGAATAACGATTTGAATATCTTTTAAAATACGTTTCAAGTACTTTTTTCAATAAATTTTGATAAATTTCTTTTCAAAATTCTTTTATATTGGTTGCTCTGCTTTCTTTAAGTCAATAATATTATAATTGATTTTCAAAGCTTTCCAAAACGATTGTTTTTGAAAGCAATCTATTTGCATCACATTCCTGAGTATGCATAAATGAATTCAACAAATAACTTTTAACAAATAACAATTTACCGAATAAATAGTATTCGAATAAAATTATTTGTTTAAAATGCATTTAAATAATGCCATTGGAATAAAACGTAATGGTATTTATTATTCGTTTAAAGTTATTCAAAAAGAAAAATATAAGACAAAAAAATGTTCGAAAGAACATTAATCGAGTAAAAATTATTCGCATAAAATTAATCGAAATTTATGTTGTTTGAATGAGTTTTGAAAATTATTTGAATAAAAATTGCAGAAATAAAAATTATTCTAATAAATTTTTTCGCATAAAATTATTCGCATCAATGTTTTTCGAAAAAATTTGATCGAAACTATAAAACTATTTGAATAAGTCTGTCTCCAATTAACACTGATGCGAAGAAAATTATTCGAATAAAAATTATTCGAATAATGTTATTTAATTAAAAACTAATTGAATAAATTTAGCATACACATACATATACTCGTAGTTAATCTTATTTTCTTCTAAAAACCTTAAAAATTCAACATATATAGAGAATAAAACACTTTCAACGTAACAGGATATTGAAAAATACTTATGAATGCCAAATTATTTTTTAGATTTCTAAAAAGCATACATAAACCAAACATAAATAAATTCAATATTTTATAAAAATATATGTACTTCAGCATCAATAATTTTTCCCATAAAAGCACCAACTACTCATAACTTAATATGAAGTGTTTATTTTAAAATTATGTTAAGAAACTTGTATCTTTTATTTGCCATAAAAACATCCCTGTCTTGCAAGAAAATATTTCTTTAACTTTTTCCTTCTCTTTTTTTTATTATCGAAGCAACAAACTTAATTAGTGTTCAATCAACAATAAACTTTTAACTTGACCATAACTTTAAAGTAAATTTTTTTTGCCAAAAAAAAAAACTTGTAGATGATAAAAGATAAAAAAAAAATTATCTACAAAGATGCAATAGAAGGCAATTGGAAAAATTTTGTAAAACATAAGTGTATTTTAAGTAAGTTTTGAAGGGAAGAAAGGAGTAAAGAAGAAAAATAAGAATACAAGCAGCAACAATTTTCTTGTGGTCATACATAGTTGGTTTTATTTGAAAATGACACACACATACTCAAAAACAAACACACACACATACACAAAGAATCCCTATACGCAATTAGACATAACCCAAAAAACATGTACGTAAACAAAAAAGCCCGACAAATACAGAAAACAGAAAAATTTGGAATGATAATTTTTTAATAGTTCCTAAGGTTCACCCAAAATCCTCCTATGACCGGTGTAGAAACCAAAGTTATAACAAGTGGCATTACTTTATATTTGCAGTAATGCCATTGCTGCCGTCTTCTTTATATATAAGTTCAGCAGCAGCAATACAAGTATTGTCTCCATTGCTTGTGTTTTCGTAATTTCCGCTTGATGGTTTTCTGAGAAGCCTTCGATTACCAGACAACCGGTGTGTAAGGCAGTGTAGGTGTCACTATTAAAGCGTAGATCCAGTGTCCAGTCTTAGGCAAGTTTCATCACCTTAACCACATCGCCTACGTATCTTTAAACCAACATGATCAAATCAGGTAAGTTCCATATCTAGCATTCATCCTGCACATTTAACCTTCCGGGTTATAGTAATTTCCGGTCAGAAAAGTCCTAAAGGATTGAAATCTATACGTTTTCTCTTTCGAGTAAGAAGCTTAGTATCTGATTTGCTAGCTTTTATGGTTAGTCCCTGCTCAATTCATCACGTCTCGGTCATACTGAGTGTCTAATGAACTCAGACTTACGTCCACGAACATGCTACCAGTAATGAGTTCTATATCGTCTGCATACTCTGTAGTGTGTATGCCTCTTAAGTCCAGTTTTCGCAAAAAGCAATCTGCAGTAATGTTCCATAGTAGAGGTAAAAGATTTCCTCCTTGCGCGTATTCCTTAGTAACCTATCCACAGGTAGTTGATAACTTTACATTTTTCCTGACTAAAACTTGAGAAGGATAATGCTACGTTAGTTTACCGACTTTGATACTAATATGATACCAAATTTACGAAGTGCCAATATCATGAACATAAACTTTAATTATGATTTTAGTGTCAAACTAATGTGTAAGGTTTGTTAAGAGGCTGTATAAATCCATCTTATATTTATTTGTTTGTTTGCTGGGTTGGTATTTGAAAATATTTTAATATGTTATGATATGAAATTGTTGTTTGCTCTATTACTTTATGAGTGAGTTCATGTGCTTGACTATATAGCCTGATTATGGGAGTTTCTATTCCATGTGTACTTAACCAGCTTTTTTAAGATCTCTGTGTATTTTTCACTTTCTGGAAATTTAACAAAAACTTGCACTCAATTTTTATTAATAAAAGTTTGGGTTCCGTTCTTCAACTTTTGGCAAGAAAACTAATAAGCTTATAAGGTGGCAAACACAGTAGCTGCTGCTGTGATGGTGATGAATCAGGTGAAGAATTTCTTGCGTTGTGAGCAAATTTGCGAGTATTCATAGTGAAAGATGAACGTGAGACTTCCCAGTGGTAAATGAAACGAAGTACTTAGATAATAATCAGTGATATCAGGATGACGTTCTAAGCGAGCATCTAAGGACTTAGATTGTAATGTACGTGTAATCCAATATACCATAATAATACCTTCGATTATTTTGAGTATTTCGTTGTATTTCATAGACTTTATCCCTTATATGTATAAAGTTAAAAATTGTGGCCTACTTTTGGGCTATATTTCAACGAAAAGCTCGCTTACGGTTCCACTTATTATGTAAACGCACAGTAGCGACAGGTACTGACATGGTAGCTTACTTTTTTAACGAGAGCGCGCCGATTAAACAGCCTATGACACGCTTATGTCCAATCTAAGTGGAAAAATAAGCCAAAGCGTCATCACTAGCTGCTACTAGTTATTGCTTAATTTACCGATTACGTAATGGGTACTTTTACCACTCGGTTGTTCTTCTTGAAGAGAAAGGGAGAATTGATCAGTATCGCAAGAACTAGCAACTGACTTGGTGTTTCCTTTTAATGAAAGATTTGGTGCTTAGAAAATAATTACACACTTTTTTATACATAATAATTGATTTTCGATTCTTGCTCATCTTTAGCAGTATTATATTAATAGAAGTCACGATATTTTTGCAATCTAAGCCTCAAAGCAGGAACTAACTAATCTGTTCTATTTTTGGTTTTAAAGCTGCACTTAAAATTGGAACTTTTACACGCAATTTAAGAATTTTGTACTTGATGCAAGATTTTTTACAGGATTTAAGAATTTTATACTCATTTTAAGAGTTTCCAGGATTGGGTTCTAAAGTAATTCAATTTTCGGCTAGATTTAAGAGTACATTTTAGTGTTATTCGTACTCAAATTGCTGAGTACGACTCGTACTAAAAGTAAGTAGAAAATACCTGAATTTAGTATGGCATTTTTCTTTCAGAGTACATTAGAGTGATTGCAAGAAAATAAAATTTGGATTTCTTCAAGTCTCATACCCATAGTCGATGGTTATTTATGCAAAACTATGCTAAAAACTTTTGTGGTCAATCAGTTAAGATTAAGGCTAAAAACCGCTAACCGAAGTTTGAGGAAATGCTCTTTTCTGTATTTTATAGCTCAGAACATAATAAATATAGTATTTACAAAAACATTCTCTTCTACAAAGCTGTTGTCTGTGAAGTTTTCAACACCTCCTTTCTTACTAACAGAATAAAGAGGAATATCGAAAACAGCCAAAAATATTAAAATCTCAAAAAAAGAACATAAGTTTACAATCTTCGGTAAACTTTTTCATTCCCTAGATTATAAAAGTTGTTTCTTTAGTTATTTAGGACGCTGAACGTAAATCTGCAGAATTTTTTTTTATCACCTCTAGTTTTCAAGATATACTGTTATGTCAAAAATGAAGGCACTTGCACGACATATATTATTATAACTGAAGAAAGGTTTGCTCTATTCAGTAAAAAAGAAAAACCAAAACTTAGCTACAAAATTATCTTTAAGCCGAGTCAAGATTTTTTCAAATCTGCTAATTAATTTCAGAGATATCGTAAAAGGTTCAGCCTGAAACTTAAAAGTGTATAAAAAGTTTTTTGTTTGCTCTCTCGGCTTACAGACAATTTTGTAGCTGAATTTTGATTTTTTTTTACTGAATAGGGCGAATCGTTCTCCAGTTAAGCCAATATATGGCATGCAAGTGCCTTCAATATATCTCGAAAAATAGAACTGATGCAAAAAATGGAGTACATATACACGTTCAACGGCCTAAATAACTAAAGAAACATCTTCCAGTTTGAGGGAACGAACAATTGTACCGAAATTTGTAGGTTAGTGCAATCATCTTGAGATTTTAAGTGTTATGGGCTTTTTTCGATATTGCAATTTATTTTGTTAAATATGAGATTTAGACAAAAGTCGATAAGACAAAAGCTGTTGGAAACTTTACAGACAACAACTTCTTGAAGAAATTTTTTTTGCTTTTTTTTTTTAAACAAACACAACCGATTAGCTTGTCGGCGGAAAACATCCAGGGTCTATGGCGGTGATCGAACCCACGACCACTGGACTGACAGCCTAGCATGGCTACACAACTGCTTGACGTGAAATTTTTTTAGGATAGTTTTTTATAAATACCTATCTCTAGAACTATTCGCCATTTTGCATCATCTGTCATCTCATAGTTAATTTTTTATTCATATATGGCATAATTCCTTCTATTAGAAAGTAAAAATTGGGGAATCCCAAATTTGCTTTTGACGTGGCGCTTATAAAAGTACTTACAGAGAACTATTTATCTATATGTAGCTTGTTGTGGTAAGCGAACAGTTCGATATAAGAACGATTACGATATTTAACCACCGAAATAATTAAATCGAAATGGCTAGTACATCGTCCAATACTTGTGTCCGAGGTAAAAGTCAGATTTATTTAATTAGACATTCCTGTCAACAAATAACCGGCAGCAAGCTGCCATGTAACCATCAAGTGTTAATGTCGTTATTTTACAACATGCGTACCGTTGGATTACCTTTCTGTGAAGCCGCTAAACACACTCTGAAAGAAGTTTTTGATTTCTGGGAGAAAGCTAGAATACCTTGTCAATCACTGCAAAATGCCGTTCGAAAAGTCGAAAAATTATATAACGAATGGAGAGCACTTCAGAAAAGTTCAAAAAAAAACTTGTATTCATATCCAAACTGCCTGATTTATTTGATCTAGCAGTGGTAGATGCCACTTCCAAAATGACCATTCAGGAAGACATTAAGTTTTTGACAGATCAGAGAATGAGAGGACGTCCGGGCCATATGGAAGGTGTTGATCGGCAGACAACTCTAGCTGAGAAAATAAAAGAAGTAAGAAAAGCAAAAGCAGAAGAACGGCTATGTCGACAGATATCACTAGAAAGCGTTGATAAGTTTCTGTCATATTTTCCGAATTTCCATAAAAAGGTGCCCTTAAAGCTCATCCTTGAATATTTAATAAAATATTTACTATTGGAAGCTATACAATTTTTTATTAATTTACTTTTATTTGATGTCTGCACTTATTTTCCTCCAGAAATTCGCGAATTTTCTTATCTATTTTCACTGCAACAGAAAATGTAGAAGAGATCTCATTCTCTTCTGAGTCGGAAGTAGGAGAAATGGGCTCGGACGATGTATTTACCGATGCTGCAAAAACTAAACAATCAGACACAGCCACTAAAAAAAGGAAATATAGTCGGCGATATAAAGAAGTAATAACGGAAATGTTATCAATTCTGTTAGATAGGGGCAACATTTCTGATAGAAATGCTGTGCGAAAAATTTTCCTGGAAGTCTGCCTGTGATGTCGAGAAATTGGCTCTTAGCAGAAGTACTGTGAGAAAGCGCAGAATATCATTTCGAAATCAAAGGGCACACAAAATCAAGGTGAGGTTTAAAATATCTGACTTGGAGGGGACTGTTGTTCATTGGGATGGAAAACTTTTACCAAAACTTCTCCAGAACGAACGTTCTGAACGGTTGGCAATCTTAGTAAGCAAAGGAGATGATGAACAACTACTGGGGGTCCCTGCATTAGAGAGTAGCACAGGTATCAGACGAACGAAAGGAGCGTGCAACTTGATAGAAAAACATCTTGGTAAATTTTTGTTGTACTTGGCCTGCCGCCATCACATTTTAGAAGTCGTGTTGCCATCAGTATTTGAGGACAAAGTGGGATCGACGACAGGTCCCCAACCTGATATTTTTAGAAGCTTTCAAATGCACTGGCCTAACATCGATCAGTCTAAATATATGGAAGGGGTACAGGATGATTCGGTAAAGAGCTCTGTAAAAGAGTTCGAAAAAGGGGCTTCGGATTTTCTTCATCTTCAGTTAAGTGAAAAACAGCCAAGAGATGATTATTTAGAACGCATCAAGATATCCTTAATATTTTTAGGAAAAGTTCCTTCTCATGATGTTTCGTTTCGTATTCCCGGTGCCTACCTTAACGCCCGTTGGGTGGCAAAAGCCATTTACACTGTACACTGTATATATTTTGTATATTTTCTGATTTTCAATATTGTAAAAAATAACACAACACTTGTAAAATTAAGCTTATTGACGAAATGTCTATGGATCTACCCATATGCGATAGTTTTAAAATCCAAGTACTTTTATACTCATATATCAGTATGTGCTCTTAAGTACTTATGTGCGTAAGTGTGTGTGTATTTGTTTCTTGTCAAATTAGTAGTTATTAAAGTTTTACATTTCCCATACTCTTAACAAAATATTGCATTTGAAATATAACACTTTACAATATTTTTATATTTCTATGATCGAACATACAATAATGATTCGTACATACATTTGACCACTTTTGACTATATTCCTGAATTTACTCCTCCTACTCATCTATTGTAAAAGTACAACACTTGAGCACTTTTCTTTTAGATATTTTCATTTTCATTAAGAAAAGCAGGACGCAAAAAGAAAAAAGTATATAAGAAAAAGTTGTGTGAACTCTTTTTCCATCAAACAAATTATTAAGTTCTTACTTTACTTTAATATGTTTTCGAAAATTGTTGTTTATGTTTGTGCGTGTTCAATTTCCTAGAGCACGAAGAAAAAAGATCATAAGAACCTAAATGAAAATTGAAGAAATATATTGAATTTAATTGATATTTAGTTTGAAATTAAAATACAAATAATAAAAAGTTTTCAGCTTTGCAATTAAAAAGTTGTTCTTTATAAGGCAAAATTATAAAGCAAATAAAAAAAAAAAAATGGGAAACTTTTTGCAACTTTCTGACTTGATGCATTTTTTTCCAAGAAATTTTCATTAATATCAACTTGAAATAAATTACTTAAGGGTTCTTTTGTATACTTATATTTTTATAATATTTTTATATAACTATGATGTATAATGAACAAAGAAAAAGTAGAACTAGTCAAACATTTTATAAAGATATAAGTTAAAAAAGAAGACCCATCAAGGTCTGACCGGATTCTCAAACTGGTAATATTCCATTCAATGGTTTCTGGTATAGGCCCTTCCTTTCAACATTATTTGAAATTAGAAGTTTATTATTGACATTGTGTAAATGAATAAATTTTTTTAAATTGAAAAGTTCAATTCCTTGATCCAAGAGAAATTGTTTTTGTTATTTTTACAAAAGAACTTATTGTTAAACTTAGTTCGTTTTATTAGAAAGTTCTTTCATTGTATTCCAGTTGCCGTTCTGCTCAAATTAAGTGTTTTTTGTACTTTACGTTTCTTTTTTTTTTAGCCTGTCAATAATGATCAAACAAATGTCTAGCACAGGTCACCTGTATTACCTGCTAACCATTTCCCTTATCAGCCGCTATAGACATAAATGATGAGAAATATTACCAACACTTTATGCCATCTCTATACAGCTGAATTTGGTAAGGCTAATGCAATTTATGTTTGGTTTATATCCTTTGGCCATGTAAAAGGTCTCCCTTTTGGAAACTACAAAAAGCGAAACGAACAACAACCAGCTAAATTGAACAAATGATAATTTTGGCAAAAAGTAAAATGAAAAGAATTGAATGTCTAGAATGCGAAAAAATATACATCATTTGGACGCGTTGTATTTTTTCCAACACATTTCTTTTTATCCATTTTTGGCAATTTTGATAGAAATTAAACAGAAAAAAAATTAAACAAATGTACACATAAAAATCCTACTTAAGGCACAAACTCATATTGTGAGGTACAAAATACAAATATTGGTGTTGATGCTGATGACCATTGGCGCCACCCTTTCTACTCCAACCTGGCAAAGCAATTTATGAGAATAGAAATTCGTGGTGAACTCCATGGATTCTAAAGTTTGAAATAAAAAACCCCTGCTTGGTTTAAGTGCGGAAAGCATAGACTTTGAAAAGAAATTAAAAAAAAAGAAAAAATTAACTATAAAAAATATACATTATTTTTGCGCTGAAAAAGCGCAGAAAAGTCAGACATTGAAAAAAATTTATCATGTTACAAAGACTTGTTTGTGATTATTTGGCGCACCAAATATTTGTATAATTTCAAAACCAAAATGAAAAATATAGATATCTTGTATTGCAAGGCGTTATTTTGTTTAGTTTCATTTTGAAATTTCGCCAATAAAATAATTTTATTAAAGATTACATACAATTAAAAAAATTAATTACTCAGGGTTAAATTCCTATCATTTAAGTTATTGTTTATTGAGAATGGAATTTTCAAAGCATAATTAAAATGGCAAAGAAAAATTTTTGAGTGAATAAGGGTCGAACTTAACACTATGATGTTTTCGAAACCAGCCACCAGCAACTATGAAATTGTTACTGATATGCACTGTTCAACTCTCAACATGTACATTGAAAAAGTTTAATGTATCTTTTGAAGCTTTCAAGCCACGCTCTACATTAACAGAATCGGCTTTTAAAAGTGTCTTTTTATCAAAAATGTACAAAGCGCATATCAGTTATAATTTGTTTCGTCGTTGTCGAAATCTGCAACCAACGAATAAGTTTAGTTAATAGCAAGTGTTCCATCGAAAAGTAAGCTGTACACAACATGTCTCTACGTATAAACATATTATTTATTATTTATATTCTTGCTGCACATACATACGCACTTACATATATACTAACATCACATTGTAAATTTTTTTTATGAGAAAATTCTCATTCAGTTTATACATTAAATTCTATATAGGGTTAAAATTTGCACAGTTAAAGGAGAACTATAAACAGGTCCTCGTTGTCGAAGTATTTATTCGTACGGACACTATGACTCAATACATTGTTACTTAGTGTCATCCGGAACAACTTTTCACTCATTAGCTTTCGGACTAGCTGTTTCCCCAGCGGTTTTTTCACTAAGGAGTTTTCAGGTTAGCTTTTCTCTCAGAGGCCTTCGGGCTAGCTGTTCCTTCAATATTCCTGCTTCAACAGTATTCAGGTTAACTGTTCTCTAACTGGCCTTCGGGTTAGCTGATCCCAATTAATTTAGTTTCAGTTTAGTTGTCAGTAGTCTTCGGACTAGCTGTTACCTCGGTGGCATTTGGGCTTGCTGCTCCCTCCCTGTCTTCTCCATAGTCTTCTGTACCGCTATTTACCATAGTATATTTCCTAACTATAAGTAGATCTTTTCTCATATATATGCTCTAAAACACTTTTGTTGAAAATTAGGTCGGTAATAGTCGCCAACATTTTAAAGATTATTATCGACCTAAAATTACACACGCATTATTTTTGAACAAAATGTTTTTACTAAAAAAAGCGATTGGCTGCGTGCAGGTTTGAACCGCGACCTCCTGACTGATAGTCTGACGTATCTACCATTCAACACTAACCGTATTATACTTTATGTTAAATTTTTTCCACTTGGACTAAATATGTTTAATTTTAAAGTTTTTTGCTTTGATAAAATAACTACAAAATCGATGTAACTTTAGGCAAGGCGAATTTTTGAACACATATTTAGACAATATATGATCGTAAATTTGAAGTAATGTTTTAGAGTGTATGTAGAACTCATTGAGTATGAACTTTATTATTTAAAAATTTTAAAATATGCAATGAAATGTAATTACTTTAGCTTTTTTTCCATTTTAGTTTAATTTTTTAATTAAATTATATTTTTATTTATATGTAAATATGAAGCATGTAGACGAAGAAAAATTTTACTGCGAACCACCGACTTTGGCCGAGCTATCGAAACATGTCAGTTCAACCCTACGCGCAGTACAATTGTTTTTGTCTAAATACTTTACATTTATCTCTAAATAAAATATAAAAATAAAAAAATTAAATTAAAAACCGAACTCATTGGATATAAACCTATACAATTCGACTAAAACTCATTACTGACCCAGTAAAAACTTGGTAATGAGTTGTCATTACCGGATAACATACATTTTAACCACAAACTACATACCTTCTGAATTACTTTACAATAGTTGAACAATTACTTACTAGTAAATAAACAAGCCATTTATTCTCTTATTGGCAGAGTAGTAGCATATCTGCTTATCATACAGACGATAAAGAGTTCAACCTCTGGGGAACCAAAATTGATTTTTTGAGATTGTGTTCATATATTTGAAAGCAAGTTTTAAGCCCGTAACAAGATAGTTATGCAGTAGCCTAGTGAGTAAATTAATTGCCATAAAAAACACAATAACTAAAAACGGTATGAGTTCAATGCTTAGAAGATGCATTAAATTTTTATCGTCTTTTGTGTGTTCAATGCCTTCTAAATATTGCAATTTATAACTTCTTATTTGTAGTCAAAAGTACTTGCCTCCAATGACATCGCCATGTTAGTAATTTGTTAAAATGTTAAAGTAAAAGTACTGAAGGTTATGTTTATTAGCATTTTAACTCATTATTTTGCCATCAAAAGTTTTTCTGGGTTAATTGTTAAACTCTAAAAAGCACCTAGCAAAATTTTCAATTTTCATAGAAATGATCGAGTTATCATATAGAAACTGTAATTGTAAATTTTTTGAATCTTTTGAACTTTTGAATTGTAAAATTAGAATACCATTTTACGAACATTTAAGGATAAAGGATATTTTGCCATTTTAGAGGCATCGGTAGCAGGAAGTTATGTTGATTTTAATCAGTACTCGCTAAGAGGAGACTGAGAACTTCCGAATGACACTAAATTTATTTATATTCGATGACGCGTTCTGAAGTCATTCTAACTTTAATATGACGAACTTTTCTAAAAAAGCCGAAATGTTTAGACGGATATAAAATAGAAACCCTAAAAGATATCGAACTAATTTTCCGCCATCTTACGCGCACGCAACACCAGAATAAATATGTCGAATTTTAATAAAATCGGAGAGGAAGTCGAAATCTTTTTTTATACTCTAACCTCGATTTACAGTTGATCTTGCCTTACAGTATGTTTGCCTGAGTACTGTACATTCTTCGCTTTCTGTCTCAAATATGGTTAAGAGCATAAAATAGATATATTTGTATCAACATTTTTTGTAAATTTTGTGCTCTGCAAGTTTTATAATAGATGCTAACATCATTGGAGCTAAGAAAAGCTAGATTATAGCGAAAAAGCGATTATTGTTATTTTGTGCCCTTTGGATTGGAAGTAATTACGGTTAAGTTTTCTTCCCTGTTCCGTGAATTATTGTCCTCATGTTCAATACTTTCTGTATAAAAATTTTACAACACTTAGTCTATTATATGCTGCATTGGCATAAAATTTATTTATATTTGTATTATAAAGTGTCTAATTCTTTTTTCGTTCTGAAAATACATATTTTCTTAACGTAAACTCCATTATACTAGTGCATTAATAATACAGCTTGCCTTAAATTTAAATTAATTTTTACCACTACAAACTGTTTTTGTATTATTTATGTACATGTATTTTGGTTTAAGTTTCGTTTGCCTATTTTTTTATAGTTTATTTTTATTTTTTCTTGTTAATTAAAACTGTCTATCATTTAATTAGTGAACAATTT
Source organism: Panzeria rudis (assembly GCA_956483635.1). NCBI lineage: Eukaryota > Metazoa > Arthropoda > Insecta > Diptera > Tachinidae > Panzeria > Panzeria rudis. The sequence goes on along the minus strand of OY101450.1, from coordinate 8,148,805 downwards.
GTTAAGGCTTAACAGCAGTTCAAAATAGTTTTATATTTTCAACGGACATTAAAAACGATACAAAATAGCAACCGGAACAGAAAAAGGCAAAGAGAGCAAGTAAAATGAAGAAAATTGGAAAGAATTGCCAGCAAATTAAAATTTTGATTGCTGTAATAGTTGAAATGCCGTATACGAATGGTATACATTTTCTTTTTTATTTTTAGATATATTTGTCAACTTAGTGCTTTGTAGGCAATTATTGAGAATTTAATTAAAACATAGTTTAGTTTTTCGTTTTGTATTGTTAACAGAATTAGAAAGAAATACTAAAAGAGTAGATATTAATTTTAGAAAAAGTAGGCGTATGAGTGATATTATCTTTTAGCTCAAAATGAGAACGTATGAGTAATATTTACCGGATGGGTAAAATATAATAAAAACAAACGAACAATACGATCCGACCGACGAAGTAAATTCTTCCGCTCTCAGTCCTCCGAATATGATTAATTGTAAAGACTTCAGCAATCGTTAAGCGTCCTACCCACTTGCAATATTATTGTGCAATTTTTCGTATTGTACAATAATATCGCAAATGTGTATGTCACATGCGAAGGTGCCCCAATATATTGGCCAAAATCAAAATACCTTTGCTTTTTATAATACAATAAAGAAAATTGTGTAGTCTGGTGGCAACATACTTCATTGTTATATCTGTTTTTCACTCAGGAAAATCTGGCAATATTTTTTTTGAAAATACTCTGCATTTCACACACATAAATCCTTCAGATCTCGATCGTCTAATTAGTATAAGAAAATACTACGATCTAACAAAATAAATACTTCGTTTTTGATCGGCTAAATAGGGATATTGACTTGTAGTCAATAGCTTGGAACAATTTAGCTTTGCTCTTGCTATAGTCTATTGCGCGGATACAACGTGTAATGGTTTCAATTCTCCTCCTCGTTTGAATTCAAGCCGCGAATACTTGTACTATTTTTACATTAATATGTATTGTGGGGGTACCCTATATATAGTGGGGTGGTAGTGCAACTTTTTGCATAGTTACATTATATTCCCTCTTTTTTTTTGGAAGAAAAGAAAAATATATTTTTACACTAGGTGAGCTTTGGTCATACGTTCTACAATATTTAAAAGCAACATTTACTAAACTCTCCTGAAACTCGATCCTATGCTTACTGCTGTATATTTCCTTTTTTCGCCTTGATATAATTTAGTTTCGGGAACTTTTTCCCGCTTATTACTGGTTCATTAGAACTTGTTGTTTCGGTCTCAGGCTACTCCATTTTTCCATTAATATATGAGCCGCCTGCCAGCTGTAACGACCTTTGCTGGGTCCGAGGGCGAATATTTATATATCCTATGTGCTAAACAAATTTTTCTATCTAGGTATATTAGGGTGGACCCTGTCTTAAATATGGACCCTGTCTTAAACATTGTTAGATATCTATGGCCCTAGTGCTTGTTTCTCTTATCGGAAAGTCTGCATGCACAACTCTGTGAGACTTCGCCATCTGTTCGACAGCAAGGGCAACATTTCGGCGCATGTTTGCGCGCTTAGACCTTTGATGCTAAGATTGCTTTGATCTCCAGCAGAATCTACATATGTCGTAAGATATTATAATGGCGGGTGCATCATCTAGCGACTCGAATGCGATCGAGTCACCATCGCTTCTTCCTGTCAAAATAACTTATACTCGTCGACGAGATCCATTAGCTCATCTGTGGCTCTAAAATTGCTATGCTCTTCACATAACTTATAACCATACCTTAAACGACTGTCCGTATGATATCGTCCAGTTTTCGTAGATCGAGATAATACCTGATCAATGTTTGTAGTGGTAGGATGATAGCATTGGCCGAGATGCGTCCTGGGAAAGACTTTTCTTTAAAATCATGCCATCGATCTTTTTTTACCCGTTACCTTAGACGGACATGGCGTTTTCAAAATTCCAATAGTGAAAATAATATCCGGGGTCTTGAAAAAATTGGCATTTGGCTAGTTCCTAAAGACATTTCAGAATTTCCGTTTAATTTTCCTCTCTTTTGTATGAAAAGTCCCATCGTCTCGTAGTCTCAAAAAAAAAATTTTCTTCATCTAATGACCACAGCATATTTTCTAAAGACACTCTAGTTCATTTGAAGCGTCGTAATTTCCCCAACGAACGTTGTACTTGCATTCTTCTGACTAACTTAAATTAATTTTCATTTTCGACGATTCATCCGATGTACGATGTGAAGACTGTGTTGGTGACTGTTTTATGGAATAGTTCTGCTTCCGTTGGTACTTGTATGTGTTGGAGACAGGTCCCTGCGCGGGCGCCAAATATATAGAGGTTTAATTCGACTTCTCAAAGATTTTTTTCAATTGAACATATATATCGTCACAGAAAATGCAAAAAGCCTTAGATAGGTTTAACAGGAGATACATAAAACTTACATGAAAAATATATTGACACTTAGCGCAAAATTTTACAATAAATATATAAATTTGTGGTTTGGTCAATTTAAACAATTTTATGCTTCTCCTGTAAAACTTTTAAACTTACAGATATCGCTTTTTGCATTTTCTGTGACGATATGCTTGTGTAATCCCCACTTTGGCAAAATTATTTTTGTATGGAATGTATGTCCTTGCAATATCGTAACTGTTACCACAGCATATTTATCTACTTTATTTTATATTATCAGTATCAGTAGTTCCTTTCGCTATCAATGTTTTCAACATTTGTAAATTATCGATATTGGCGTTAGCGCCATCGATATTATTCCATGACTAGTGGCATGTGTATTTAAATCATAGATGGTGTATAGAGTAGTTTTTTTTTCTTACAATCATTCATGCATGATCCAGATGAGTGACACAAAAATATGAGTTAAAGTCCTTTAGAGACATGTGAGAATTTTTTAAATATAATTTAATTTTTGTTTTTAATTTACAAATAAAACTTAGATGACGAGTAGCTTAGATAATCTATATGCGGTCAAATTGAACTTAAAAAAAGTATTTCGTTAAGTCTCTGAAGAAACATGCCTGGCTTACCAAAATTACATTGATGTTAAAATCAACGGATTGAGTTTTTTCTTTAACATTTTTATAATTTTTACTTTCCGCTACTCCTTTTGTGTCTTAATCTCGCCTTGGGAAGTTATAATCACTCATTTCCATTTATGTATATTCTCAATAAAACTCTTCATGCCACATTTGTAATATGTGGTCTTGACTAGAATTTTTTCATTATCTCATGCTCCGACATTTAAGAGGAAACAAACAAATCGAAATAAAAATGAAACATTGAAAGCCAGAAAAAAGGTTAATACAACACAGCATAAATAAACGTTAAAAAACGTACAAGAAAAATTTGTAAAATGGGAAAAAAAATTATGTACTTAAACTTAAAACCAAATGCAGCATTTAACTCGCTACAACAAAAGGATGCAGCACAATATAACTAGAATATAATGCAAAAAAAACTAAAGCCAGCAATAACAAAATTTTTTTAAACTTATAAAAGAAAACCCACAAAAAACTAAATTAAATAGAAATCACTCTTCTATTTTATTTTTATTTTTACATTCTTTCCACATTTTGTTAAGTAAGGGGCAAAATGGAAAAGAAGCAAAAAGTGTAGAAGGCTAAAGCATTTAATTGCATTTTTCTCTGACACAAAACAAAAAGATGGCCAAACAACAAAAAGAAAAAAAGGAAAGTATATCTAACCCCTTAGAGCCTAAAAATAGGCTGTAGTTTTTTAACCATTTTGTTCTGTAAGAAATACAAGGTATTTAAATGTGAGTACGTTTTATGAGAAAACCCCAAAGCTACTACACCCTTTCTTTAGCTGCATGCAAAACGTTTAAAAAAAAATCTCAAACTATACACAAAAACTATGCAATTTTTTGCAGTTTGTATCGTGCAGAGAGCCTTACGTGCCTGCCTGCCTGCCTGCCTTGGAAGTATGAGTGAGAGTGTGTCAATCGTATGTGTATGTAACAGTGTGTGATGAGTGTAGAATAGTGTTTTATATTTATACATACACAAGGGCGGAGCCTATACAATACCATGCATGTGTGCGTGTGTCTGTGTCTGTGTGTGTATTTGTAATTTTTTTCATGGCAAAAAATGAGTAGGTTTAACCATTCTGCTTATCTTTGTTTGAAATAAAAAATTTCGTAAAAAACGCATTTTTCGTAATTTTTTTATGCAATATGCTGACGCCAACTTTAGTTCTCGTTGATGATAATTTCGTTTTATATTTTCTTTCTGTTTCACGTATTTGGTCATTTTGGACATTCTGCAGCCATTGCTGTGTTGTTGACTACATACATATTTTATATACACTTTTTCTCTATTTGTATACCGATCTTTTTTTTTAATAAATACTTTTTAGGTTTATTTATTTTGTTTATTTTTTTCAGCTTTTTAAAAAATTTTTTCACTGTGTGATTTTGTGTATTTTTAATGGCTCTGCGTGTTCCGTTTCATACTCAACCACCCATAAGAACCTTGTGATAAAATTTGTTATATATATTCATATATACAATTTTTTCTCTGTTAGGAATCTGATACATTTAAAAAATTTTGTGGGCTTTCATAGTTAGGCCTAGTAAATGATAAATGACAGGGTACTAGAAATGCTAGAAAAAAATATTGTTTTCTCTATATATTTTTTTGGAATATTTTTGCTTAATATTTCCTAAGAGTTCTTTAAATTTTGTATTTAGTTTGTTTGTGGATTAATTAAAATAAAATTGCAATTTTAGTGATTTCGTGTAAATATTTTTTTAAATTAAATAGTTTGTTTCATTTGATATTTTAATAATTATAAACATCAGTTATTACGTATACGTAATATTTTATTCCATTCTTTGAGATATTAGGTATTCGTTTGTAACCTAATATGCATACATATTTTTCATACGTCTTATCGCTTTGTGCTAACACAAGTTTGTGAATCATTTAAGGGTGGAACTGACTTCTGTCTGAATTTCATATTCACTTAAGAACTGTACGGTTGGTAAATTTTGACAGTGCTGACTTCAAAGGAAAAGTACACAGAATTTTGGAAATCTTTTTTCTGTGACTGCGATGTTATAACAAATAAGTGCATCTTTCGAGAACTATTTGTTGTTGGGACTTTGACAGCTTTATATTTTTCGCACCTTGTAATTAGGTTAGGTTAGGTTGTGCAGGTTGCCAGTTTTAAAGATTAAAAAAAAAACCAGCCAACTTGGATCCCTATAGGTCCCGTTGTGTTACCTGAAGCGGGAACATGAAAAATAAGTAGAAACCCCCTTACTACATTTCCCTATTCGGATCAGCGTTGAACCAACCCGACGATCGAATGAAAGAGTTTATCCATCTGATGTCGCAGTTTGATAGGGCTGCTAGATCCTGAAGCAGTGGGCTGCCCAGTGAAACCACCCTTTGATCGGAAAGCGCGGGGCATAAACAGAGGAGGTGGCCTACATTTTCTTCCTCCTCCTCATTATGACAACTTCTACAGAAATCATTATACGGTAGATTCAATCTCCTAGCGTGCGCACCAATAAAATAGTGCCCCATAATTGCCGCCACAAGTGTGCGTATTTGCCCCCGAGGGATACCCTCCAGGATTGCAAATCTACTACAATCATATTGGGGCCATATTAACCTCGAAATCGAGCAGGTGACCTCGTTTGACCATCTGGTCTGCGCGATCCCAAAAAGTTCCTGCTGAATATGAGATTTGCAGCAGTTTAGCGGTACGCCTACCATTTGGTCCGTGTCTCGAGTGTTCATTCGAGCCCCGGATTTGGCTAAATCGTCCGCAGCAATGTTTCTGGGCACATTGCTATGCCCTGGGACCCAGAGTATCTCTAGGTTTGAATGTCTCGCTATCTCATTCAGAGACGTCCGGCATTCATACACCAAAGCGGATGTCGTGTAAACACCCGATAGAGACTTGGTCGCAGTTTTGCTGTCCGTACAAATTTGGATATCCTCGTCGTATATCCTATAGTACCTCATCCATTTAGCTGCTCTTTTTATGGCTGATATTTCAACCTGTAGCATGCTACATTTATCCTGTAGCTTAAACTTAATTCTCTGTTGATAACAGGGAATAAAGACGCCGCCACCCACTCCCACGTCCGATTTAGATCCGTCCGTGTAAGTCTCCAGCACGTCCCCCTGATGAGGGGAGGACGTGCCAGAGAGCACCACGGTAAGTCTTTTATCAGGCAGAGGAATAGGTGAGTAGTAATCAATGTTTTCCGGCAGACCGCTTAGGAGTTCCAAAATGTTGGCGTGTCCCTTGGGTGCCTTTTTCCATGCACCTGCTGCATCAAGCCTGATCGCAGAGTTCATGGCCAGTTGTCTGACCATGAGATCAGCTGGCAGCCAATGCAACATTGTGAAGAGAGCTTTTGATGGGGTGGTGCGTGCAGCGCCTGTAATCATCAAAGCTGATGTACGCAGGATCCTTTCTATGATCCGGCAATAGGTGATTTTGTCTAATGCAGTCCACCATACTAGCGCGCCATATGTGAGTATGGGCTTTATTACCATGCTGAAGATCCATTTTGAGTTCTTTGGATTTATTCCCCAGTTTTTCCCAATGGCTCTTCTACATGTATATATGGCCAGCGCAGCCTTATTTGCCCTTGACTGGACATTACGGTGCCATGACATTTTCGAGTCCAGATATATTCCCAGGTACTTCGCACTGTCAGACAGCCTGAGTTCAATTCCGTTTAGAATCGGAAGTGGAAAGGATGGTATCTTGTATCTTTTTGTGAAGAGTACAAGATCTGTTTTCTGAGGGTTGACACTGAGACCACTTTCGGTAGTCCACCTGCTGATAGTTCTCAGTGAATCCTGCAGTGCAATTAATTACACTATGCAATAATTTTTAATTTATTGAAGGCTACAAAGATAAATAAATAATAATAATAAAATAAATAAAAATAAATATTTCTTATGCATTGCATTTTCATCTGCTGAATTCAGAAATCACTATACAAATTTACGAATAATACTTGCCTTAAGTATTAGTGACTGTTCACAGCAAATTTTCGTACCGGTGCACGGGGGAAACAGCCAAACCACCGGCGGGGAAAATATATTAAATTTAAAAAAAACAGTGTTTTTAAAAATAAAATTTATTTATCCAGCTAACTAGTTCCTTTTAGACCTTTTAAACATTGATAAAAAGTTGATTGTAATTTTTTAATGATATTTATATCAAACTTGTTGCCGTGTTGATGGACGTTTTCGGACAAAGAAAGTTTTTTTTTTGTTTATATAGTGTTATATCGGCTATATTCAGGTGGTTTTCCTTATATATTTCTTATTCCAGTTAAGGTTAAAAAGCGTAAATATAGAAAAATCTTGTTTTGAAAACTTTTCTAAATCTTTATAGAGATACAAAGAAAGTATGCCCGAGTATACGTGAATCTTAATATAGATATTATAGAGTAATTTTAAAAATTAGCTCCGGGACTTGCGCATGCAACTTTTACATCAGTTTTTCTAACTATACACCTTTTTAAAATTTTCCTACTTGTGTGTATTTCTATATAATTTTGTTGTAATTTGCTTCCGCTACCACTTGGTATTAAATTGAAATACAAGATAAATTAAAATGCAAGATAAATTTTTTATGCATTTTTAAATTTTAATGCATTTTGAATATTTATTTGATGAATGTTGAATTTCTAAAATTGGTCGTATATAACAACACAGCGTCCAGGTTGTAAAAAATAGCTGCCTAATTTTTTACAAGTATTGTAGCCTACATCATTTCCTATAATGCATGCATAACTGGATCAGACTATTAGTTTGCAAGATATATGCTTTCCAATGACTAAAGAGTTTTATCGGTAAAATTGGTCTTATATAACAAAATATATAAAAAATTGCTGTCAAATTTATGAAGCTACGTACATCTTTTTACGGCTACGTGAATTGAGATAACTTTAAAAAAAGTTAACAAAGCACTGTTAAACATTTAAAAAAACGTTTTCTTGAGAAGATTAGTGATCATTGTGGAAAAATGGACATGTGAAGTGATATCCCATTATATACAAATGGTGCTCCAGGTAGAGTCCTTACTTGCAGAAAGGTGGCATACCTGAAATAATTTAATAACTTTGGAAATTTAAGTTTTCAAAATTTAAATCTAAGAAAAAATTTTGGAGAATATTGGTGATCATTGTGGAAACATTTAGATATAAAGGGATATACCACTACATGCAGATGGTGATCCGGGCAGTGCCCTAACTTGCAGAAAAGGTGGCATATCTGAAATAATTTTGTAACTTTGGAAATATGAGCTTTTATATTTAAATTTAAGATAGAAAGAGATTAGTGGTCATTGTGTAAAAATTTGGATGTGAAGGGATAACCCACTATATACAAATGATGCTCCAGGTCCTCCTAAATTGCAGAAAAGGTGGCATATCTGAAATAGTTTTGTAACTTTGAAAATATGAGTTTTAAAGCTTGAATTTAAGAAAATTTTCTGAAGAAGATTAGTGGTCATTGTGGAAAAATGGAAATGTGAAGTGATATCCCACTATATACAAATGGTGCTCCAGGTAGTGATTTAACTTGCAGAAAAGGTTGCAAGGAAACATTTCTTTCTTTTTCTCTAACCATATACATAAATATATTCCAAGCAAAGTGAGCCATTTTTTGTTAAAATTTACCTGCAGCATTTGAATTTATTCACAATTAAGTGACGGAACCCAATAAATATCTGATTTGTACAAAATTTGGTCTCCGTAATATGAACGTTATAAGTATCGTATGTGAGATTTTTTTTAAGTAAAGTTATTATTTTAGTGTCTATGTCATTTTTTTATTTAAGAATATATATGAGAAGGAGATGAATCCTTGCGCCGATATCAACCATAATTAAAATTTTTATCGCTCAAAGATGACTCCTTAATCAGAAAAATTGGAATGAAGAGAAAAAAAACCAATGGTAACACTGGGAATTGCTGTGATAAAACAGTAGTTTAGTTAACATCAACTTAAGTGATATAATTCTTGTACTCAATTTTAACCAAAATGTTGTATATAAAAGAATTGAAATCACATTCAACAGAGACACATGACAAGTGTGGATAAGCAAAACACACAAGAGCACTGATGATAGAAGTGTAGCGGCTTTCGAAAGTAGCGCGGTTGATGTTAATTTTTCCCTTTGTTTCTTGAAATATTCATTATACCTGATTCATTTTGAATATAACGTTACGAACCTTAGCCAAATAATACATTTGGATTCACATAACTCCTTCTATACTTTGCCGACAAGTGTTTGAAACGATACAACTGTGCGCCATGCCCAATTTGTTCCACCTGTATTTGTTGCATCTTTTATTATTAAATGGTATAAAAATCATTATTCTCTTATTAAATGATACAATTTTAAGGACTTTAAATACAGCCGGTTAAAGATTTACTTTTTTATTTACAAAGTGGTCTATAAGTTCCTTATACATATAAACGTTTTCATTGTTATACATCTTTAATTCTTAAATAGATAGAAATTTGTTAAAACAAAGTCCATTATTTTAATAAAATCATTTAAAAAAAGAACCACGAATGGTTGATAATAAATTGACCTTGAGAATGCCGTCAATGGTAAAATAATTGAAGTTCAATTCATATAAATAGCCTCTAAAAACAGACATACGAGAACACAAAAAAAACGTCTATACAATATATACATAGATATTTATTTTTTATATAAATAAAATATATAAAAAATCTACGAATTTATTTAAATAAACTATAAAAATACAAGCACATACATTTATACACGAGTACAAATATTACTTGGCAACATGTGGACTAGACATACGGAAGTATTGCTAACTGATACGCATACAAACATCACTTTATTGTTGCATTTTTTGCTTTTTTTTGGTCTATACATACATAGACAATGCAATATAAATAATACAAAAATAAGTCAAAACATTTATATATATTTCATTTAAATAACAAATGCTCGCAATATACATACACATGCATATACACATAGATGCGTATCTTTAGAGGTGTGTGTGCATGTGGAATTTGTTGTTATATATAGAACAAACCTTTTAGGCATATAAACAAACCCCAATAAATAATAACAAGCAAAATAAACAAAGAAAAACTCGTATCCTATTTGCAGTTTTGTTAAATATGTGTTACAAAACGCAACACAAACACACATGATACCTCAGAAAAGAGGAAGCGGAAATGCATTTTGCCCATAGACGAATTTTATTCTTCATGTTGTTGTTCAAAAAATATGAACAAACTGCAGTTTTAGTTGCAGCAATGCTTGCTTGCAGTACAATCTATATTTGAATTCATAAATATGTGAGCGATACGTATGGATATGTGCGTGTGTATGTGTGTCATAGTGTCTGTATATAAAATATAAGTTGTACGCATAGCTCTACATATACATGCATGCCTACAAAATCAAGTAACGCGTTTTTAGGCCATTCATTCAACACAAATATACACACATAATATGCATTTTATTGCATGCATTTGCTTGCCAAAGTAAAAATGCATTTTTGTAAAATATATTTGATATATAGAGCTCCACACTAACGTATTCATTTATTTTAACTAGTATGAGAAACAGCTGTTGCACTTGATTTATAAAAAATAAAACGAAATGTGGTTGTTGTATCAGTATGATTTTTCAAATAAAAGTACAGCGTATGAGATGTCCAAGGTGTTTATAAAGGTCATTTCAAAAATGCATTGAATTGTATAGTATTTAATAGAACATAAAAAAAACAAGAGCGAAAACAAACTGTCGAAAAAACAACCAAATAAAGGGATATGGCATAGTTTTGACTATTTTCCATTCTTCTATACATTCTATGATATATACTGCATTGACCTAGGGCGTATGAATGATATTTATTGCACAAGATATAATTGATATTAATCATACGTTATGATGTGTATCTTTCACGAAATGAAAGACTACAATTAAATTTGTTTATGAATAATATGTATAAAAAGTATTTTAACTCATATTCGAAGTAAATGTTTTCACTTAAACTGTTTTTAGACTATTCTGTAATCTGTTTAACTTCTGCACAAAATGCAACCCTGATACAATGTGTTGTTATTATTTTTTTAAAACTTTCCATAAACTCATTAGATCAGAAGTAGAACGACTTGTGAGATAGTGTAAAACAGCTAGTAGTTTCATTTTAGTAATCGATATCAATATCAACTGCAAGGGTTTTTTTTTAAATTAATTTATTTAAATTTATTTAAATTTAGTCAATGGAATATAATCCTTACAGACTAATGAGTCTTAGGTCCATAATGAAGAAATATATTAAACTCTACTAGAATATCAAAAATCGGCTTCTTTTCAAAAATTTCTGAATGGGCTCGACGCAATACCTCAAACAGACTTTTCGCTATGGAGAGCAGCCCGAGGCCTTAAAAGACCAGTGATATACAAGCCTCCATTGCGAGCTTCGAATGGAGACTGGGCAAGAACTGACGCTGAAAAAGGTACTCTGTTTGTAAGCCACTTGCAGAAAGTATTTACTTCAAATACGTCTGATACTATAGTTGAGCTGTCAGCAGTTCTCGCTATACCAGATGGTACCTTGAGGTCCAATATCCGTGAGATTGAACACTGTATTGCGGGCTTAAATTCGAAAAAAGCTCCAGGCGCTGATAAAAGAAGCAACAAAATGCTCTTAAAGCTACCCTATTTATTTTCAACGGTATTTTGAATCTCAAATGCTATCCCGCAGAATGGAAGATTTCGCTGATTACCATGACACCTAAGCCAGGAAAAGATCATACGAAGGTGGAAAGCTACATGCATTCCAGACTACGTTTGAACAAACACATATACTTGTGAATGTGGAAAAACCTACAAGAAAAAGAAATAGTGTTATGCGCTCTTCATCGATGTTTTTCAGGCATTTGATGATAAAGTATGACACGAAGGTTGAATACATAAACTAAAGCAAAAACTACACGCAAACACCCTTAAGATTTTAGAAAGGTCCTTAACTGAGCCAAAATTTGTTGTTAAGGTAGGTAATTTTCTAAGCCTTCTGCAACCGCTTGAAGCCGGAGTTCCTCAAGGCAGCATCCTTGGTCCTGTATTCGCTGATGATACAACTTTTCTAAGTGCTCACAAAAGCCACCTAGAAGCTTCCCGCAAACTGCAAGAGTATATACCCCAGTTGGAACAATGGCTAAAACAATGGCTGATTGAAATAAACGTGCAATAATGTCTGCACACTACTATTATATTGTGCAGAGAAACCTGCCCACCTATACAAATCAATAACCATACTTTACCTCAACACAGTGAAGTAAAATAATTCGGTGTTCATCTTGATCGTTGTCTAACATGGAAGTCCCACATAAATGCAAAGGTGACCCAAATGAAATAAAAAGCAGTTCAAATAAGTTGGCTTTTTGGAAGGAACTCTACTCTAAGTCTAGATTGAAAGCTTCTTCTATACAACTCCATTCTAAAACCAATATGGTCCTACGGTATCCAGTTATGGGGCACTGACTCGGCATCAAATGTAGAAAAAATTCAAAGGCGACAAAGTAAAATGCTGCCTACGATTACAGCAGCTCCATGGTATGTCAGAGACAAGCGAATTCATAAAAATGTAGATGTGCCGTTGGTTAAGTCCTTTTTTCTAAACACGTGACAATATACATAAAAAAAACTTAATTTGCACCAAAATCCCCTAGCCCGAAACATAATTAACTTTAAAGGCCCCCACTCGGCTGAGAAGGAGGGACACTCTTGCTCTCAGCCGAACACGAGAGACGTAGACAATCAAAGAACCAGCCGCTGTAACAAATATTTTTGTCTGGCATTGGCTGGACTTACAAAAAATTTAAATTTTAGAGTTAAGATTTGATTCCTTATTGTTAGTTCAATTTTATTGAAAATACAATAAATAAATAGAACCGAGAAAAAAAATTCATAATTCAGGGAAATAATTGAGTTGATAAAAATATAATTTTCATACAACAGCAATTTCTGACTTTGTGTTTGTGTGTTGCTTCTGTTGTATGGAAATTAAAATTTAATCAATTCAGTTCTGTCACTAAATTGTGAATGAAATCTAAAGTTATACACCAATTTCAATGAAAGAGGGGCTCAATTCTTTTGGAATATATTTAGCTACATGCTACTGGCCATTGTTGCTACTGACCATTGTTGTGTCTTTAATTTTTTATAAAGTTTTGAAAACAAAAATGTAAAAAAAATTTTATAAAAAATAATTATTTTTTGCACAAACTTTTACGATATCGACAAAACTGCGGTGCAGATTTAGAAATAATGTTTTTACTACTTAAAAACTAATTTGGTGTTGAATTTTGAATTTTTTACTTAACTGAATAAAGCAGAGCCTTCTCAAGTTATGGTCATATATGTCCTGCAAGTGCCTTCATTTTTGACATAACGGTATATCTCGAAAACTAGAGCTAATAAAAAAATTCTAATTATATACTTAATGTCTGCTTAGCATATGATGTAGTCGGTAACGGCTAAAATTTTTCCGGAACGCGATGTTCTGTAAACATGTGTTATCTATAAGCAATAGTTGATGTTAATTAATAAAGCATTCCTTAAAAATAATATGGAAGGAAAAACTATATATAGGAAAAGTCTGTCATATAATATATATTCTTGCTCTTTATCTTATTTTGGTAATACACAAAGAGCACCATGTATTTAAAAAATTTTATTTAAAAAAAAATATTGATAGTTTCCTTTTGACAGAGCCTCGCCATATATTGATTTTCGGATAATTACAATATATATTTTTTGGTTTCATTACATTGAAATACAAGAGCTTGTTTTACGCTGTTGTTAGAAGATATTACAAAATTCACAAGTTGGCTCACAAAATCCTTCTTAACCATTTAATTTAAACTATATTCATTTATAAAAATCTCTACTTTATTTTGACTCTTTCTTGCTTTTTAATCAGTTGTTCCATTTGATTTGTTTCTTTTATATAGAAAAAAATTCAATGTTTGTTTAATTTATTTGGAATTTTTCATATGTTGTTTTTGTTGTTTGAAGAAATACCAACACAAATGCTTCATTATCTAGCGAAAAACGATGAAAGAAGTAACAAAATTCAGGATAGAGATAAAACAGACATTTGTACGAATAGTTCGTTGGTTGGAATTTGTTTGGTAATACCGATGATGGTGCTCCTGCAGCTGCTGAAGTTTTGCTACTTCCGTGTCTACCACTGTGTGATGTATTTGTTATTGCTGTTCGAATAACAATGTAGTTGACTTCTTTGTGTGTGTATGCGTTTTTTTTAAATGTATTTTTGTTAAATTTCGACAATTTTTTGTTACTCTTGCTATAGAAATAACAAAACTCACAGACGACGCGGTTTTTCACTATTTTTGTTTGTTTTTAAAACAATTTTTTTCTGTACGATTTTGATAAAAAAAAGTAATGAAAATAAATTTGTTTTAAGAGCATGATATGAGGGTTCCATTTTTATGTTACGTTTGTATGTTTTATTAAGAGTATGTGTTTTTATGTGGCAGTACTTGTTTCCCAATATAACATCTGATGTGGTCTTCGACATAAGCGTAGGAAGGACAATCTGTAGGTTCATTTTCGCCTCAAGAATGATTTTTCGTAACCCTAAAAATTTTTAATATTTCACTAGATATTTACCTTTAATTCTATTATTACACTTTTATTTTCCAATCTCTTCAAAAACCTCTATTTATATTCACTATATAGAAAAAATAATATGAATAAATTTCTGACTACGTCTTTGGTTATCGGCACGAATTTTTTGTAGTTTTTTCCACCGTTTGTTACCATGAACATTTGTTATTTTGATTTTGGTTTTATTCTATAATTTTTAGTATTCATTTTTAAAAACATACATAAAAATTTTAAATGATAAATGAATTAAAAATAACTAAGAATAAAAAGCAGTCGGTTAAAACGAATTTTATGGATGCACTATTTAAATTTAATTTAATGTTTGTTGGAAAACTTTTAATAGCAAAGAGAAATAAATTAATAATTAAAAAGAAAAAGTACTTGTGGAAAATAAGAGACACATTTTAATGTGAATTTGCTTATAGCTTTCATAAATTAAATGTCAAAAATTTTGTCGAAATTTTAACTAAGAACTTATGACAAACCAGAGGTGACTGCCGCTTCTCGTGCTTAAAGCTCATTTTATGGTTATAAGCAGGGCTCGGACTTTCATGCAAATGCATCATTTTTGTGGTGTAGATAAAGAGGTATTGACTAATTATCTATGCGAATCATCAAATTTTAAGTAGTTTTGCATCGATTTGTAGTTGTATAATTTTGCATATTTTGGTGCATATTTTTGCATATTTGGCAATAAATGCATATTTTTGAAGTTATAAAAAATGTTTAGTGCGTATTTCTCAATTTTTGAAAAAAATTATTAATAGCCCGATTATGGATAGCAAACGAGCCTCAGTTGGGTTGCCAGTTGCTGAAAATGATACTAGTGATGGCAACTGACAACTGAGAGCTGTCAATTTCAGTTGTTATTTAGCGCCTTTCTGGAAACCATTAATTTTTAGTTGTCGACTGGAAACACAAGTAAAGTTTGGTAGCATTAAACAATAGGCCCAATTGTATTTGTTTTATATTTTTTCTCTAACAATAATAAAAAATTAAAAAAAATTCATATTATTTAAGTTTTGGCACTTTGTTCGTAGGTAAATTCATATTTTCCCGCATATTGTCCATTTTTAGGTGCATTTGTGAAGCGTTTTAAATCAATATTTAGCTGCATGAAAGTCCAAGTCCTGGTTATAAGGTATCCGTAGAATATAATAATATACATTTTGTATAAAGTTCCTCTTATACAAAATAAACAGTGCTGCCACCGTTAAAAAATTTAAAACATCTTTCCAGTTTCCAGCAACATTTATATTATTTAAGTTTTGGCACTTTGTTCGTAGGTAAATTCATATTTTCCCGCATATTTTCCATTTTTAGGTGCATTTGTGAAGCGTTTTAAATCAATATTTAGCTGCATGAAAGTCCAACTCCTGGTTATAAGGTATCCGTAGAATATAATAATATACATTTTGTATAAAGTTCCTCTTATACAAAATAAACAGTGCTGCCACCGTTAAAAAATTTAAAACATCTTTCCAGTTTCCAGCAACATTTATGCGTGTTAGCTTATTTTCATTTTTTCTATTTTAACTTGTAAATTAAATATTTTATCGCCAGGACTCTAAAGTGCCTCTATACCAAAGTTCATAGCAATCCTTTCTGTGAGCTTTGCGTGATGCGTTTTCGGACAGTGAGACAAAAATTCCAGAAGTTGGTGTTTTGTATTTTACAGCGATAACTGTTTACGCTACTATAAAAAATGTCAAAAATATTTCATGTACAGACACGCCTCTTTTACAGTTTTAGTATATTAAGCCATGAACGCCAAAAAGGCTTAAGTGACATACTTTTCCAAAATCGTTTTTTGATGAACATCGACTATTTAAGGTAATTTGGATTATCTGTGAAAGTTTAAAAGTCGTGTCAAGTACTGTTAGGGAAATACAGCAAACAAATTTTAGCTTAAGTGGACTTTCTCTTTAAATTTTTAATTTGTTTACATTTTTTTGTAACTGCAACGTGTCGCTTAACATAAAATTCTATTTTTCCAATAAATCAAAACTAGTGTAAAAAACTGCAAGATATTAATAAAACAGTTAAAAACCAGCTTGCTAAGGATAAAAATTACTAGTTTTAAAATAATGTGATTAAATTAACTGATTTTTCATGACATCAGTAATATTTTAAAATCTCTTAACCCCCCACAAACATGCGTTGTCTTTTAGGAAATTTATTAAAGCTATTAACGTTACATATAACAGTCCACTATATCCTATGTAGCTAATATTAAGGGGCTGCTTCGGTTTAAGCCAAAGATAATTAATATATACTTGTCCTGTAAAATTTACTTTACGGCGCTTAAGCTTTTTTTTGGCGGTTATGGCACGATATATATAGATAATTTAAAAATAAAAATTTTACCTACCTTGATAATACCGAGTAAATGAAGATAGTAATTTCAAAATCTAGATGAACAAAATAGACAACTCGCCAGCTAAAAACGACTATCGCCTGGAAAATATTTAGGCAATACTTCTCAAGAATTTAGCCGAGACACCTGCTGTTTAGCTGATACACCTTCACTTATCAAGAACACCAACCCTTAGCGAAGCCACGAACATAAGCCAAGGTTTTCCAAAAACAGGCGAAAAATTCCCCAAAATCCCAGAAGCTCCGCGGAAAACAATGGTAAAACAGAAAACCGCTAAAATACCAAATGGGCAACACTCAGTTCTGAAGGAATTTGGCCTTCGCGCCGGTTTGATGACTTCGTTTTGTATTTTCGTTAACAATATCTGTTACCAGTATTCATTACACGTATTTGGTACACATATTTGCTACACGTATTTGTTACACTCATTCGTTACAAGTATTTTTTCATATTCAATAAATCGACATTAAAGATTCTACTTTAATTATGCAGCTGTGGCACCTAGCAAGATAATTGGCACATAAAACTAGCGAGTTATTGCACTAAGTCCTTCAGTTGCTTGTTTAGGGGAACCGAAATGGACTTTATTTCATTAAATATTCTATTTCCTATAAATTTGGTATCCTTCAAAAATGTAAAGACCTTTAAAGTAGAAAACAGATAAGGAAATAAAACCTGATTGCTTAGTTCTACTACACTTGGTCTGCAGATTAATGGTTGTATCAAATTATTTGTGCCTAAAAAATGCTTTTGTACGGTGTTATAAGACACAACGTTTTGTGTGCTGGAATAGAACCAAAATTTGTGGAACACTGACAACTAGCAGCCGCTTTAAACTGGTGAAATTGGGAAAAGCTGCAATTTCTAGTATCATGCATATGTGCCAGCTTAGGGGACCTGTTTGCAGCGTCCATAACTTAAATTTTGTATTAAAAAATAAACTTTACACGCAGCATGCCTATTGCGAAATAAAGCCTCTTTGAGCAATATAAAAATAATGGTGGCCCCCTTAATGCAGCAGCCAGCAATTTATTTTCTAAATCACAATTAATATTACTCATACGCTGAGTGCGCTCATTCATACATGAATGTAACCCTTTAGATTGCTTCTGCTATTCCAACCAACAATAACAACTACTTACATTAAATTATTTTTTTAGTGACAGCTTTTGTTGTTATTATTGTTGTTGCTGCTAATATTTTTTTTTAATATGCCTCATACTTTTTATTCCGTCTCTCTTACTCCCATTTTTCTTTGCAAGCATTTGCAAAACTTCTCATACCTTTTGTGATTTGCAACACTAACTATATTTTTTATTCTGTCGTCCTTAAACACACACACACACACATATAGTTAAGTATTAAATTTATGCTGTTTGTGTGAGTATTTCGCGCGCATTATATGCGTCGCCAACCGAATCAAAAAACGAGCCGTAAAATGTGTTGCGATTGGTTTAGAAAATTTTGTATAGTGGGCCTTGTATAATTTGCTTTTTGGCTGTGTGTGAGTAGGCTTGGCTTGGATACTTGGCTACAGCGAGAATTACTAATATGAAAACATACAAGAAAATAAAATTTTCTTGCTAATGTTGTATTTTTTATTTTTATTTTATTTTCCCATGTTCTTATTTTCAGTAATTTTTTATGTGTTAGACCTTTTTCTATTTTACTTGTGTGTATTCAAGTTTTTTTTCTGGGTGGCATTGCGTTAATGTGGAAAATTATACGAGCAATAATAATTTTATTTCGGTTGTAGCTTTTGCTTGGGCAAATGTGTTTCTATGTATGGGTGCCTGTGTGTGTGTTTGCTTAGGAGTGAAGAGAATATCATGTTGTTGCTTCTGCCGCTATAAAACTAAATAAGAGAAAAATTTAGAAAACTTTGTGTATTTGTGGAAAAATAAGAGTTTTGTGGAAATTTTTACGAGTTTATATAAGAAAAGTATATCCGAAAAAAGCTTTTTAGATCATATCAGTAAGTTTATTTTTAAAAAATATTTACAAAATATAATGTGAAATGTTTCTCTACACCAAAGAAAATCCATGCAACAAAATGTTCGAAAATGCTTGTACACATTATGAAAGATTTCCTAGTTTCACAATACGAAATGCTTTTGTAAAATATACGAAATGTACTAAAATAGTTTAAAAAAAATATCAAAATAAGTTTGGCGCAACGCCGGTACGAGTCTTCATATATCAAGGAAAGTGCTCTACTCACTGAGCCACTTTAAGCAAAAAATTTGTTTTATTTACTTTTTTAACTAAAAATTTATTTTATTTACTTACATCTGAAAAGTTTGACACTTAATAAGAAATAATTTTAGTTAATTTTTTTATTTCAAATTTATTTTTTAACAAGGAAAAGTTTTTACGAAAGGTTTTCGGTACTTTCGTAAATTGAAAAAAATTTATATATATTTTTTCGTAATATGTATGAAAGCTTCGTGTATTCTACAAAATAAGTACACTGAAAAAATTCCATGCAACATATGCACGAAAACGCTCGTACATATTACGAAATATTTCGTAATTTCGTACCACGAAATTCTGTCGTAAAATATACGAAATGACCGCAAATAATCAAAAAATAAACGTAAAAAAAGTATGGGTCAATCGGGGCACGAACTCGCAATCTTCATATTTCTAGTCATGTACTCTACCCACTGAGCCACTTTCTACTTATTTTATAAAAGCTAAAAATTTGTTTTATTTACATACATCTGAAAAATATATCAATTTATAAAAAATTATTTTATTTTATTTTTTTATTTCAAATACATTTTTTAACAAGGAAATATATTTACGAAAGGTATTCATTACTTTCGTAAATTCAAAAAAATATTGCCTAAATGTTTTTTCGTAATATATACGAAAGTTTCGTATATTCTACGAAAAAAGTCACTACGAAATTTTTTTCCTAAAATGTTGCATGGATTATTTTCAGTGTAGCTACGAAAGTTTTTTTTCGTAAAATGTTGCACGGGCTATTTTCAGTGTACCCACTGAGCTACTTTCTACTCGTTTTATTATGAAAGCCATACACGTTGCGACCGTTGGTACAGCTTAAGTATGTTCTAGAGCAGATTGCTATGATTGTGGAATCGTAGTATTAAGTTGTGCCTTAGTTGTACGAAAGATCAAAAATTTTTTGATTTTTTGGCAAGCTGTACAATTCGGTCGCAACCAATTTGGACATATCGTATAAACTTATTTTATTTTGTGCTTATTTTCACAGTGACCACATGGAAAAATATTTGTTAATGAAGTTGTGTAATGAGATTGCACACAAAATATTTTATCTCTGGATAAAACACGCAAATTTGTTTTATATACTTAGATTGAAAAATGTGTCAACTAATAAAATATAATTTTAGTTAAATTTTTGATTTCAAATATATTTCTTAACAAATAAAAATGTTTAAAAAGGTTTTCTTTACTTTCGTAAATTAAAAAAAAATGTTGCCTACTGTTTTTTCGTAATATGTACGAATGATTCTTATATTCTACGAACAAAATAACTACGAAAGTTTTTTTTCGTAAAATGTCGCAAGGATTATTTTCAATGTAGAAATGAAAACATCTTGATTGAAAGAAAAATATAATTATAAAAAATTAAGATGTGTAACAAAATTTTTAATTTGATGAAAAATTATTCTTATCTCATCAGTGGTCATATAATGCCAATCCAATCTTCGTATTAGGTAAGAGCTAAAATAGAAAGAAATACTTGTAGTAGCATGTCGCTGTCCACTTTTCTAATCGTACTATTTTATAGTGACGGGCACCCATTTTTTCATATTTTTTATACTACGCCGAACATTTAATAGGCGGGCAAAGTTTTATAACACTCGGTTAGGAAAAAACAGCCAAAAATTAATATTAACCTTGCACGGGCGTGGCACTGCTCATTTTTCTCCTTTGTTTTTGTATAGCGAGTGAAACTTAAACTTGACTTTGATTTCGCCTACATGAATTGAGATGCATAACTTAAAAATTTCTCCCGTATATTATTACACAGTACAACATATTTCTGCACATTGATTTAGGATTCAATTCTGAGAATCGTACGTGAAAGTAGCCCCAAAAATAAGAACTTCTCCATCATTCGTTTTGTCAAATTGGCTGCTTTAATAATTTAATGGCCATTCCAATTTTTTGCTCAAGGTGAGTTTTTATCACTTTTTCTATATTTTAACACGGTTATATCGCGGTATACTGTATGAAATATCTCTTTTGTGTCTGAAGCAAAGAAGATATTGAATAGGAGAAAAAAAGCGAAACAAATCTACCCGAAAAAAATGCATCCAGTGCCTAAAAAATCGCAAAAATGCCAATTTTTTCCCCATTTTTCAAATTTTTTGCTCAATAACTGGATTACAAATCCACAAATATGAAAATAAAAATTCCATTTTATATTACAGCTTTTTTTACACAGAAAATATGAGATTTTTATTTGTTATCTATGCATGGAAACAAAATATAGAACATTTTCAATTATTGTCAATATCCATCCTTGACGCTTGTGGTTCTGGTGATCTTGTTTTCTTCGTAGGTTGTTCATATTCATGTTTTGAGTCTGCATCATCCTCCGAGTTAGACATAATATTCAAGGGCATATTTTTTTTCAGTGTGTCCACCAATTTCAGTGGCATCTTCATCTTCGGTGCTTTCATCTTCAAACTGCATCGGTTTGAATCACTTTTCCATTGGCATGGTCATCTGGTGAAAGCTATCTCCTTGTTCGTCCGATTCCTGAGGTAATTGTGCCAAAAATGTATCAAGGTGGAAATGCATGAAATGTTATTGTCATGGATGCATTGATTTTTTCAAAATAATACTGCAACTTGTCCATTCGTGTCTGAATGTCATTTCGCTGTACACGGTTCTTTCCTAAAACGAAACAGGAGATAGTCAACTTTGACACCCTATGGCTGCCCGTGTGTTTCAAAAAAGTTATGTCCTCCTCTATGCATTTTACATGTAGCGTTTTGTAATCGGATCGCGAATTTCGAAGATACAGATTTAGTACCTGTTTTTCCAATTGAAACCACTGTGTGTCAGTTGTTATTTGAATATGATATCTTGAAAATACTGTACCAAGCTTTTGCCTAATTCAGAAATTTTTATTTCAAACGAGTATACCCCACTAAATATAAAAAATAAATTATTAACCAAAAATGATTTTCTTAGAACCCTATAAAGGCTACAAAGATACAAAACATTTTTCGAATTAGGCTAGAAGCCAAAAAAATTACAAACGTTAATAAAATTTTACCTGCCCGAAGTGCATGGAACTTAACATCTTCGCTCGTGAAGAATGTAGGAAGCTTATCTTCTTCGGTTTTATAGTATACTGATCGGATTATATTCGTTTAGTAATGGCTGATTTATTTTCAAAATATTTTATTATTCTGCCCCACTGTGCACTGTGCAACAAAAAATTAGTCCTTCCTAAAATGAGTCCCAGATGTAAACTTTAAAAGCGCCGATAAACGAATCAGAAGTTAGAACCTTGTCAATTTCAAAAAACTTAAGACTGTTGTACAGTGTAATAATAACAAAATGCATTAACTATTTTAGGACTACCTTAATATGAAAATATGTAGTTTTATTTTTAGTAAATTTTTAAGAAAAGAGTGTGTTCTAATTACAAGTTTTTTTAATTCCTTATTCCTAAGAAGCATTACTCTTTACTAGATTTCACACACTCTTAAGAAAGTCCTTCCTAAAAGCTTTACGCTCTTTACTAACAATGGCAGAACAAAAGGCAGACAAGCTCTCTTTTATTTTTTAAAATTTCAGACTTTCGTTAAGGAGACTTATGTTGCTAAGCACAGTTTTTTTCTCTCATTTTCTTTGGAAAATAGCAAAAGAAAAAAATGGGAAATATATTTCCCTTGATATTAATGTGGAAAATATAACACGCGATTGCTTTTCACGGTGTTAGTGGTGGTGGAAATTGCGCGAAATTTTTTCCTTATTATAAAATACACAAGTTTATTTGTATGTTTTTTTAAAGCGGTTTTGCAAACAGAATTTGTGATTGGTCCTTTAGCTCAGGATGTTGGATGTTAAGAAACTATGCTGGTTGCAGCTAAAAGCTAAAACAAATTTTATTTCCCACAGCAGTTTTATGCGCATAATTATTGTATGTACTTTTTTCGTTTTTATTCTATATGATCTTTTTTGCTGCTTAGTTTTATATTTAAGTTAATAAGGAATGAATAATGATGTTCTATCTCTGTTTAACATAATCAGTGATTAGGGGAAAAAGCATGAAAAAAAACTTGGTTTATTTAGTTAACCAAATAAAAGTCCTTTAAAAGAACTAAATTTGCCAAGAGTTGAATGAGATAAGTGTAAAAAAATATTATAATAAGGGATTGTTTACTTAAGCGTTAACAATTTCCGTTTCCTGTTGCGTTGAGCTTATATTTTCACTTAACTACTTTTCCTTTCTTTATCTTTACTTACAAAAATATTTGGTTTTGAGAATTTCTTTATTCATACTTTTACATATTTATTTACATACATACACATCCTTTTTACTACAATTTCAGTTCCTAGCAAATGTCCTTGAAATTCTTCAGACGTTACTTGCTGTTTCCTTTCGTTTTTTTGTCTGTGTTTTTTTTTTCTTTCATACATATATTTTGTCCATTTGTCTTTCCAAATCATATATAGTAGATGCAAATGTTTTCAGTTGAACATATAAACTAATGAAAAATAAAAAAAGAAGCAAAACAAAGTCATCAGCAATCGTAGCATTGTACTGTCTGTTAGTGTTACAATATAAAAATCAAGTAACATACCAAGTCTTTGGCAAAAATGTATGAAAATGTTGGGCTAAAAAATTCGTATCAACTCTTTTTTATTTTTCAGCTTTTACAGAAAGTAAAAATTTAAATCTAGAAAATATTGACACATCGTTTCTTGCAAACTACTGCTTTTTGATACATTTTAACATTTTAATATCCTCCTCCTAGAAAATCCCTTAGATAAATTGTTTGCTTATGCAAACTACCCCTGTCACACTCTTTACAATTGTGTGATGTAGGGAGCTGTGGCTTTTTTTTTTGCTTTCCATAGCCGGAAGCTTTTGTGACATTTCTTTTATTGTTTTTATTGCTTTTCTACATAAATTGTCTTCTCTCTAAATAAAAAAGTAAGCAAAAAAAAATATTTAAAACTGTATAGAATTCTAAAGAAAAATATTTGAATTGTTTGTCTTTTCGATTTGTCTGCCATGTATCCCTATATCCGTTTTCGTGTGCTCTCCAAGTGCTTTATATGTAGAAGTCCTTGTATGTATGCATGTATATACGAGTGTCTGTCTTGATTTGGCCACTTGTTTCAGGATGTAGGTGAGTGCTGTTGTTTTGCAGTTAGAAGTTATAAGGTTGAATGACTTTTTTAAAGGATTAAACTTAATTGGTAAAAAATATTTGCATAGAACGGGCATGTAGAGAAAATAAGAATACAAATTTAGAATACAAATTTAGTTCTTTAAGCTCTTTATGATGATGTTTCATACTTTCTTTTTCTTGTCAAAAAAAAAATAAATAAGTGTTATAATAATTTTTAGGTTTAATAATATTTTTAAACTTAAATACAGTTTATTGTATTAGAGAATTTAATAGCTTAACTTTTTGTCCATATTGGATTTTAAAAGGATTATAAATTCATGTTTTGCTTCGTAAGTAACATTCAATACAGCAAAAATGATGTTTTAATACTCAATGAACATAATATTCTTTAGATATATATGCAAAGAAATTTTATTATCTTGGCTTGAGTTCGGTTTGAATTTAATTTTCAATCAAATTAAATATTTTTAGAGAAAAATAAGAAGAATATATACAGGAAACATTTTGACTGCGCGGAGGCTTGAACTTACATGTTTCGAGACCTCTCGGTTTACTCATTAGAGTGATCTAAGCGGTAAGGAGCTCTAATGAGTAGACCGGAGGTCTCTAAACATGTAAGTTCAACCCCTCAACGCAATCAATTTTTTTTTCGCCCTACAGCTTCACTTTTTTTCTATTTAACAATATAATTCCAAATTTATTATTAGGCTAAGGTTCGTAACGTCATATTCAGAAAGAATTGGACATGATTAATATTCTAAGGAACAAAGGATATATTAGCATCAACTTAATTTTTTTAACGTATACAGCGGAACAGAGTAGTAGTGCCACTTTCAGAAGCCGCTACACTTCGATCGTCAGTGCTCACGTGTATTTTGCTAGTCACCACTTGTCAGGTTGCTGTGTTCAATGTGATTTTCATTCTTATATATACAACGTTTTCGTGAAAATTGAATACGAGAATTAAATCACTTTCAAGTTAATATTCAACTGCACCTTCCCAGCGATGCCATTGTTTTATTTTTCTTCAGGCTAGCATCGCTACCACTCAGCCACAGAGGCACCCTAGGTTTCTAATATCTACAATTATACGAGCGCGCGAAAGATTCGGAGGCTCGTAAGTTGCGCTAAATACCATCTAAGAATACACGACAGATTCGGAAAGTTGTATAGTCGGCTAAATACGTGTTATATACACTAGATTGCTAATAACTACTATTTTACGAATACACGAAAGATTCGGAGATTCGTGTGCTCGGCTAAATAAAATCTGCGAGTACACGAAAGATTCGAAAGTTCGTATAGTCGGCTAAATAATTGCTACATACACTAGATTGCTAATAACTATTGTTTTACGAACACACGAAAGATTCGGAGGTTCGTATGTTCGGCTAAATATAATCTTCGAGTACACGAAATATTCGCAACCTCATGCAGTCGGCCAAATACGTACACTAGATTGGCATTAACTACAATATTACGACCACGCGAAAGACTCAGAGGTTCGTAAGTTTGGCGAAATACGTTCTGCGAATACTCAAAATATGTTGAAGCTCCTATAGTCGGCTAAATGGCTATTGTATGCACTAGGTTGTTAATAACTACTATGTTACGAGCACACGAAAGATTTGGAGGTTCCTATGTTCAGCTTAAACTGATCTATGAATACACTAGGTTACTAATAACCACTATGTTACGAAGATACCAAGGTTTCGGGAGCTTGGCTATATACGATCTATAAATACACGAAAGATTCGGATATTTGAGTATTTCCTTAACTACTTGCTCCCCCAGTGATTATAAAACTGCAACCCTTACAGAATATTTCTCATCGGCTAAATGAGAAGTGTAACCAAATGTACATACACTATTATATTTATATATCGGTTGTTAGCTATGTAACCATAAGTTATTAATTTTGTAACGTCAAGTTATCGGAATAGAATAAATATCTTAAGAATATTCTTATATTGAGGGTGTTATAAGTTTGAAGTGTGTATCTGTGTATCTATATGCCCTAGAGGGAAAAGAACCTGTCACAAGACAGATCACGTGACTGGCTCCTAAGGACTAGCACCCTTATCGATTTCCGAAACTTTATATGAAAGAGACCAGTAACTTTTACATGGCGTTGTCATGGGGTCAGTTGACATAATTTTGTTTATTTTTTCTTAATATCAATCATAACCCCCGAAGCGATTAGCTTGTCTGCGGATAAGACCCAAACTGAAGGTACCTGTATTTTAAACAAATATTTTCTATTTGGAGATAGTCTGCTTATACAATGAGGGTATTTTGCTAATATTTTTGTTCTAGTTTTGTGACATCATACTTTTCACTTGTTACGATTTAGGAACAAGTATGTCGGAGATAATTGGTCCAACATTTCCCACAGGGTATCTCTATAGCTTTCTATCTGTGTTTCTGCCTCTAATAGCATAGATTTCAGACGACGGAATTTTGTCTAGAGTGATCTTAGTTTTGTTTGAAGAACATTTGTTCAGCCGCTTAGAATTTATCAACTGTTTTTTAGTTAATGAATTAATGATATCACTTCTGATCGATTCGCATTTGGCAATTCTAATATTTATTCCACAGCCGTTACCTGTATCGGCTGTTTTCAAAATTTTTAAATTAAGGTCGTTGTATGTATGTATAAATAAATATTTTTAGTTTTTCCTTTTAACATTTCAAAGTCAAATTTACAATCATTGTCGTCATTGTAACGGTCATCAAAACTGAAGTTATTAATTAAGTCAGTTTTATGAGTCTGATAAAAAACAACACACACACACACACACACATTTACTTAGAAAAACTATAAAATGTAGTTTGTCAGTGTCAAAAACCTTGTTTTGTCTAAAGTTATTTCCGTTTCCGTTGCAAGAACATGTTTGAACAATTTTCAAGGTCTCGGACATATGAATATAACAGACAACAGACTGAAACACAAAACAACTACCACAGCAGAAAGTCAGCTAACCCATACATACAAGCACACATAAATAGATGCATATGTATAAATGTACAGATCAATGAATGTCCTGTTTTTTCTGTCTTCTTTTTCATTTAAAATATCAAAAATCAAAATGAAGAACTTACCAGAACATGGGCATGTGTCCATGTAAGACAAATAAAGAAAATTTTAACATGATGTTAAGAAGAATTGAAAAACATAGAAAATGCCACCCTTAAAATAAGAATTACTATAAAAGAAAATAGTTTTTGCAAAAAAGTGCTAACAATAATAGTAAATTTATTGGTCGAATTATTTAAAGCGAAATTTTTTGTTGAGCATATTTATATTAAATTTATTGTCTCGTGTTTATATTGTTACTTTTTAGGAGGGTTTATGCAGAAAAAAAATTTATATATCCTCATAAATTAAATTATTTTAGCTTTTGTTTTTTATGTCATCACTTACTTTGCTCTTAACTCTTGCCTGGCAGACTCCTCTCCTGACTCGTCTCTTAACATTTGAAATTTGCCAGGTAAGCCATAAAAATACATTTAATTTAATATTATACAATAAAGTTTTTTGGCTTGTTTTCTTTTTTCAATATGTTTTTTTTCTGTTAGTGTCATGTTCATGACCAGTGAGTTTTATCCAATGAAAATATAAATTAATAAAGAACTATGAAAGCTGCTAATGCTGATTTGCCTATAGAATTAGAAATACGGCAAAGATCACAGCCTCAACTTAAGTGGCCCATAACTGATGCTTAGTTCGATGTGATTCTAAACGTCAGGATATATATATATATATATATATATATATATTTGAAAGCGTAGAGATCAGTTAAACAATACCCGAAATCCGCGAGAAAAAAATCTTCCCTTAGACAAAACTAATCATCTAACCGATCCCCAGGTGGTAGGGACTGTTCAGAGTTCTAGCACTGCCCTGGGGGGAATTTTATTCCAATTATCTTTAACGTGTATAGAAAATATTATCATCAGGTTTTTTTAATTAAAAGTTCTGTTTGATATATGTAGTATCGAAATTTAGTTAAATTTTTAATTAAAAATAAACAAACAGATACAAATTTTCAATCGACATATTAATTGATATTTAATTAATAATAGTAGTCAAGCGCTTTCATTTAATACCAATATCTCGGAGGCAGCCAATATGTCCCCGACTTGTGCTGGCCACCATTTTGTATTTGAAATTTTTTCATTGCGTACTGTATTCTAATCGTCAAACTTTTTCGCTTGATATCCATATTGAGGTGTTTGTAAACAAATATGACACAAGCAATGCAAATTAAATATTTGTTTTATGGGCGTTATGCAGTCTACTGTTTTAATTTCAAAATTTCATTGTGATCAAAAGTAAAGGCATCTACCAAATTTTAGATCAATCGTTCAACAGGAAGTGGGTAAAACTAAATATTACTTTTTGTGGGCGTGGCGCTGCCTACTTTTCTAATCACAAAATTTTATTTTAATGAAAAGTAAAGGCGTCTACAAATTTTAGATCAATCGGTCAACAGGAAGGTGGTAAAGCTAAATATATATATTTTTTTGGGTGTGGCGTAGCCCAATTTTCTTGTTACAATTTTGTATTGTCTTCAGAAGTAGAGGCAGCTGCCACAATTACATATCAAACGGTAAATAGGAAGGCATTAAAGCTAAATGTTATTTTTATGGGCGTGGCGCTGCCCACTTTTCGAACCACAAAATTTTATTTTAATGAAAAGTAAAGGCGTCCACGAAATTTTGAAAGTGAAGCCACCTTCCAAATTCCAGATCAATCGGTTAACAAACAGCAAGGGGGTAAATTTTCAATTACTAGATTCTTTCTACCAGACGAAACAGGCCTGACACAAACAAAGTAAGCTTAATAAAACCCTTGCAAAATATTTGAACTTGCAATAAAATACAAAAAATATTGCTGCCGATTTATTTAAAAAAGCATGGAACGGTCACTAAAACAGCACGGATGGCAGAAACGGACAGGTGAAAACAGCTCCATTTAAAACTAAGGCAACGATATTATATTTTCTCTGATACTGAATGGAACTGATACGGAATGGATAAATGTAAATAGACCTTTAACACTTGCAGATTTTCTCACAGTGGGTAACGCTCCCCCAATAGTTCACAAGAAGTTATGCTAATGATTTTTGCAAAATGGCTTATTAAAGTAATCTTTTTTAAAATTTCTATTCTTGATGGCATTTTTTGCTGGGCAATCATTTGTGGATGTGTTTATTACAAGTGCTTGAAAAAAAAAAATTAATACAATTTTATGCCTCAATAAATATTACATTTACATTATTTCATTTTTTAAATTTTGTTTTGATATAAAATAATAAAACCACCAAATATTAATATGATTTATGTTTTCTATAATAAATGGCAAAATGTTGTTAATATATATTTTTTAATAAAAAGTTCATACTTTTTTCACTAGCCCAAGAAATATTAAATTAGTAACTGATAACAGTTGCTACAGTCACTTTTATTCAAAGCCCTTAAAGTAGGCAACGTTTTCGCAATACCAGAAGTAGGCTATAGTAACTGGTAGACATTAATTGCCTGATTGTGTTACTTCTCCTTATCAAAAAAAGATGTCAATATTTTACACATCAGCAACCACCCATAAGATCTGTAGACATGAATTCAATATTCCATTAAAATATATTCTGCTAAAAATCTTTTAAAGTCAAGTATATTCAATGCAATCTTGAAGTATGATCTTTTTTAGATCATTAACTACTTTAATCTTAATTGTCAATTTTAATTTTTAATTACGAGTAATAAATTATTAAAAAAAGTTACAAAATTATAGAATAGATAAGTAGCATTTATTTAGGTATAATTATTAAACAAAAAAAATTAAATACGTATCGATAAAAATCGCATTTGTTCACTTTTAGAGCTAATTTAGTGTTACTTGTAGATGCAAACGAACATAAAAGAAATATTTAGTAAAATATTTTACCCACAACAGCATTAGTTGGAGGTTGAATGTGTTAGTCCATCTATCTATGAATATTTGCTTTAAGTAACTCTGTCTGTATCTCTGTTTTTATGTCTTTTCTGTCTATAGATGTTTCTATCTATCCTTTCATGCAAATTGCAGCTGTCTTGCGTTTTTCGCTACTTTAAATTCAATTTCAAAATTTTTGTTGCTGTTCATTTAGTTTTTTTTTTTGTTTTTGTTTTTTGTTAAGAATACATTTGTGAATATGTATTGAATATGTAATCGTATGTATAGCAATAACTATTTTTACAACATTACACACTTAAAGACACACCATATCTATTTGAAATTCTGAATAATATAGTTAATACATTACTAAATTATTCACTAATTCTTGAAAAATTAGCGGATACAAAACAGAGTGACACACAGATGGACGAAACAGTTTAACCAATCTGGAAGTAAGTTTTTCCATGTGGACAATCGAAATCAGTTATCGGTTATGTTTAATCAGTCCCATTTTCGTAAAACTTTTGTTTTACATACGTTATCCGGTTGATATTGCTGACATGTATCTTACATCTGACTTGTCAAATCTCCCGCTGCAAAAGTTATACATGCAATGTGAAACATATGAAACATTGTCAGATGACATTTGCAGAAGCAAAGTCATATGAAAAATGTTCAATTAGAGCATGTTCTATTTTCATCTAACAAGGCATTTGACATCAGCTGTATTGAATTAACAAAAGTGTGGTTTTTCTATAAAAACATCAGAAAGCATAGAGCGCTTTATATATTTAAGAAAATTGTGCAAAACCTCTGCTGTTGTTAATACACGTGAGCAATGACGATGGAAGTGTAGCGGCTTCCGAAAGTGGCGCTACTCTGTTCTGCTGTGTATGTTGAAAAATTAAGTTGATGTTAATTTTTCCCTTGTTCCTTGGAATATTAATCATGCCCAACTCTTTCTGAATATAACAAAAAACATGTCGTCTTAAATCAGCGTAAGTAACCTCGTTATTATTTTTAGCATGCTGTTTTAGGAGCACCATATCAACCGCTTTACAAATTCACATTAACTTTAATGGGTTACATTCATAACAAATTGATATTTTTTGTTTATAGAAAAATTTTCTATTAATATGTCATTCGTTACTTTAATATTTATTCCAAAAATTCAGGCGAGTGTTAAATAAAAGCAAAATTAAAAAAAAAACAAATTGTGCTTCATTCGCAATAATTTGAGTAGTAAATAATTCTATTATATTAGACCATTTGCTTAAAATTTTATTGTGAAGCAAAACAAACATATAAAAAACTGTAATTCGTGACTTGTCCATTTGTATGGATTTTAATTTCATAGTTTCTAATTTGCATCTGGTTTCAGTGCCTTGTTATTGTTTTCTGTCTTAAAAGAGAAGAAAACTAAATTAACCGCAGCACAGATTTAAAAATATTATAGAGAAACACTAAAACTAGACGAAAAAACGGTATGCAGAATATAAGCAAAAAGCAAGGGGCATTACCCTTAAAAGAATTCATTTTATTTATTAATTCTTTAGTTTTGATTTATAGGAGTTCTTAATAATTAAATTGGGGTGAAATAATATAGAAATCATATCGTCCTTAAATGAGGTAACGAATGACAAAAATATTATGATAGCCCAAAAACAAAAACATTTAATACATATATTATTTTAGGAAGACTTATATTTCCACAATCTACAGATAGTTGCTCATCCATTACATATTTTAAAATTTTGATATAACAAACTTCATATATCCAATTTTTTCCTTTTTGTACGATGTTAAATAAATTTAGCCAGTATAAAAACCAATTACAACTACATAGGAAACAGTGAAGCTCTTCGAGTATCTTTTGTAGTATACAAAAGTATAATTTTTTTTGCTTGTAGTTCATCTATAAATTAAATTATGTTTAGAAATTATGCATGCATTTCTGTCGTTATTCGTTTGTACGATTTTAAGTTTCTCTAGTTTAGATGCCATGCCAAATAGCTACAACAAATAAAACAGCAACAACAAATAAAACAGCAACAACAATAACAATATCAAACAGCAACAGCCAAATAACAGTTACTACTATCATCTTGCTGCGTCTAAAATAACTTGGTTGCTACTTTAATGCCATGTTGTTGTAGTCGAAATGTGTGCAAATTTTAAGACCACCTTCCTTAGAAATAAATGCTTGACTATGCAGCACGAATAATAAATGTTTTTTTGTTGCCTGCTGTTTCTGTGCTGCATTTTGTTGCATTTACACTACCAGCAGAGTAGTATTAGCTCTATAAGAATTAAAAAAAGGAAAGAAACCAATACCTTTTTGAAACTCATTGTCAGTTGAACATCGTTACTCACTAATTCACATTCGATGTTTAACGTATGCGTTCGGTCAATGAGGTTAAATTTTGTTACAGTTCAAAAATTTATATATTTTTTTTATTTTACATTATTGAAATGCTTGCTGAAGGATTAGCCAGTTGAGGTGAGAGAACTCGTCGGTCGGTCGACTTTTATATATGCTCAGAGTTGGAGGAATTTGTATCAAACAAAGCAAAAGATATTATTTGTGGCTCTCAGTAGAAGTACGAGTACTTAGCAACGTTGTTCCTTATGACAATGATGAACAGGTACACTTTTATTCAATAATTTTTTTCTTTTTTTTAAGCATACAATTTTAGCAAACAATAAGCAATAACAATTCTTAGCAATAACCCGCACGAATGACAGTAGATGTGTTTTCTTTGGAAACAATGGAGTTTTTTGATAATTTCAATTAGTTCATTGTGTCTGGCAGTCAATTTTCTCTCTACATTAGCCCGGGTTTCATATACATATGTAATTAATTGTCTTATTTTTACATTGGCTGCTAAAGATTTAGAGGCATACATTTTATATTCCATTAATAAATTTAATAGCTTTTAGGTAATTTCTTGTGATATATAAAGTGATATACAGTTTTTCTAAATGTAGCAACAATTTTTTGCTACAAAAAGATGAAATATAAATACGAAAACATTAAAAATGTTGAAGTCACTTATGCAGGCCTTATCTCTAGTCAGAGCTATTAAAGCATTGTTGCTATCAACATATATAAATAATAGGCACGACGATTTTTTGTTATGCAATTAACGCTCACATTATACAATCGATTTATACTAAACGTATACGATTTTAAAGATATTTATTGAAACATGTGCACAATAGCCCAATTCACAATCTTGTGCAAATGGTCTTGCATCGTAGCATTTGCAAAATGGTATTGCATATTGATACTCACCACTTAACAATTGTTAGTGGTAAGTATAAATATACTATAACGTTTTGCAAATGCTAGGATGCAAGACTATCTGCACAAGATTGTGAATGGGGCTAATGTATAATTTTTAAAATATATAGCTATAGTATAGAGGGCACTATAAGCATTTAAAATTGACTTATACATGCGCACATAGTAGTTATGTATGTCTTAGGTTAAGTAAAAAATAAACAAAGCATAGATTTTCCTTTTGCAAAAACAAAAGCAATTGCTGTTGTTGTATTAAGGGCATCAGATTGAAGCTATAAACACTTAGACGACAGCAGGCTAACGCCTACAATCTGTCAAAATTAAAATACACACGTTTATATGAAAACGATTTTTTTGTTGACTTCACAGCTACACGACTTCACGACCAACGCTGTAGCTATCGCCAACTTAGCCTGATTTCTATTTTCATAGGCGACAATGAACAGATTAGTGCTGCCAACATTATGAGAAATATTAAATAAATAAGCGCTTAAAATATTTTGAAACTGGTCAAGAATTTGAAAATTGATGACAATTAAAAAAAAAACTAAAACTGTTGTTGGAATTTTTTTCGCCAATCTCTCTTGGCTACTGATTTTTGAGGTTCAAAACTTTTAATTTTTATTGGTTATAACTAAAATGCCTCTTTATTGGTGTATACATTTTTAAAATCTATTAACCCATTGCGAGTGAAATGCAATTTTAATTTATTCTGAACTTTATCTGACTTCACGTAAAAACACCATTATCTTAAAAAGCGGACGATACAACGGTACTTAAGCTTGTATACAGTTTTATAGAGTACCTTTCAAGCTTTCATTAGGTGTGTATTTCTGTGACTGGTGAAATGCGTAAGTTTTGGCACTTTGAAAATGAGATTTAGGAAATATATTAACTCATTTGACTCATAAGCTCATTTTCAAAGTGCCATAACTTACGTGTTTCATCGGTAACAGCTTTCAAGTAAACACTAAATAAAAGCTTGGAAGGTACTCTATAAAAGACCGTACAAGTTTAAGTACCGTGTATATACCAATAGAAAGGTATTTTAGAGCACTTTGAAATGATACTCATATCGTGTATCTTTTAATTTTTTTTTAATTTTTGACTATGCTGGTGTTCTTGATTATATTGTATTCTATTTAGCAGAGAAGAATATAAAAAAATTTAAGTATTAAAAGTACAATAACAATCAAGATGTTTTAAACTATTAAATTCATGTGCTTTACATTTTGCGGGATCTAAGTATATTTTGAATAAGTGAGTTTATTTTTGTACAGGTGATACATTTGAAAGTGGCACCACTAAAATATGTACTTCTACAACAAAATGTCAGTTATTTACGATGCAGCTGCTGTGTTCAAAATAATTAAGGAGCTGACTACACGACGATATTTGAAGCCAACAGCATTCGTAGTCGCGTAGCCGTGTAGCCGCAGTCGTCTAAGTGTTTATAATTTGAAAGTGAAGAGAGTTAGTTTTATTTGAAAGTATTTTTTTTTATTTTACCGTTGTTCCTTAATTTCAGTATAAGAAAATTACTGTGTGTTTTTAGTTATTTACACAGGCCAACAAAATATTTTTTTTTTGTGGTCTGAAAGCTAATAGATGCACATAGCACTGAGGTTTAATGCCTATAAATTACTTTTTTGAATTGATTCTTGTTCTCCACTAAAATCGATCTACAACTTTTGATTTAATTAACAATTAAAACAATAATCATGATTTTATGGAACGATAACATTTTAATTCGTATGTGTATATGTGATTATGACGATGAAACTCCAGAGCATATTCTGAAGGACTGTGAAGCGTTATGCTACAGAAGCCAATTGGGCAAGCACCTATTGGAGGATTCGGAGCTGCCAATCTTAAGATTCCTCAGAGGAGTAGGTCTAGATGAGGTGATCTAGCACCTGGCAGGGGATACAATGGATTTACCTCGGTCGCAGTGTCCTGTGTTTCCCGTTTAGCTTAATTCATTCATTCATGTATCTGTGTATGTATGTATGTTGTATGGAAATTGCAATATCTATTAGAGGGTTGCAAAGTGTACACAAATGTACTCGTAGATTGTACTCGTATGAATTTCGTGTGTGCATAGATGTATGTTCTTATGTATATAATTACGTATACATGCATGTATATGTGTGTACATACATAGCCACGACCAAATATACATATATATATATATATATATATATATATATATATATATATATATATATATATATATATATATATATATATATATATATATATATATATATATATATATATATATATATATATATATATATATATATATATATATATATATATATATATATATATATATATATATATATATATATATATATATATATATATATATATATATATATATATATATATATATATATATAACTATATATATAAACACATATATACAAAAAAACATACATGCATACACACACAAACATACATAAGAGTACTTTCGAGTATATTCGTGCAACCCTCTAATATCTTTCAATTGAGTATTCTCACTTAATTGTTAATAAAATCAAAATTTGGCGATAGATTTTAATAATATATGGCTTGTTTTGTTTGGAACATATCAACCTATATTCTCTGTAGGAAAATAACGGGTTGTTTTATATTTTTATTTTTATAAATTACAAAATAAATAAATTTAAAATTTTCTTAGAAAAATGTGTTTTTTGCCAACACTAAACTTTATAAGAACATACTTTGAAGTTAATTTTAGTACACATTTTTTGTATTTTATTTAATTAAATGGAACAGCTAGCTCTCGAGTTAAAGCAAATTATATGAGGCGAGCTTCTTATAATGATAAATCAGAGTAAATAAAAAAGCTAAGTTATAGGGGTTGAGCCTCAGTACCCCAGCCAACTAAGTTCATGTTAATCTGTGTTATAGTTGCATTGTAATTTGTGTGGCTGATTTCTTAGAGACTATGTATAGCATAGTCAATGGCGTTTTGATAATACTTCTATGAATATTAACAAAATGTATAGGAACAAAAAAAAAAATAGTTGCTTCCATCTAACAAAATGTATTCTTTTAATGCCTAGAATTTTTCTATACTTGAGTTTCTATTCCATCACCACATTTTCACTAAAAGTAAATTCAATAATCTTTATTCTTTAAAGAACACTTTAAAAGCTTTAATTGAATTCTCTTCAAAAACCTCAAAAGTCTGCATTCAATTATACTTTATTTCTAATTTCTTAATAAATATAAATTGCCATTGTGGTCTCCTCTGCATTAATTTCATTATTAATTACTAAAATACTTGTCTTTATAATGGCAAATTCTAAATCATTATAATGCAAACATGTATCTGCTATAAAATACAAATAAATATTATAATGCAGGTAGGAGTGTAGCAGTTAATAAATTTATACAACCACATAAATGCAACATCTCATCAAATATAATTTCTATTTCTCTATGTACTCTTATAGACCTCGCTTTTTTGTCTCTGCTCTGTCAATAAAAACAACTTGGCTTAAACTTAAAACTTTTATTGCAAAAATTCTGTAGTTAAGTTAGAGTATGAGTGGATGTTGTGTTATAGCCTGCACTTAATTACTGACCTTACCCACTCTGTATTCATTATAGAACATTGCAAGATTTTATAAAACAACTTCTTTCTTCAAAATACAAAAAAAAATTGAAGTATCTACGCATGTCTTAGCCAGGCCATAAACATGTTAAACTTAAACTTAAAGATGAAACCTGTTTTGTTTGGCCTTAAATCAAAAGAGCTTTGGCCTAAGGAAAACTCTTTCATAAGAGTTTTTGTAGTCTTGTTTTTTGTTAGAAATTTTAAGAGTCTTTTTTCTTTTCTTGTTTCGTTAAGTTTCTTTTTTTTTGCCTTAAATTTCCCCTTAATATTTTTATATAAATTGTTCTCTTTTTTCTTCTTTTTTTCATGACGTCATAGATTTTTTTCCAAAAGTCATAAGTTTTTTTTCCAAGAGAAGTTTGTTTTCATTTCAATCTTGATTTGGTTTTCTTTGTTTGCTTTGGCTGCCTGCAGTATTGGGATTTCATTGATTGTTTGACTGGTCAATAAGAGAGTGAGTGTCTAGTTTCCTTGATTTTATTCTTGCTTTTTTATTGTCTTATTTAATTTTAAGTTGCCGTAATAAAAATTTATTGTGGCAAGATTATAAAAGATATTTTAAGGCTTTTGGAAGGTGTTGAATTGAAAAGACGTAGAAGTATAACAAAGTTATCATGATGTAGAAAAAAGTTTTGGAGATCTGATGTAAAAAGCAATAATTTTGAACGGATGATTTTTGAAAACGGAACAAAAAAATTAAGTTCAATTTAATTTTTAATTAAATTATTTTTATTAGGAAGAATTCCTAAGGGCCGTAATAATAGAAAGGACAAAGAAAAATTTTGACCGTAGGAATGTTGTACTGAAATCATGATGTTTCGAGACCAGTCATGATCTCATTATTAGAATTCTTGTCCGCTTAGACGTTACTAGTCAACTAGCTTGATATCCCGACTAGAAATTTTCCCAATACTCATATTGGGGCCCGATTGGGAATGCATATGGCACATCCAAAAGGGTTATCCCATTTGTGATTTGATCGGGAACTTGTTGGGATAGCCCATCTACAAATTAATGACTTAACAAAAGTTCTTCCCAAGTGGGAAACTATTGGGAAATTGTTGGGAAAATCTAACACAGATTTTTAATCGTATATTATGCTCATCTTCAACAGAGGTAAATGTTTCATACTTTGGTCCCTTGAATAGCTTCAACAATTTTAATTCAATATTAGAGTTTGATATTTTCCCGATTTGAGCAAATTTTTGCAAGATTTTGATATTTCCCCACAGGAAACCAATCGTGTCCCAAATACGTTTCTGCGTTACATCGGAACTGGGATCCCAGTTAGATCCCAAATGTGTTTGCATAAAAATTTCTAGTCGGGATCCTTTAACTTTATTCAATTTGGTTGAGGTACCTTATAGTTTTTCCAGCTTTCAATTCGGCTAAGGCATCCTGTATTGTAGCTTCCGTAATATTCAAAGGATCCCGAAATTTTTAATGTTTGAACACTAAACAAAAAATTAAATTATTTTGGGTATTGAACATTAGCCTTATTCGTCATGTGCTCTACATTTTCGTAGGTATATTTTATGATAGATAAAGTCTTTATATGATTGAATATATGGTTGAATATATGGTTAACAAATATTATATGGTCCAAAACAACCATATATATGGTTCAAAATTACAATATATGGTTTAAATAACCATATATATGGCTCAAAATAACCATCTAAATGGTTCTTAATAACCATATAAATGGTTGTTAATAACCATATATATTGTTCTATATTATCATATATGTGTTGTTTTCTTAATCGTATTTTGATTATTAAATTGACAGCAGCTAAGAAAATTTCATTTTTTAAACTAAAATCAAAAATAACATTTTTCAACTGGTCAGTGAGTGTGTTGGATCTGAAATAAAAAGTATTATCTATTTTCAGATAGATATAGACATACATATTTGCTGATACATGTTTTATTTACAATCGGCCATGTTCTGAAAACCATTTAGATTTGCAATATAGCAGCTATTCACTTAATTTTTATGTTTCAGATTTTTTATCCGAACTAACCTAGAAATGCACCAAATTGTCCGATTAAAAGAACACCGTTTTTCTTTTTCAAATGATTTTTACAACATGTCCGAATATTAATTGCTAGCATTTATCAGTTTTTGTTATTTTTTATTTATTTTTTTACTTATTTTTATTTTTCAAACCCAGCGTCACACAAAAACAAACCAACAGCTCTCAAGTAAAATAAAAAATTGACAAAAAAGCATTCAACCAAGGAATAGAACCAAAACTTTTTTGGAAGCGGAGAGTCATGTAACCATTTTTTGATTGGAAGTAAACTGTTTTAAAATAGTATGGACAAGAACCACATTTTATTGTTATACAACCATACTATTGTTGAATTTTTAAACATACCATGACTGTAACCAGTATTTTTTTTAGCAATAATATTGTTAAATTCAACAATGTTGTCATTAATATGCATGCTAATAATGTCATGATTAAATGTAAGCATGAGTTTTTTGTCATAAGCTAATTAAAGTTCACAATTGATTAAAACAATAATAAGTTACTTGCCACAACCATAAGCTATATCTCGAAACATGACACTGTTGAAATAGCCATGCGTGTACTTAAGAGCAATATTTAAAAAAGGTAAAGTTTTTTCAGTTTTTCTTTTTTTACGAGTTTTTACAACGAAAATATTTTTTAGTTTAGCGTGAAAAAACTTTTTTTTGGTTCCTAGTAAAAATATTAGAATTGTCCATTAAAAATAAAAAAATCTGTACATAATGGAACGAAACTGAAAATGGATTTTAATTTAGCAAATTAAACTCGTTATATTGCACAAAAATTTATTAAAAGGACATTTTCTTTGTAGACCAGTGCAATTATAAGAATGATCTAATGCTGGTTATCTAATTGTGTGATATAATTTGACTTCACACAATGTAATTTAATAATAATATATTGCTCAAAATATTATGATTGCATTAGGCCATTAAAAATTCGTCTGTTACTTAAAATGCAACCAATTTTATACAACAATTAAAATGTAAATTTTTTTGAAAACATTGTAACTAAATTGTCTTTTGGCACATATTCTTGAACATTTTTTTATTTTTTTTTTATTATAAATTCCAGCCGCCGCTGACTTTTTCAGTTGAAATTAACTATTAATAAGGTAATAAACTCGATTTTAATGAGCTTATAAATAATTGATTAAAATTTTTATTTTAAGGCTTCTTTCTACCACTGCCACTGGCATTTACTAAATGGCTAAGAAAGAGCCCTAATCTCATTGCTAAAATTTATTTAATTTTTTACGAAACAATTTCATATTTTATTTAGTTTTAAAATAACTTTGTTGCTGAGTAATAAACACGCATGCATTTTTCTTAATAGTCACTTCGCTCTCTTTGTTTTAAAAAGGAATAATACTAATTACAAAAAATGTTTGTATGTATATGAATTTATAATTAAATGTGTTAAGCATACTAAGTAGCATTACATTTATAGTTTAATAAATTATTGTTGGTTTTAAAAAGTATTAAGGAACATGCAACATAAAAAGATAAGGGCAATAAAATGTATTAATTAAAGCTGTATAGAAGGTGAATAACTTGTAATGGATAAATTTATTGATTTTTTTTAAGATTTTACATTTGATCCAATAAAATTTTTCATTTGGTTTTAATACTTTTTTAAAAAATATATACGCGGCATTTACATCTGGGTTTAATTTTAGGGGGAGTTAAGTTAACACCTCTTTTGTAAATAGATAAAGCGAGTCGGCATAGGAAATATTGTAAACCTTACGTTTAAGGTACAAGATGCGTTGCACACTTTTATGTAAAGCATCACCAAAAACTTTTTTATGGAGCATTTTTACCACTTAACTCTTCGTTGGACATAAAAAACTTTTCAGCGGCGATATAGAGAACTGAAACGTTTTACAAAAATATTTGCCATAAAACTCTATTACAGGTCTTCAAAGACATTAAAGTTCCACACTCAACTTGAACACTAAAAATCATTCAAAACTTAAAATATGTCTAAGGCTTAATTTCGTGCTTATTCACAATTATTACGTGGAGTAGGAAATCAAACGGGACTGGATTGTCTAAGTCCCGAAAAATACCGGGATCACGGGTTTTATCAGGATTTCGGCGTTTCTTGGGATATCAAAAAACTCAAGTTATAGAGTAATATATTTTCACTATGTGCATTCGTAATAACAATTATAAAAACTTAAGAAAGAAAAGCTAATTTTAGTGTATTTGAATACACATTTTAATATTTTACTGAAAATATAAAAATTTATATTTTACTGAAAATATAAATTTGGGAAAGAGGACGTTACAAAATCAAAGTTAATTCATTGAACTAGGATCTTAGAAAATAAATTAGATAAAACAATGATATTGATCCCTTAGCGATTGAAATTTCATTTCCCTCTTTTACTGAGTTATCCGTTGGCCAAATGACGCCACAAAAATGCTCTTAGTCGACAATAACCAGGTATTCAGCAAATCAAAGTTCTGTTATCTATTTATAGCTTTTGTGGTTAGTAAAATTACTATAGCACAAGCTCGGAGGATAATTTCCATGAAAGGAGAGACTATAGAGCTTCTGGGCTATCCGAAAAGATAGCTTTATGTGAGCCCTTATTTAAAATAATGACGTCACATGTTGGAATTGTCTCAACTTCCGCCAGAAATACCGTAGGCCATTTGCACATCGAAACAGATATTTTAACATTGGTCCAAAGACTAGCGCAATAATATCGGGCTTTCAATCTAACCGCAAGCCACCTTATATTTGTGAAATCCACAGTTGAACCAACATCGGCACGAGTAGGCTTGAATGCCCTAAGAGGAAAGGTGACATAATATTTTCACGAACTTCAGTTCATGGTTTATGCTGTCATTCGGCAGAGCTTATAGTTCTCTTTAACATATTGTACTCAGGGTCGATGATTGATTGCTGCCAACACAATGAACAGTGCTTCCAAGACATATCCTGTAAGCAGCCGTTGCTGCAGAGGATCTTATGAAGATCTGAATAGGCGTTGCACTAAGGCTAGATATATCCTGATTAAACCGATAGCAAGAAGATATACCAACATCCTGACCTTGCATAGCTTAGTAGCTTCTACAACCACCCGAGTTCTCGGCCACCATACAATCGCGACGTACGTGATATTAGGTCTGATATTCAGGCATGTTCTGCATTACTTGCAGAATAAAAGTGTTCGGAGTTGTCATAGTATTGTTGTTATAAATACTAATTTGCAACAAAAATGGTTTGATAATTCCGAACATTTTCATTCCGCATGGATACAGAAAATACCCGTATAATTTCATAAATCTACATGATAATTTTAGGGCTCATACTTCATCCAGGTGCATCCAGCACAACTCTAGATGCTTTTTCTGGCAGAAGAATCATATAAATACCCGACATCCATCGAATGAGGTATATTGTATCCATTTAAAGATACTATACCAAAATCGAGTTTTCTTTTAAGGGTGCAGTAGAGCACAAGCATCACTCATGACGCCTGAGAGAACATAGCCGAATTTTCCAGTTAGCATAACCGGCGTATCCTGTCAGTTCATGCCCACTCTCGCTACGAACATGGAGAAGTTCGTCTATCACCACCGACCAGTGGAGTGATGATGGAGGATACCCTTTGACAACCACAATACATTTAAAATCATAAATTAGTGCTACAATTGTTACTTTTCATCACGAGTTTTTAGTATAAGAATTTTACTTAAAAAGCATAATATATATATTTCGGGATTCCCCGGGATTTGTCAATGCCGCAAAATCCCGGGATTTTCGGGAACGGGATTTCGGTATTGGCATCCCTAGTTTAAGGTATAAAATGTGTTTTGCACTTTTATGCAAAAAACCCCGCGGGGAACATTTTTGGGGAACACTTCTGCATGCTATATCGCCGATGAAGGTGGGTTTTTTAGCCCTTTTTAAGAAAGGGATAAAAAGACCCATACGAGTATAATAAAGAGTTGGAGGGTTAAAAAATTTTACAAAAATATTTCTCTTGGTGTTCTACACAAAATTGCTAAATAACTTTTATGCCTTAAGCGTAAGGATTACACCATTTCCTACGCCGAGTCACTATAACTGTGTGCAGAAGGGGGCAACTTTAACTACCACTAAAATTAATCCAAGATATAAACTTTCAAAATTCCGATACATGTATATATTCATTTTTTATTACCTGCTGTCAGAATCAATCGTTAGAACTATGTTATTTATTTTTTTGTTATTGTACAGTGTAATCTAGTGGTATCAGACTTGATTCCATGTTTATGATTCTTAAGTTTAAATTTTCTGTCTTTAACGTACTTCCTTCTGAGTGTTGTATTTTTCTTCCGACGGGGTTTGCTTGAATTTCGATCGATTTTTCGTAATCACACCTAAAATTTGGCTGACAAAATTTCTATAAATGGAAGGATGATAATTTTCTTTGCTTCAATTTTTTAAATTAGTTTTTTTTTAAATATTTGGTCTTAAATTTAGCTTTCTCTATTTATTGAATCTTTATAAGACAAAGCATTTACTATCACAGCCAGATTAACAATAAAATATTATGAGCATAAAGTCTATATTGACATGATATGATTTTAAGACTTTTTATACTTGATTTAAGGTTTCCCGTTTAGATTTTATTTCTTGCCTTAAGTGTAACTCAGTATTATTCATATATTTGCTTTTTAATATAAAATTGTTGACGAAATTATTATTGTTATTACATGCAGAAAAATATCTCGCTAAAATCGTCGAAATGTTAATTTCATATATTTCTGTAGTGATTTCGTTGCAAAGGTATTTCATGTTTATTCAACATGATTTTATATTAACCTTTAAAAATTAGTTTTCCTTTTCCAATAACTACATTTTAAGTTGATTTTATATTTCAGTACAGTTAAATCAAAATGAAGTTCATAGTGAAATAATAGGAAGAATCATGTTGAATCAAAATTATTTCAAGTTGAAACAACGTAAACTTGGTACTGAAATAAGACGAAGAATCATGTTTAATCAAACATTATTTCAAGTTGAAAGAACGCGAACTGGATAGGAAACAACACAAGGAATAATGTTGAAACAAAGTTATTTCAAGTTGAAATAAAGTGAATTTAATGTAGCCTTTGTATTAATTATTTTACTTACGTGATGTATGTATATTAGCATAGACATAAAAAAAATTTTTATTGCAGTTGCCTGCCCCAACCCAAATTTGAGCTCGGGCTCATCTATCTCCATCCACAACAGCTTCAA
Organism: Panzeria rudis; assembly: GCA_956483635.1. NCBI lineage: Eukaryota > Metazoa > Arthropoda > Insecta > Diptera > Tachinidae > Panzeria > Panzeria rudis. Next base: position 8,104,193 of record OY101450.1, on the reverse strand, counting down.
ATACACTTTAAATATACACTAATATAAATACATGCAATCATAAGTAACATGAATTCAATTTAAATTCAACATGATTTAACAAACAATTTATTTGAAACTAAAGTTATAAATAGTCATTTTACCATTAAATAAAACGTTGACTTTTCATTGATTCTCTAAAGTAGATCCAACTTTAATTTAACACGATTTACAATTAATGTAAAACAATGATAATTTCAAATAAAGTCTGTACTTTTGCAAAAATGTAATATGATTTCCCTTCAACATTGCGACATCTTGATTTTACATTGGTATTTTTTTCTGTGTGTACTATTTCTTTCTAAAGGATATTAATATTCCCCATGCATCATGAAAGTGTAATCCTTATTAATTATGAAAAATACAGGACCATTGAAATCGAGATAAATAAATTATACATTTAACTTAATTAATTTCTCTCATACTTAAATTATTTATTACATTTATTGACATGTAATTATAATTTCATATTACCGAGAATACTGGCGAAAGTAAAAACTCCATTTACGCATTCCAAATAATTATAAATATGAAACAGTTTTTAATTTCCTGACAAAAATGAGTTTTTAATGAAGTGAAAAGTATTTATTTATCCGAAATAGCAAGTAAATGTTGCCACACAGACACACACACACACACATATCTCACACACTCCCAATAATATGTTGCGTGAATGCGTAAATGGGATAAACAGGAAAAAAGGAAACAAACAAACTTCACATAAATATAAAAACACTTCATTTTGAACTGGAATTATATGAATTTTTCATGGGTAAGTTAATGTAACGGAAATAAATTAATTTTATATGAAGTATAATTTCAAAATTAAAAACACTTTTTGGTAAATTCAATTATTAACTGTTGCCTTTTTAACATTTTGTTAGTGATAAAATAAAATGACCTCCGGTTATTGTAGCAAAACTACACAATTTTATATAAAAATCTTTACATATTGTTACCGCCTTTTTTAAGCATAACAATTTATCTCTGACAAAATATTTCAATTAACACTCAAAATCTACAATTTAAAATAAAAATCCGCTACTTTTTGTCTGTTTGTATATTTTATATTGTTTAACATGAATTTTTTATTTCTTTAACACAAAGTCCTTATTTCATTTAACAAATATTTTCAATTTCGTAATTTGTTTCATTGTTGTGGGTCTGAAAGTTCTTAAGTAAATCTTGTTTGTGATTATCGATTCTTTTCATTTTAAATAATTCAAATTATGTTAATTTTTCTTGTTGCTAGCGTTACCTTTTTAACAGTTTAATGTTTTAGGTATAACGTTTTGTAGCATGTAAACGCAAATGTGAGATGCGATAAGTGACTGCTTAATATTTTTTAAGACTATTGGTCGAAGTAAAACATTTTATTGAATCGGAATTTTGTTTTCATTAAATTCATTAACATTGAAAAGTTTTATTATTGCGATTTATTTGACATTTATAGTGTATTTACTGCGTTATTATTATAAAAAGACGTCGAGCTCAATAATAATAACGTAATAAATTGAAAAGTTTTCTTCGAATTAAAATAAAATATTGCTCTAAGAATCACAGCTAGACTCCACCAAGTTTTCTCTTTGAGGGTGAGACGCTTAGATTGAAGCAAAGTATACAATTTTTTCGTGTGGTGCGTAAAATGGCGTCATCCGGAAGTTTAATAATCACATACATAGATCGACAACGATCATCAAACGGTAACTTTTTTGAATATATGATGGAGTTTCGACATTGGCTGCTTCTTTACACTGGCCAAACACGGGCGAACTTTTATTGTAATCCTATAAAATGAGTGCGAAACAGCTTAAATAAGTATTTTCAAATTCTAAATTTATTCGCGACAAATCAGTAAACAATTTACTTTCCATATGATTGAAAAATCCGGTTTGCAACATATCGAGGGTTTTGTGTAAAAAGTACTGATCTCACACTATTTTCACAGCAGATTGACCCATTTTACACAACACCATCGATATTTAGTCCTCAAAAAATTTAATTTATGTTTCGAATCATATTTAAAAAGGTCCGGTCTCCTCCCCACTGCTTTGAGACTTCTAGAGAGGTAACAGCAAAAACTTTCTGTATTCTTGGCATCGGTAGTACTTCTTTATTTTATTACAAAGTAATGAGTGGTACTTATTTATCTTATTAATATGCACCAAAGTAGAACTACTACTAAGTAATTATTAAAATAAGTGCGTATTTAGTTCATTATCTGTGGTGTGTTAACATTTGTTTGTATATGAAAACAAATTTTTCGTGCTTTGTCTTATAAGTCTGAATAAGTAGAGCGTTTTTCTTGATATCACAAAGAGCACAGGCTCATATCCCAGCTGGGCCAAAAACATGTGTGAAAAAGTATAAACAAATTCATCTTTAACTTTTTTTATTTTGTTTATTTCACTACTTTTTTAGCTTCAAGTAAATCAAATAATAACTGTAACAATGTAATTACATTTGCAAGGGTTACCCCATTTGTTTTGAACTTCTGAAACAAAAATAAGTCGCTAACGAGTCAAGTTATAAGTAGCTACGATTTAAATCCTCATATATATTTTATGCCTACTGGTAAGCAAGGTCCTAGCTGGTGTAGGAATAGAAACATTATTTTGGCATGGCTGCCTTCCAAACAGTCCCAGTTAAAATGTTTTCTGAGCTCTTATAGTGGAAACTTTTGTACAGTTGCAGATACTGTGCAATCTTATTGGCATAAGTTCATCCTTCAGTACAGACCTCAGCTACATTATATTATTTTATAACTAAAAGTCACGAACATGAAATCACTCCTAATTCTACTACTCCACATGCCTTAGCAATGCCGAATCTTTCTGACCCTGATATACATAGAAGAATTTTATTTCTGTAGCATTTCTAGAAAAACAATAAGAAACAACTACTTTCGCTTGAAAATTCCAATCCAAAATTTTGAGCGATATTTCCGCCTGTTGTTGCCATAATGTCGAATAGCCAATCGAACACTTTGGGAGTGATAACCCATTAGGACTTGAGCTCTAATGGACAACTTACAGCTATAGAAACTGTACGCCAGCCCATGGTAACATTGAAAATTATATTACTGGCAAGCCGGCAGATAAAATTTATTGGTATTCTGCTGCTCCAGTAAAAATATAATATTTTCTGCTCTCACACTGTTGAAGGCTGCTTCTATATCAGAAAATATATCCGCCTTATTCTACAAATATTTTTAGATCGCACGCAGCACTGTCTCAACTGATTTGCGCTTTGCAGCAGCATGTCGAGAAATAGAAAAATCAAATGGCGAATCTGTAAACAAATTAAGGGCGACAGCTGTAAGCCAGACTGGAAACCCCCAAATCACTATAGAGCACTCTATAAAAATGATAAATATGAAAATCGATTTTAGGAAAACCCTGGAATATCTCTCTAATTTCAATATGAAAGTGTTCGAAAACTCTAGATATTTGGAGCAATTAAAATAGACACTATTTTTGAAAAGGGTTCGAGAAAGATATCTCTCGGCCCGGTTCAACGTTTTGAACTAAAGACACTCGAAACAGTTTTCCAATTCCTAAAAAAATTAAAGAATTTTTGGAGTATCTAAAAAATAAACGATATCTGCAGCAATCGGCAGTGCTTTCTTAAGCAATTGCCTGAAATTTATTTGAAATAAATATTTCATGAAAATTCTCGAAATCGAAGTCGAACCAATGAAAGGACTTGTCTTGTGGCAGGATCTCTTCCCTCTAGGTTATGTACAGACCACAAGCACCGCAACCCAAAGATTATTTTATGCAGCCCAAATGCTTACTAGAGTAGATTAAAGATACACTTAAGAGGGAATGTGCACTGCCTTTCTTCTTGTGTTTCGCAGTGTCTACCTAGTTTGGCCTCAGAGTTGCCAATTATAAATTGGTATCGTCTGAGGCCGCAGTGCCCGGTAAACCAGCCCGTTAGTAATCTAAGGTAATTTTTTTTCCATTAGCAGTAGCTTTCGGAATTTGTTTTCGGACAACGTAACGAACCGTTTTGTTTATCTGAGAGGACTGAGGAACTGCTCTCTGCTTTGTCATGCGGGTTAGACAACCTCCTATCCTTTGCACCATTTGTCAGTTAAATTTTTGACTTGTTACTTGTTCTGGGGCTTGTTGTTACGATCTGATAAAAAGTGTTTCTTAAAAAATCCGGATGAAATTAATACCTTCTTTTATTAAAAAACCGTGGAGCTAAAAATCTTTGCATATAAATTTTTTTTCTAAAGTAAAATGCAGTTATGGGCCTAAAGTCTTCAAGGTTTATTTAAGTGCTATTCCCTCCCTTCCTCGCCTTTTGAATGAAGACCAATAAGCATAACGTACTTGGTTGAATAAAATAAGACCACGGAGCATTTTAACAAAGATCAGCTGGTATAATACCATAGAGTCGCTTTTATTTACGCGAGTAAAATATCTTCATGGACCGTGTGCGACTTTTACTGCTTTTTAATAAAAAAAACTCTATCTACGCTTAAGCATTCAAGTAGAATCAAGAAGATTCCATTTTTACAGACCCCTCCACTCGTCAGTATCAATCTATGTAGGCTCGAAACCAGATCTCAAGGCCGGGAGTAGGAAGTATACCCAACTCGTTGCATTAAGATACCTGATCAGGGCATCTAGATCAAACTCTGATAGCTCTGTTGCCCAATAATTTGTGTCTCGACAGGCGCAATGCCGAGAACTCGAGAAGAAAGTGAAAAACTATTTCTTCATTACTTTCATCAAGGCAACTGCTGCAGAGCGCATTGTAGGAAAGGACTATCCCGCTAGCATGTTTACCGTTAACCTTGTAGCCCGTCACTAATACGACGAACCTCGAGATGTCCCTACGATTTCTATAAGTTAGTTGGATTGTGCGCTTATCATTGTAACAAGGTCACAACTTCCTTGCTACCTTACACGTGTTCAACCTGCACCATCTGTCGTCACTTTTCTGACGATAATTTTTGAAAATAAAGTTTCCAATAGTGCCAAGCGGCATGGATACCGATTCAGCAAAGGAGGTGGCTATAGCAGAGCCAGCTCTGGCCAGACCATCTGCCTGTTCGTTGCCAGGAAAGTTGCTATGTGCGGTAACCCAGATAAGAGTAACGTCAGTCTAACCACCTAATCCCCCATAGTGTAGTGGATAGTGGGCTAGACTATTAACCAGGAGGTTCTAAGTTCGATTCATGAAAGAAAACAATGGAGCTGACAATATTTAATACTATCTGGAAATTTTACTTAATAAATTACAAATTTGATTACAATTTTTATAACCAAAATAAATTTCTTTATCAATTGAACTGGTCATAATTTATATTCTGGTAAAGAAAGATTTGTTTAGTAACAAGCAAAAGTTTTATAAATATTTTATTTATATAGAAAACTTTTAGAAAAAATAGATTTTGCCAAGTCACCAACATACATGCTATTAAATATTCTACTGCAGCAAATCTAATATGATTTTAATGTCTTGAATATATTAAGGTTTGATTTTCCAAAATACACCTTTTCATACATAAGATTTTATATATAAACAATTACATACATATGTAGAAGAATATTATATAAATATGTATATAGAATTTCTTCTGTATATAATAGAAACATTTGTATGGATGTATACATGGTTTGTATATAATTTCTAATTAAAAATGTTATTAAGGGGAAACTTCTCCAAGTATATGCATTAATATGCCTTTATATATAAAAAATGTTCAAATTAAAACACACAGAGAGACAAAGATATATTTAAGAACCCAATTGGAAATTAATGGCCTGAAGAAATATATGTGAATATTATGGCTATTAGTAGTTTTTAAACTGTTAAATAAGAAAATTATAATTTATGTCATCTTCTTTATTTGATATCTACTTTTTATAGCCTAAAGTTTCAGACTAGTTATTTGAAGAAAACATAAAATAAAAACTAGTGGTCCAATTTGTATTTAACTTTAGAAAATTTTGATATCTTGAATTGATAAATAATTCGCTGTATGAAATTTCCAATCACTTAAAAATATGTTCACATATGTATGTAGATTTGGTTGCATAAACACATTCAAAAACAATTTAGTCATAAATATAGCTGGACATGCACATACATGTACTAGTAAATTTATATACTACATTATAAGAATTTTGTATTACTATTTATGTAAATGCTGGTATACAAAATTGTTTGTAAGTCCAGATGCAAGCAGGCAATATTAAGAAATTGCAATTTGAAAAAAGATATTTGTTTAACCACTTGCACATACACATATATTAAAATATGAAGCATACAGTTGCTTGAGTATTTGATTATATAAAAATAAATAACTTCTATGCCTAACCAACTGTAAGAAAACCTATAAGTATATACAAATACAAATGGAAATATGTATAACTGTGTTTTCTGTGTAAATTTAAGTAGAAATGTCCTTTTCTCTTTGCATTTCTTAATGTTGAGAATGTATATGTTTGTGTTGATAGGCTTTAAAAGAGGCCTTTATTTGCATGTTGCATATTATTTGTCAATAACAAATATGCTGGTGTTAGTATTTTGCATTTAAGCAATAATAAGACAAAAAAAAAAGTTTATTGCATTGTAAAGTGTAGTGAAAATTTAATAATGGTCCTGTCGATATTGCTAAGCAGGAAAGAGTATGAGGATATCTTTAAAGAATAATCAAGTCTATTTGAAACATAATGGGCTTATCATACTACGAGGAAGATTATTTTAAGATGTAAATACCATAAGGATATTTCCAAGGAATCATCAAATCTATTTTGTATGGTATGGTCCTATAATACTCTGAGTGTAAGATATTCAGGATCTGCAAAAGAAAGCAGCAATTATCTTATGTATGCAATATGGTTAGTACGATTATGTGTGTGTTCGCTTAACTCTACAGATATAAATGCAGACAATTTTAAGGACATATGAAATATTATATTGTATCTTATTATATATTTACTTTTTATATTGTTTATCTGTTTAAAAAACTACATATTTAAGTATACACAATTTTATACAGAAAAAAATATTTTTCTTGCAGTATTTCAGGTTTTCTTAGTTTGCATAAAAAAATAAAAAAAAAACTGATGCCTTTACAGGTTATTAGAAATTGAAATTTTTTCCGAAATATTTCGGCAACTCGGTATCTCTCGAAACAATCATCCTACAGCGATATAGAATTTGTAGTATTCGAAGCAGTTTTTCTAGTCAAAAAAATTAACTGAATCTATAATATCATTGTTACTGGTTGCTGTTGGCTGAAATGGTAAGCGCGTTGTCTACGAAGCGAAATTATTCCTAAGGTCTTGGATTCGAAACTGGTTTTACGCAAGTCATCAATATCATGATTTTTTCTCATGTGCATTGCTGTGGCATTGTGTTAACTTGTGTTGGACTGTTAAAGTGATGAAGGCATAGAAATGTGGACACTGCCACGCCAATGTACAGTAAATAATCTTTTTGTAATACTTCTACTGAAGCGATTCTTATATTAGTGAATCATATTAGTGTTATATAAGACAACAAAGTTATGTTTAGAACTGATTTATTTTCACAATAGTATGATTAGACTCCAGCCATATAATTCAATCATAGTATATTGCTATTAGATTATGATTGGATCAACCATGTTTTTTTTTTGCGTGTATATATTTAAAATACCAATTGCAGAAAATTGTATGTGTGTCCATTTATTTTTCAAATCATTCTATGGACTTTGGACAAAATGTGGACTTTGTGGGCAAAACCATGAAAAATTTCATTTATATGATTTTTTAGAACTTTCTTCCGAGTTCATAGAGACTTAGAAGGAAATCTTACTTATCTTTGCTTGTTTGATATTTACTACGTAAATTCCTATATAACTACAAAATTTTATTCGAAAATAAAAATAATCAACGATTTTATACGAAGCGTATAAATAAAATAGAAGTAAAGTGTACACTACACTTCCACTTTATTTATGGCTGATTCTCATTTCAAATGCTTTTTTCGTGTCATTTGAAATTATAGTGATATATTTCATACAATAAACGCATAAGTTTTAAAATTGAAACTGCTTTAGCACGATTTAATAAATCTACATAAGTTCTTTTTCGTGTAAGACTGTCCATTATGTGTTAAAAACGAAGAGCAAAACTACTGCTTTTAATTTCTATGAATTTTTCTAAAAACGAGATTAAGTTCATTACGGTTTTACAATATATGCATTTGCTTCTCTTATTTGAAACATCAAATTTCTGAAAAAATATTACCAATTATAATTTTTTATCCAAAGTTATTTAATTAGTTTGGCTTAAGTTTGTTTTAAGTTTAAACTTTCGATTAAATTATTTATATATTAGAAAGAAATTCTAAAGCATGTAAAATATTGAACAATCTAAAAAAATTTTGCTGTACGGAAGGTTGAACTGACATCAGATGTTTCGAGACCACCACGTCTTCTCATCAGAGCTCTTTTCGACCTAGACGACACTAGCAGTGAAGGCAGCAACAACGAAAATCCTATTATTTTGTCATCTCGAGACTATCTGCTGAAACAAAGGTTCGGAAGTGCACTAAGTGGTTTCTTTTCTTAACCTTTGGATTTCTGACTTAGCAGCATGAAATATCATCGATATTTGCAAATGCTGGGAATTTTCTTTTAAAATTATATATATTTTTTTAATTAGTTTTTTCCGCAGTCGTGTGTATTGAGCGTTACGATTTGTTATTACGCTTTATTACTCAGTTTAGTTATTAAAATAAAAAAACACGCACCAAAATAACAGCGTATGTTTGTATTTTTACATATTTAAACGTTTTGTGAACTTTGTTAAATAATATTATATTGCAAAAAGTTTCATCAATCAATCATCGTTTATATCCAAAAAATGTATTGAGTGTTATCCATATTTTTGTAATATAATTGAATTTATTTAGTAAACACCAAAAGAGGTTATGTTAAAATACATCGAAAATTATAAATCTGAATTATATTGAATTCAAAATAAAGTGTGTGTTCTGAAAAAAATATTAAATTCGTATAAAAATATATTGAGCGTTACGTAAAGATACTGTCTAAATATAATTTATCTATACATTTTAAGATGTTAAAAAAATTAACAGCAGCTGAAGGATAGAGACGATTAAGGAACATTATCTGTTTACAAATTTCTGATTTTCTGTGAAAAGTTTGCTTTTACCACACTGTGGGTTGCCATTTATTCAAAGAATGTATTGAGTAGGTCATACTTTGATAAAAAAAAATATTTTAAATTGACATAACTTTTGACATTGTTTGTCGATTTTACTATTTGATAGAAGAGTTAGCCTACCTTTTGCTGATATATAAATATTTGAAAATTATTGTATTAAAAGTAGGGATGTAACGATACGCCGTTTTGCCGATCCGATACCGATATTTAAAAATAAATATTGCCGATACCGATTCCGATACCGATACGAATATTGAAATTGAGTTCAAGTTTAGATTAACAAAACTCAAGTCCAATTTTTTTATTATACAAAATTACATTGTAAGAGAGAATATATAAAATTGATTTTAACCCAGTATAAAAAATTTGAAGTAATTTTTAAGGAGCTACATTTTCTTTGCTTCAAAAAAATATATATTAAAAATATGCAGATAATTAGTAGAAAAGCAAGAAAAATTGTTTAATTCCTTTATAATTTAAAAAAATACTCGCCATGCTTTTTAAAAAGTCGATTTTTTTAAAGGACATTTATCAACTAATATTCATCTAAATAACTTAATAGCTTAATTATTAAAAGACTTCTAAGTTTATATTTATTCACTTAAATTTACATGAAAATACAGTACTGAGTTTAAATTCGCATTAAAAAATTGTGAAAATGGGTACTTTTTTATCCTTTTTCCTTAAGGAAAAATCAATATAGAATACCGAAAAAGAAATTTGTCCTAGCATCGCTTCCAATTCGGTGATTGGTAATCGAAAAACAGAACTTCTTTCAAGGGCAAGGATATGTAAAACTAATTAGAAATTATCCAAATTTGCAATACTTCCAGATCGCGAATTCTACATTTTCATGACTTCTTTGGAGTATCTCTTTTTTTCTGGAATAAGATTTAAAAAACAACGGCTTGAATTTGAATTCATGGTAAAATTAACAAATAATAAATAATTTTTTTACAAAATAACAGCATAAAATATTATTAATTTTTAAAATTGATATTAATAAGAATTAAAAAATAACGAAGAGTATTTAATTCATGGTAAAATCGAACAAAAATAAATTATTTGTTAAAAAAAACTCTGAAAAAAATTTTTTAAGTATCGACGTATCGGCAGTAAAATATCGCCGATACCGATGTATCGGAAAATCTGAAGTATCGCCGATATATCGGTATCGGTATCGGTATTCGTTACATCCCTAATTAAAAGATAACATTTCATTTTATTTATTTTCGTCCATCCATTATTATAATTTTTTGTTTTTGTGGTGTATTTTTTATCGCAAAAGTCACTCCCGAAATAGCCGCGAAAGCAAATGCAACGCTCAATACACAAAAATGTTAAAAAATCGAATAATATAATTTTATTTCAGGATCCATTGAATGAGGCGAAAACTATAAGATGAATCCTACTTTCCCATATTTTAATTAGTTACATTTGAATGAGTATCAATTGGTGTTATACGATTGATTCATATTTAAAAAAATTGTGAAAGAGTTTTATACCTATTTTTTGTTCCATATATTACCTTGCAACTTAGTAAGAGCAAGGTTTGAAAGTTAGCGCTGTTGAAAATTTTACTACTTTAATTTCTAGTACCGATATTGTAAAGGGAACCACATTATCTTTTTCAACTTCCTTGATGATATTACAATGAAGATTCAACCTATTTCTAGTATGAGTCTTTGGCAATTTTTTATAATTTTGTTCTTGTATACTGAAGAAAAAACGGAATTTAAGCTTAAAAAAATCGGCATTGTGTATCATTTCAACTTTTAATATGTCAATTTCCCTAAATTCATTATATAAATTTTATCCTGAAAATCAGCTTGTAACTTCTATAATAAAATTGCCTTATAGCAGAACATTATTTAATGAATTTTTTTTCTTCTTCTACATTTATAAAAAGTCATGTTTTTAATCTTGTTTTCTTACCCAAACTCTATATATAATTGCAAAAATATAAAATACACAAAACAGAAATAAGTATAAATTTGTATAAATGTATAAATTTTATAATTCCTAAAATAAAAATATATATACATATAGTTGTAGGTATGTATGTATGTATGTATGTATGTATGTATTATTAATATTTGCATATTTTTATATATGTATGTACACAAATGTACGTATATATAGCAATGTAGCTTATAAAAAACTATATACAACATTGCTTTGGATGCATGTTGGCTTGAACAAAAACACAACACGGCAGCAATAACAAACACAACAACATTATTAAATATACAGCAGCAGCATTTCTTCATATCAACACAATAATATCAACAACATTATATTGCATGCAGTCGTCGTAGTTATTGTAGACAACAGAGAAAAACCTTTCACTTGCATGCATTTTACCACTAAAGGAAATATACAATAAATACAACAACATACTTACTTTGTATGCATGTATGTATGTGCAATGCACACTCTCACACAACTACACACACTAGCATCTTTTGCACTCATCTAAGAAATATTCAAGCTTTCACACATACATACATACTTTATGAAATTTAACAACAAAAAAAAACATAGCAACAGATTTTTGTGAAGGCAACAATTGTTGTTGTACAACATGTCCTTCTGTTGCAGTTTTGTCTATACTGCTGTCTGTCCGGCATACTGTCTTTATAGCTAAATGTTGCTGTGTCGTCTACTGGTCTGTTGCTTTCTACATCTACTTTCTTGCTGTTCGAGTAAAAGAGCTTAAAAAACATTTGTTGGTTGTATTAACTCCATCAACCAACCCTTTTCTCTATTTTCTATGATTACATACTTCTTTACTTCTCTGACTGTGTTGGCTTGGCCTGCAGATGTTGTAGGTATGTATGAATCTTAAGCCACATGACGCACAATGTGTCACTAGTAATGTATTTTGTTGTGTTTATATTTCTCAACAATCCGTATAAACATAGAAAATTATAAACTTAGTTACATACATCTATTCTTCTACTGATTTAAGCTTTAACTGCAAGTGGACCAAGCAAAACTAAACTAAAATTTTCTACTTCTTGCCTCACACACAGTGTGGCTGACGACGACTCTTGCTACAACCCAGCTCAACACAATAATGTTTGTTACTAATTTAAATGCAAATGAGATTCATTTGACGTTGTTGACGACGGACTTTTAGCTATAGACTTTCTAACGTTGACAATAAATGTTTGTAGCGTTCGCTATGCATGTGTGTCTGTATGTCTCTTTATCTGTATGCATGGATGTGAGTATCTGATGATTCTGAGTAGAAGAAGCAGCAAGCACATGCTGTAGTGAAGGGTAAAAGGTATGATGGCTTAAAATTTCATATTATTCTTCCTGACCAAGTAGATGATCATGATGATGATGATGATGATAATGATAGTTATGCCGTCTTTGCTGCTACTACTTTTTATATTGTTTATAATGTTTTTGTTATTGGATTTGTTGCTGCCACAAGTTGTTGCTGTAAGTTTCATATTGAGTTTATTTTGCTAGTTTAAGTAGCTAGTAGAGAGTAGCACAAGATATCTTGAAAGTATGCTTAAGACATTTGTTTCAAAAAACACTTTACAAAATACTTTTCAATTCCGCTTTCCAGTACATGTTGGTTTGAACCAAACCAAATGTCCTAAACACACCTTCAAGACATCTTGTGCAACCCTCTAGTATGTAGCAAAAGCATTTGTACTGAACAGCAGTAGCAGCAAGAAAACATTAATTTATATGGATGCACAAATAGAATCAGACTTACATATAAGGCTGTGTGTGTGTGTTTGTGTATTGACTTACTTATTTTACTAATACAGGCACATAAATAAATGAACTATCGTAGCTTAAATGAATTAAGTATAATATTTGCAGGTCCGTTATAAGAAATAGAAATGTGCTAAATTTTAAGTGTACAGAGAGAGGCCTTGGTATCCGTAACTCTGAAAAATGGCAATATTACTCCGATTTTCTTGGTCCCACAATAGGGAAAGTCAAAGGCGTAATATATTCATAAAATGCACTATGCAACAAGAAAAATGTTAAATTATATATTTTTTGATGTGCTAACTACAAAAACAGTAAAAATGTTTAATTCCGTGGATACATATTTCTTCTAAAATTTTGTATTTTTAAAGAGGTTGCTCAATCGTTTTTATTATAACTTGGAAAGGGGCTCTCCAATTTTATAACGAAAACAATTAAAACACTTCAAACAAAATTACATTTATTCTATTTTAATATAATTTTTTTATATACTACCCGCTTTCGGAATTATTCAGACCCCAACGAGACATAAATATCTTTTTATACCAAATAGGAAAATTTTTATGCCTTAAAAATTTTAAAATAGCATAAACTTATTATTTTCAGCATCTTATCATAGAGGTGCATGTACTTCAAATAAAATAAGCTATATTTAATGGAAATCGCCGGATAAATATTGCTTTCATTCGCAATTAATTGAAACTACCTGATTTTAGTAAAAAATTGAGCTTAGAAAAGTCTGCTCCACCGATTTTATCATAACTTAGAAAAGGGTTATCCAATTTTATTACAAATAGAAATTAAAACTAGAAACAAAATTACCTTTAAGCTAATTGAATATTATTTTTTTATATTCTCCATAGTTTCAGAATTATTCAGACCGCAATAATGAAAAATATTTTTTTCTAGGAAAAATTAGAAAATTTTTATTTCTTAAAAATTTATAAAAAATCAAATATGGCAAAAATAAAAAAGCTTAGTGGAAATTGGTTCAAGGTTGGATATTAACTGTTTGATGGGTGGGCTAGGGGTTAGCCTAGATTATAAAGAGCTCTGCCGTTGGGATCGTGGTTGATCCCGAAACATCGATGTTCAATTCGACCCTTACAAAAATCAAGAAATTGGTCTTTGTTCTTTTTCAATTATTACATGCTTTGAAAAATAGTTTCTCAATAAAAATTATGTAATTATAAAATTAAATTAAATGAACTTAACCCTGAATAATAAAAATTTCTTTAGATAAAATACACATAATATCAAAAAATAAAAATTTTTAAACTTAGCATAAAAATAATTTTTCATCATTGCGGTCTACATAGTTCCGAAACCATTGAGTATATAAAAAATTAAGTTTAAACAGTGTTAAGATAATTTTATTTAAATTTTTAAATGTTTTTTGTAATAAAATTGGACTAATTCTTCCCCAGTTATATTGAAATCGGTGGAGCAGCTTCTTGAAAAGTCCCAAGTTTTTAGAAAAAAAAAATTAAACAAAACGTGTCGATAGAATTTTAAATTTCGACTGTTTTTTGTAGTGAGAGGACCATAGCACATGACGAAAGTTTCATTTTGTTGCATAGTATTATATTGATAATAATACTACTACTAAAAGCAAATAATACGATCCGACGAGACAAATATTTTGGCTTGCGGCCAACTTACTACCATTATATATGAAAACGCGCAATACGTGAAAATTTATGCTGCAGCACTTGAACGAACAATTACTAAAAGCAAACAATACGTACGATCCAACTGTTTTATTGTTGCTGAAATAAAAATCAGTTTTTCTTCTAAACCCTTAATAATGTAAAACTCCGGCCCTGTATTAATTAAGCTTCTAATGCATATCATTAACAATCTACACTTAGTTTTCTTTATTTAGCATTACCGACACAATGCTCTTGTTTTTTGCTTTCTTTGGCAAATTTGCATATTCTTCAATACTTACACGGTCCTAGCAATAAAAGCAACAAAAACATGGCCAAATTAAAGCCAACAAGCAGTAGCTGCTGAACAGGCCTACAACAACATGCTTAACACGACCAACATGTCATGCCACCCAAATTCAAATAAAACATAATTTAAGCCACCCATCCTCTAATATGTTGTACATTTTACAACTCATTTCAAATTTAATACATTGACTTACGCAGGATATTCATACATTTTGTATTATTACATAAAAATCTTGTTACAGTTTTTGCAGTGCTTTGCTAAGACACCATCTAATTTGCTCATACAATCACACTTCTATATGTAGTATAACAACCAAGAAAAACCCTGTAGGCCATGTCTTCGAGGCATCATCGATAAATAGTCGAAACAAGTATCTCACACCGACGACGAATTGAGGACAGTCCATGTCAACTATTGACGACATTTTCAAACAAATTTTGAATAACAATTGCGAACATTCTATTAAAGTTGACGTCAATGAATAATAATAAAATTTATAAATGTAGTAATCGTATCGAAGTCACAACCATCACACTGATAGGCTAGCACACCTACAGAGGTACTCAAAAAAGTTTAGACACAAAATTTTTGTAGGCAACTTAAACTCTTTAATGTTCGCAAATGGACGCACTACAACTTCGATGCAGTTGTTACTCTTTTTGTCTACAATAAAACTGTATACACGACAACTTCGTTATTGTTTTTGTTGGCAATAGAACTGTACCTACGATAACTTCGATGCACTTGTTACTTTTGATGTCGTCACTAAGGCTTTGTGGCACAAATATTCATAATCTTGTCAGAACGAATTCTTTATACATGACAACGTATACAACCTTTTTGCCATAATTGGTTTTTGGGTTTGTTAGTATACGTCGCTGCCTACTACACGCAAGCATTCAAGTAGAATCAATAAGATTCCGTTTGGACAGCCCACTCCACCCGCCAATGTCAACCCATGTAGGTTCGAACGCAGATCTCGGATTCGGTAAGAGGTATTAGATCCAACCCGTCGCATTTAGATACCTGATCAATCTCTAATAGGTCGTGTAGTATATTGCTTTCCAAGAAGACTGTTTCTTCATTACTTTGATCCCGACAACTACCCGGCAAAAGCCCTATCCTGCTAGCATATCTGCCGATTAGCCAGCGCCCGGCGCTACCACAAGGAGCGTCGAGATATCCCTATGGTCTCTGTTAGTTAGTTGTGCTGTTCGCTTGTCGTTGTAGCAAGGCCACATCTTCGTCAAGATGAGGTACCATGTAATCAGAGAGCTTCATCATAGTCGGTGATAATTGATTTAAGATTCTGGCATGATGGCTATAAATCATTGATCTCCACCTTCCAGTTGCCGCTAGTCTAGCCGCACTGCACGAGGATACATCCAACATATGAAACTCAATCGGAATTACGTTTAGTATATCATTCAGAACGTCTGAAGGAGTAGTACGTAAACAACCTGTAATCCCGATGCAAACAGATTTCTGTATTCTGTATAGTTGGTCTACGACGTATTTCTTACTTGTGTCTAACCGCCATACTACCGATCCGTAAATGAATATGGGACGGACAATTGCTATGTACATCCATTTAAGCATGTTAGGGATTATACCCCATTTGCAACCAAACATTCTCCGACAGGAGTAGCAGGCAACTGTGGCCTTTTTAACTTTGTGTTGAACATTTAGTTTCCCCGATAATTTAGAGTCCAGGATAACTCCTAGATATTGTGCCCTGTCCGATAGGGACAGTATCTGTTTCTGTAGTTGAGGGAGTCTAAAGTTCTGAACTTTTGTCTTTGTAGAAAATAATAGCAGTTCAGCTTTATTTGGGTTCACTCCTACACCAAAGCTTGTAACCCATTGGCTGAGTGTGCTTAAGGCGTTGGACATGATGTCGCTTATCACGTCCGTGAACATCGCTGTTACCATTAATACCACATCGTCCGTGTAAGCCACAACCTTGACTCGCTCATGGTCTAATCTGAAAAGAATTGATTTAACAACGAGAAGCCAAAGCAGAGGTGAGATCACCCTACCTTGTGGGGTTCCTCTGCTTCCCTATTTTGACATTCCTTTATTGCCTAGTTTTGCAGTGACGTTTCTTGTCCTCAACATGGTGATAGTCCAGTTGCTGATGTATTCTTCAACATCGAGAGTCTACTGAATGGCTACGACTGATACGTTGTTAAAGGCGCCTTCTATGTCAGTCAAAGCATACTGTTTATTTTCAAGGGATCTGGATGGGAAAATGCTGTCGGTAACAACTGGGACTACAGGGCATGTTCGCTCACGGAGGAAGTAGTAGTGCTAGTATTTGTAGAGAAAAGAGTTTCACTAGAGAAGGAGTAACACACTGAATAGAGAGAGAGAGAGAGAGAAAGAGAGAGAGAGAAAAAGTTCTGATTAAAAATGTTCCAAGTCAGCACTAGTTGTGCAATACAATTATAAATTTGTCCAGTTGTATGAAAATCCTTTTTTTTTTTGGCAAAATATATTTGCATATTACCCAGTGAAATTATACTGACTTCTTGCAGCTACGAGACAGACAGACATCTACTTTTAAACATGCATCTGCACAGACATTTACCTAGTTAGACATACTGACAGATAGTCAGTCAGCCAGTTAAGGCAGGCACAAGAAACTTGTACAACAATGTAATATTTGTATGTATGAGAGGGTCTGGCCTGTTCCTGTTCGATTGCTTAAGTTTATTTTCGGCATTAATAAACCAATGTTAGAAAATGCAGATTCTAAAACTACCAACTTTTTCACACAAATACACACAGATATGCGAAAATATCCTTATAGTATGCAAGGCTTTTGCTTTGCCTTCAACTCAATACATCACAGATTTTGTATTAACATACCGGAAGCTAAAAGTTTGTATGTTGCTTCCCCCAAAAACTCCTTCCTTATACTGTTAATGGTATATTTGATGAGTGAGTAGTATTTGTGTGGTGAAGTGTAGAGAAGAGGTTGTTGTGGAAAGATTGTGATATTTGCAAAAATTAGCAAACGCATGCACAACGCACAAAATGACCAAAGTCTAGACATTTAAGGTGACACAAGAGCATAGAGGAATAAAGCAAAAGATTTCTGGTATTCAACTAGTTGAGACTAAATAAAGGACACTTCTTATATTTGTGTATGTATGTGTGTGTGTGTTAAATGTTGTGTGCTGTGCTGCTTTTAGTACATTTGAATTTCAGCAAAACTTTACACAAACATGAATATGAAAGCGTAAATTTTAATTTTTTCCACAACCAAAGACAATGGAACATTTTCAATAAGGAAAATTAGGCAAAATGTTGTAGACGATGCTTGTAGTTGGGCGGCTATCAAGAGATGATATTACGGGGGACCAGTGGAAAGCGCAGCTGAAGAAGATTCGATGATATTTCTTTTATCAGGGTTGTAGGTTTGAGAGGAAAATAAATTTTATATACCCAGAAAAAATATTGGTTTGAAAATGTTAGTTGAATAGACTATCAATTTTCTATGGATTGAAAAAACAATTAATGCTCATCACCATAATTGTAAAAAATATATGATTCTGACAATTCTTAAATTTCTTAAATCAGCCGATCGTATGCTTTTGTCATGACCGAATAAAATATTATGATTTGGAATTATTGGTATTTGCAACAAAAAATTGTCATTCTAAGTTTACTTTACTTTTTATCGGTTTCTGCAACTAACTAGTGGTTAATTTTATTATTATTGATACACGTAACCGATTAAATGGTTCGCATTACTGTAAAATAGTTTATTTTTGAATAATAATTCTATAATAGTTAGTGTAACTGTCAAAATTCGATTGGAAATCCATAAATGGTTATAGACTAGTAATTGACCTTTCAGAATCGTATCTTCTGAAGTCTTTAGCTGCACCAAGGGCGGAGCTACAAGGGGTGAAATTTGTTTACCTCGAGTGTGAAAAACAATGTGCAGCATCCAGCTTCATAAGTGGTAAATTTGAAGAAGAATGCTGATGAGACGCTGAAGCGGCCTGTCGAAATTAGTAGTACTGATACGTTCTGCTAGTCTGATTTCAATATTCGAACACTCCAATTCTTAATAAATAATTTGAATTAACATTAATTCAAATATTGAACTAAGAGCAGAAATAATAAATTTCAAACTTGTACGTCCTTTTCAATTCAAATACAAAATTACGTAAAAATAATTATTAAATTTATAAATGATACGGTTGCCAAATTTTTCGCCAAGGTAGGGGATTTTAATTTAAGTTCATTTCGCCGAAATTAAGGTAAATAACTTAATTTTGAATATGGCCAAATGTATGGCAAATTACTCAATTTCGATTTCATTTAAGTCGAAATCAAGAAAATCCTAATTCTAAAAAAAATCCCAAGAAAAAACTTTATTTCAAGTTTTCTATAAGTAAAAAGATCTGTTTGTGAGAAAAAAATTAATGAAGAAAACGAGTTTTTATAAAAGAAAACTTTAAACTTTAGGTGCTTTAACGAAAGTACGAAATAGAGCTTATGGAGAACCTTTAATACTCATAAAAAATCAAATTGTACTAAATAAAGTAGTTCTAAATATTAATTAGATCATATTTGAATCCATTTTTTTATAGTATATTGAACCCCACTTTCTGGATTTTATATATGGTCCATGACAAGTCCTTGGCATCCTGACTATGTATCTGTGTATGTAAACGTATATCTTGCTTGTTTGTTTATCTATGTAACTAAGTGTCTGTTGATGCCCTCATTGAAACATACATGTATATTTGTATTTGCAACAACTGATGAGGGAACAAGTTAATTCAGTTAAAGGACATAAAGCTGCTGCTACTTTTCGAAAAGATACTGCAACAACATTACTACTGTTTTCTCAAAATTTCTCTAAAATTTTAGCCGTTTTTGTGTGTGTGTGTGTGAATGTGTTAGTTCGTTAGTTTGTTTGTATAAATGTGCGAGAGTGTAAGTTTGTTATTCATAAAATTGTTAGAAAGTTTTAAGTAAATGAACAATAATGACAAGTAGTCTAATGTTTCTACTTCTCTACTATGCTATCGCACATTAAATACATTTACTTTTGCAGAGACACATATACTCGAATAAATTTTTGTGTTTTTACCATTTTCCATTATTATTAGTGTAAAATGCATTTTATATAAATATATGCATGTATATACATATAATAAAAAGATATATTGCATATATTAAGTAGTAGATGAAACAGCCTGAGTGTGAGTGTCGAATCTTAACAGTGGTAATGAAGGAAGTAGTATTCAAATTAGTAGCAAAGTAGTATGTTGAAGGTGGTTAATTTTATTACGTTTTTAAATGGTGGTATGATAATATTTTGTTTTAAGTAAAGAATTTATTCACTAATACAGATACATAAACATTTTCACTGCACATATACACATACATATATGGTTGATGCTCATTTCAAATACTTTTTTCGTGTCCGTTGAAAATTTAGTAAAATATTTCATAAAATAAACGCATTAATTTTAAAATGAAAACTCCTTTAGCACGATTTAATAGATTGTAAATAAATGAACATAAGTTGTTTTTTTCCTTCTGTAAGACTGTCATTATGTGCTAAAAACGGAAAACGAAAATACTGTGTATACTGTATATACAAAATGGCGTATCCGTAATGCATCCTGTTGATTATTCACCTTTTTTTCAAAGATAAGTAACACAATCAGGCAATTAATGCCTACCAGTTAATTAATTAATGTGTTACCTTCTTTGGGAAATTGATAGTGTAGAGAGAACAGGTTGTGAAATGGGAGAGAGATAGAAAGCTTAATTCATTTACAACCCTGCTGTTGCGCGTTTTTGTAGAGCAGTGTTGCAAGCTTCTCTGGTGCCAGGTAGAGGCCTTGAGCTTTTTAAGCTGTGTAGCCATTTTTATTAGTTCTTTTACTTCGCCGACGGTTCTACAATACCGATGAAGGAGGCTGCTGTGAAGTGCATTAGGATATGTTAGTATTAATCGCTACCGGTACTGCCAAAGTTATCAGTGATATGCCTTCATCACTTTAACAGTCCAACAACAGCCAAGACAATAACACACCAATACACATGAGAAAAATGCATGATGTTGTTGGCTTGCCTGAAGGTAGTCTTGAACTCAAGACCTCAGGGCTTGTAGTCAAACGCGCTAACTACTCAGCCAACAGCACCCAAATTAAGAAACTATGAATTTTTCTAAACACGAGATTAAATTTATAACTATATTATAATTTGCTTCTCTTATTTCACACATATATATATTTTTAAGTATTAGAAATTATTAGAATATTATTAGAAATAATTTTTTAATTTTTTTATACATTTCATTACTCAGTTTAATTATTAAAATTGCATTAACAACACACATTAAAATAACAGCGTATGTTTGCACTTCTAAATATTAAAAAGTTTTGTGAACTTTGTTAAATATTGGGTGTTTTTTATTGAGGTATAGAACTTTAAGTTGGCATCACTTTTTTAACTGGCGGCCATTTTGTCAGCTGTCAAGTGATTAATATTTAGTTTGGTTTGCCATTTCATCATGAACAGGTTGACAAAAGAACAACGCTTGCAAATCGTGCAAATTTATTTCGAAAATAATGGTTCAGTTCGCGAAGTTTACCGCAAGCAAAATCGCAAAATTTTGTTCAGTGATGAGGCTCATTTTTGGTTGAATGGCTACGTCAACAAGCAAAATTGCCGCATTTGGAGTGAAGAGAATCCACATGAGACCCTTGAGACGCCATTACATCCACAAAAACTGACTGTTTGGTGTGCTCTATGGGCTGGTGGAGTCATTGGGCCATACTTCTTCCGAAATAATGCTGGAGAGTCAGTTACCGTTAATGGAGACCGGTATAGAGCCATGATAACCGACTATTTTGTTCCCGAATGGGATGGCATGAATGTGGATGAGTTGTGGTTCCAACAAGACGGCGCTACATGCCACACAGCGCACGTCACAATCGATGTATTGAAGGAAACATTCGATGAGCGCATAATTTCGCGGAATGGACCTGTTAATTGGCCACCAAGATCGTGTGATTTAACACCATTGGATTATTTTCTTTGGGGATATGTGAAGTCGCTCGTCTACGCCAACAAACCAGAAACGTTAGGGGACTTGGAAGCCAACATTCGTGGCGTTATTGCCAACATACGGCCCCATATGCTCGAAAAAGTGGTTGAAAATTGGACCTGTAGAATTGGCTTTATTCGAGCCAGCCGCGGCGGCCACATGCCCGAAATCATATTTAAACATTAATGGCATAAAATTATCCTTCCAATAAAGCCAAATTGATGGACATTAAAACGATTTTCTTGTGTTTTATTTCAATTTGAAGTTCTATACCTCTAAAAAAAACACCCGTTAGTATTATATTGCAAAACGTTTCATCAATCATGAGGGTGCTGTTGGCTGAGTAGTTAGCGCGTTTGACTACAAACCTTGAGGTCTTGAGTTCAATACTAGTTTCAGGCAAGCCAACAACATCATGCATTTTTCTCATGTGCATTGGTGTTTTATGGTGTTGCTTGTTGTTGGACTGTTAAAGTGCTGAAGTCATAGCACTGATCACTTTGGCAATACCGGCAGCGATAATACTAACATATCCTAATGCACTTCTGACAGCACCCTCCTTCTTCGGTACTGTAGCAGAACCGTCGGCGAAGTAAAAGAACTAATAAAATGGCTACACAGCTTAAACAATTCGATGCCTCTACTTGACACCAGAGGGGCTTGTAACACTGCTCCACATAAAACGCGCAATAGCAAGGTTGTAAATGAATTAAGCTATCTATCTCTCCCACTTCACCACCTGTTCTCTCTACACTATCCCTTTCCCAAAGAAGGTAACACATTAATTAATTAACTGGTAGGCATTAATTGCCTGATTATGTTACTTCTCTTTATAAAAAATAAAAAAAAATAAAAAATCAATCATCGTTTGTATCCAGAAAAATGTATTGAGTGTTATCTTTGTTTTAATATAATTGAATTTAAGTGAATACCTAAGGACGTTATATTCAAATACACCGAAGATTACGCATCTCAATTGTATTGAATTCAAAATAAAGTGGGTGTTCTTAAAAAAAATATTGAATTCGTATAAAAATGTATTGAGCGTTACGTAAAAAAAATTTTGAATATAATTTATCTATAAATTTTAGAAAGTTAAAAAAGGTGACAGCAGCTGAAGGTTAGAAATGATATGAAGAACATTATAAAATATATTTCTTCTAAATATCCTCAAGAATTTATGTGCAAAAAAAGTTAAATTGGGGTGCTGTGGTTAGCTAATCTATATGCCGGCATTTCTTTGATTGCTAATGTCAACTTATCGGTGGATCTTTAAACAAAAATCGGTTCAAAATTTATTGTCCTCCAATGGAGGAGCTATCAAATGATAAATGCTAATAATAATCACAATACAAAAGCATAATAGTTTTATTAGAAAACACAAAACTTTTACAAATGACAACACAATAATCAATTTTTATTCGATATGAATCTGCTTTTCTCTTGATTCATATCGAATAAAAATTTTTTGTTGTGTTATTCATTTGTAAAAGTTTTGTGTTTTTTAATAAAACTATAATGATTGTGTATAGTGATTCTCGTTTCTTTTTTGAGAGTCTAATTATAAGCACACGAGTTTTGAAAACTTTTCGACAATAAATGTTGAACGACAATAAATGTTGAACCAATTTTTGTTTAAAGATGAGTTGGCAGGTCGTATTTTGCTACGAATAATTATTTGAAATTGACATAAGTTATCCTACTTTTGCTTATATATAAATGTTTGTAAATAATTATTTTAAAAGATACAAATTTTTAATTTTTTCATATGAACCCAATTCAAAATTGAAATAGTGGTCATAATTTTTAATTTCGTTATACTTTTTTATTTTTAGAGAGTATATGTATAATGCTTTCAAACCCTAGAATGTAAAAAAATCGAAAATATAATTTTATTTCAGGATCCATTGAATGAGGCGAAAAATATAAGATGAATCCTACCTTCTCATATTTTATTTAGTTACATTGGCAAGCACAAAAAGAACAACAACACAAAATATACGTTTAGAATGAGAATCAGCCATGTACATACATAATTGTCTGGATTTATAGAAAATATTCAAATTTGGAATATCTTGCTTGAATACTGCTGCATAAAGTTTATCATTTGGAGGAAGGCAAAGCAGTAAGAGGCGGCCAAGTAAGGCTGGACTTTGTGTTTTGTATTGTGAATGCTGTATAATTGTATGTTTTGTATTAATTAAAGAATTTATCAAACATGTACATTACTAAAAAGTAAAGAAGATGCTTAAAACGAAATGCATAAAATCAATAAAATTTAAATGGAAAAAAACAAAGCAATTCTTGAAATTATTTAAGAAAAAACAAAAAATAAAAAGTAGAGATTTTGTCTCAAATATTGTCTGGAAAACACTTTTATTTCAGTATTATTTGATAGTTTTAGCTTAACATATTTTTAAAATTGTATATGTTACAACCACTAATTTGATAAAAAGAGGAAACAAAATTTTTTTTATATAACTGTAGGGGGATAACTGGGAAAGGGGAAATTAATATTTACCACTGAGGAACTATACACAAAATAATACTGGGGACAAATCACGAGATTCGCTATCGAACGAAATTTCCATTTTGTTTCTATTGAAATTTCTTTCTATGTCGAATGCTGTAATTTAGCCCCCCATAACCTTAAATTTCTTAATGAGTATTATTTGCCATATAGATTGCGCCCAACAAATTGAGTTTAATAAATTTTTTCTTGGTAACACTGTACGAAAAAATCTATTTTGATTTAAATAACAAGTTTCTAACAACTGATTCTGGTAGAGGGATCAAAAAAATGCATACGCATATCGGCATTTTAGAAGTTTACACATGGGACTCATTTTTAAGGGAGTTAAATTTCCCCCTTTTGCTTTTACATACTCCCAGCGGGAAATAGAAAGAGTACGCATACCTTCTACAAGGCCTCTGTACTCCTTCTTTTGGACGTACAAGGCCTGTTCGTTATATTGCATACTCATTAGAGATGAGCGATCCCGTGATTTTTAAGGAACATCGTGAACAGTGAACGTGCTTTAAAAATGAAAACTGCGACTGTGATCACTGTTTTCAGTTCTCTTATAGCAATGTAATTATCAAAACACGCATGCATCTCTACAACAAAAACGTTGTTTAATATACAAAGGCACATTTAAATACGCCTTAAGATATACTTTGAATTTTAAAAAGAAATACTTATAAGGAAGAAGAAAACACAAGAAATAGCAACACTATCCGTTGTTGTTATTGTACGCAAATAAAAAACTGAAATATCATAATTTTCTGCATGAAACAAACAGAAAAGAACAACTTTGCAAGTAGCAGTTACTTGACAAATTTTGTCACAACTGTGAATCGTGATTTTTCAGTAACAGTGATTAGATCACAGGTACTGAAATATCGCTCATCTCTAATACTCATATCTTTTTACATATGTTGTCATTGCGGGGAAGGTCTTCCGTTTGCTAGTTCTGGAAGGCCTGACAAAAATCTTCTAAAAAGGTCATTTTGAAGGGTTTGGAGGTACACTTTTTTAATCTCTGTATTTTTATAGCGGCTTGTTTATTTTTGATTATCTGAAGTAATTGGACATGAATAGTTTCGCCGAAATAAGTTAATCAGTTCCAACATAAATAGCATAAATTCAGCTTTGTATACACATTGCAGACGAAAAAATAAATTTTTGACAAACAAAACGAATTTCGTTTTGCTTTGGCAAAAAAAAAACAAAACTTGCTACTCCTTCTCTTCACCCTTCTCATGGAAGCAAATGTTGAATTTATAACTTACCTGTAAGTCATTCTTTAGCTGTTAGATAGGAATGGCAGTTGAATTAAAAAAATTCTAATCAGACCTTTAATAGGGCCTCAAGTAAGAAGGTCTTCTGAGTTTTCCCGCTGGGCTTATAGCGAATCGGCATAGAAAATCTTTTCAGATTTACGTTTAAGGTATAAAACATGTTAGTAGCTTTTATATAAAACACCACAAAGAAAATTTTTGTAGAATATTTTAAGCCTCTAACTCTTCGTTGTATGAGTCTTTTTGTCCCTTTTTTGAAAAAGTAGAAATTGTCCCCTTCAGCGGCGATATAGCGGTTCAAGCGAGGTAAACTACACCAAGTCACATTTTGAAAATTTTACAGGAGACCCCAAAAACATATTTAAAGCCGCAAATGCTTCTATCTCTGTAGGATTAACAGTTGGAGTTTGTTATAAACGCCTTTGCGAGAGTGTTCGTTTTATCTTAAAGGGGAAGTTTGTTTTGTCTCACCCCTAAAAAAAGTTGAAACTTGATGCTAACTAAAATGACTCTCCAAAAATTTTACGACCCTGACCCCATGTCTACCCGTGCCGACTTACGGTGGAAATTTTATTCAATTACACTCATACGGCATTATGTTTGACCCACAAGTCGAAAAATGTAATAATCTGCCATGTCACAGAGCTCAATTCCGTTCGGAATGGAATTCAACCCACCCCATATTTGTGGCAGCTGGTGTCTAAAAAGAAAACTATAATACGCAAATTTGTCAGTTGTGTTCAGACTGTTGGTGGCGCTGATATGCTGGGTTATGCTTCGGCTAGAGCTTGATATCTTGGGGTGGATTGAATTCCGTTTCCAAACGGAATTCAACTCAGTGATATGGCCGAATATCATGAAAATTTTTTTCTAAAAAGTCTTTGTGTTTGAAGTTTCCAACAGCCATTGCCTTACGGACTTTTATATACAGCAACATATCGAAAAGTCCATAACTATTAAAATAACAATAAAAAAAGCCGATAAATTTACAAAATTTCGGTCAAACAATTTCGTTCCCTAAAACTTGAAGATAGTTTTATAGTTATTTAGACCGCTGAACGCGAATCTGCACTCTAATTTTTTATCAACTCTAGTTTTCGAGGATCAGTTCAAAGAAAAGTGAAGCACATTCATAGCAACCTCACCCATTGCTCTCTATGGGTTGGTTTCCCCTGTTGCTGCTAGCGATGCTTTGGCGACCGGTCTTCGGCGGTATAATCTTAACATCCACTCGTAGTTGTTTCTGATGCACGGTGTCGGCCTGGAAGCCTGCTGACAGTCTAAGCCATCTGATTACCGAAACCACAATAGAAATTTGTTGGTCCTATGTTCCTTATAGAAATTTCAGGATATAACATATATATGAAATTAACCCTGAAACACATTTTAAGTTTTGAGTGATTTATGACGTTCAAGTTGCCGCTAAAACTTGGGTGTCTTCGTAGTAGAATTTAATGGCAAATAATTTTATAGAACATTTCAACCCGCTATATAGCCTCTGAAAGGGAGGTTTTTGTCCGTTTTTAAGAACGGCACAACATTAACCGTGCAACGAAGAGTCAGAGGGCTAAAATGCTCTATAAAAATATTTAAAAATCGGAAATTTCAACTCCCCCCAAAATGATTCCCAGATGTAAACTTTCAAAATGCCGAAATACGTATAAATTTTTTTGGCGACCTTTGTCAGGAACATTCACTAAAACTATATTTTTTGTGTTTTATGACATGTCAAAAACATTTGCCAAATTCACAACCTATTGTAGGAATTGTAGTTTGTATTAATATTGTTTGTAACATTCGCTTAGAAATATGTTTCTGCGGAAATTACCATGGCAATTTTAGCAATTATATCGCATCAAGTATTGAAAAATTCCAAATTTTTCTAAGTTCTATGGTCAGCTATAATATCCCCCACTTACCATTTTTATTAATTTAGAGTCCCCTTGCCATTTTTTTTTGTTTGCTAATATTTACTTTTAATTTTCATAAATATTTATCAAACTGGCTGCCGCTATTTTATTTTCTTATTTTCCTCATTTCATCACAAAAGGGAGATTCAAGTGCAAGTGCTACAAATACATATAAACATTCTTTTATACATACATTAATACATTACCAAATGTAAAATTTATTTTTATTTTCAATTTTATTCCACCATTAAAAAATCTAAAAATAAGGAAATAAAAAATGATTTGGCATTTTTAATTTATTATGTCTGTCAATGATTTCTTCGTTTTTTGGCAATTGCCAAAAATTTTTACAATAGCGAAAATAAAGCAGCAAATAAAATTGACCACTACAACAACTCACATGCACGACTAAATGTAAAACAGGGCACCATGTGACCATGGGGTACAGCTAACACCCATTCAACGGCATCGTCGTGTTCGTAATCATCATCTTCAGAGGCCGAGAGAGAGAGAGCGAGTTATTCCACCATCTATAGAAAATGTTAAAACATTACAGTCATCGTTGTGCCACTCATTTTATATGGTCACTAAAAAGTATCCACATGGAGGAGGGAAAAGCACATATGGTATGGGATGTGTGTGATTGTATGCAAAAAAAGGAAAATAGAAAAATAAAATCAAATTTTTATATTCCGGCAAATAATACAAATAAATTAAAAATAAAACGCGAATACGTAATTTTATATTTTTTATAGAAATTCCACGATTTATTTATTCTTTTTACTATAAATTTCTTTATTTGTTATATACTTTATCCTTACAAGCACTGTGTTATGTATGTAGGTGTGTGTGTATGTGTATATGTGTGTGTGGAAGCATTTACAGGATAATGATGTTGCAAGTAAGAACAAAACATAATAATGTTCACTTGTGGTGTTCTTTTTATAATTTACATACATTTCGTTTTCATTACAGTTTTTGTAAAATTTTATATTCTTCGCCTGTATAGTTGAAGGACAATATATTAAGTTTATTTAAATGTTTGTATAATGGTGTTAGTAATAATGAAACATATTATCATGTAAATAAGGAAACTCGATCACGGTAAATAAAACCTAAGGACAAATTCATAATATCTTTAGGAAAAAGTGCATATGTATATCCAGATGTGAATACACGGGGATGGGGGAGGCGGTACATTCCCTCCTCCTCCAAAACGGTTAAAATATACCCAAATTCAATTGAGTTTATAAAATAAGTTTTGCAAAATAGTATGTTTTAATTAGATCAAATATAGAGATAATTCAAAGGCGACAAAATAAAATACTCTTGCTCTCAGCGGAACACGAGAGACGTTAGACAACCTAAGAGCCAACCGCAAAAACATATATTTGATTACTTACTCCCCATCCATACATGCAATTTTTGTTGCAGCAATTTCTGAATTTGTGGGAAAGTGTTGAAATAGAAATATATAACATATCTTTTCCTCTCTCGCTCTTTCTCACTGAAAATTGAAGAATTGCTGCAACAAAAATACACGTGTGGACCGGCGCTTATTGTTAGTTCAATTTTATTGAACAAAAATATGTGAAGTATGTATTTGTGTGTGTGTGTGTCTGCTACATAGTACAGTTGTGTTGTTGCATATAGCATTTTTTCGTTAATTAATGTTTAATCAGCAACACAGTCGTCGTGTGCGAAAATAAAAAAAAAAGTAGAAAATTAAAATGAAAAGCGCAAAAAACTCTCGTGTGAAACTCATTCATCTGCACGCTGTAGAGTAGCAATGAAGCACAAGTATCAGTAGTCAGTTGGTCCAGGCAGCATAAACTAAATAAAAGCAAAAAACAACAAATACGAAAATATTTACAGTTGCGCGATTATTTTTTCTTTTTTTTTATTGCTTTGTATTGCTATGAAAATAGTTGAAAAAAAAATTAAACATATTCTACTCTACAAACTCGCCCTAGCTGAAAATTTTTTGGCTAGAAAAGCTTA
Source organism: Panzeria rudis (assembly GCA_956483635.1). Classification (NCBI taxonomy): domain Eukaryota; kingdom Metazoa; phylum Arthropoda; class Insecta; order Diptera; family Tachinidae; genus Panzeria; species Panzeria rudis. The sequence continues at coordinate 8,074,479 of OY101450.1, read as the reverse complement.
AAGCAAGTGGGTGACCAGGGATTGACACAGGGTGGGTTATGAACACTTTGCTTTTTTGAGCTGTTGTTTTTGTGCTATTTTTTTTTTCAAACGCATGTACTCAAGTGACCAAAAAGCCAAAAAACACAGGCCACTACCTCTGTATTGCAGATGTCATCTGTATGTGTGTTGAGGTATGCAAGACTGGGTGGCAGTGTTTGTTTAATACGTTTCATTTTTAAGACCCTGAGTTATTTTATTCTTTGCTGCTGGTGTACATGAGGATATACGGTTTGAGTTAAGGTAGATGGGTACATAACTTGTTGTTTGGAATACTTTCCTCTCGTTTTGTTTTTGCCTTTTGTGTTGGTCGAAAAAAATGGAACAAAACATTATAGAACGGAAATATGTAAATTTTTTGTGTTATACTTTTTATTTTGACCAATATAACAAAACAGTTAACGGTTGTATGGGGTTTTACATGAAGATTTAAGTAGATTCTGATTATCGTTTTTTGTGAAAATATACAAAAACTGTTGATGAAAAAACACTATGCAACAAAATGAAACGTGTGTCATGACCTTTCGTGACCACAATATTATTTTTTTTGCTGTGTTATGGTCTCCTAACAACAAAAACAGTCGAAGCTTTAAATTGTATTGAAACGATTTTCGTTTTATATATTTTCTAAAATTGAGAATTTTTCTCGCTTCTCTGCTCCATCGACTTCCTAATAACTTGAAAAGAGATTGCCCAATATTAAGCACCCCTAAAATTATGTAAGCTTTCAAAACGCTGATACTTGTATATATTTATTTGGTGCTCGTTATCAGAGTCAATCGCTACAGCCAAATTGTTTAGCATAATTTTATTATATTTTATGGAAACACCCATATGGTATTTAAAATAATTATTTCTATTTTTATGTTGCTGTTTAAAATCATCTTTTTATTTTAACTTCTTTTTTAATTTCTTCTATTTTTATTTATTTAATTTTTTTTTCATTCATCGACAAAGATCGTGGTTTATTTCTATTTTTCAGTATTAACAATAACAATGACCAAACAACGAGTAAAGAGATGTTTGGCTGAATTGAAGGAGTACACGCTGTTTCAAGCAGACACCACAAAAATTGCACAGAAAATGAGTTTTGACCAATAATATTGAGAGTATGAGAAAAACGTTTTTTTTTTAGTTTTTTGGATTTTATTATTTTGGCTTACAATAGTAGTGGCACAAATAAAACACATGCCAAATAAATTCGCGGCCATCTAAAAAAAATAATGAAAAAAAAAAATACAAAACACACAGTTACAAAAAAGTTAACTTAACAAAAAATAAAAGAAATGAAATTATAAAAAATAACATGAAACATTTTGCAAACTCCAAAAACATATACATCTCACACTAGGGATCAATACAATGCAAATTTTAAGTGTCTTAAAGGAGTTAAATCATCTGGAAGTAAAAGAAAACCGGTTTGTACAATAATTCTTCGCTGATGAAGTGCGGTTACGGCCTACAATGTTGTTATGTTCTGCTGGTTAGCTTGGTATTAATTCGTTTTAAATATTTTTTTCGTTCAGTGCTTCGCGTATGAAATGTAACAACTTCTGTCCCAATACTAATCATCCCATCGCATCCATAATGAAAAAATTCGACAAACCTAAAAGCATATTTTTTTAGGCAAATAAATGAAAATTTTTTGTAATAAAAAAGAGAGACAGACAGGAGAGAAGTGTGGATGAATAGACGGAGATCGCTTCTAAAGAAATTTGTAACAAAGGCACCATTATGGAAGTATATTTTTTCGAATAAAAAAGTCCAAATAGTCTTATCAATGCACTATGGCTTAAAAGCATACATTAAGCGGCCAAAAATTAACTTAAGTGGATAGAAAGTTAATATTTTGCGCAGATTATTGTGGAGCCATAAAATAAGCTTGGTGAAAAAATAGCCTAGAAAGGAGTATTGTTACGTTCACTCGCCATATAAGGCTTAAAAGGATAATCACAGTAAAAAATGAGAATAGCACTGTAGAATTTAGTTATTTTCTTTTATAAGATTCTAACGACTGCTTCTGGTAGAAGGCACAAAAAAAGATATAAGTGTATCGGCGTTTTGAAAGCTTACATCTGGATTTTATTTTAAGAAGAGGTATTTTTTGCCATTTCAAATTTTTTGTGAATTATTTAAAAATTAAAAAATTTTAATTTTACAAAAAAAATATATTTTTTATTATTCTGTTCTGAATAACTCCGAAACTATTAAGGATATAAAAAAAGATAAAAAATTTTAAGGATGGCTAAAACTAAAATTATTTAAGTTAATTTTTAACAAAATTGGACATGTCTTTCTCAAGTTACGATAAAATCTGTGGAGAAGCCTTTTAAGAACTCCATTTGTGGCAAAAAATGAGGTACTTTTATTTTATTGTTAATAAAATCAATATTTATCCGTGGATTTTCATGAAAGAAAGCTCATTTTATTTGACATATATGTACCTTCCTGATCTTAATAAAAATGGTAAGTTTTTGCCAGTTTTGACTTTTTATAAATTCTTAAGAAAAAAAAGTTAAAAATTTTGCGTTAAAAATTTTTTTTGTTATTATTGTGGTATTAATAATTCCGAAAGTGTTGAGTATATAAATTATAATATAAAAACGGTTTAAAGGTAATTTTATTTCTAGTTTTCAAGTGTTTTTTGTAACAAAACTTGACAACCCATTCCTATCTTATGATGAAATCGGTAGAGCGATCAGCCTCTTGAAAATGCCAAATTTATTTAAAAAAATGAGTCCATTAAATATAAAATTTCGACTGTTTTTGTGGTAAAGAGATCATAACAAACACAAAAAAATACACTGATCAACAAAGGTCATGAAAAAAGTTTAATTTTGTTTCATAGTGTAATGAGCAACCAATAGGTACTCAAGATTGTAAAAAAAATTCACTTTGAAGAGAAAACAACATTCCTTTAAGACTCTGCTAACTATGCCAAAAGAGTTATGGCAAGAACTTTGTAAAAAAATATAAAAAGTCAACTTAATCATCATCTGAATCATCGTCATCAGCGTCATTGGCATTCAACGTCAACACCGTTATTTAGTCGTTGAACATTAACAATGAAATAAAAAGGATATAAATGAAATGTGTGTATGAAGGCATGTATGTTGCTGCTGTTACTGCCATTGATGATGATACGAGTATTTCATTATGACAGTGACCACTTGGTACCACCCTATACTTATTTTGTATAAACGACTTGTTTGTTGTACAAAAATGAGGCACATATGAGTAAAAGACGAACAAAATAAGGAATCACTAGGTATTACTGTTGTCATTTTAGTATCCAGTTAAATGTCTATGAGGATAATATGTTAAAATATTCTCAACTCTTAAACTCCTTTATCTCCTCCTGTAACAGCATTCTTAATTTTGATTTTTTTTTTAATTATTCAAATTTTTTTTTGACAATTTCTAGAATTTTATAGTTGAACTTGTTCTGTTGCTTGTTTTTTGGCAACACAACTGTTATTTGGTGTGTTTTTTCTTTTCATTAAAAGGCTACTACTCCTCCTGTCGAAAAAGGAAATGCTACAGCTTAATATTTTTCCTTTTTTGCAACGAACATTGGTCAATTGCTTTGGCTTCTGCTGCACTAACGGGAGGCCGTTTTTGCCAAAAATGAAACACTAGGCAGCTTTTTTTTAATACATTTTTTTGTTTGTTAATATTTTGTTGCTTAACGTAAAGGTACTCGTAGCTAAAAAAAAACATGAGCAAAAAAACACTCACATACACACATTTAATATTGAAGTCTTTTGTAATAAAAGTCATGTCAAAAGCGCGTTGAATGATGGTCGAAAAAGAAAAAATAAATATATTTTGCAACAAAAATTTTTACAAGCTCTTTGTTTAAGTATGAGATGAAATAAATTGTACTGTAACAGCACCTAAAGGTAACAAAATGAGGAAACTAACGGCCATGTTAGACTGGTCACAACATGGGTATTAAAGCCAAAATTGTAACAATAAATGATTTTATCAAGGAAATCATTTTAGCCCTTGAGTATACTGTAGTTCTGTTATTTTAATTAAGCCTCAAAGTATACACTTTTTAATTAAAAGTTTGCAAAATGGTCTTAAACATTCTGAAGCAAGCAATGATACTTATATGAAAATATATTGCCTGTTTATATTGAAATCAATAATAAAAACAAAAATATAGTTTTCAATATAGTAAGTGTTAAAAAGAAATTTTCTTTCGCAGTTACAGGAACAGGAAAATGCTTATATTTCTAAAATTAAAGTGAATAACTATATATATGATTTAGTTCCCTTCAAATTCTCGTATATGCTTGTAATTTGTTCTTAATGCGAGGCTTATCAAAGAACTTTGCAAAGCACAATGGAGATTTTCGCAAAATAAATGGCAACAAACCTGGAACTTCTAAACTAAATCCATTTTTCTAATGGGCATGACTAATATTTCCACTAAATTTTTTTCACCATAACTTGAGAACGGTGTGCGCGATGTCGATCAGCAAAACGTTTGAATAAGTATGCCAAAACTATCTTCACAAGTTCGTATCAAAAATATGTTGTTTCACATGCAAAAACTTAACTTTTTAACTATTATTCTTAAAGATAGGTTTTTTACGAACAAAACAAGACATATCTCATGGAAATCGATGGATAAATGTTGATTTTATTAGCTTTTAAGTGAATACACCTATACGCTTAAATGATACTTTCGGTAATAAATTTATTTTTAGGTTTAAATAAAAAACTGCTCTTAAACAGTAATATACCGTGATGAAATGTCCTACGAAAATATATATCATAAAATTCTACTATAAGTCTTTAAAGCAGTGGTGGAAATTCTCTCAATGAGGAGCACAGCTTATCTTCAGCGGTAAAACTCAAAAGGCCTTGTCAATTCGTGCCTTCTTACTTACACCTTTTATAAGACCTCAACTCTCCATAAGAAAAAACATACTATTATAAGGAAGGAAGAAGGAATATTCTAAAGGGTGGGCGAATTTGAGATTAGGAAGTAAATAGGCCGTCAAATGATGAAATGTCAAGAATTGAGCTGACATTCTTTTCATTTATTTAGTGAGAACTTGGTAAACTTTAACCACGGTAAGCTATACTCTTGAAAAACAAATTTTAATTGTGAAAATTGACTATCAAAATGGTGAAAATTTTACTGTATCACTTCATTGATGTTCGCCACAACTGCATATCGCCAGAGACACTTTGGGCAACATTTTGCTTAAAGATCTTCATATTCGCGCTTATAAGGTTCAACTCATTCAAGAATTGAATTAGCCTTATTACGAGGAAAAGCTGCTCGAATTTTACGAAGTGCTACAGTAAAATTTTCACCATATTGATAGTAAATTTTCACAATTAAATTTCGCTGTTCAAGAGTGTAGCGTTCCATGGTTAAAATTCCCAAGCTTTCTTTAAATAAATGCCAAAGGATGACAGCTAAATTCTTAACATTTCATCATATTAAAGCCTATTTACTTTCTAATCTCAAATTTGCCCACACCTTTATTTTTAGATTTTTCGTTTTGTTCATCAAAAAAACTGAAATTTACGCACAAGAGACATCACTATAAAAATACCGAGATTAAAAAAAGTACATCCATTTGCTTTTTGATGAATCCCTTCAAAATGCCATTTTTACAAAGTCTTTTGTCAGGCCTTCCAAAAGAAGCGAAGGCCTTCCGCATAACGACAACGTGTATAAAAAAGATATGAAGATGTAATGGAGCGTGAAGTACTTGTCCTTCCAAAAGAAGGTGTGGAGTTGCTTTCTATAAGGCCTCCTTACTACTTCCTTTCGCCACTGGGTCTATTTAACAGCGAAGCACATTTACAAACATAGTGTATGCTTGGACAACACTGCTTCAAAGCAATCAAACTTTTAAAATCATCTTGAACGATACATGCCTACAGGCTACGATGTATTGCATCTGGAAGAATTGTTAAAGCAGTGTTGAATAAAAATAAACGAGCAAAAATGTGTACATGTTACGTTTACATTGAGCAGGGAAACATGTCCGCCTATTTCTATAAATAACCATATCATACCGCAGCACTTTGTGGTGAAATACGAGTACCTAGGAGTTCACCTTGATCATCGTCGTCTAACATGGAAGACCCAAATGAAATTGAAAGCCGTTCAACTTAATTGGCTAATAGGAAGAAATTCTACACTTAGTCTAGACTGTAAATTGCTCCTATATAACACGATAACAAAACCAATTTGGTATTATAGTTATGGGGTACCGCCTCTGCATCAAATATAGAGAAAATTCAAAGGCGACAAAATAACAATCTTCGTTTGATTACAGCGGCACCTTGGTATGTCAGAAACCAGCATATTCACAAAGATCTAGATGTTCCATTACAAGCTCGAATCGCATCCAAATCCCCGAGCCTGCAACATCATTAATTTTATGGGGCACTCTTGGCTGAGAAGGAGAGACACTATTGCTCTCTGCCGAACAAGAGAGACGTCAGACAACCAAAGAAGCAACCGTTGAATCCAGATATTTTGTCTAGCAGTGGCTGGACTAATTATGAACAATTTTAGTTTTACAATTTGAATACTTATTGTTAGTTCAATTTTACAATTGAAGATTCAATAAATAAATTTAAAAGTTAAAAAAAATCTTGAACGATAGAAATAAATCAACACTGAAAATACATTTCGGTGTTAATTTCGTACTTTTTGTGATAAAATATTCCACAAAACCGAACTTTATATGTTTAGCAGTGTTATTAGTTTAAGCTATTAGTTATTAGTTTAAGTTATTAGTTTAAGCTGTGTACTGTTTTCGAAGCCCGATAAATATTCTGAGCATTATTTTTGCACGACCTATTAAAAGGCTTTCAGCTTCATAAGATACACTTAAAATGAAATGGTAGGAAAATCTAACCAGTTTAAACTTATTGATAATGTAAATTATTGTTGCAACTTTTATAAAATAACAATTTGCATTGTTTAAAATAACTTTTTAAAGATGTAAGTCATTTTGGGTCCATGGTTACTCTGTGCTATCGTGTTTTAACAAGATGACTTAGCTGAGATGGTAAAGGTATCCGGTTTATAAACATACGAATAATTGTGTGACCCTTTGCTCAAAACTAAAATTTTATATTTAACTAAATTTTGAAATATAAATTTGGGAAAAACCTCGTTTAAAAATAATTATTATTTTTGTGGTTAAAATGAGCAATTTTTATGGTTAAAATTACTAATTTAAAATAATAAAAACGAAAATAGTTATTTTACAAAGATTAGTGTATTTGAACAACCAAGTCACCACATATCTATGCGTAGTTTGTGCTATCGTTATTAAACAAAATGACTTGTCTGATATGGTAAGGGCATCTGGTTTATAAGCATGAGAAAAATTGTGAGAACGCAAAAAATTACAAAAAATAATTTAACAAATACTTACTGCTTAAGCCTTGGCAGGCATTGAACCTGCGACCTTCCTGTTAGTAGTTTAGCATACTATCAATTAAACTACAATTCAATTTGTTGATTTTACAGTATTTTATGGGTTGGTGCAATTCTCACCTGTAAAATTGGTTCGATTTACCAATATTTTATTTTGATATCTTGAATAAACAGCTAGTTCAGAAAATATAGTCTCAAGAATAATATTTCGCTTTTCATACACACTGAAATCTCTAATAATACTTCTTCTCTTAACTCTAATAGTGGTACTTATCTTTTTTGTTGTTATAAATACTTTACCTGACCTCAGTTGCGTTTATGAAATGTTTTTCTCGGTCTTTCAACTATTTCTTTTACAGCCACCCACAATTCTTCTATTTTTGTTGCGTTTGACATATTAATAGTAAAATGATTTTATATCGGTACAAGTGTTTGTGTTGCTGATGTTATCTCATAAACTGAACAATCATTTAACCAAATATTCATATCAGTCAACCATGTATGTCATGGATATTTGTATGCGGTTATTTATTTTGTTTTGCAACTGCCATACATTAAATGCTCGGTCTCGGTGTGTTAACGGAAATGTACGGCAATTAAAGAAACCAAACGCATATGTTTTATAAACTTACATATATACATATTTTTATTTTATTTTTGCTTTTGCGGAAAATATAAATAAATTAAAAATAATAAAAGTACGGAAAACTACCATGAATAAATAAAAAACATCATTTACATATGTATGTATGTATATGTACATTATATAGTAAGTTGTTAACAAAAGTATATTAAAGCATTTGTAACTTTACAGATCCAAAATTAAATCTATATAATTAATAGTCGATATCATTTTTTGTGCTGCAGCTCATGATTAAATTATACAGATGATTTTGACAAAACTTATACCATTTTAAAGGCAATTATGGACAGATTTGCACAGTTTACATTTTTGCAAAATCGGTATAGAATTTTTGGAGATATGACCATTTAAAGTTGTTACTAATACATGTGCACATCATGCACGTATTAGCTTAACTCTTCAAAAAAAAAAAAAAAAAAATCAAGCAAACCATCTACGTGTATTTGTAGCTTTTGCGTTTGTAAAGATAATAACTGTAATTTGCACATGTATGCTCTTCTGTGGTGTTGTTGTAGGAGAAGCATATGACTAATAGAAAAGAGAATTCGACAAATTGAAGTAGCTTATTTGGAGGGATTTTGTTTTTATTTTATTTTATTGTTGGTTTTTTTAATTCCAGCAAAGGAAAGTTACTTTATATAGTCTATGTAGTGTTCATTTATACTCATTGCTAACACAATATTTTTTCCGCATACTCACCGCTATTATAACGGTTACATCACTTACATGTAAATGTAATGTTGGCTACTGACAGGAAATGGAAATTGTTTTATGCGGTTACGTACAAAATTTTTACAAGAATGAGACGAATTTTTTTATAAGCTGTAGTATACTTTTCAGCGGCGTAAAATTAAAAAAATTAAATATTGTTTCTACTCTTTATTTCATAATTGCTTGCCTTATCCACCTCAGAGGAACCTTGCTAATATTAACCTGAATCATTATTATTTTTATTTAGACAAGCTGATTGGTTGTCACATTTTAAGCCGTAGCGACTGCTTTTGCATAGAAATGGCTAACCAGATGATATTTTTTGTGGACTAGATATTTACGATTACAGCTTGAGGCTACTGATAAAGCCAATTGCCTATTCGGCTTATGTCATTTGGAGTCTGTAAAGCTTTTCCAAAAAATTGCTTTACAAATGAAGCATTAGATCGGCAGCTAAAACCCTGAATGTTATTCACTGGCACTGACTTAAAACATATTGATGATGTCTACGTCAAATACTCATTTGCCACTTTGGCCATTACAATCAAAGAGTCCTACGGTTAAGGACGTAATATGTTGGACATAGCATCATTTTCCAATACGTATTAGAAGTAATTGTACGAAGACTACAGCAGTGCTGTCAGAAATTTTGATGTATCAATCTAGTCAACATACAAAACATCCAAATACTACGTCGTAAATTCCTGTCTTAATGGATAGATTTAAAAGGAAATCTGGTACTGGACTAGTGATACTCTCTACATGTACTTCCTTCCGTTTTCAATTATGACTCCCGTTACTTGCAATATGCTCTGAACAAATTTCAGAATATTTTGGTTTCGACGAACTGAAAAGAGTTTTGAGCACAGACTTTCAAAAAATAATATCATCGAACTATTGAGTGTAGTAAAATATTGCGTATAGAAGAAGAGAGCTTATAAGTATTCCACGTTTAACAACTTTTGGCATATAAAGAACAAATTTTTGTGGAAAAGCTTATATAAGAAAATTCTAAAATACAATTGGATATTGGTTAATATTGTCTAGAAATCCGTAAAAAAATATTTTCTGATGCCACGCCTGTATAGAAAAAGTAAATTTGATTTATATAAATTTTTTTACAAAACTATCACTGGTGACAACAATTTGTTTGAATCTATCAAATATATTATTTGTGGCCTCTTACTCATGTTGAAATATATGTAAACTTATATGTTTATGAACAAAGAGTTCTTATTATTAAAGATAGAAAAAAAGAAAATCTCAACATTTTAATAAAGTCTCCTCTTAAGCATATCCTTTTTACCTCCTCAACAATTGTACAAAAAAGTTTAAAAACCTTACAAGTGCTCGCCACTTAACTTGACATATAATATAAAAATAATATTTACTGTTTATTATATTGTTAAAAAGTTGTTAAAAGTCTAACAATAAACGCAAAAAATATAACTTAAGTATGTTAAGTATGACAAAGCGGAACGAGAAATAAATAGAAAACAACACACTGACATGCTCACTCGTAGAAAGCATTAAAAGAATAAAACTAAAGAATACTTTAAGGCCCACTTCCTATTTGTCATTTGATGCATTCACTACAAGCACGTTTGTATATTTGCATTTTTGTATGTTATCTCTATTTTATTGTTGTTATTGCTTAATTATATAAATACTAACAACAAGCTGGTGCAGTTGCAAACAACAAAAACAACACAAAGCCGCAGGTAATTTGTCTTCATTAGTTACAAACGACTTACAAACAAATAAGAAAATAATGAAAAGAATACTTCTTGGCCTAAGTAGGATCATATAATATGTATTTTTATTTACATGCATACTTTTCGGAGCGTTCGTATACAAGTATGTAAAGCATATTTTTATGTGTTCGTTTTAATTTGAAAAGAAAGAAATATTGCAAAGAAACACTTAAATTGTTTTAAGGAAGTTGCTAGAGTACTTAACAAATTTAATTTAACTAATAATTAAAATCTAGAAGGCTTGAGAATGAAAGAAACAATGATAACAATATGCAACAAGAAAATGGCAGGAGTACCAACATATTTTTTGATATGTTATGGCCCCTAATTACAAAAACGATCGAAATTTTAAGAACGTGGCAAAAAAATACTGTTTTGGGAATCTCATTGACATATCTTTTATTCTACGGCGATATTGGTGGAACATTTTTCGACCTACCTTGTATACCTAAAAATATGCAATTCGAAATTTATTGTTTTCATGTCATCAATATATTCCTATTTATTTTAAATTATTTTTCTTCTTTCTTTTTTCACCACCATTTCTTAAGTTCATTTTACATATTTATAATTTTATTTATTTTAAATACATACATATACTTGTACATAAGATTATATAATCAGTTTCATATTATTGCTTTCTATATAGAAGCATTTAAAAATATTTGCTTGCCGAAAAAGAGTCTTTGTATAAAAAAGTCTGGATAATGCAAGACAATTCAATGCAATATTGCAAATTGTAAATATGCAATAGTTTCTAAGGTTATAGCAGCTCCCTAAATGTAGACAAGAATAATTCAATACAACACCCAAAAAGTATGCTTTACATTTTGAATGTATTTCTTTATATATGTGATTACCCTGCAGGAAATGTCGATATCAAAATTGTACTTATTCACTATTGAATTTGTTATCAGTACTACTGACTAGAGATGGGCGCGTGTCGTGTTTTTTTCGTGACACGAACACACACGACTCAATGAGAAGTGTTCGTGATAGAAAATCTGATTTCGTTCGAGTTCGGGTCGTGTCTTGTTGAGAAAACTTGACACGAAAAAACACGAAACGATTTTCAGATTTAAGAAGCTTGCTGCACAAGATTATTGAGCGAAAATCTTGATAAGTTACTGTTTCTCAACAAAAATATGTAAATAGAAATACAAATAGAATATGAAACGTCAAAATAGAAGAAAAATATATCTTTGAATATAAAAAAAATGTTTTTTTTTTTGATTTGATTTCGTGAGTATTGATTTGATTTTGATTTGATTTGGGCGTACGTGTTTTGTACGTGTTGGACATCCGCGATTCGTGTTCGTGTCGTGTCGTGTTGGAGAATGTCGACACGCTCCCATCTCTACTACTGACTAATTATACCCCGGGCAGTGCTCTGTGCTATAGACATTGAATATGTGCTTTCCATTGAGATTCCACTAGTGACCTACTACTGACTAACTATTGACTAAATACTTATTATGGGACCACATTGAGACATTGGCACCAGAGATTTTCTAGTCCGTTTTCATTATTCTAGTCAACACCTACGAAACTTTTTTACTAGATAATGCAATCAAATTTGATTTTTTATAAAAAAATTCATTTTTGCGTGTAGCTGCATGTATTTTCAACACAACAAAATGAAACAATAAAAAATAGTTTTATAACTGTCAAAAACTTCTTTTTCCATTAAAGGCAAAGTAAAAAGTGTAGACGATTCGTTGACAATGTCACCAAAAAGTTACCAAACTTGTTCCCAGGCTTCATTAAGGGTATGTACAAACAATATGCGTATGTACGATATTAAAGATGTGTTTGTGTTTTTATTTTATTTGAAATTGTTAATGAAATTTTGTATACTGGTATTAGAAATAGAAACATGGTAGGACATTTTATAGACTTCATATAAAATACGGACATTTGAGGAAACACTTACACAAACATCTAGATATTGAAGAAATTCCTAGCAACATCTTCATCAACATACTGGTGACGTAATCCTATTGAATTTTTATATAATTTACACACATCCTTCTAACTAATTGTTGTCTAAGTATTAAACAGGAGTTAAGTAAATTATTTGTGTTTGTATGAGTGAGAGTTTATTTCTCTTTGTGTTATATGTATTTAAAATGCAGTTTTAAATCAGTTAAGAAAACATTTGAAATTTTTGTTGTTTTTATATTATATTGCAGTTTATGCAGTATTGCAACCAACATCAAAGTTTAAATACAATTTTCTTTTTGCCATAAAATGGTATGCTGCATTTAAAGTCACATAAAATAAATAAGCAAAAAGTATGAGTATGAGATAATATTTTTTGTTATATAATATAATGTTATATATTTGCAGAGCTACATACATATTTTACTTATATATATACTTTTATTTCTGCAGTATTTTTGTATACATGTATAACAAAAGTCTTAGTAGGAGTTAAGATATCCTTAATACCTTAAATATCGATTTTTTTTCTTCTGTAATTTCGGCAGAGCTGCTGCTACTACTTTCAAATGGAGTTTTAAAATATATCATTGAAGATATTATAGATTATACGGAGGTTAAAATTAATTTCATCGTAAAAAAGGACAAACGTTGGTACATGAACTTTGTTAGTTCTACAATGTTTAAAGAATGAGCTATTGCCTGTAGATTGTTGAAACATAAAAATCGCAAAACATTAAATTTCTTATCATATTAACGCACAGTATTTTTGTCATTCGTTACCTCACTTTAGGACGATATGATTTCTATATTATTTCACCTCGTTTTATATGCTTACAGCTTCTCTAAATCTAAGCCAAAGAATCTATAAGTAAAATAAATTATTTAAGAGTAATTCACTTAACTTTCCTTTGTTTTTCGCTTATATTTTGCATGCCATTTGACGTTTAATTTTGATGTTTCTTTATGATCTTTTTGGATCTCTGCTCCGACTAATTTAGTTTTCTTCTCCTCTAAAATCAAAAAAGAAAATAACAAAAATAGCGCAGTCAGGCACTAAAAACTATCAAGAGAAAATCCATCCGAATATACAAGTCACAAATTACAATTTGTTTGCATGTTTTTTTTCACAATCCAATTTTTAGCAATTGGTCTAAAATAATTTAATTATTTACGATTCAAGTTACATATTACGATTAAAACATTAGTTTTTCTTTTCCAAAAACGTTTACTTTTATTCAAAACTTGCCTGAATTTTTGGAATATATATTTAAGTAACGAATGATGAATTCTTAGCAAATTGATAAAACTTATGATACACATCTTTCAATAAACACTTCAATTTCATATGTTTTAAATTTTTTTTTGCATTGAAATTATTTTTTATGCACTTTGAGTTAATTTATACGACCGATTATTTTAGTGCTTTAGTGGATAGTAATATTTAATGTTAAAAAGAAAAGTCACGAATGACAAACAACTTTTAGACAAAAAGTCACACCATTTTTTAATTTGCTTAATTGTGAGAGAATAAGAAATTATACTAATATTTTTACTTTTATTTACGGTTAATTTATTTCTGCATTTATTTTTGTACATAATGCAATGCGTAAAACTACATCTTAAGGCGGAGACAGAAAAATTTTTATGAAATGGGACTGAAATAACATTTTGTAGGAAAAAAAAAGATTTTCTTTCGTATAATGTTGAAAAATTGCTATTAAAATCGGGTGAGACAATAATATCAATTCATTTTAAGTATAACCCAAAGAATTGAAATTAATTAAGATCTGTTGTCCCTGGTGTAAGGATTGGCGATAGACTGTTAAACTCATCGCATTGATGATGCCATATTATCAGAATTCTGACATCAATGCTATGAAAAATTAAATCTTCTCCTGAAATGAATCCCAGTTGTAAACTTTGAAAACGCCGATTGCATATATATATTTTCCCCCTCTACCAGACTCAGTATTCGGTCATTGTTATATTAAAAACATTTATTTTGTTGTACAGTGTAGTTTTCAGTAATAAAAATTGTCCAGATCGGATTGTATGACATTAATTAGTGATGATAAATTTGAATTTGTCGATCTTTGTGGTGTTGAGTTTGCGTTTGAATAACACAACAATAAGGAATTCTCGTATATTATTTCCAGTCCTGAATTTTATAAATAAGACTAAAATTCACACATAAACGATCCACCCGAACAAAGGCGAATGTCGGAAGGTAAATACGCATGAATACTGATTAAGGAATGTTGTGACTTCCTAAAACAACATTTTTTATTTTCTGCAGCGCAGCTTATGTATTTAATTAACGCTAATTTTACAAGCTTTTAATTAACTTGCAATGTATATATGTTTGTTCGGGTGGAATTTTGCAACTCAATTTTGAAGCAGATATCTTCAACCGATTGAGCTGAAATTTTGTATACACTTTTAGTTTAGATAAAAATGAATGCTGAACTGTGTGACGTCATTCTAAGTCCAAGATGGCGGCACACAAGAGATGGCGGACTAGTTAGATTTTAATGCACTCCTACAATACGGGTATCAAATGAAAGGGCTTGCGAAGAATAACTCAAGATATAAATGGACATCACTCCAAATCCAATATAGCGGATTTTTAAAGCTTGAAGCTCAATTTTGAAGCAGATATCTTCAACTGATTGAGCTAATATTTTGTGTCCACATACACTTTGGATGACGATATATGGTTAACTGTGTGACGTTATTCTAAATCCAACATGGTGGAACTCCCAAGATGGCGGTCTAGTTATTTTTAATGTTTGAAATTAACCGGCAAATAATCTTGTAACAATGAATGATGAATGAGATGAACAGACTGAGAAATATATCCAGCAATAACTAAAAGGTAAAAAATAAATTAAAAGTAAAAAACTTTTTAAGAAACAAGCTTTTATTTAAATGCGCTAAAAAGAAAAAAATAAACTTTACTGAAACACTTTTATTATCAACTTGTAACGTCATAACACAATTTATATTATATAAAAGACTGTCGCGAGATTTATTTGTGTAGATAAACAAGCAAATTAAATAAATTAAATAAATTGATGTGATTGATTTTAGCTATGTATGAAAATTTTTAGACTAAGTAAATACGGGTACTTAAACCTCGTGACAAGCTTTTATTTCATATAAATTTTGTAACGACGTTACAAGTTGATAGTAAAAGTTTTAAAGCAAAAGTTTATTTTTTCTTTTTAGCGCATTTAAATAAAAGCTTGTTTTTTACCTTTAATTTATTTGTCTTGATATTTGGTATATTATCTGATGTTTAATTCTTTCTGTCTACAAATAGTACGAAGAATCACTTTGAATTAAAATTATTTTCGTTATTTCTTTCTATTTTAACCTTTTTCGTATTAAATTTTTTAAATATTGAAAAGAGTAATGCGTCTTACTACCGGGAGCCAAATTTCTTATTCTTTTGATATTATCAGCCTCAATCTTCAGAAATTTTTTTCTATCGAGTCTAAAGCAAACATGTTCTCTAAAACTCCCTGCTTAATTTGCCTGTCACTGTTCAATTAAAACAAAGAAACAACAATTTTAAATATAACATTTTTTGTTTTTTTTTCATTTTCTTATATTTATTTTCCGAATTCTTGATTATTTGAATTTATGTTGAATTATTTTAATGACGTCTTTATTTCAAAATATTTAATCAAGTCAATAATTTGCATTTTTGTCATTATTTGTACCTCTTTACATATGAACGTATGAGAAGGCATGAAGAAATGATTTGCATCATGAAACCATCAATGATCTAAATAAAATAAAAATAAAATAAAAATCCAAAAAAAAAACTTTAGGGAAGATTCACTTAAAAAAAATTTCTTGGTGGTTTTCGTTTCACATTTTTTTCTTAAATAAAAATTTAATTTTTTTTGGTTTCCATTTTATTCTACATTTAAAATCGATTTACTTACTTATGGATGGGTTTGGCAGTTTTGGATTAATTCATTATGTATGTTTTTGTTTTCAGTTTATTCGAATAAGCTGCATCAACAACATAATAATATTGAGTATCATCATGATGATCACACAGAGTTTTATTACTGACAATTGACAGACTGACTTGGCTGACTGTGTAAAGCAGCTTTCCAGTAAAGTCAACTTTACATTTTGAATCTCCTCAATATTTTTATTTTATAAAATACAAAATATTTAATACCCTTCTTACTTACCTCGTCGTTTTTATGCATCATGAAGTTGTTGATTTCAACAGAAGAAAACAAAAAACGTTTCTTAGCTCATTTGAATTTTTTGTGTACTTTGAGTTTCGTTGCTTTAATACATTTAATTTAATGCGAAATTCTTTACTTAGTTTTGTCAGAGATTTCATTAAAAATGTTAAAAGAAGTAACAATTTAGTTTTCTTACGTTGTGGTTTCTTAAGAATAATGAAATCGATAAGATGTGGAAATGAAACTCAACTGAATTCAAAGGAAATTAAGAATGCAAGACAAATAAAGCAGACGTTTGTTTATGCACAGAAAAGTAGTTTTGAGGGGATGAATAAATAAACTTGAAATATGTAATTCTAATTAATTATAATTAAGCAATAATGTAATTACCATATAACTACTCAAAGCGTAATTCATAGTTCTGTTTACAGATCAACATTTATCGGAAATTTACTTTTAAATTTAAGAAATTCCTTCTCTGATTCAGTAAATATTTAATAATGGTGTCTTAAACTATTTTTCCACTGGCTGGGTTTTGAATAAAACATGAAGTTTTATAAAATTTTTCTACATGTTTTATTCAAAACCAAGTCAGTGGCAAAATAGTATTATTTACATTAAAAACAAAATCCCGTTTTATTTTCAGTTGGAGAGTTATTCCATTTTACAAAAAAATTAATAATTAAACAAGAACACTCAATGGGACACATGTGTCTCATTGGTGTTGAAAGTGCTGAAGCATGTGAACTATTTGTAAGAGAACTGCAATCTCTTTTGTGCATATTCTGTAAATTTTATAACTTCCTTAGAGGGAAGAGAATTCTTTTACTTAATTGTCTTCACTTAAGATAAACACGATTTTGCCACTATTATTTTGAAACTGATTCAGCGACGTTAACCTGACTACGTTCAAAACAAAAATATATTCTTGAGTAGTCTGGTAAATTCCCGTCACTTTTTGTAGATGATTCCTGATTGCTCCATTTCCGTTATTTGAAATTATGACTGCTTAGATAAGTCAGATGCTGGCAGTACCGTAACTTTGATGAAACTAAACACAGATTGTCTAACGCTTCATTATAATTATTGGCAATATGTGTCGTTACGGTTGAATCTGTATTTATGTGAGATAATGTGGTGTGATCAGTTTTGTTGAAACTTTAAATGCTTTTTAATGAGATTTTATTTATTTTATATCATTCAGTTCTGTTGGCGATGTTTGCATCTGTTGTACTAGAAGAAATAATACTCTACTTTAAAAAATTACGATCACCGCTCACGACTCAGAACTTTTTGTACCATTCATATTTTCACCAATCATGGGACGGGTGTGACACATATATCTAGCGCATCCAGCACCAAAATTTCTAATTACTTTAATATTTTTGAACCAACATCTGTCTTGCTGTGGAGAGAAATACAAAACAATACATTTGTTTTCTTGTTGGTTTTAAGACCAAATTACAAAAAAATTTCCATAAATTTCATTGTAATTTTTTATTCCATCTTATTTCATTTATATGAAATAACCAAATGTGTATAGAAATTAGCATAACTACAAAAATTAACCCTTTTTACTTTAGCATTACAATTCGTTTGAAATTTGCCATTAAAATAACGTAATACATGTGACCATAAAACACCCCATTCGTGCCAAATGTACAACATGAAAATGTAATTGTCATTTTAATTTCGAGCCAACATTTGAAAGACAAGATTAATTAAAATGCATAATTATAATGGGAAAAATGTTTGCCATTAAAATGCCTTAATTATATTAATGCCATCTCAGTCTTTATTCTGCCAGCTGGACTAAAGTCCTTGATGTCTTGACTAGACATATTTCATTACATTAATACGAATAAATATTTTGAAATGCAAATCAATTGATGGAAGTATTCAAACAACCCTTTGGACTAGCGCAAATATATACACACACACACAACTTTATAAAGAAAAAGTCTTTAGTAAAACTTCGTTGTTGAAATATAATAAATAATTTTCTTATTTCTTGGAAAATTAACATAAAATTTATTTATCTTAAAAGAAGTAAAACAAAAAATTTGTCTTTGGTCATATTCAAGGATTTTGTGGTTTGCAATGTTTTATTATATTTAATGATATTTGTCATTTCTTAATATAAGTACATATTTCTTATGGCTCGTTGCTGTCTTTTGTAATTATTCCAAAATTTCTTTGAATTAATATTGAGTCTATAATTGTCGTTTACATATTTTTCTTAATTAAGTTATCACAATTTCTTTGTATTTTTCTTAACAACTCAATTTGCATTGCTAATGTCTAAGCAAAACTCTTTTCTTTCTTGGCTGCACACTTTTAAGACGATATTGACTTATTAATTTTTGAAATAACATTTAAATTAACAAAAAAATAATTATAAATAATCGAATTATAAGAGAGAAGGCGCAGGCTAGCTTTTCATATACACAGAAATGTCTTTTGTAATAAGAAAGGGTGATTCATTATGAGCTGCTTTTCCCATAGCAATTTTGGCGAGACCTCAGCAAAGTAATTTATATCATAAGAAAAAGTCTATTTTATCAAATTTATCATAATATAATTACGAATGTAAAAAAAAAATTAAAATTAATTCAAATATTGAACTAAAAAGCCGAAATAATAAATTTCAGACTTATACATATTGAGTTCAAAATAAAATTACGTAAAAATAAGTAAAAAAATTATGTTTGCTTTTTTTTCTCCAAATTTTCACGGTTGGTCTGAGAGTGATTCGTACGAAAAAATATTGCTCGAAAACTTAGTATAGTTTGCAAGCACTATACATCTACTTTCTAAAACAAAAATTAAAATAACCTTAGGATAAAATTAAAGGTCATTACTGATATTTTTAATTTCGACTAGGGCTCCCCTGAAAGCTCAAAAATACTTTATCTTTAATGGTTCCTTACAAAGATTTATACATCATTACAAAGGAAGCTAATTCTTCTTTCAATACTACTTTGAACAAAGTCGACAGACAATGTTAAAAGTTGTATCAATTACAAGTAATTAGTTGTACCAAAATGCAAACTACCTAAAACTTTCTTTGCAAATATAAGCACCCAGTTTGGAGTTAGATCAGCCATTTTCAAAGGGATAGTCCGATGGGAAGGAAATTTCACATGGACATAGCAAAAGAGCGTTTCTATTTAAGTAAAGAAGATGAGCTTCCCATAGTGCTCAGGAGCGGAGCTATGAGGTCCGAAATTTGGTCATGCCCAATTTTTCAATACTCGCATTTTTTGTTTCTCGATTGATTCTAAATATTTTTTGTGACCTTATAGACATTATGATGTCTATAAAAATCATAACTGGTTAAGCACTAATCTTTTATAGATTTTATAGATTTTGAATATCATTTATATATAATATTTATGTTTCCCACAAGACACTTAAATTAAAATAAATTCACCAATCTTGTTCATTTAACATCAATTTAAGTTACATAAATTACCATATGATTTTGACTGCTTGTTCTTACCGAACCTCCAGACCAAACTTGAACACCAGAAATCATTCCAAACTTAACATGTGCTTAAGGGTACTCGGCGTAGGAAAACTTGTAAGCCTTATATTTAAGGCATAAGAAAAGTTCAACACTTTCATGTCCCATTTAACACTTCGCCACGTATACATAAGGGTTTTTGGAATTGGAAATGGTTTTGGAATTCCTGGTTTAGGATTTTATGACATGTGGACTTAATTTAAAATTTCGATCTAAAATAGGTCGTGCCAGGAAGCTCCCAGATCCAACAAAAATTCAAAATGGAGAAATCTCCATTTTCAAAGAGGCAAGTATACAATCAAATATAAGTCTTTTAGGTCTTATCAAGGGATATAAGGTAGTATACAATTTTTTCATAGCTCCGCTCCTGAGCAATCTTTGGAGCTGGTTTTATAAACATAAATGAGGATACTCCTTTGCTACTCCCTTGTGCAATTATGTTACGATAGGCCAATCCGTTTATAAATGACTGATTTATGTTCCAAATATTTTGTTTCTGCCCCACTGTGCATTCTAAGGTACACCCTGAGAAATAAAAACCACATTGATTCAATAAGAAACATTAACGAAAGTGTAGTCATGTTAAAATTTTTTATTTCAAGATTGAACCATATTTCTTCAAAGTTGAAAATTATTGATGTAGTGTATTTCAGAATTCAGTGTATTATAAAATTAATATGCCGTTTTTCCCTTAGCGTATAGATAAATATATGTATATTAGAAATAAAAGAAATAAAATTAAATGTAAGATTGCGGGACTGTGATGTACTGCTCTATATATATTTTTTAGCTGTTCCTTCAGCGCAAAATTCAAATTGCTTAACTAATTTTTTATTCTTTATTTTTTTGAAATTTATTATAGTTTTCGCATTTTTTCTAAAAATCATTCTAACAAAATGTTTATATTTATTGTTAAACTTAATTAAATATGACATTTTCATCACAAAATTATTATTACAGTATAGAAAATATCCACAACCGCAACAACAACAACAACTTTGTTAGAACAAGAACAAGAGTTAATTGCATATTTTCAGGCGAATAAATATACAAACTTTTTTCATCACATTTTATACGTGATGTGTAAGTATTGTGAGTGTTAGTTCGCATATTCTATACCTTTGAATGTGTGTATGTGTAAACACTTAAATTAACAACAAACCTTTATAGTTCAACATTATTAGCATACCTTATGATCTTGGAAAGGGCACGATGTCACCAAAAAATATGTACACATCTCGCCATTTTAACTGACAGACAGCAATGTGGTTTATTATAATAGAGTCATTGTGCAAAAAAAGAAGACGACACAAAATGAGACTTAACAAAATGGTAATATTATACAAAAGGACATAAAATAAATAAAATGTAAAAAAACTGTAAAAAAACTGTGAACGCATTTCTGGCGACAAGATTGCAAATAGAATGCTAAAGTTGTAGCAGAAATACCAAAACAAGTTGAACGGCTGCAACAATAAGAGCATCATCATTATGCCACGGTGTGGACTTAATTGAACGAATTTCATTTTACAAAATTAACAGCAATTAGAAGCAACCCAACAAGAGATATTTATTTCTAAGAGTACTATGCCAAAATAATTTCCTAAAACAACAGATACACATACACACAAACGCAATTATTCCAAAGACCTTTCCATTTAGTATAAATTGTACACACTTTGAGACAAACATTCATTGAGTATAAAAAAGAGGTTAAAGTAGTACTTACAAGAGAATTTAATTTTCTCTGGCATGGCTTTATAATGTGGCAACTTCCGCTATTTTGTAGTTATAAATACTCGTATATGAAAGTCATATTTGCCACGCAAAAGATGCTGTGGCAGCAACTTCCTATACAGCTTCATTACCTGCAGGTAACAAGACCGTTATGGTTAGATTTTACTACGAGTGCATGTATTTGTGCAACATTACGTTTACACTTTCAAAATTAGTTCATGTTTATTTGTCTTTTTGTACATCCTGATCATTACGAGGTCATAGTGCAATTAGCAGCTACATCCTGCAGTCAGAGATATTCTACATTACATTTTTCTGGCTTCCTTTATGGCAAGACTTTAGTTTTAGCCGTTGGAATTTATAGAGTTTCTGTGGCAATTTAAAGATTTAATTTAATTTTAAATTTGTGTTTTTCTAATTTTTCGTCCTTCTATTAAGCAATTAAGAGGATATTCTTTCTCATTCTAAAGGTATTTTTTATTATTATTGTTTTGAAATTTAAGACATTACAGGTTTTTAGGTTGATATTTAATTTAGGCTACCTTTAAGTATGCAAAGTTTTTCCTTATAATTGAGGTTATCTGAAAGTATGCTATATTAAGTATAAATTATTTAGCTAAAAATGCATAAACATGTTCAACCTGTTTAGTAATTTACGATGAAATTACTGCAAAAAATAACGTGCAGAGAATATTATTTCGTTAATGAAGTTAAAAAAGTGAAAATAAAATAGGAGGAAAAAAGTTTGCCATAGAATGTTGCAAGGGTTTGTTATTGAAAAAAGAAGGGCATGCATTACTTGGATGATTTTACAACAGGCTGAGAAAATATATGGAGAACGAAACATAGAATAAAAAACTGAATGAAAAACTGTTGCCTAATTTTAGCATATTTTATGCTTAGCTAAATTAAATTAATTTTCGCGAATAATACTAGTACAAAACAAATAAAAAAACGAGTTTTTTAAGTTAATTAGGCCCTGCTGAACACGAATATGGCACTCGTTCATTTTTCTGAAGAAGCGTTTTCGAGATATAAAACATGTTTATTGCAGTGTTTTTTTTTTATTTTCAAAAATCTTGAAAACTGTTTATTTGAATTATACAAAATTTACACTGTGTTATAGATATATTTGGCCTCTTTCATTCAATATATATTTTGCTATTATTGGATAAAAATTCACTGATTTATATGCCTTAAAATGTGAAAAGTTTTAGTATTTCACCGATTTGAAAAAATTTTAATATATCACCAATTTGAAAAGATTTTAATTTTTTACCAAACTCGCAAAGAAACAAATTGAAACAGTTTTGTTTGACCCATATCTTGAAGAAAAATTTGTTCCAAACATATTAAACAAAAAGTTGTTAACATCAGCAAAAAATAAGAAAGTTACAATATATTTAGGGAAAATATCAGAATTTGAATTTTCAGAAAATATATTTGTATGGAGTAAGATTATAAGAACAACACACAGTGGAGCGGAATCGAAATTCTTTTGAAATAAATCAGCCATTTCTAAATGTATAATGCGATCAGTATAATATTTCACACAGACATACCAGGGAGTATCTCTATTTAACTTACGGAGAGGTCGCAAACTAGCGCACTTCGTCCATGCCAAATTTTTCTCTCCCGATTTCAAAGTTTTTTGTGCATTTATAATCCTTTTAAGGTTCTACAAAATATTTTTCGGTTTAGTGATTATTTTCTGTGGATTTTTTTTTAATTTTGCCCCTAAAAAGCTTTTCTCAATAAAAATTTGTTCAGGAAAATATTACGTGTCCAAAGTTACCCGATCTTAGCCGAAAGATATTTTAAATACAAATTTTGTATTGAAAAGAGCTTTCGTTTAAGTTTGTGTAACTTTGTGCACAACGGGAACAGACAGATTATTATTATAACGTGTAACTTGACAGAATGATTTAAGAAAAAAAAAAATTTAATTCAGTTTACCATTTTTGTTGGCCCTGCACCGTTCCGAATTCGACTTATTTGGCAGCAAAGTTATGATTTTGGATATATTTTGGAATCCCAAAGATTGGATTTAAAAACAAATATCACGTGGCAAAACTCTTATGTGTATCCATTTGTTTGCCAAAGCATTTTATGAGACTTTGAAAAAAATGTAGACTTAATTGAAAAACCATAAAAAATTTAATTTTGGACTTTCTTGGAACTTTCTTCTGAATTGTGAGATCCTCACAGCAAATCTTAGTTTTATTTGCTTGCTTGGTATTTAGTGTGTAAATTCCTATATAACTGCGAAATTTCACTCGAAACAATCAATAATCAACAATGTTATGAGGAAACATATTAATAATTCTCAGCTATGGGAATGTTTAATTTGATTGGATTATCCGAGTAGAAATGGCTGATTTATTCCAAAAATATTATGCTTCTGCCCCACTGTGCCACGTTATAAAAAATTATTGATTAAATTTTGTACATTTTCCCATTGAAAAAATCTGAAGTGTACGTATAAACGCATGTAAGTCTCCAGAAATAATTTAGGATGAGTTCTAAGACAGCGAAAGTAGATTTGTTTAATATGTGAATAGATACTAATTCTCATATGTGCTTTCAGGTTTTATTTTATTAACATTCGAAGTTGAAGACCTTTAAAAATTATAATTAAGGACCTAATAAGCTGGCATAAGCTCCGAAGTAAAATAAGAAAAGCAGTTGCCTACTTTTAGGCTGTAGAGTATAGTCCGCTTAACATTGTTTTGAATTCTGTTAAATCATTGCCTAATTTTAAGCTGTTAAGCAAAGATAAGCTATTACACCAATCCTATCAGCAATTAAACTTTCGTATCTATTTTTTTTTAATTTCAACTACTAAAGCAGCTTTTAATATTGACTATTGCTTTTTCCTATACTTATGTACCAGCTATCTTGTTGTTTTATATTTCATCATTTAAATATGGAATATTCAAGGAATATACATACATACGCATGTACCCACCTCCTCGATAAAGCAACAGTCATGCGAAATGTAGCAAATTGCAACAAAATGTTGCTACTGTGTGTAAAAAAATTTTTCTTTGCTGATTAATATAAAAACATTGTTTTAAAAAGCCGCTTTTTTTAGTTTTTATATTCTCTATATGTGTTTTTCTCATGCTGTACATTATGTACACCATTGCACACGCACACATAATATTGTTCTAGCAGGGCGGAGCTTTTTTTCCAGCAAAAATGTGTTTTTATAATTATTTTTTTCTCTGTTGGCATTTTCAGATGCTGTTACTAAAACGTATACATATAAATTTTTTGCCGATATTGTTGTATATTTTTTGTTGAAGAGGGTGGGTTTTCTGAGAGTAGAAAAAAATATAAATAAATAGAAAAACAAACATACGTACACATTACATATTTATATGTTTGACTACACATGTAAGTGAGGGTATAAGTACATACATATATATGTGTTGTGCATATGCAGTGACATTTTTAAACTTTTGCTTAATATTATTTATAAATCATTTTTGTATTGTTCAAAATTTTTTAAAAATTAAATTAAAAATGAAATACTGACATACATATATTGAGCTGTTAGTTTTTTTTTACATTTTTCTAGAAATTACTTGCTGCATAATAAAAAATTAGGAAGAACATCTCTCAAGATTTTTGGGAAGAAAATAAAAAAGTCCATATGCATGGTCAGCAACCCCAAATTAGTTTAGAAAACATCTTTTTTTTTACAAGTGGAATTTATAAAAAAATTATATTATTTAAACTAATGCCGGCACTCAAATTTCATTTCAGAATATAGAACTGGACAGTACAGAGAGTATAACTAAAAAAAGTTTGTTTATCGGACTGAGAAGTCATTAAAATTTCCATTTGTTTATTTAAAAGTTAATAAAAGGTATAAACAAATAATTCTTTTTTTAATTTTTTTTTATAAATTTATAAATGTTTTACTATAACCACTGAAAATTTCGTTAAATTATCTCCAACGATTTTTCTACAATTGACTTTTTAATTACCAGTACTGAAAATGTTTATTGTAAAAAATATGGCGTCAAATTTAAAATTTTGCAAAATTTTTTTAAGGGTTTTAGTGATTACAACTTTCGATGAATATATTTTAGCAAGTACGTACGATTTAAAATGTCCGTAATTTCGATATATAAAACATTAATATTTGATTTACTGCCACTTCTTATTTTTTACGAAGATTTCAACATTTTGCATGGACTTTAGAAGAGTTTATATAGTTTTACTTGGTCAACCTAATAGTACTATCTTGTTAATAACGATTTTATATAATTTATAGTATATCTTTAAGATAAAAGATAACTGCAAGTATATTTATAGTATCAGCTCAAATATTAAAGCCGTGGCAACGCCAAAAACTGACCAGAAATTGATAGGCAACCCAACGTTTTCTTGTTCCTTATGCTCTGTACTATCGACCTGCATTGGTTTTATCCGGTTGGCAGATGGTTGCAAATTTCAAAAAAATGACGCTTTAAAACCGTGGCAACCCTAAGAACTGACCGGAAAATTATAGGCAACCCTGTGTTTTCTTGATCCTTATGCTCTGTACTATCATTTAGCATTGGTTTAATCCGGTTGGCAGATCGTCCGAAATTTCAAGAAAATTGACCACTTTAACCTTTAATTAAACATAGTTTGGACCTGGGGATGGGTGAAGTTATTTGTTAGGTGGGATCTTAGACTATTACGAGTATGTTACGTATGTTGATGAAGATTTGATGGTTCTGAAGCTAAAGCCGCAGGATAGTTGCTTGAGTTGCGATGCAGTTTGTATATGTGCAGATTGGGAGATGAATGTAATGATATATATAAATGTATTGGTGTCGACTTAATATTTATTTTATACATATGGGTAATTCCATGTCAAATCAACTAATAGTTAGACACGACCCCTTTCGATTTTGATGAAATTTGTTCAGATGTTTTATTTAAGCCTATAACGAACTAATGCCAAAGGGAAAAAATTAAAAAAGTTTACTTCAGAAGTTATGACATATCCAAAATATCATTATTTCGCCAAATTTACTGAAAGTGTAGAGTTTAGTTTTTAAATATCTCGAAAACTATTTTATATACAAGATATGGCATTTTAAAGAGGTTATTTGGGGCAACAAAAAATACATAGAAGAAAAATTTGTTTTGGAAAAATTACTTATCTGCCAAGTTTCGAAAATTTCAAAACTGATTAAATCAAAAACCTATATCTTTTTGGCTGAATTTTTTTTATATAATATCTCTAAACGTCCTTAAAAAATCCTGAAATTTTTAAGGAGGTGTTTTTTTTTCTTTTTTAAAAGAAAATATGAACAAAATATTTTTTGCCAAAATTCCCCGAAATCCCTAAAGCTCCGTGGAAACTGCCCCGAATGTATGTATTTGAGAACCAATTAAATCTATTTAGTACGATTTTTTTTTATTATAAGTCCATTAATTTTACACGCCTAAAAGAGAAAGTAATTCATATCACATATCAAAATTTACCAAGCTACATGTAGCTTTAAATAGTATATTCAGATTTTAGAAATTTAATAATTTTTTTAAGACTTTTGGCAAAATTTTGGTATTTTAAATATTTTGTTAATGCTATAAAATCATAGATTCTTTATATATTCAAATGAAATTTAGTAGTTACATAGGAATGTATGTACTATATACAAAGACAACAAAGAAAACTAAGATTTGCTTCTGGGAATTCTAAAATTCCTAAAAAAGTTCAAAGAAACCAAAAAAATCGACTTTTTATGGTTCTGCCCATAAAGTACATATTTGGTCTAAGGCACATAAAATGCTTTTACGAATAGTTAGATAAACATAAGAGCATTTGAAAGTAGTAATGGTTTTTTAATTCAAGATTTGGATTTTAATAGCATACGGTCTAAACTCAAAACTTTGCTGCAAAATATGTCGAGGCTGTGTTTTGGGGCGTGGAAAAAAATTTTATACTGATCGGATTATGAGTTTCGAAATGACTGATTTATTTCCACTGTGCATAATATACTACGATTTCGCTTGGTAACAGAAGCGCAGTTGAAATGATCTTACTAATTTACGCAGTCCCGATGAACTATGTGAAAGTATCAGACAACTTTAGTGTAATGAAAAGGAAGCGGTCATCAATAAGTGAAAATTACGTGCATTCATCTTGTTAAAAATATAATAATATAATTATTTATTTTAAGTTGTTTCATCTCATCCTATAAATCAGCGTACGTTTAGCTTGATGTTATATATTGATATTCAGAAGTTTATCCTTAAAGAAATTCATTTATGTAAATAAAACCCATTTATATTTATTTATTTATTAATTTAAAACACATACGAGTATATGTACATATACAAAATTTCTACCATCATCATCCTACTGACCTCATCATTATTTTCCTTAACCAAAATTTCGCATAAACTTCAGTAAAAGTTATTACCAGAAACAATTAAATGAGCAAATGTACTGAGCTGTAATAATAAATTCCTCTACGAATTACATATATATATATATATTTTTTTTTTACTCTAAAAGCCAACTCTTATTTGGATCTGTGTGTGGTTAAACTGTTAAAAGTGGCCGTGTATACGAAACCAATACTTTGTGGCCGTCATGTAAGACCACATTATCGAAATTGCACTCATCATCACGAGTATGTTGTTGCTGTAAGTATTGTTGATAATGAATATCCATTTTATGCAGTTTATTTATTTCCTCTACATCAATGTAAAGATGTATATGTATTTACTTACATATTTGTATTTATTGTATTTATGCTCTTGTATGTAGAAGAACGTATAATTGTTGAGAGTCAAAGGTAGTTTGTAGTTAAAATCATTTGTGCTATTGTGGCATAATATATTGAATTTTGTATTGCATTATCTGTCTTTTCAATTAATAGAGTATATTTTATCGTAGTAGAAATATTGCTATCTGGCCTCGTCATAATTTTAAAATCATTAAATATACATGTATGTAAATATGAAACCTGGTAGCCAATACATTATGACCACAATAACATATGGCCAATAAGGAATATCTGGCACGATATTTCTGTTACCAATTTAACAATATGGTCACCGCACATAAATATATTTAACTGGATCATTTTGTGGGGCATAAATAATTGATATGTGTATTTTTTTACAAGCCTAAAAATAGACTTTAAAATTGTTTAATATATGTAAGCCTTAGAGTAGACTATAATGAAATTAAATGCTATTCACTTTAAAAGAAATATTGAATATTCCTCCAGCAAACATTAAGAATTATGAATAAAGATCTAAATTATTTTACCAATATTTAGGCTTAGGAACAGGTTGTATGATAAACTTTTGTCAAATTATAAAAAATTTTTTGTCTTCTCCCATAAACCCCATTTTAAGTAAAAGCAAAGCTTTTGCTATCTTTTATGGTAAATTGATGAATTTGAATTGTTTGTTTTTTTTTATACCATATATTTTATTTCAAGTTCATGTGCACTTTTTGCTTGCTTTTTTATAAAATGCCTAAAAATATGTTGTATAAAATATTGTATAAAATTTTTTTATATAAATAAACTTTCCATTTCATTTCTTCTGTGTAGCCGCAAAAAAATTAATAAAATTGCTATTTCAACCCTTTTTGTGCCATATAGTCCCCTGTTACTACCCCGAGTGCCAAAGTGAATAGTGAATGAATGACTGAATGTCAACCAGTGCATTTTACCTCATATGAAAGCTAAAAAACGCATATTATAAACGCACATGTAGACATAAAATTTGTTTGTAATGGATATTGAATGGATATTTGAAGTCAAATAAAGTTTGCATTTTAAGTTACTAACATTTTTGTTTACATTTTTTTTTAGCTATTATTGTTTTTTGAAGAGACTATAGGAGTTAAATATGTAATACTGATAAAACCTCAAAAAATGTTTTATGAAGATATATAAACATGTAGTTCGGATGGTAGTTCATTGAAACTATAATGAAAGGAAATATACTTAGATGTAATACATTTTATTATTATTATTATTCACTTTAGAGTGTATAGGGAACGTAGGGTCATTATAATTTCTATCCATTTACTTGTAGGTAATGCTATTGTTTTCAGTTGTGCCCACCTAATCCGATGTGTGGCATCTTCTTTCTCAATCTGTCGTCGCCTTGTGTCTCTTGCTCTCTTGCGGACTCCTCTCTCTTACTATTTTGTTATATCTTCACCGGGGATTTCTCAGCTAGTGGACAATCCATCTCCATTGCCTTCTTTGAATCTCCACTATGATTGGTGTTTGGTGTATTCTTTGCCAAACATAGGTCCTTGGTAAATAGCTGAACTGTGTTTATGTCTTTGCTTCCTACGGTCGATGATTCGCATCCGCATAAAAGAGTAGTTTTTAAGAAGAATTGAATATTTTAAATTTTATACTGACAGAAATGTGTGAAGATATGCACACAGACTTAAGCTGGCCAAACGATTGGTCTCCAGTATTTATTATGTTTCTTATGTCAGCTGCCTAGAAGAGCACACCTGCTTCCCATAGAGTACGGAAAGGGTCTCCTTAGACAAGGCTAGGTTTGGTGAGGACAATTTTAACATATAACACAGCAGTCTTGAATGAGATCGATTTTAGCAGAAGGCTCCTGGGGTCGCGGACTCTGAAGTCGTTGAAAATGATTTTAGTCGGACACCCTCACTAGCAATTCCCATTAGGTACTTTTAGGTTTAACGTTTAGGCTCTACGATGGTCTTGCGGTCTTTACAGATGGGTCAAAAATGGGAATAAGCACGTGCACTGGTGTTTGTATTTTGGAAACGGACATTCATTCGTAGGTCTTTTAAACTACAAAATGAATGTAGCATTTTCCAAAATAAGATCATGGTGAACCTCAGGGCTATGGAACTGGTGGCCAGAAATGGAGCTGAAGGCTAGAAGGTAACCTTCTACGTCGACAGTCAGGCGTTCAAAGCTTTGAAGAGACACAGTGTCAAATCGAATGTAGTTAGTGACTGTAGGAGAGCCCTCAACTTGCTTATGGACAGATATAGTGTCAGGCTATGTTGGGTTCCTGATCACTGCAATGTTTAGGGGAATGAAACTGTCGATGAGCTAGCAAGAATAGGGTGGGCGTTAGATGAGGAAATGTGTGACAGACCGCTTAAATTACCAATGGGCCATTACTATAGGGAACTCAGTAATTGTGTGCTGAGCAGTGCCAACCGTGCGTGGGGTAGTAGGGAGGATTGTAGTCTCTAGGGCCAAAACTTGACTAAGAAAGATCTGAACTACTACTGGGTATAAATAGGAACGTGCTAGCGGCTTTTATAGGGACATTGACTGGCTCGCCTACAGCGAGGACCAGCATCTGGGAGATTTGCACTCTAGATTTCTGTAGGATGTAAGGAGGATCAAGAGGAACCAGAAACCATTGAGCATATTATCTGCCATTGCCCAAAGTTGCAACGCCACAGGCTTAGGTGGCTGAGCAGACGTTTCCATGAGAGCATTAGTGATTATTTTCACCTGAATAATGTTACAACGAAAAGTACACTTAAGAGTTTTAAAAAAAATAAAATAACTAGGAAAAAATGATTCAGATTCGCACAAAAACGTAAATGTGAAAAAGCCAAAGTTCCTATATAAAAATTTCAGCCGTTAAAAGTACTGAGATCAAAATGGGTACCCAATTCTCTCATTTCTAGGGATATTTGGGAAAGAATTATGGGGAAAATTATTGCCACCGAACACACATCACGCTAAAACCACTAAACGGATTTTCATGAAATTTGGTACGGAGGTAATTTAGAGTGCTGGCAAAAACTTAGAGTAATTTTTACATAACGGAAAACTCAAACCTTATCTAAAGAACTTTATTCTACAGACACCTTACAGTCATAAAGATAATTTTAGGCACGCGAAGCGGGCGGGCAAATCTAGTATAATATAAATTAGCCTCTTTAGTAACAAAGGTCACGTGAATAGAAAAAAAAACTAATTATTAACTATGTATAATAATTTCACTCAGAAGGTAACGCAACAAACTATTGTTTGTCTAAACTTTCAAACAGTAAAATAATCATTCAATGCAATTTGGCTGGAAAAAGAACAGGCAGACACACACAATAACAACTGCCTTAAAACGTTTCAAATATTTTAAAGAACATTTACTTCTTTCTACTTGCTTGAAATGTTAAGAGTAAAGAAACCCCAAATATAAAGAAGAATTTTGGATTATTTTTCGTTTCCCTTTATCCTGTCTAGATGGTTGGCTGGCTGACTAAAAGGCAGAGTTCAATGTTCGGTTGTACAAAGAAGAGGGACAAATCAGAAAGCAACATTTCTTGCTTGAGTTGAGTGTGAAATATTTTTCTTTTTTCAAACATTCATGTTTCCTTTTTTTGTTTTTCTTTTTTGTTAGGAAAAATATGTTGTTGCTGTTTTTTATTTTTTGTTCCTCTTTTCAAAGTGATATTTTTTGGTATTTGTGCTAGAAATGGGTTAAACGAGAGATAGAGATATTTATAGATACCGACTCGAACAATATATAAACATAGAAAGACTTCTATACACAAATACCTAAACAAATGAACACACATATACACATACATATGTATGATGTAGTTGAGCACACAAAAACACAAGATTTTATACTTGGGGATATGTTGAGAGAAAATAAAGAAGAAAAAACAGGATATACCAAAGAGTGCTATGTATGATTTTTGTTATGTCTGAAGTTCTGTTTTTTTTTTGCTATTACTTCTTTCTATGTGTATAAATGCTTCAAGGACATCAGATGACATTGGTTGTTTGTGAGGCAAGGAATTTCTTTTTTTATTTCGAAAGCTGGTACGGAAATATAAAAGAAAGTGGGGAGAATGTACGTATATCCTCATAGTACTTCTTTTAAATTTGGGTCAAAAATAAAGGGTCAAGGACTTAAAAAAAGTAACAACAAAATGCATTAAGCTCTTACCAAAAGAACGTTTAACAAATTTTCAAGATTTTTTTGCAAGGGATTTAAAGGTGGAAACCAAATAATCTTCATTCGTATACAGTGTTAAGCTTTATGTGATAATATAGTTACAAAAATATATGTCAGAATATATATTTATTTATGCACGAGTGCAAAGTATACGAACAAAAAACTCGTAAAAGCCAACAGGATAAATATGATTGCATCCGTATTGCACACTTACATATTTGTGCATCCGAATATTACCAAAGTATCTGCATACAACACGCATTTTCTTCATTCAACTGAATGTGTTTTTTTTTTCACGCATCCTTTTTCCTTCTGCCATTTGCTTAAAGTACACGCATCTGTATCAAAATTGTTGAATGTATGATTGTTACATTTTCGCTATATTTATACATGTTTAAGCCTCAAGGTCATTGTACATACTTGTATTTATTGTAAAATAGTTTCATTTACGCATTTACACTTAATGTTTGAAAAACAATCAGCCAAAAAACAAACAACGTACGTGTGGGAGTGTATGTGTGTATGTGTATGTAAATTTTGTGCGTACAACCAACCAAAAATTCCGTTGACTTGATGACATCGTTGTACACAGTATCACGTATTGCAATTGTGACTTTGGTGCGTTGTGGCTGCGTATGACCTTAAGGGTAAATTGACGCGCACCATCACTAGCAATAATATGATGCCACGAAATATGTAATGTCAAGATATAGTCCTGCTATATCGAGGGTATTTTTAAGTGTGTGTGTCTCTGTCATTTTTATTTGTTTTTACACGTAAGTAAGTATTTGTAAACAGGATTGTTTTCAATTTGATGATTTCAAATGGGCCCAATACTCTGGGGAAAACTTTACAGCAGTTTGGCTGATTACGCAGACAATATGATACGCATTCAATCGTGTAATAATATTTGTAATAAGTGCTTGTGTATAAGAGATGACACAGGCAGTTTTCAAAGGAGTTTATTTATTGCAGAAAGTTTTTAGAAAAAATTACACCGTACAACACAAAAATATAACATGGTTCTAATGACTGATTCTGGCAGAGGATAGTAATAAAATATGTTCGTGTATCGGCGTTTTGAAAGTTTATATCTGGTATTCATTTTAGGGGGAACTTTCTTGGAACTTTCTTAATCATTTTGAGATTCCAAGAAATACATTTTATTTTCTTCTTGCATAAAATTCTATATAACTGCAAAATTTCATTAGAAAATATCAATAATCAATGATTTTATAGCATTACAAAAAATGAATACATATGGAAAAACTAGTAAGCTTATCCCCTTTTGTTCCAGTATGACGTACACTTAATACTAAATATTAATTATACGCTAGGATGGCCATTATCACTCTTGGGAAAAATAAAGCTATTCCAGTACGAGTTTTTACTTATTAGGCCATTGGTTTTACACTTTTAAAAGAGAAAGGCAGAGATATCACATAACAAAATTTACAAAATTATGTGTAGTTTTCAATAGTTTACACAGATTTTAACAACTCAAAAGGTTTTTAAAGGCTTTTGGCAACGCAATTGGAAAAATTTGATATGTTGTGTGTTGTGCATATTAAAGTTTTTCTTAATGCTATAAAATCTTTGATTATTGATATTTTTGAATGAAATTTTGCAGTTATATAAGAATTTATGTTCTAACTATCATGCAAGGAAAAAAATTAATATTTTCTTTTGGGAATCTCACAATTGCTAAGTAAGTTATAAGAAATGCCATTTTGAACAGTTTTACTCATAGCATGCATACTTGGTCCAAGGAAGGCAAACAAATGCGCACACATAAGGATTTTAAGTAGTGGTAATTGCTTTTGATTCCCAGCTTTGGGATTTTAGAGCATGTTGGACTAAAATCAAATTTTTGTGATAAAATGGTCGTATTTTAATACAAATATACAAAACAATTGTCCGATTCTATATAAACAACCCTTTAAAAACATATAAATCTTTCCAATATTGGTTCAGTAT
Source organism: Panzeria rudis (assembly GCA_956483635.1). NCBI lineage: Eukaryota > Metazoa > Arthropoda > Insecta > Diptera > Tachinidae > Panzeria > Panzeria rudis. Next base: position 8,039,555 of record OY101450.1, on the reverse strand, counting down.
AACGGGCGTAAAAGGAATCTAAAAAATGTGTTTGTCTATTATTTATATAGATTGGAACACACTTAAGTTCATAATATTAACGAAAACATTATGATAAATGCGATGAAAGCTAAAAAATGGAACAAACGCAGAAAGAGAACTCAGGCACTTAGTGCCCACCAGTTAATTCATTAATATGCTACCTTCCTTGGGAAAGGGATAGAGCAGAGATAGAGGATGGTGAAGTTAGATAGAGAGATAGTAGGAAGCTTAATTCTTTTACAACTTTACTATTGCGCATAATATTAAACTTACAGAAGCAATTGAAGCGCCTCTGGTGTTATGTAGACGAATTAAATATTTCTTAAGCTTTTATTTGTAGCCATTTTATTAATTGTTTTACTTCCCCGATGATTTTGCAAATGAAAATTATCATTCCATTAATGCAAAGTTGCATTCACATAATGTACAAATATCAATAAAGCCGATTCATTAGCTGAATAAATGAATTATCTCTTAGTGTAAAAGTGGTGAACACATCTCATACCTTAAATGTAAGGCTTACAAGATTTCCTATGCCGACGAATAATTGTAAATAAATACATATTGAGTTTTGATTGATTTCTGGCGTTTAATCACGGTCTATAGCTTGGGTGTCTAGAATAAAAGAATAGTATGATCTTATAGAAAAAAATTATATACAATATTTTAGCCCGCCTTATCGCCGCTGAAGGGGAGTTTTTGTCTCTTGTTTATGAAAGGGACTAAAATACCAATACCACGAAGATGTACAGCGTTAAAATATTTCACAGAAATGTTTCTCGTGGTGCTTTACATAAAAGTGTTGAGTAGATCTTATACCTCAAACGTGACCAGGTTTCCTAAGCCAATTCACCATAATTATTTCCAAAAGGGGGAACTTTACCAGTTGCTATATTGAATACCTGATAAAAATCTACAAAACGTCAATACACTTATAAATTTTTTTGTACCCTCTGTCAGAATCAGTCGTTAGAAGCATTTTTTTGTGTTGTACAGTGCTGTACTTACAATTATATTTTTCTATGAAACTGTCACAATAAAAAATTCCAAATATTTAATTAAAATCATAATTAAGCACATATGTAAGTATGTGTAAGAAATCGGCTTTATAACAACAGAAAGCCCAATAATTTCATTTACATTTCCTACCCACATTTCTTTTGAGAAATTCCATGACATTTTCCTAATAGATAAAAATGCAAACTCTGTTTAATTGTATAATTATTGAACATCAAATAACAATCTTTCAATCATAATGCGAGTAGTTTGATGCCACAGAAGAAAAAAGAATAAATAGAAAAACCCACCTTTCTTTGCACATGCTGTTATAACTGAATAAATGAGTGCCAGTACGAACGAATGAGTTTATCTCAGCAAGAATATCTTATAAATAGTAAAATGCTAAGACTTCTTTGCATAAAATTCCAATTAATTTTGAAAATATTTTTCCCAATATAACAACTCATTATTACAAATTCAAATGCTGAAATACCAGTACACAATCACACATATTCATACAAGTTAAACCGTATAAAATTGATTGTTGTATGAACTCGTTATTATTGCTGCTGCTGCTGCTGCTGCTGTTGTTGTTATTATTATTGTCAATAATAACTTCCTTTACGTATTTCGAATTAAACATTTGTCGTTACATATAAAGACATATTGTTGCTATTATTTATACCACACCATACTTATTTATTCATATGGTTTAGAGTATTTGTGTGCATGTGTATGTGTGGTTGTGTGTGTGTGTGTATTAATAAATCGCAAAATTCTTGAAATTACAATAAGAATTCGATTTGCATTTTTGTTGTTTATCAAATACAATTTGCCAATTTTGCCAAGAAATGCAGTCAATCTATAGACAAACATACAAACATTGTATTATTTAAAAGGAAACCTCTATACATGCGAGTATATTGCAATGTATGTAGCAATATAGCTAACTAGTTGTTGCAGCAGCAATAACAGCAGTAACATTTTCAATATTATCATCATCTGACAAATGCATAAATATGTTTGTTGCCGTTGCATGAAGAGAAAAACGAAAAAAAAGAAATTATACACTCTATATACATATGCAGCAGCGTGAGCTCGTATACTTAAGCATGTGTATTAGTGATGAGTTAATGATCAAATGGATATTCGATTAAAAATTTCAAATTACACTGTACAACGAAAAAAAGCTATAAGGCTCTAACGACTGACTCTGGTAGAGGGCACCAAAAAAAAATTTACATGTATCGGAGGTTTAAAAGTTTATGTCTGGAATTAACTTTAAAAGGAGTTAAAATATTCCCCATTTATGTATATTGTTATAGTGAATTGGTATAAGAAACTTGTGAGCATTACGTTTAAGGTGTAAGATGTCTTTATCACTTTTATATAAACTGCCACGAAAAACATTTTAACTTTTTATCGCTTCCCAGTATGAGTGTTTTTGTTCCTCTCTTTAAAAAAGGGCTAAAACCCTCCACTTCAGCTGCGATATAGAGGCCTGAAATGTTCTACAAAAATATTTGCCATAAAATTCTACTCATTCAAGCTTCAGACTCAACTTGAACGCCAGAAATCAATCAAACCTTAAAATGTTCTTTAGGGTGAATTTCGTATTTATTCAAAATTAGTACTCGGCATAGGATATCTTCTAAGCTCTAAGGTCGAAAACATGTTCAGCACCTTTACCACAACGAAATATTTAAAATATCTTAGCTCTCCAACTCATCGCTGCATAGATCTTTTTGTACCTTTCTTAAAAAAGGGCAAAAACTTCCCCTTCAGCGTTCATATAGCCGTCTGAAATGCTCTACAATTTATGATCCAAATTAATTAATAGGCTAAGGTTCATAACGTTTAATTCAGTAAGACTTGTGCCTGATTAATATTCCAAGGACTAATTATGAACTTAGTTTTTCAACGTACACAGTAGAACAGAGTAGTAGTAGTTCTAAAAATTAGCTTGTTTTCCATATTAAAGTATTTCTACATATAAAATAAATTAAAATTCAATTAAAACGCGGTCTACTTATTTTCATTTAGGTTTAATAAAACGTTTATTAAACTTTAAATGTTAAAAAATTTACAGATTTAAGACCGTAAAATATAATGATTCTTTCTTTGTTTAGATAAATTTTTTTTTTTTTGACATAAATTGATCTGGTTAGAAAAATGCTGTAAATTTCGGCGCATAAACACAAGAAGCGCTGAAAGTTACTACCCCTATGTCCAATACGCGCTGCCATAAAAAATGGTACCAACTATATTTTTTGCATCATTTATTGATAACGTGGTATGAAAGTTCCCAGCAAAAACCTGGTAATGCGTTGTCATTACCGAACAACATACTTTTCAACCACAAGCTACATGCCGTCTGAATTATTTTACAGAAGTTGAACAATTAATTACTAGTAAGTAAACAAGCCATCTATTCTCTTATTGGCAGAGTACTTGTGTATTTGCTTATCATACAGAGGTTAAACAGTTCAACCACTGGGGAAGCAAAATAGATTTTTATTAATTGTGTTCATGTTTGTGAAAACAAGATTTAAGTCCGTAACAAAATAGTTGTGCAGTAGCCTAGTGAATAAAGCACTTGGCATAAAATATTACGATAACTGAAAACGGCATGAGGTCAATGCTTAGCAGAGACATTTAATTTTTATTGTGTTTTGTGTACTCAATGCCTTCTAAATATTGAAATTTATAACTTGTTATTTGTAATCAAATGTGGTAAGTACTTGCCTCCAAAGACAGCGCCATGTTAAAGTAATTGGTTAAAATGCCAAAGTGGAAGTAGTGAAGGGTATGTTTATTAGCATTTTGACTCATTACTTTGCCATCAAAATTTTTCCTTGGTATGATTAAAATTAAATGTAAGATACTAGAAAAACATTTATTATTCCTTTACATTAGTTTAATAATAAATCCGGACAATTTACTGAAATCCAAACAGGATTGATTTTAGTGTAAATAAAAGCCCAAAAGGAAATATTTACTGGGTCAGAGAAGCTTTTTCTTATTAATAAGCTAAGCTAATTTAAAATAAATTCTTATCGGTAAATAAAATTTAAAAATGTTGTTCCGTGTTGAAGGGACGAAGTTGGCCCAGCGGAAGTTCTAGGTAAATCGGCCTTTTTCTATCTACTATTCTTATTACAAAATTAAAAGTTATGCAAATTTTATAAACACATGAAATCATTAAAAGTCAAAAAGTTAAAAAAAAAACAAAAATGTTACAGCTGATTAAACAAAAGTGGATGGGACAAACCTGTGAACTAAGATCTTACTGCTTTTTCGAAATTTTAGTTTGGCACAATTTTTATCACTATAATTTCCTATAATTTCCTAATCGCCCGCTCCTTAATTCCCATTACATGTTCAACCTATTATTTACCACAATTAATTTTTTTACTAGGAAGAATATTTCCAGGAGGATTTACAATCAAAATGCTAAGAACATTATGGGGAGCCCTAGTGCAGCTAGATAAAAGATTCTCGTTTTCAGATTTTTCTGATTAATTACTCATAAAGACCTTCAGCTCTCCAGCTATAGTGGAAGGGCGCAAAGATCAACCTGTATACCAAATTTTAGCTTTCTACTCATAGTGGAATTGGCCGTACAATTTTCAGATTATTTTCTCACCAAGAACCACCTTTCTACCAGATTTCATCTCTATAGATTTAGAGGAATTGCTCCATAATATTAATGAGTCAGTGAGGTGTATTCATAGACTTTGCACACAATATCTGACCTTGGGTTAGAAAAATTGTTCTAGTTCACACGGGCGGAACCTGGCGAAGTGTAGGGGAGTTTTGACCGGAAGGATTTATGTTATATTAAGTAGGAAATTTTCGGCCAATTTGGACCTTTGTTAAAAAAAAACTTAATTTTTAAGAGACTCAAAGATTTTATTTTTCTAGAACTACCCAGGTAAAATTTTGATGGCAAAGTAACGAGTTACAATGGTAATATACATACCCTCACTACTTTTACTTTGGCATTTTAGCTAATTACTTTAAAATGGCGATATTATTGGAGGCATGTACTTACCACGTTTGATTACAAATAACAACTTATGAATTTCAGTAGTTGGAAGTCATTGAATACACAAAACATAATAAAAATTAAATGCCTCTGCTAAGCATTGAACTCGTGCCGTTTTCAGTTATTGTATTATATTATGCCACGTGTTTTACCTTCTATTTTACCAACTATTTTGTTATTGTCTTAAAGTTTGTTTTCACAAACATGAGCACAGTTAAAAAAATCAATTTTTATCGTCTATATGATAAATAAATGGCTTGTTTAATTACTAGTAAGCAAATGTAATACAGATGGTATGCAGTTTGTGGTTGAAAAGTATGTTGTTTGGTATTGACAACTCATTGCCAAGTTAGTTAATTATACAAAATTTACTTTGCTTTAAAATCTCTTAAAACAAAAAAGTTATGGTCGTAGGTATAAAAATTTAAATTTAGGAAGAAAATTGTAATTTTAGCGAAATACTAAGAAAGTCCTTTTTTGATCCACCTTTTCGCTGTGATATAGTTGAAATAATAAAATTTTTTTGGCTCCCGAGGTTCCCTGGTATTTACTTTAAAATGAGGGACACAACTTTAAAATCGGTAGCCATAAAAACAATTTTTTGCCCGCCTTCTCAAAACACGGTCCACAGTGCGACTGCGCTTCTAGTATTAGGTTACCTTTCTTAATTAAAAATATTCGATTATTAAGCAGCACTAATTCTAAAAGAATTCAGCTAAACAGTATTTAGTTTGCATCACAACTTAAGAATAAGAAACCAAGGTTTGATTATACAAATTTACAAACACACATAAACCTAACAAACAAAATTTATTTTAAGTTTGTGGTGTGGTCGTTGTTGTTGTTGCTGTTGTTATATTTGGCAGCAATGTTGCACGCAAAAGCACGTAAATGTGCATGTAATTAAAAATGGAATTTTAATCGTTACTTTAGCTAAGCATACGTTACAAAAACAACGGCATCAACAACTACTACAATATTGGTAACAAGGATGTATACTTTAAAACATTTATGCTAAAAGAAAATCAGTTTACAAACGCTTGTATACCAAAATCACAAAACTCAAATACGCAAAAGAGTTGAAAGACGATTTTTTTCCAATTTGAAAAAAGTGGAAGAGGAAAAAAAACACGCGCCAATTTACAATTCATTAACGATTTCACCAAATGCAATGCCATAAACCGCCTACCACACGCCTTTCTTAAGCGGCTGCTAGACAGATCAATATATAGCTTCAATATAAGTGTTTATGTTCGTTTGTTATGAAAATCAAAAGCATTTTAATATTTTTCAATATTTCCCCTCCGTACATGTGTAACAATTTTTTGTAAACAAATGCACACAAACACATATATTGAAGCTAAGTATTGATCTGTCTAGCAGCCGCTTTAGACTCTACCAAATCTTCCTAAATATTTTTTGCCACGTTTACCTCCACTCTTCAGCTCCTGGCTTACCTAGCCACAAAGTATGGGTGTAGCTTTTTTCATCTTCTTGTGGCTTATGATAATAATGTGAATGCTGGCTGCATTTGCTCATGATGATGCCATTAGTTGTTTGCCACACGCTTATTTCTGTTGTTCTTGTTGTTGTTATCATAGTGATGGTGGTGTTGTTGACTGTTGTTGGGTGCTAATACTGGCATCTATTCAGCCGGCTAGTCTGTCTGTTTTGGTTTCTTTTTTAATTTTTATTCCTATTTTTTATTTGCCAATGTATTTGTGTATTTATGTATTGTGCTTGTAGAAATGAATTGCAAATTACGTGTTTTTAAATTGAAGTTTTACGACGTGAGATACTTTTCAAGATGTGCTGCTGTTGCTTTGTTGTTGTCCTTTCAAGCTTTTAATGTGGAGCATTCTAGGTTAAAATAGCAAAACAAAACGTAATAAAAGTGTGTCGTTTTGTATTATTATAGATAAGTATTTAGAAGAAGGTTCCCTCATAATATTTTTAAAATAATATTTATCATAACATATTGCTGCGGATAGAAAAATTACCCATGTAAAATGAGCATGTCCCAATGTTGGTTGGGAGTCATATTCAATTGCTGCAAAAGTACAGACTTTATTAATTCTTATAATTTTTAAACGAAAAATTATTAATCTAACATTAAATCTTATTGATATAATATTTTTCAATGGTAAAACAACTTTGTTCGATATTTAATCAGTAAAATCCTGTTTTATAGTAAAATTAATTTTTATTTTATTTTGCTCTAACTGTACTGGAATATTAAATCAGCATGAATGGAGTTATTTCAAAAGGAAAAATATTCTTTGAAGGTTATTGAAAAAACATATTGCATTAATATCAAATAACTATAAAATAAAATCAGCACCAAAAAATGCAGAAATTAATTTTGTTTTCGACGATTTTTTCATGAAAATTTTCTGTATGTGATCATACTTTTTCTAGTTTCTGGCACTATTTTCTTTAGAAATTTTCAAAGTATAACTATATATTTTTTCCTTTTTTTGTGAAGGTTTTAAGATGTAGAAAAATAAAAAAAGATTTGTATCGATTATAAATTGTTTGTTGGGTTTTGTATAAGTTTCTAATAGAGTGATGCACATGTATACTCGAATGTACTCGTATGTATGTTTGTCTGTGTATCATACGAGTACATTCTAGAATACATTTGAGTACTCTTTACAGCCCTCTAGCTTATAAGCTTATAGCGCTTTTTCTCTTGTGATTTAAAAAAAAACTTCCCAGGAAAAATTTTGATGGCAAAGTAATGAGTTAAAATGCTAATAAACATGCCCTTCACTACTTCCACTTTGGCATTTTAACCAATTACTTTAACATGGCGCTGCCATTGGAGCCAACTACTTACCACATTTGATTACAAATAACAACTTATAAATTTTAATATGTAGAAGGCATTGAATACACAAAACACAATAAACATTGCTAAACATTGAACTCATGCTATTTTCAGTTATTGTGTTATTTTATGACAAGTGTTTTACTCCTTAGGCTACTTCATAACTATTTTCTTGCGGGCTTAAAACTTGTTGCCACAAACATTAACACAATTAAAAAAATCTATTTTGTTTCTCCAGGGGTTGAACTGTTTATACTGTATGATAAGCAGATACACTAATACTGTGCCAATAAGTAAATAAATGTCTTGTTTAATTACTAATCAGTAATTATTCAACTACTGTAAGGTAATTCAGACGGTATGTAGTTTGTGGTTGACAAGTATGTTGTTCGGTAATTACAACTCACTACCAAGTTTTTGTTGGAATTATTTGTAAATTTTTAAATGGTTTTTGAAAGTCTGTGCATAAGATAAGAGGTTTGAAACTTTTCAAAAGTATGGTTGAAGTCTACTAATGATTTGGTAAAGCACCAATAAAATGCGTATAGACATTGCTTAAGCCTTTATTTTTGATATTAAGAATATATATTTCTTTAAGTAAACAAATAAAAAGGGAGCTCTGGCATGACCATCCCAAACATATTATGGTAATTTTAATTAAAATATTGCGCTGTGATGCACATTATCATAGAACAGTATTGAGCGCTGCCGGAAGTCATAATACGGTTCAGTGAACAGTATTATGACTTCCGCACTTACACAGTGCAACAGCACAATGCCACACTAATGCACATCAGAAAAACTCGTGATGTTGATGACAGTCGAACTCACGTTCTCAATAATAACTCGCTTTGTAGCGAACTCGGTAACTACTTCAGCCATCAGCCCTCTTAAATCAAGGAAAAAGTGCAAGGTTTCTTCAAAAGGCATCGTTCCCAAATGAAAACAGATTTCTTTAAATACTTATAGTCTTAATTGTATTTTGAGTTTATTAAGGTATTGGCAAAATACTTACTTAAACCATTTCATAGGCAGTAACATAAAATGCTTAAAAATTAAGTACACTGGAAAAATAAATATACAAGAGCTCTGAAAGCTATAAAATATTTATTTTCCTTTTTAATTAAAAACATTTTACCACAACAACTTAAATATGTTAAATAATGTTATTCACTAATAATAAAAAAATCTTTAAGAAAAAATTTTCTCAGTGCATTTTTTTTATTTCTCACTATCTTTGTGTTGCATTTGTCTTTGCATTATAATTCTGCCAACACACGAACATACTCGTATATTATGGGTCTCAAGAGATGTTGCATATTGATAATTATAACATTTTTTTAAGTGTTTTTATTTTAAATATCAGCTATCGACCAAATCATTTGATGTTTATGAAGTTCCTTGGAAATTGGGGTTCATGATATTGACAAATGAATATTAAAGCAGCAGAACATTATAATAAATATGGAGAAAATAGATATTTTAGCACTTTCAATAGGAGATATTAAGGCAAGCAAAATTAATTTAAAAAATAAGATGATACGGTGTGTGTATTGCTTAATAACACTGTAAAACAGAATCAAAATAACAAGGTTCTAACGACTAATTTTGCTAGAGGACACCAAAAAATAAAAAATATACACAGTGTTTCGAAATAGGATTCATTACAGGTCGAGTTAAATCTACCTCCGCCTTGCATTTAAGGTATAAGATATATTCAGCACTGTTATGTAAAACTTCATGAGACAAATTTTCGTGTAAGTTTTTGTGAAATTTTTGTAAAATAGTCGAGTTATGAATTTCAACATTTCAACGCTGGTAAGACTGAAATGAAAAAGCGTAGAATAGTTGAACATTCTAACGAAAGACATTTAGTGAAGCTCCGAACATTTAGAAAAAATTAATTAATAGGTGCGACTAGCCACAGGATGGCGACAGTCTGTTAATTGAGCTTACTAGAATTAGTAGGATTTTCGCTACAGTGTTGTTGCCACTGTCAGTGGTGGTGTAGGTAAAGGACTCTGACGAGTAGACTTGGTGGTCACGAAACAGCTGTTAGTTCAACCCTCCGTACATCCAAAAAAAATTTTCCTTGAATGTTCAATATTCACATGCTAAGCCAAACTAATTAAATAATTTTTGTAAAACATCATGAAAAAAATTTGTGTTACAAAAATGTTCCTCGTGATATTTTACGTAAAAACATCTTACACCTTCAACGTATGGCTTACAAGATTTCCTACAGCGAGTGCTAATTTTGCAAGTTTTGCACAAGGGTTAATGTCGATTAACCCTTGAACACATTTTTAGTTTTAAATAATTTCTAGCATTTAAATTGAGGCTGAAGGTTGAGTGTCTTTGAAAACGTATAGTAGAATTTAATTGGCTTTATCGTCACTAAGGCGAGTTTTTTGCTTCTTTTTTAAAAAACGTACAAAACGACCTACACAACGAGAGTTAAAATTGGGGAAATTTAACTACCCATGAAATGAATCCCAGATGTAAACTTTCAAAACACCGATAAACAAATATTTATTTATTTTATTATTCCGATCTGAATAACTATGAAAACTTTAAGCATATAAAAAGTAATGTAAAACTTTCTTAAAGACTGCTTAAATTCAAATTGTTCAAATTATTTTTTAGCAAAGTTGGAGGAGTCTTTCTAAAGCAGTGGTGGACATTCTCGCAACTTCCTATACTTGCGAGTATAGGCTGGTTTTTTTACCATCAACACACGTACACTGTGTGTGAGATACACAGCCTACCTACCCAGCAGCTAAAGTTACAACTAGTAACGCTTTGCGACAGTCATATTACTAGTTGTAATGGTAGTAGTCAAAAAACGACAGTCATATTACTAGTTGTTACAAGAGTAGTAACGTTACTGGTCAAAAAGGAACAATCACATTACTAGTTGTATCGAGACTAGTAACGATACTAGTAAAAAAATTAAAAAATTTTCAGGTATACGATTTTATATAAAACCAATTGTTAGCTATTGAAAAAATAAGTAGAATGTGGCTCAGTGGGTAGAGTGCTTCCCTTAAAGTATGAAGAATGCGTGTTCGTACCCTGGTTGAGCCAAAGTTTTTTTAAGAGTTACAAAACTCTTAATAAAAAAACTAGTAAGCGCACTAGCTTACAATAACTAGGATTCCAACTGGGATATAACTGTATACAAATGAACTAGTTGGTCCCCTATGACAACCCAATGTTAAAATCGATAGTTCGATATATGAAAAAAGGATATATAGGCAACTAGTCTGAAGCAAAAAGCAACTAGTATAGTTCCAACTACATACCAGTTACTTTGTCTGCAGGGTATTTAGCACATACACAAGCAAAGAATAAGACAGGGTATGTTTGCAACTTTTCTAAAGCTATAATAACATATTTGAAGCAGCCTGTTCGAAACTCAATTTTTTGCAAAAATCATGTAGTTTCACTTTATTATTAATAAAATCAATATTTATCCATTGATTTTTATGAAATAAAGCTTTTTCTATTTATAGTATATGTGGCTTGATAATCAGTTGATAGAAATGAAAAGTTTTTACCATCTTTGGTTTTTCGTAAATTTTTAAAAACAAAAAATTTCCAAATTTACCTAAAAATAATAAAGTTTTCATTACTACACCTTGAATAATTCTGAAACCGTTTTTGTAGTAAAATTGGATAACACCTTTTCCTACCTGAATATGGAAAAATTATACTCGGAACAGAAATAATAGTCCTTCTACATGGTTATTAAAGTTGATTTACAATTTACAAGTCTTACTAAACACATATGTGGATTAAACGATTTCCAAATATTTTGTTCCATATATGTTGAATAATTCCATGGTCTCATCACCTTGATAATTTTAAATTCTTTTTTGCGGAAATTTTACTTTGTCTTCTTAATTCTAACCATAATAAATTTCAAATTCTTTTTAATTATATGAAGAATTAATTCGTATGCTACGAAACATTGCTTGATTTATGACTAATTCAACTAAACTGGCCGTAAACGCACAAAATGAAGAGCAACAAAATCAAAAGCAAAAAAAAAAAAAAGAAAGAAGTTGAAGCAGTCTAGAAAACTAAATTCTTCATTATTCAGCGGCATTATATTCAAGTTTGCATATAATGTGCATGCAACGGACAGTCCGTCACACACACACACACACAAAACCCCCATTTGTTCAACTAAAAGTTTACCTAATTATGGCTTGATTTTTTTTTCTCTTAATTTCTCAGTCAAGACAAAATTTTAAAAAGGTCTTTTAGACTCATTCATTGAAATTAAAGTAGTTTCTTGCATGGATTCGTATTCTCATCATTCTTTTTGTATCTACATAAAGTCTAAACCAATTAAAATTTGCAAATGCTGGCGTGCATTCATAAATCAATTATTGATTTATGAGATTTTTCTGTTGTTTTTGTATTTCGTAGGTTTTATTTTACTTTGGCACACAAAACAGCCGCAAATGGGAAGGAAACAAAGACAAAAGTGGAGTGAACTGAAATGCAAACGTAGTTCCAGCTTTAAAGCTGATTATTTGTTGTGTAGATGCTTCTTAAGTTCTTTCATTTCTTATTTTGAATTAAAATGCTGGCTTTTAAGCGAGCGTGATAGAGTTGTTGTGTTATTTTTAATCCTTAGAAGGGGGAAGGGAAGTGAAAGGTAGTCAAGCAAATTTACTTATATTTAAACGATTAACCTGTTTTTCATTAGGATGTTAAACAGTTAGCCCTGGCTAAGATATATTGTCTCTTGCTAATACCCAGCTAAAACTTGACTTATTGGTAGACAAAACAGCATATGAGGATCTAAATCGTAACTACTTATAATTTTATTTGATAACTACATATTATTGTTTTAGGAGTTGAAAATTTAAGGGGTATCCCTTACAAATACACTTACATTGTCATAGCAATTAACTGGTTCTTATTTGAATTACTTAAAGTTAAAAAATAAATAGTCAAATAAACAAAATAATATAAAAAAACGATTGAGCTATGAATTTAGTTGAACAGTATGGTTTTATCCAAAGTTATTTAATTATTTTGGCTTAAGTTCACTTTCAATTTAATCTTTCAATTAAACTATTTTTATTTTAGAAAAAACTCTAAAGCATGTAAACATGAAACATTCAAAGAAAAAATTGGGTGTACGAACGGTTGAACTGATATCAGATGTTTCGAGACCGCCACAGTCTTCACATCAGATCAGCGATGGCAGCAACAACACCCTAGCGAAAATCCTACTTACTTTAGCAAGCCAAATCAACAGATTTTGTCGCCACCTCGCGGCGAGTCGTATCTGTTAATGAACTTTTGTAAAGGTTCGGAACTTTACTAACTGTCTTTTTCTTTACCATGTTCAGCTATTTTAAGCTTTTTGATTTCTGTCTTACCAGCGTGAATATCATCGATATATTCAATGCTGGGATTTTTTGAATGTTTATTTTGCCCAAGTTTTTGGAACAGTATACATTCATGTTTTTAGCTAAGTGCCTTTAGAGTTTTAAAAATTGAGTTATGAATTTTAGTCGAATTGTATGGTTTTTATCCAAAGCTATTTAATTAGTTTGGCTTAAGTTCGTTTTTAATTTAATCTTTTGATCAAACTATTTTCTTATTTAAGAAAGAAATTCTAAAGCATGTAAATATTGAACATTCAAAGAAAAGTTTGTATATACGGAAGGTTTCAGATCAGATGTTTCGAGACCACCTCAGTCTTCTCATCAGAGCCCTTTTACCTACACTGCAAACGACGGCAGCAACAACATCCAGCGAAAATCCTACTTACTTTAGTAAGCCCAATGAATAGATTTTGTCGCCACCTCGTGGCGACTCGTACCTATTAATGAACTTTTGTAAAGGTTCGGAACTTCACTAACTGTCTTTTTCTTTATCATGTTCAACTATTTTAAGCTTTTGGATTTCTGTCTTGCCAGCCTAAAATATCATCGATATTAAATAGCTTTGAATAAAAACCATACAATTCGAATAAAATTCATAACTCAATTGTTGTTTAATTAGTTTGGCTTAAGTTCATTTTCAATTTAATCTTTCGATTATATTATTTTTATTTTATAAAGAAATTCTAATGCATGTAAATATTGAACAATCAAAGAAAAAATTGGTTGTACGGAAGGTAGAACTGACATCAGAAATTTCGAGACCACCACAATCTTCTCATCAGAATTTTTTCGACATAGGCGACACTGACAGCGAAGGCAGCAACACTCACCGAGCGAAAATCTTATTTTTACTATGTACCAATTAACAGATGAGTACAAAGTAAAAATAGGATTTTCGCTCGTTAGTTGTTGCTACATTCGCTGACAGTGCCGTCTAGGTCGTAAAGAACTCTGCAAAACTCTGGGAAACTCTTGAAAACGAACTTGGACGAAGTTGGACTAAATTCATAACTCAATTGTTAAAACTCTAAAGGCACTTAACGAAACATGAATGTATACTGTTCAAAAAGTTGGCGACAAATAAAATATTCAAAAGCCCCCAGCATTTGAAAATATCGATGATATTTCATGCTGGTAATGACAGAAATAAAAGCTTAAAAAGTTGAGCATGATAAAAAAAATATAGTAAAGTTCTGAACCTTTGATTCCGATGATAGTCCCGAGATGGCGACTCATCTTTTAAAATTGGTTCAAAGTAAAAATTGGATTTTCGCTCGTTGGTTGTTGCTTCCTTCGCTGGCAGTGTCACAGCTCTGCTGCGAAGACTGTGGTGGTCTCGAAACATCTGATGTCAGTTCAACCTTCCGCACAACCAAAGATTTTTTTTAATGTTCAATATTTGCATGCTTTAAAATTTCTTTCTAAGAAATAAAAATAATTCAATCGAAAGATTAAATGCTTGTTTGTGTAAATAAAATAATATTTTTCGATATGGAATTTATATTGAAACAAAAATAAACAGCTTAAATTCGTTTGTGTTTTTCTAGCCAAAACTTTTACTTTATTTACAAAAACAGGCAGTAAATTGAAACGAACTTAAGCCGAACAATCAAAATATAAAAAATTTTTTAGACACTGTATTTATTTATAATTTTTCACATCTCATTTTTCTTTCTTGACCCAGCTGGGATACGAACGAACTTGTGCTTTTTCAGATATGAAGACAACTGCTTTAGTCACTCAGCTATTGTTGACTCATAAAATTAAGCGCCAAAAATTATTTTTCATATGCAAACACATGTTTACTTAAAAAGCGTTAGTCTACACAAACAAATTGTAACTACATACTTTCAGATAATGAGATAAATATGTACGTACTTATTTTATAAATAACTAAGTACCAAGGTCGATTGAACAGGTACCACTACGAGATCAGCTGTTTTAGTAAATTTCAGAATGTGTGCGTCACATAGCCAATAGATTTTGACACATCTCTGGTATGTTTCTATCAACAACGGGCATGTGTTAGAAAATTTGAGGGAGCTTATGAATGTGTGCAACACACAGACAATAGATTTGACATATTTCTGGTGTGTTTCTACCAACAAAATACATGTGTTTTTTGCTGGTGTATTTGTTGTCATCGTGGTGGTACCTATATTATTGTATCATGCCAAGTACTAGTTTTAATTTTGGACATATTGGGACATATAGATAATTACCACTCATTACTTTGTAGCCCATTGAAAATGTACTACCGATTAGAGAAATGGCAAAATTTTTTTGCTGAGCAAGGATGAACATTAAAGAAAGTTATGTTACAAATAAAATCATATATTACTTTTTTTTCGTCCTGATTTTTTTTCGTTTTTTTACGTTTTTTTTTAATCTTTCCTCTCACTATATTAAAGGGTCTACTGTAATAAAATTTGTTAAGAACTTATCATATGATTTTGAAATTATGTCTGTTTCCCTTTTCATATATAATTCCTTGTTCTCTCTTATAATGCGAGTATTAATATTAAGCAGGCAATATCTGTTTTATTCCATATGATCACAATGACCATGATATGGTCGTATTAAAGCTTCTTTTAGATACAATTTTTATTTTTTGGTTTGCTTTCAATTTTTTATAATAAGGCTTCATTCATTCAATGCCCTTAATGCATTAATAATCTTTTTCATTTAATATGAACGCATATACACACATTCATATAATCTTTTGCAAATACATACTTTTACAATCTTTAATTTTAATGCTAAAAACTTATTTATTTTAACAAAATACTTTTAATGTATTTTATATATCATGGCAACAGCGACAGCAGTGTTTTATAAACGTCTTTTACTTTTGGCTGGAAATACTGGCAAAGATTGTTGTTTTTAATGTTGTTCTTGTTGTTGCAGTGTCAGCGTCTGAGAATACAAATCTTTGTTGTGTTGTGTTGTGAATGCATTTATTAAACATAATTGCATGTGGGCGTGGTTGGTTGAAATTTCTTTGATTAAACTCGATTAAAATCGCAACTTATTTAGAGGAAGTTTAAGTTTATTCTTTTAATTTTTTTTGTGTTGTTGTTGTATTATTATTTTATGCATCCATATGCTTTGTGTTCAATTTGATTTGCTTTATAATGTATTTAATTTGTTTTGTACGCTACAGGTGGTTTGCTAGGACCTTTGGGATTATTAAAATATGTTTTCCTTTTTCAGAAAAAGTATGTTGTCTTTAAGAAGTTTTATGTGCTTAATAAGAACAAGTTTTACATTTTTTTCTATCACTTGCAGTTATTTTTTATGAGCATGTTTAATATTTCCATTAGATACACTAGTGTGTGGTATGCGTGGCTGCCTACTGCACGCAAGCAATCAAGTAGAATCAATAAGATTACGTTTTGACAAAACACTAGCATATTTCACCCTAACTCGGGAGCAGTATGTCCGATTTGAATCATCAAAACACAAAACGATGCATCACAAAATTACCTTCGAAGGGATCATTTGTCAACTTTTCGTTAAGGAATCCTAATATAAGAGAAAACATAATTAGGTTAAGGTAAGCGCCTATTCACATATTACGTAACGCTATTTTCGGAGGTCTTAAGCCCTCCCCCCTTCGTAACGCTTTTTACAAAATTTTTAGTATAAAGTATTTAATTCGTAACAAATCTTTAAGCCCCTCCTCCCCCCATTGGAGTGTTACGTAATTTGTGAATGGCCACTAAGAAACAAAAATTTTTAAATTCCCATTGTAACATAAAACTTGAAGATGTAAATCTGATACATATTTGTACGGTCTGTAGATTCCCAGAAAATTTAAACTTATAAAAAACTGTTCAAATTTTAAAGCCCTCAAAAAGTTGGATTTTAACACCTGAAGTGGTTGACTCTTGGCTTCAAGGCTTAGGTCCTTGTCTGTACATCAATTTTTAGTCGAATCAGTACCATGCCTACAATGCGACGCAATACCTGATACTCGATGGCGGCCAGTGTTTAGAACGTTGCAACCATAACTACAATCATAGCATTGATGTCTATTAATATGCCGAACTGAAAACTGTCTTCGCTTGTCTGTGAACTGGCTTGAATCTTTCTTTCCCCTCCCCCTCGTGGGGGTTATGTTTAATGCAACCTCGGCCTTATCCGATGTGACTATAATTAAAGAGTAAGGAGTGAAACCAAAAAATAATAATATATGTTCAATTCACAGCCTTTGATAGGAGTTGTAGGTCGTATGAATGTTGATAGTATTTTTCATATAAACCTGTTTCTAAGCAAATGTTTATATAGAAATTAACAACAATATTTAAACAGTATACTATGAAAAGCTATAATTTGCGCCTTAAATGCTAAAGAGTGGTCAAACCACCTCCATTCCATTTAATATTTCAGATCAGGTTAAAATAACATTGTTCTATGTTAGGAAAGACTTTACTTTTAAAAATAATATAAGCTATATCTCTCCCTTGGTAATATGCGCATACGATTTGGCGCAAAAGCAATAAATATCCATTAATATGATTATTGCGAACGTATTTGCTTTGTGAATCTAAATTGATTATTAGGCTAAGGTTCGTAACGTTATATTCAGAAAGAATTGGGCATGATTAATATTCCAAGGAAGGAAAATTAACACCAACTTAATTTTTCAACGTACACAGCAGAACAGAGTAGCGCCACTTTCGGATGCCGCTACACTTCCATCGTCAGTGCTCACGTGTATTTGCTTTTCACCACTTGTCAGGTGGCTCCGTTGAATGTCATTTTAATTCTTATATATACAACTTTTTCGTGAAAATTGAATACGAGAATTAAATCACTCTCAAGCTGATATTAAAGCAAATATCCAATAGAATATCGAATGCCACAATATATCTCCAAGTTATTTGTCACCAACCTTTTACACCCGAAGTATAATCAGAATTCCTTATATTAAATATTCTTTCAACTTGATTTTGATGGTACCCTTCTTCCTAGTCGACTTCGTCTAAAAAAACTCCTCTTAAACTTCCAAGTGTAGTGATAAATTAAAAAAAGGATTATAACCTGCTTTTAAGGAATTTTTAATCTTCATTATAAGTAGTTTTTTTGTGTTGCCCTTCTTCTGCTTTATTTTCATTATAAAATATTTTTGCATCATCTTGTGATCAGTATTTTTATTTATATATTTTTTTTTACTTCACATTCTGCTGCTTCATTCATTGTATTGTAATTATACTTCATAAATCAGTTGACTTTGGGACTCTTTGATTTTAAAATGTAGTTGTTTTTGCTCTTCAATTTTTTTTATTATTATTTTTTATTAATGTTGTTGTTTAATATTAGTTATTCTCTGTTTTTATTGCAGTTGTAGTATATTGGCTATTTAACGAAATCTTTCTGATTTCCACAACAACAACAACAACAAAAAAAGAGAAAAATTTAAACACCAGCAAATTCCTGTTAAACGTTGGCCAACTATCCTGGACTGATGACGGTGGTAGCTTCTTCGCGTTTTGCAGTGGAGTGTAGACTTGTGAATTTTTTTAAAAGATGTTTATAATATGTTTTATTTTTTTTCGTTCTTTCTCTCTCTTTAGTTTCATAAAACTTATAATTAAATAAATTATTGTGTATGTATGCAGATGTATGCAGAAGTTTGTGTTTGTTTGTGATATTATGTGTTTGATTAATGAAAATCTCAATAAATTATAAGACAAAAAAAAAAACAGCGAAATTAAAAATAAACGCAGAAGTACATACATACATATGTATATAATAAATGCGGCAAGATGACCTGTTCTTGCCCTGAAGGAAGCCAGGGGCCAAGTGTCTCCAAGTCACCATTTTTGTCGACAAGTTTGGTGACTTTTTGGCAACATTGTCAACGAATTGTCTACAGTTTTTATTTTACCATTTTGAATACATGCGGCCGAACGCAAAAATAAAAGTTTTCATAAAAATCAAATTTAATTGCCTTTTCTAGTAAGAACTGTCATATTTGTTGACTAGAATCTTTAAAATGCATTAGTGAATCTCTGGTGATAATTTCTCAATGTGGTCCCATAAGAAACAGCTAGTCCATAGTAAATCAATAGTTCCGAGGTCACTAGTGGAATCTCAGTGACAAGCACATGTAAAGTGTCTATAGCGCAGAACATTGCCTGGGGTATAAGTAGTCAGTAGTGCTGGTGACAAAGTCAATAGCGAATCAGTACAGTTTTACTATCGACATTACCTTCAGAGTATATAAATCACACACACACACACACACACATACACACACACATACACACATATGTTTATGGTTTAAATAATAAATGAGATAAAACTGAAATGATTATAACTTTGTTGTTAAGCATAAAATTATATAGGAATTTGAGGATTTATTGTGTGTCTGATAATTATAATAGAATTAGTAATGTTGCACGACATGTTGCCATGTTTGAAAAAAGTTATAGCCATATTCCTTGATGTATAGAAATTTGCACTATACGTTTTTAGAATTATATTGAATGAAGTTATTTCTACCAGTTTTTCTATTTAATTAAAAAATATGACAGATTTAATTAGTAATGTTGCTCAACATGTTGGAACAAATCAGCAATACAAATGTACTTTTTAAAAGCTTTTCTACCACATACTTACCGCTTCTTATGAATCTTTGTACACGTACTGAGTATACTTCACAATATAACAATATTGTGATCAGGAAAGTGGGCAGTGCAATGCCTGTTTAAAATAATTACTATTTTTCAACTATTTATGCTTAATCGACTCTTATGAAATTTTAAACATGTACGAATTTTCCACGAGTAGATAATGATCTGAAAAGTGGGAGATGCCACGCCCATAAAAAGTAAATATTTTTTCCAACTATTTTTACTTACCCGATTCTTGTGAAAAGTAGTACATACATTATATCTTTTAGTTAATACTTTTGTATTTATATGTATAGTAAAATTGAGTACATATATTAAACCGAGGTGGAAGTATTTAATCCATCTACCCAACAATATATATTTCGATATTTAGAAGCACTAAAAGCTCTTAGAATCAACGCATTGAATATTTAAGAACAAATGCTTCCAAAAACGTTTCCACAAATGCAATAACCTTTTTAAAAAAGCACGAACAATGCGCACGAGCATTTATTAGCTTTTGACGATAATTTTAAAATGTAAAATATATAGACAAAGCAACAGAAGTATTTAAGATTTAACTTCTGTCACTGTCGCTTACGATAGTGCTTCTTGGAAGCACTAACGTAAGCGAGACGGTTACGAAAAGTACACACACACACATACAGTATGCGTGTATACACGAACAGTACAAAAAAATATTTGTAAATACAATTAATTTGGTTGTTATATCAATTGATTAATTGATTTTTAACCTACAAAATCTGAAAAAAACGTTTTAGAAATTTTTTTAGATTTCAAAATTATTACAGTTAAATTATTTTTGATTTTCCAAACAAACTTTAATTATTATAGTTGTTGTATTAACAATATTTTTTATACACAATCACAACCCTCGAAGCGACTTTTTGCTTGTCTGCGAAAAACACTATGTGTCTTTGGGCGGAATCGAACCGGTGACCTCTGGAGTAATAGACTTACGTTCTTACCTCTCAGCTACAGAGCAATTCGTTATTAAATACGAAAATGATGAATAGACATAAAACTTGATTAGCCTTGCTTCATTTACGTGTGTGCATTCATTTGTTATATCAACAATGATGATTGTTAATTTTTTTCTCAAGTTTCAACAAAAACTATATGTAGCTGTCATTTTAATGAAAAAAATACCCAAAAATTGTTGAAGTTTTGCGCTACATGAACAAAAAATTGTGTTAGTTCAGTTTGTTGCAAACAATTTCTTTGTTTGTCGTATCAACAACTCAATTTGTTATATTCACTCAATATATTTTTGAATTTAAATTACATATTAACAATTCGAATTGTTAGATGCAGTTTGCTGATATTTTTTTCTGTATAATTTTAAAATAATATATATGTAAGAGTAAGTTTATGTTAACTTCGTGCTGCCGGTTTGCAACAGTGTTTCTGGCTTAGTGGTTGGTGCGTTGGATTTCAAATCTGAAGGTGTACTTAGTTCGATACTAGTTGAAATTCAAATAATAAACAGTGAGTAAAAATACAATATTAATAATTAAAGATAAGAAATATTAAGCCAATCCACATCGAACCATTTTTCCATGTATTTTTAGTTTTAGTGCTGAAAGTTTTGATAATTTACAGCACTAATGTAAGCATTTTGTGGAACGAAAACTATTGCTTCTAAGCGGCTCATCGCGAACAAAAATCATGCATTATAAAAGCGCAATCGCAAGTGATTCAGTTCCGTTGTCTCCCTTACAAAAGTGCTTCAGCAAGCACTAATTTTTATTAAGTATCCTCAGGCTTTACAGTAGGTCTACACTATGGTGGTGGGTGAGACCAATATCGGCTTCTCAGACAACAATCAAACGGAGGCTATATGTCCTGAAAAAACTATAACCAAATATTTCGAATTAACTGTTTAACCAGAAAACATTTTATTTTCAATTAATATTTTAATTGAATAAACGTTTATTTTAATTGATTTTATTTTCTTTTAAAACAATGCTATCGAACAAGAAACAAATTTAGTTTGCATGTAAGAGAATTGTATAAATTTCTGAGTATGCGACATTGTTTTAATGTAAATTAATTGATATTTTTTTCAAGTTTCAATTAATTTTTTAATTGATATATATTTTTTCTAATTGAAAAAACCGAAAAATATTTGCAATTAATTCTGTTGAGTTTATACTACGATTTTCGTGATTGGTTAAAAACTATTTAATTTTCTAATTTGATGCCACTTGGCATAACTTTGGCTCCAACGTGCGCCATAGAAGTATTTTTGTGCTTATACATAGAGAGGTTAGGGACACTCAAATCCGGTTGGAATGCATGAGTAGAAGAAGGATAGTTGAAATACAGTATCTGTAGAATACTGTATTTATAGAATGTGCATGGAAGATGCAGACATAGCTGCACATGTTCTGTGTGAATATTTAGCTGAGAACTACTTTCCGACTCGTCTTAGACGGTGGGGGATCTCAGCGCAAGACAAATGCTATCAATAAACATCATAAAATTTCAAATATCATCCATTTAAATTTTTCAAGGTTTCTAACAATCCTGGGGAAGAAAAAAAACTGGACATTCCAGTTAATTATTTGTAATAAAAATTTATGTTAATTTTCTTTTGTTCAAATCATTACGAAATAATTTTTATTGTGAAATTTAATTAAATGGCACGGGACCAGCAATTATGGTAAAAAGGTAATAATAATTTGCACATTTGCAACGAACAACGACAAAATAAGTTAAGGGAGGAGTTGATAGCATGTACGACTACAGCTTGACCGTATTTAAGTGAAACTTCAAAACGGCTTGTTAAAGGCTTCATTGAGAAATTATGACACTAAGACAAAAAAAAAGGGGGACTGTTTAAGGGCAAAGTTAAAATATTGAAATTTTATGGTTCTCTAAGAATCAGCATATGCACCTAATAAATTTTGTATTTATAATTTTTAAACAGGCTTGAGTCCTTTCGAATGTTTGAAGGAAAGGACCACCTTTAGGCAAAAACAATTGTCGATAAATTTATGATTATTTTGGGCAAATGATTTTTATTTTATTTCTTGTTTCTCTTTTATGATATTGATGATGTCAATTTCTTTTAACAGTTTTTCTCTCACAAACTGGTCGCACAAATGATTGGGCTTGGTTGCCAAGTAATATCGTAAAGTATTTTTTAATTGATCAAGCGACCTCCTTCTTCTCCTTTTTTGTTCTTTATACTGCTGAATTTGAATAGCACTGGTAGTTGCTGTTATAAAAGTAGTGAGCTGCTTAAATGAAATGTGTTGCAAACTTTAAATGATGTGGTAAGAAATTATGTTCAATTTAATGTTGTAGTTGATGTTCAATTTGTGTTGCTGTCTTCCTTTTTTTTGTTTTGTTTTGTTTCTTCTCTAAACTGGATTTGTGTTAATTATAGTGTTGCACAGATATTGAAAATTTACACATTAAAGAGATAATTAAACTGGATTTTAATAAATGCGATGTACAATTATGATTGGTTTATGGGCAGTTTTTACAACTATGATTTGAATTTAATCGGAATGGGACTATTAAATCATTCAAATTGAAAAACTGGGATTGAATATAATACATGAATGGAGATTGAAAATAAAATCAATAAGAATTTATTTAGATTGTGTTCTTTTTATCAGATGGCACTTTTTTGTGCAAGTTCTGGCTACTATTTTGACAGTTTGAATTAAAAAATTGTTATCTAATAATATTCTTGATTAACAGAAACGAAAAATAGTTTGTTTATAAACTAAACACGCAAATGTGTAATTAACTTTTCGCAACGTCACTCTATGATCTCTATGAGCTACTTTTTGCCCATATATGTACATACTTTATGTATGTATGCACGTTCATATACATATGTACATATATATAAAGTATATATGTTTGTATGTTCGTTTGAGAATCTTGGGAGATACTAGTACCCAGTGGTAAAAGTAGACTAGCCTTCAAATCTCAGGCCTTCTTGGAGGCCTGCTAGACATTATTTTTTATAACAACTAAAAGTATTTTCCCTCTTTTACATTTCTCGTCCGATACATATGCAAAACTGCCTTCTTGTAGAAGGGAAGGTGGAAGTAGTATCTATTTTTTTTTTATTTTTAGTTCGATAGACATTCCACATTCCCCTCCTTAAGCAGCGAAGATGGAAGGAGTATTGTATTTTTAGATTAAAAAATAACGAAAGTGCTTTGGATATAACAAACTTTCTCGTATTCTTTTTTCGCATGTAATTTGTATGTAAGACTGAAATTTACATACAAGAGTCATCATACAAGCTGCTAATATGTCGGAGCTGATTGACTTAACATTATTCCGCGGAACTACGTAATGTGCAATTCAATGTATAAAAAAATATTTTGGGTTAAAAGAAATAGTTCGAAATAAAAAATCTCATTAATGAAATATAAAGAAGACGCTGTGAAAATACTAAAAAAAACCTTACTTAGATAGGCTTCAAAGTGACATGCCAGAAGAGGCCTGGAAGAATTCCTACGAAACAATGACAGCATGAGTAAAAATGAAATGAGTATTTAATGTGGATTGGAAGGACTTATGTCTGCTAAACAGGCCTTTTAGAAGGCCTCTTTACTTCTTCATTTAACCGCTGGGTAGTGTCTTATTGAAGGAGTCTCACTCCACACTTTGCCTACACCATATTAAAGTAAATAATAATAAATAATAATTGGTCAATTCACAACCTGTTGTATGTATTTTTTACACCATTTTTAAGTAAATAATAATAAATAATAATTGGCCAATACACAACCTGTTGTATGTGTTGTAGATAGGTTGTTGGTAATTTACACATAAACATTTGCTTAGAAACATGTTTACGTGGCATATACCAACAATGTTTATACGATCTACAATACATACAATAGGTTGTGAATTGAGCAAATGAATGTCTTATATCTTCAACTGAAATGCATTCGAGGTATCAAGTAACCTGAGGAAAAGAATGAATCGGGTGAAAAAAGTAACCATTAAAAAAAGGATAATAAATCTGTATCCTTGCAACTTGCGATCTAATGGCAAAATAATTTTTTTTGGAAAGTCTTAGAGGAGAACCTTAACTTTAAGAATGTTGAAATTTGGACCAGGGTATGAAAGATGACTACCTCGGGCATGAACATTTTTGCTGGCATCATAACTTTTACAAATATTATCAGATTTGAATGAATTCAAACTTTTCGTAAAGTTTATAAATAGATAAAGAAAAACAATTTATTCCGTTAAAATATCTTTAAATTTAAAAATATTGGTTTTTGGTCTCGACTTTGTACAAAACTGTACAAAAAATTTTAATTCATTAACATCGGATAATATCTGTAAACGCTATCAAATTTGCCACCCTTTAGCTTACCGTGCGACTCAACAGGGTGGTCCATATATCAACATTCTCAAGGCTTAGGTACTTCTCTATAATTTTTACATACATTGTTTTATAATCGGAATGCAAGTTCTAAAGATACAGATTTATTAAAGATGCATATTTACTTCATTTTTCAAATGGAACCACTGTGTGGCGATATGGCGGTCTGAGAAATGTTGTACAAAAATATTTGCTATGAAATTCTACTTCTGGTCATCCAAGACATTCAAGCTCCAGACTCAACTTAAATTATGTAAATCGTTCGAAACATAAAATGTGTTCAAGCTTAATTTCGTAATTATTGACAATTATTACTTGGCATAAGAAATATTGTAAGCTTCACGTTTAAGGTATAAGATGTGCTTAGCACTTTTATGTAAAACAGCACGACGAATATTTTTGTGTACAACATTTTAGCCCGCTATATCAGGGCTGAAGGGAAGTTTTAGTTATTTTAAGAAACGGAAGAAATACCCATATAATGAAGAGTTAGAGGGTTCAAATAATTCAACAAAAGATTGAGAAAGATTTCCTATGCCAAGTCAACTAATATAGCAGAACGTAACAGCGCGCTGCAGCGTACTATATAGCCTCTCATTGGTTTTCGTATGACCCTCTTTAGTCCACTTTACAGGAGCATGTCAGTTGCTAAAATTTTTTATATTACTACAATAAGGATATGGAAGCACTCCAGGTTGTAGCTTGTTACACATAAAATAATATCTAATGAAATGTATGAAAAAAAGTGTGTCTTGTGCAATTAAATTACTTTTTGAATATCAAAATTTAAATTGTAGAGTTTCTAACAAACAACAAATGGGTGGAGAAGGAAGCAGGGCAGCCACACAAACGCATTTAAATAACTCACGAATAAATGAGTATGAACACTGACAACACTGGCAGGCAGGCAGGCAGGCAGGTTGGCTAGTAGGATAGCAAGTAGGCAGTCAATAAGGAAAATCAACAAAATTTAGTGGTAACGTTGTTATGTTCATTTGAAGAGAATTGTAAACGCCAAAAGCGTCACATAAGAAATTGTGAATAAAAAAAAAATTAACAAAACGACCGCACACTTTAGAAGCAAAGAAACCTTTACATGAATCTTTCTCTGTTGCTCTAACCTTGCAAAATGTATGAAGCATCTACAGAAGAGTTAACATTGGGGCATATATTCATATGGAAACTTATAGTTTCTTAATATTTAAATAAATGTAAATATGTTATATTATACGTTTGATTCTTAAAATTTTTGTTGTTGTATTTATATTTGGTGTAATACTGGATATCTGTGTCTCAATATCCTTTTAGATTTTACTACAATTTAAACATATATTTGCTAACCAATACACAGAAGAAGGGGAATTTAAAAATATTGGCCTCGATTAACGGCGCTTAAGTTTAGCACTCTGTTTAAATTCGTGAAAAAATTTGAGCAAGATTTTTTTTCATGTGAAAAATTTTGACGTGTAACCACCAATGTTATCTATTTCTCGATTTTTCATAATTTGTAGTTTTATTCCTTCAAAGTATGCTACATTGTTTTACGTTTGTTTCGAAAATGTGTTAAGCAGTCAGCTGTTTTTGAAAATTTCACGCCAAACTAACGAGCGGCACTTGTTTCGCTTATTGACTTGAAATGTTGCAGATACATTTCAAAGGTTTATATAAAACTACTGCATCATTTTTTCTTCAACAATTTATTTTAGAAAAGCAATTTCTTTTAAATAAAACTCAAACTATTTCATATCAGACAAAAGTTTGCATCATTTTATTCAAAAAGAATTGGAAGAATTCATTTAGTTCGAATTTTAACACATCAAAACTCTTACGTTAGCATCAGCATATGTATTTTAACTACCGCTCCGGTTTTTAGCTAGCACTGGCTGTATATAAATTTGAGTATGAGAAAAAGAATGCGAAAACTATCAGTATTTCAATGTTCACATGCAACCACAATCACATTAAAGGTACTGAAATACATTCACACATGAACACTAATAAAACGGTTGCTTCAGCCCACTTAAACAAAGTTTTTATGTTCTGCCGCGTAGGTTTACATCAATTGACTTTTCCTTGTTCCTTGGAATATAGCCTCATATCCAATTCTGTTAGTATAAAATGTTACAAGCTTTTTAAACTATTTTGGATTAAAAACCAAAATAGATCGATCATATCTTTAAGTTATTCTTAACCGTAGTAGTCTATTAAAATTTGTGAAAAATGTTGAGCAACATTGATTATTTTATGCGAAAAATTTTACCTGTAATTAATATTAGCTAGTACTTGAAAGTATGCTACAAGTGCTTACGTTTGTGAAAAACCCCATATTTTATTGTGAATTCCACTCGAAACGAATGCCGCGCTTGTTATATCGCTTGAACACTAAAAATGTTGCAGATACATTTCTGTGTCACAAAATTAATAGATTACTAGTTCTGCAAAACTTTTTCATCAACAATTAATTCATGGTAATTTTTTGTAAGTATGTATTTAGACATTCCGCGTGAGATGCTAAACACAGTACCACGCTTAAAGAGAGTCAGGTATTTTGCTTTTGTAAAATAAAATAAATAACGTGTGTTGCTTGATGTCATTGCTATTTTGCTTGGCTTTACTTGTTTGGTATTGAAGACGTTGATGGTGATAGTATTTTTGTTGCTGTTGTTCCTGCTACAAATACTGAATGTTGCTCTTGATGTTGCTGCTGTTCATCTTGTCGTTGTTGTTTTTGTTGCTGCAATATAGTATGTGTAGTGTAAGTGTAATTAAAATCCCTTGATTAATATGTAAATTTAATGAGATTACGAATGAATTCAACGAATAAGATTAGGTGGAACTCAAAGCGGGGCCACAAAACTTACCAAACAAACAAACTAACAACAGAAACGACGACACTAAAGCAAATGAGGTTATAAGACTGAGTATAAACATACAAGGAACGTTGCCACTTACTGGCAATAAATGTATGTATAAGTGTATTAAATAAGCGTGTTTGTATATAAGTGTAGTGTGTATGTGTGTGCTTTATTTTATATTAAAACCAAAAACGCATTTGGACGTTGAAGATGTTGAAAATTTTGCAATATGTGGATAATAACGATGATGATGAGGCGCTGATGTTGATGCTGATGAGAGGAGGACGACAATGACGATGGTGATGATGATGTTGCTGTTATTCTATAACTGGCAACGAGTTTTCAACTGAACTAAATATATGAATGTATCATGTTTTTGTTGCAATTGTTGTTATTTTTATTTGCCATGTTTAAATTCTATATGAGTTCAAGTATGTATGGAAAATCCACCGTAAATGTTCTTTTTTGTTTGTTTTTGTAATGATATTTTGCATATAATTTTCACTTCGTTATATTATGTACTCTTGAATTTTGTATTAAGTATTGCCACCAACAATTTTACCACCACCACCGACCGGAACGGAACGCTGCTACCATTAACAATTTGCATCTTAGCTGGCCACAACAGTGAGGTGGCTTTTTGCAAAAGGTGTTGTGGTATGGTGTTTTGTCTGCCACCATTGATATGTATGTACATATGGTTATGTGTTTGTTTGTTTGTTTTTTGTTTTCTACAACGGCTTGTCGATGGTTACTCTATATGTGTTTCTTTATATATGGATGGACATATAAATGTACTTTAAGTTTTCTGTTTTGAGCCCTTGTTAACATTTTCCTTGGAAGGTTTGGCGATATACTTGAAATAATCTTTGATATTTTCTTTAAAGGCCCACCCAAAGTGTTTGTATGCTAAATGAAAAACAAGCAAGGAAAAGGAATGGTAAGTAGTAGATTCTTACCACCATTTCAATGTGTTTGTTAAATTTATGGATTTGTATTTTAAGATGTAATTAAATTGAAAATATACTGTCACGTAGTAAGTATTATAATGGTGGATAATATTGCTTTCAATAAAAACGAGAAGCTGATAAATTGTTAGAGTTTGAACACAAAACTTGAAAAGCCTCACATTATGTTGTTTGCATTATGTTGTTTGAACATATGTACTTCTTTCTAAAGCGGCCCACCTACTTGCAATATAATTGCGCAATTTTTCGTATTGTACAATAGTATCGCCAATGTGTATGGCATATTCGAAGGTTGCACAATATATTGGCAAAAATCAAAAGACCTTTGATTTCTATTGTACAATAAAGAAAATTGTGTAATGTGGTGGCAACATTGTTCAGTGTTATATTTACTTTTTCACTGTGAGGAAAATTGGACAATCGTTTCTTTGAAAAAGCTGTGCCATTTATTGCAAAGTATAGGCAAAAAGTGACAATAATATGTATAATAACATATACAATAGTAAGTGGCATTTGTTTCGCGCGGAATTTAAACAAACGAATTTGCTTATAACCAATGTTGCACTACATTGTTTTAAAAATTTCAACAATACTAGGCTTCCCTTCAAAGTATGGCACAATTTTTCGTTTGCAAATAACTCTATGTGTTTGTTGTAAATGCTACGCGAGACAAATGTCACTCATATTAGCTGCGTTTGAGTACTTGCTAAGAATATAATAATTTGTATAAATTATTACCTAATTTTATTGAATTATGCTCGTTTAGTTTTAAATATGAACGTTTTTTACTCTATATCTATACAAAAGTTACTGGATATTTATTACTGGAAAAGTCTCACCTATTATATTGCATAAAGACTTCAAATGTTGCAGATGCATTTCATATGTTTATCACAAAGTGAGCAGAGTAATACTTTTAGCCTTTTTACCCTATCCTTGTTGTAATGGGCTTATGAAAGTTAAAAAAATATCAACACATTTGCTTAATCCACAAGCTGTTGTAAGTGTTGTAGATCGTAAAAATGTTGGTAATTAGTACATACACATGTTTCTAAACAAATGTTTATTTGGAAATTACCATCAACAATTATACGATCTACAACAAATACAAAATTATATCAGGGCTGCATTTTCTACAAAAGTCGAAACGCTTGTGGGATAGTCTAAGGCTAGCTTTTGCAAAATTTTTTCACAAACAATTTATGCCAATTTTTTATATATAATTTGAAAGTATTCCGCGTGAAATGTTGAACAGAGTATTCTGTTCATATTTTTACAAATTTTGAACAGCTTCAATTTGTTCATACGAAAAATTTTACGTGTTACTAATGTTATCTGTGTTCTTTCAAATTTCACGCGAAACAGTGCAGGTCATATTATTTCGCATGCAGAATTAAAATGTTGCTGAAACATTTCATGTGCTGCAAGCAATATGAACAGAGTACTTTTTTGTAACATTTTTTATTGAACAAATCATGCCAATTTTTTATATGTATTTTGACAGCACTCTGCGTAAAATGTTGTGCAGTCTACCCGGCTTTAAAAACAACTTATTTTGGATTCCATACATTTAAAGCCACTTGCCGCAAGCTACATGTGATATCGTTAAAAAAAATACCTCAGACTTGACAGCAGCTCATGTTTTTGCACTTTTTGTATGTTTAACTGAAATTTATTAAATTCTAAGTTTATTACGTTATATTTATGACAGCAATAATTTTTGCAATATGATAAAATTTGTAATTTTATCTCGGCAATGTTGACAGCTATTAATATAACGGGTGTTTTTTTAGAGGTATAGAACTTCGAATTGAAATAAAACACAAGAAAATCGTTTTAATGTACATCAATTTGGCTTTATTGGAAGGATAATTTTATGCCATTAATGTTTAAATATGATTTCGGGTATGTGGCCGCCGCGGCTGGCTCGAATAAAGCCAATTCTACAGGTCCAATTTTCAACCACTTTTTCGAGCATATGGGGCCGTATGTTGGCAATAACGCCACGAATGTTGGCTTCCAAGTCCCCTAACGTTTCTGGTTTGTTGGCGTAGACGAGCGACTTCACATATCCCCAAAGAAAATAATCCAATGGTGTCAAATCACACGATCTTGGTGGCCAATTGACAGGTCCATTCCGCGAAATTATGCGCTCATCGAATGTTTCCTTCAATAAATCGATTGTGACGTGCGCTGTGTGGCATGTAGCGCCGTCTTGTTGGAACCACAACTCATCCACATTCATCCCATCCAATTCGGAAACAAAATAGTCGGTTATCATGGCTCTATACCGGTCTCCATTAACGGTAACTGACTCTCCAGCATTATTTCGGGTCCTCTTCAACACTTTGCTCTACAGCGGCAATTGTTTCTTCGGTGCGCACTGTTCGACGTCTCTGCGGATGCGTATTATCACATAGAGTAAACGTAGTGCGAAAACGATCCATGGTTAACCGAATTAATTGCTCTGACGGACGATTATGTCGACCATAAAATGGACGGAGCTTGCGGTAAACTTCGCGAACTGAACTATTATTTTCGAAATAAATTTGCACGATTTGCAAGCGTTGTTCTTTTGTCAACCTGTTCATGATGAAATGGCAAACCAAACTAAATATTAATCACTTGACAGCTGACAAAATGGCCGCCAGTTAAAAAAGTGATGCCAACTTAATGTTCTATACCTCAATAAAAAACACCCATTATATGTATCAGAAAAGTATGTAAAAAAAGTCAAAAATGTTTTAAAACTTTTTCAAGGCATATTTATTTACATAAGAGGTAAAGTTAATTCAACAGATGACTATTTTTTATATATGAACTTTTTGTATTTCCAGCGTCAAACTCCATATAAACAAATATGTGTTGGGTGTCAGAAACAACTACTGCATTTTCCTTATAAATAAATATGCCTGGAAATTTTTTTAAAATTTGCTAAAGCTTTCCTAACGAAATGACATAAGGCACGGCGAGATGTACAATAGCAGTCAGTTTATAGCACAACAAATTAATTATATAAATTCTTAATGAAGGTAATATCCCAAACGCTATGATTTTAGCAACTTACCACAAGCATCATTTACAATTTCTTGTTTTAGCAATAAAAAATGCAATTGCTAATGCGTTTCGCTTAATATGCAACAGTAGCTTGCCGCATGTGGCAGTTTGAAAACAAAGCCTTTTAACTTTTACCAAAAAATTTAACCGACAACCACAACCTGTTGCGCGCTACAAAAATAAAGCACATTTCTGTTCTAAATCAATAAATTTTCAACCAAAATCCTATCGCAAATAAATTTACTTCTGATCTTAACCAATATAAAATCAATTAAAGCTCAAACATTAATGTTTAACATAATGCAAGATTTCTATAACATGCCAGCATGTGACAATTTAAGCAACAACTGAGATAAAAACTATTAAAATGTGACACTAATACAACATACTTTGCAATTACTTTAGATTGTAGACATCAAAGCCCCGAGAAAAAAGAACGGCAGCAAAATAAGAGTGGAAAATCTAAAACAAAACTAGTTTACTTCAACAATCATTAAGCATTTCTAATTTATGCATAATTTAAGCAATTTTGATAAATAATCAAATATTGACAATTTATATATAAGAAAAATAAAAATAAATTGTTGCATGCTATTAAATTAAGGTAGATAAAATTTAATTGAATATGTATGTGAATAATAAAAAAATAGATAAGAAAACAACAAAATTTCCTTTGAAAAATCTCATTAATATATTTAACTTAATGCAATTATACTCATTACAAACGGCAACAAAGCAACAATGCTGCCAATGTATTTGGTTTTTGTTTTCCTTTTAGAGCAACAAGAAGTATTGATTATGAACAGACAGGAGCTCCATGCAAACGTTTGCAGTTAAATTTCTCCATTACATTGATTATATTTTAGAAAAGTATAAAATTAAAAAAATATGTATTCTATATTTGGTTTTGCTCTACTTCAAATTTGTTGCTGTTTTTTAGCTGGTACTAGTAGTATTACTGCTGTATGTTGCTTAATTTTATATTATACGATGATGCGATTCATGCCGCGCTGTCACCCATTTTAACATGTATACGGTGATGATAGTTAAACATAAAAGAAATTAAAATTAAACTGAATTCACTACCAGCGGGCAATTGACTACAATTTCATTTGCCTCATTGCTTGACTACAACCTGGCTTGGTTGGCTGGCTACCACACGTTGTAGGAAAAAATTGCTTTCTTGCTTGTTTTCGTGTACAAAGTCTTGATTAAGGTGGCTTCTTCTTAAATGAATTTTAAATGTGTTTTGGCCATAGATTGTATTTAAATTGTTGTGGTGTTCGCCTATGTTGCTTTGAAAAAGTGTGGTAAATGTTGAGATGACAAACTAATTTCGAAAACTATAATTCATAATTCTGTAAAAATGGAGAATGAGAATATGAAATAAGGAAATGATAAGTGACACAAGAGGTGGGATTTTGATTGTATAGAAAATTAGAAACGTAGTAAGAAATATGAATTTTTTTCTGTTGCTGTTGTAATTCAATAGAAATGTACATTACGCAATTAATAGTAACTCTTAGAAAATTCCAATAATTTAAAAAATAATTATAAAAAAATAATAAAAAACGATATTTGTCCAATTCACAACCTATTGCATGTGTTGTATGTCGTATAAATGTTGCTGATAATTTCCACATAAACATGTTTCTATGCAACCGTTTATATGGAAATTACCGATAACATTTATACGATCTAATACACGTACAACAGGTAGTGAATTAAGCAATTATGTACACGAATGTAATAAAAACGTAAGGCTTTATAATTTTTTTATTCATGCATAGAAAAATAGCTAAAATTGCATGTTGCTGCAATATGTTAGTGCTGAAAAGTAGTAGGAAGCAATTTGCTAAAAATTTCTTCGCATAATATTTTGTTATCAAAACTTATCTACTGTAACATCATGTTGGACTACACTTTTAAAAAATAATTGCTTTCTTCACAACCTCTTGTATGTGTTGTAGATGTCATAAATCTTGTTGGTATTTTCCAAATACACATATTTCTGAAGAAAAGTTTATGTGAAAATTACAAGTTACAACACATACAACATATTGTGAATTGGGCAAATATATTTATATTGTAGATTATTACATAACTAAGCTGAAGAGAAGAAATATTCTCTTTTCAATAAAGCCTAGTACGCTGCTCAACATTTCACGCGGAATGCTGTCAGAAATAGTATTCTGTTCTTATATAAAAAAATATATGAAATATATTTGCAACGTTTTAAGTCAACATGTAAAATAAGATAAACGGCAACATATTGGTTTTTCTCACAAACGCAAAACAATGTAGCATACTTTCAAGGAATAAAAGCAGGTAAATTATGGAAAATCGGATGTTAGATAACATTGGCTGCATGTCAAAATTTTAAGCATGGTACTCTGTTCATCATTTCTTGTGAAATGCTGTCAGAAGTCCATATAAAAAAATTACGAACTGATCACGAAAACATGTTTCAGAAGTAGTACTTTTTTCATCTTGCGAAAAACATACAAAATGTATAGGCAACATTTTAAATTTTGTTGCGAGATAATATGGGCGGTATTTGTTTCGCATGGAATGTACAACTAAAGCTAAGTACTCTGTTCCAATTTGCGAAAAATGTTGATCAACATTAGGTTTTTCATACGAAAAATATGACAAGTAACCAATTATAATAGCCCTTGAAAGTATGCTGCAATTGTGTACGTTTTTAAGAAACCCAATGTGTTTGTTGTAAATTCCACACGAAAAAAGTGGTGCTAATATTATTTCGCATGTAACGTTTTTTTTTCAACTAGTGTTTACTTCGTGAATGGTAACACTTAGCTCATGTCTGATTTGACAGATAATTAGTTTTATCCTTCCGCTGAACGAATATGGTTGTGTATACGCTTGCGAATATGGTTGTGTATGGGCCTCCGATCGACTTATAGAAGATGCCGATTTTGGCAAAAAAATCATCTTTTCAGATGAAGCTCATTTTGATCTTGGCGGGTATGTAAACAAGCAAAATTGTCGCATTTGGGGCACAGAAAACCCGCACGCATACACTGAAAAGCCGACGCACCCAAAACGAGTCACTGTTTGGTGCGAATTTCGGTCCAGAGGCATAATTGGTCCATATTTCTTCGAAAATGAGGAAGGAGTGGCCGTTACAGTCAATGGCGATCGTTATCGGGCCATGTTGAACGAATTTTTGCTCACAAAAGTTGAAGAGGAGGATATTGGCAACATTTGGTTTCAACAGGACAGCGCTACGTGCCATACAGCCGAAGCTACACTCGATGTTTTGCGCCCTGTTTTTGAAGATCGCATTATCAGCCGCAGAGCTGATGTCGTTTGGCCACCTCGGAGCTGCGATTTGACACCGTTGGACTATTATTTGTGGGGTGCCGTCAAAGATAAGTGTTACGCCGACAAGCCAGAGACAATGACAATATTCGTGAAGCCATTGGTGAAATACAGCTGCACACAATCGATAATGTGCTTAAAATTTGGACCGATCGTGTAGGCTACTGCATGGCCAGCCGAGGCAGCCATTTGAATGTAACTATTTTTCATTATTAACCGGAAGGATTGTACTTTCAAATAAAAAAAGAAATTTAAGAAAATATTGAGTAGTTTTTTTTATAGCATTTAAAAAAAAAGTTATATGGCGGACCCTTTACATTTCATATGTTTTTCACAAAACAAACCGAGTACTACTTCTGCAACAATTTTTCATGAGAAATTCGTGACAATTTTATATATGAACTTTTGACAGCAGTTCGCACGAAATTATGAATACAGTAAAATGCTTAGCACATGTGCTTTTTTTATGCGTAAGAAATTGCAACCTAGTTTCAAGGGCGAGTTAATCGAGGTTACATCTTAAATTTCTCATAAGCAATAATAAATGTAGATCAGCATTTTATAAAATTTTGAAACAGTGTACTCGGCTTTAAGGAATAAAATTAAGTTTTTTAAACATGTGGCATACAATATTTTCTTCTTTTATAATACATATACTCAAACTTTCAACAAAACATGCTTTAAATAAACCTGAATGGTAATTTTAATAAAAGCAACATCACAACTAAATGACATATTTATTAATAGTTCCACTCTTCCAATTCCTCCTTATCATCTTACAAATACTTCAACAGCTAAATTATTTTAAAACTCATAAATAAATGTTATTATTAATTAAAAATCATAAATTTTTACTCATACAATTATTTTTCGTAGCTCATTAGAAAAAAAAAATAAACCCACTGCCACAACACAAAAATCTTGAAAACATAAAACTTATTTACAACCATTGCCGCTCGCTAGCAACATGCAGAAATGACAATCAATGCTAAACATTTACATCTTTTAAACATACACAACATTAGTACTCGCAGAGACTTTTCTATAAAGAAGCAACAACACAAATTAACAAATCTTTAAACTATAACAAGGAATATTCACAACAACAACAAAAAAATACCTTCTTCTCTACCTCCTGCAACCACAAATATCCGTCCATAGCAAATACTCCTCTTAAAATGTTGCTAGGCTCTTAGCTTCTTAAGAAATACTCGTTTTCAACTATTGGAGAGTTAAGTGTATGTTTAACTCACACCTCATGCTTTACAATTTAACTCATAATCATTAATTTGACTGCTGCAAATGAACAAAAATGTACATATGCAACTGTTGTAGTTATAACAGCAAACAACGACAGCCACTATACTATCTACAAAATGCAGCAACAATAATGACAACAACCACATCATCAATAATTATTATTACTATGCATTTACTTAAACACACTTATGCATATAAACATTCATACATACTTACGTGCAACATTTAATAACTTGAAAAAAAAACACATGTATGCTTGTGTGTTGGCAACATTGGCCTACGTTTACTTATTATTTTTTTGTTTCATTTTTTATGTGAACTCGTTTATTTAAGTAGAACTAGGATCTTAATAGTCTAAAGAGGAAAATTTGCTGCATTTTACATGCATTAATATGATTCCTTATTGTATGAACGATATTTTTGCTCATAATAACGATTTATATTAATGAGCTTGAAGTATATTTTTTTCTTTTACTTCTTGGCAGCAAGAAAGCAAAGGTAAGCTAAATATGTTTTTATGTATATTTTAGTTACGTTACACCCCACCGAAAAATATCATCTACATGGAAACCACCTCCTTTATTTTGCTACATAGAAATAGACGATGTGTTTGCTTCTACACACAGGAAAATACACCAATGTAAAAGCAAGATGTCTAAATGTTGATTGGAAATTATATTAAATTTTTGTAAAAGTATAGACTTTATTTAAAGGTTTCTTTCATTGTTTCTTATTAATTTTAAATGAAAACTAATTAATCAAGTGTAAGTGCTTAATAGCTTTATGGATAGCTACAATACACTCTTGTGCTGTTATTGTTGTATATTTTGACTTTCGTGTTGTGTTAATGTAAATAGCCGAAAAACAGCCAACAAACTTCGAATTACATGCAAAAGTTTTTGATTTGACATTTTTCACTTTGCAAACAAAATTCCTCATTATGCAATATATAAAATCAGTCCTTAAGCCTGGTACTTTGCTCAACATTTCACGAGGAATGCTGTCAAAATACATTTAACTAAATGGTATGAATTGTTCATGAAAAAATGCTGCGGAAGTAGTACTCTGTTAACTTTTTCTAAAACATATGAAATGTATCTCCAACATTTTAAGTCAATACTCGGAATAATATGATCGTCAACTATTTCGCGTGAAACTTGCAAGAACAGCTAGCTGACTGCTTAGTGTGCTGTTTCCACAATGCAAACGTGCGGCTTGAGTAAAAAATTTTTATAGAAATCGCACAAAAAACTGTGTGCATACAAACAATGCTTGTTTGCATTGGGGAAACAGGTCATAAGACTTTTTTTAACGACGTAAAACAATGTAGCATACCTTAAAGAATAAAACGAGGTATTATGCGAATTCGCAAGATAGATAACATTAGCTACACACACAATTTGTCGTATGAAAAAATTAATGCTGTTAAAATTTTTTTTACAAATATCAACGGAGTACTAGGCTTAAGCCTGTTAAAGATTTCATATGAAATGCTTTCCAAATACATATAAAATATTGGCGGAAATTGTTCGTAAAAAATTTTGCTACAGGTTCTTATGTTTGTAAAAAAAAATCCATGTGTTTGTTGTAAATTCCATGCGAAACAAGTGCCACCCATATTGTTTCGCATTAAAACTTAAAATGTTGTAGTTACATTTCATATGGTTTCCTCAAAAAAGAGAGTACTATTTATGCAACATTTTTTCATGAACAATTCATGCCAATTTTTTTATATATATTTTGACAGCATTTCACCTGAAATGTTGAACACAATACCAGGCTTTATAAGTAAAACATTTCGTATGAAAAACTCAATGTTGCTCAACATTTTTTGCATAATCGAATATTTGTTGAAACAATTTATTGGTTCTCTTAGAATTTTTTTG
The DNA here is from genome assembly GCA_956483635.1 of Panzeria rudis. Lineage (NCBI taxonomy): Eukaryota > Metazoa > Arthropoda > Insecta > Diptera > Tachinidae > Panzeria > Panzeria rudis. The sequence continues at coordinate 8,000,866 of OY101450.1, read as the reverse complement.
TTCCATGAAGCTCCTTTTCAATTCGGCTTGTCAGTAAAAACGATAACGAAATTCGATTTAATTTACTTCTTCATTTGTATTTGTTGGAGCTTGTTTAACTACTTGGCCGTAATCATCATATACTCATACTTATATTCATAATAAGATCATATCTCATACACACTCATGCTTATCTGTCATATGTAGAGTTTTTATAGCGGGGATTCTGGGGAAAAAATTCCCGAAAATATTTTAGATCGAGATCTAAAGATAACAAAACACTACATTGCTTTTAGAAATTATAACTATTTTTACCATAAGAATTTTATGTTAAAGAAAACCATTTTTATAATTTGCTATTAAATATAACAGGAATAACAAAGAAGAAAAAGTCGGGTTAATTTTTTATTAGTACGCAATAGTACAGCATAAGGGATTAACAGCATTTGAAATCCACATTAATAGGATATTTTATTGAAATACAAATATATTCTCAAGTTTTGCGGAGAAAGTTGATTTCACAAGCTTGTTTGAACCAGACCAGTGAAATTATAGCTTCTGATAAACAGATCATCCATTATTTTTTGGGCGATAATATAATGTGCGGAAAAAATTAAATCTTATTTCAATTAGGAAAAATGCTGAGAAAATTTCAACAAAGATAATTCATTGTTGTTGATTCTGTCGGATTTTGTCATATTAGATATCGGTACATGTTGCGATGTTATTGCTGGGTTATGATATAACATTGCCATTATGAATATAATTATGATGGTTATTCGTTATCATTTTTAGAATTAATTTTGACTTATGATAACATCAAAAACTAACTTTTTATAGATAACTTTCGTTTAAACATTTATGTATAATAAACATAAAATTTAACACGAGCCGATTATAATTTAAGCACTTTTATGAACAGGGCTAGATAATTGCTAAAAAAAATAGGAAAAAGAAATAAATGGAGTTGTATACTATTTAGAATTATAAAAGTTAGATTACTACTTGAACTAAATATATCTTTTCTACTCGTATTAATTATTTTGTATTTTAATGTAAACTAAAATATATTATTCTCTTCAAGAAATCATGGGATATGTTGTCAAATTCCACATGAAAAAAAATATTATGAAATCCATATTTATTAAAAAATAAAAACAGTAGTTACACTATTGCTCAAGTCACAGTAGTTGTAAATTCCAATGTAAAATGTAAATTCCAAAAGCATGTTGCTAAGCAACTGCAATATGTGTCTAACTCCTACAATATGCTAAAAAGTGTTTGAGTACTCGAAAATTTGTAATAATTTGTACAAACTATTACTTATTTTTACTGGATTGCGTTCGTTTACTTTTAAACATTTGTAATAAGACTCCATAATAAACATTTTTGTTGGCAAAAACTTGCTGGATTTTACAGTAAAAACTAGCAATATAAAAACATGTTTATAAATAAATAAAGTTTATTTTTAAACGTAAATAAAAAAATATTAAATTTAACCTTTTCTAGTTTTTAAGTGACAAATTTTTTACTATAAATTGTTGAATATATTTTTAAAAATTTGAAGTTTAATGCCTTGTTTATTGTTCATTATTATTACTTGCAAGATTTTACAAAATGATGTTCGATAACTTTTTTAAATATTCTTCGGATAGAGAGTGAATTTGATTTTACTCTCTATCATTGTGTTACTGGATAAACATTACTTGAAAAGTACTCAAACACAGCTAATATTTCATAACGATTTTTTAATATGGAATTTAATATCGTTTCACATGAAATGTTGCATACAGCAAGTACCAAAAAATTTCTAATGAAATAACTGCCGCTAATACTAGCTGGTTGTGAGATTAATTATCCCGTAACCTTAGAATATATACAAATTGTTACAAATTATAAGGTGATCAAAAGCTGTTATTTCACAATCTTAGCACTTTAAAAATTGTTGCTTGAATGTTGCCAGATACATTTCATATGTTATTTTTAGCTTCCGCAACATTTGCTCAACTTTTGTTATTAATTTTCCCATAAACATGTTTACAAAAAATTTACCATCAACATTTGCACAAATTACAACTCTTTAAATACGTTGTGAATTGTGCAAATAATTAACTCAAAAAATCGTATATAGTTATAATCAGAACACCTGGGAAATTTCAGAGAAATTCCGGCTCTCGGGAGTTTGAAAAGGCTGGAAAACCTCTACTTTCACATTCATATAAATATGTGACATACACGTAGCAACCTATTGATGTTGCTGCATAGTTATGTCGTGTTTGTGTACAAATTATCTTAAATGTTCATATGACGACAAACTTTAAAGCTGCAGCAACTGCAACGCAACATCTCTCTTCCGACTTATCTGCCTCCAAAAGACTTTTTAATAAACGAAAAGTCCCTTATAGCGCCTACATTGGCGCTCATTTTTGTTTCATTACGTTTTTGGTCATTAGCAATTATCATTATCATTACCATACCATTGCGAATGAACATTTAATTTCGTTAACAACAAACACAACAACAACATTTGCAGAATTAGCAAAATAATACAGACGACGACCATATTTCCTCTTTCATTTCGTTTACGACAAAATAGTTTTTTCTTTCTGTTGCTGCTTTTTTATGTGACTCTGGCTCTACTTTATATATATTAGGATGTATGTGCAGTATGCGTGTGTGTGTGAGTGCGTATGTTGCCAACTCCAAGCTCCACTTGTAGTACGTATTTAGTATGTGTATAATGGTACTCGTAAATCTTCAAGGCGTCTCTCAGCTCATCTTGCTACAAATGAGTTTAAGTTTTGAATTTTGTTTATTGCTGCATTGCATTGCCTGTTTCTTAAGCTTTACATTTATTTCCATATAACTGTTAAGTTGTTGTTCTTCTGATGAGTAGCACATACAATACATGGATGTTGCTTGAATGTGTGTTCTTATGTTTGCTTCAAAATGTTGTTTTATTTTTGTGTGTTAAATTCCAAATTGATTTTGTTTTGCTCTTGTTTTCCTTGTTGTTGTTGTTGCGACTGCTGCTGTTAGTGCTTTTGAGCTTTAATTAAATAAGATTAATACGACTGGCTTTTGGTTTATAAAAATACAAAAAAAAAAGAGAAAAATTATAACACAAGACATCGAATCAATCAAACTAGTAATGTTCAAATAATTACAGAGGTGAAAATTGATAGAACTTGATTATTGCAAAACAAGCAGAAATAAATGGTGAAGAGTAAACTACAAAATTAAATAGTGATGCTAAAAATAAGAAGTTTTTTATAAAAATGTGTAAGCAACAAAGAAAGAATTAAGTTAATAAAGTTATTATTATTATTAGAAACATGCTGCAATAATTAGAAGGTTGAACAGGATGTCTTGAATGTGTGCTTAAGACATTTGATTTTGTTTCGATACTTTCGTAGCAATAATATTTCGAGCAACGTACTAGAAAGCTGCATTGAAAAGTAATATCTTAAAGTTGTACAATATGTGGAAACCATCTTTACATCTTACAAGTTCATTAAAAATGTGTTTTAAAAAGTCCTTTGCAATACATGCTCGTAGCAACGTTACTGTTGTGAAAGAGTTTCAAACTAAACAAATGCCCTAAACACACATTCAAGACATTTTCTGGAACCCTCTAGTACATTTATTACTCGTCAAGTAACAAGTAATTCATTAATTACTCGTCTGATGCTTGTTTTCTTATTTGTTAAAAGAAAATCCAATTTTGTTTCAAAATAATATGGTTCCAACGACTGCTACTATGTTGAAATTTGTGAAAAATATTGGAATACATCGATTATTTCTTACGGATGTTGTTAAATACAGCATCTGCAACATTATTAATTTTTTTCATATGGAATTTGACATCAAGATTGACTTTTTCATAAAAAAAATTTTACATGCAACCAATATTAACTAACCCTTGAAACTATGTTACAGTTTTGTTCTTTGCCGATCATTATATTTCATATGAAGATTTAAAATGTTACATATAAATATCTGCAAAATTATTTTATGTTTATTAAGAGCTTGTTTGACAACTTTCTGTACAATAGTTGTTAAATAAACCTTTAATAAACATAGTATATTTTCTATAAGTAAGGCAGCACATGTTTAATCCAAAATAAACAGATTTCTACTACTGCAACATTTTTTCTTGAAGAATTCACGCACCTTTTTTGTACGTATTTTGATAGCATTTCGTGTAAAATGTTGAGCATTGTAATAGTCTTAAAATGAGCATAATTGTCCGATTCAAAATTTATGAATTTATGAATAACTGTAGATTGTACAAATACATGTGCTAAATTCTATATATGTTTAGAAACATGTTTATATGGAAATTACCAAGAACGATTATACAAACTAAAACTTCAATAACAGGTTGTAAATTGAGTATATATAAAAATAAATTATTTTATTTTTTGCAACATGTTGCTTAAAAAATTTAATCTACTTTTTTATTTCCTACTAATTTTAAACTCTTCCGTAACTTATTTTAAGCAAGTAATTGCTTCTAGTCCTGTTTAATATTCCAGTTCAATTTTATTATTGCCTCCCAACGCCATGTTGCATAGTTGTTGGAAAATTAAAACCGTTAAATAAAAAATTTAGTGGTTTAACCTCAAGCTATTGGCAACTTCAAGTTAAAGTCAATCCTCAGCACATCCAAGTAACTACATATCTGACAATAAGACAATACATAATTTTGTTCTAATTTCTTTTGCGTTTATTTAAAAACATATGAAAAGTACTCTTCGACTAGCTAAGAAACGGGCAACAGCATAAAACTACTAAAAAAAGGCTAGAGTGTCATTGTACGCAACATGCAACATAAACTGAAACTGATTAAATTCAGCACGCGCCCTCCAGGCTTTATAAAAAAAAAGCCTGCTCTTCGCAAACACAGAAATACAACCGTACAAATAGTGTATTAAGCTAAACAACGCGCCATCATCGACTTACTTAAGATGCCATAGACTTGGCCTTAGTCAAAAACAGCATGCAACACAATATTAAATACTAAAACAACAACAACAACAGTTTGTATGTTTAAGCTGTTGTGTGAGCTAGTAGTAGCCTTGTATAATGTCCAAAGCAATTGCATTAACTTTTTGTTGTTGTGTCAGCTACGATGAAATAAAAAAAACATTAAAATTCTATTGCAGCAATATTTAGATTTTATTTGTTCTGTAAGTTAAACCCTCTTTTCGTCTTTTGTTGTTTTGTATTAAATATTAGTTTTTTTTACTATTTAGTAAGATTGGAAAAGAAAAAAAAGGCAAGTAAGTATACATTTGCAAACTTTTAATCATTAGTTTTCTATACATTTTGTTTTCCTCCATTTCTTTTTCTTACAATATTAAGAACACACACGCTGGCTAACGTCTAGTTGCCTCAACAATTTAAATGCAATTTTTGTAAAACAAAGTTATCTTGTGATCATTTAGAAGTAGTTGCCACACTACTACTTTTATATATAATAAATCTTCAAACGCATTTGCAAATGTATGAGTAATAGAGTTTCGTAGATGAAGGAAAAAACATACTCTTAGCTTTCATGTCATTATGTTGCAATAATAACATGTGTTAGAGCATAATACATACACATTGAAACAATGACGCTGTATGGCTATATGTATAAGAGACATCCATATGAAATCATGTTACCTACTCTACGTATTGAAATTATTTGCCAGACAATTAGTTTTAAGTTTTTCTTTTTACTTGAGCTGCCAGTGGTTTGTGTTGGGCAACTTTGAATTTCCTTATTGAAAATATCATTATAATAAACATTACAGATCCTCCCAGTTGTTATACACTGCAGCTACAGTAGCAGTATTAGCATTAGAAAGCCACATAACTAAAATACTAGTTTCAATAGCAGAATTTTAAAATCATGCCTTTTTAGTTTTTTGAATAAACTTAATTTCCAGTTATAAACAAATTAATTTAAAGCATTTTTTTTTATCGAATTAAACGGAATGTTATGAGATGCAAGAACAATCCCAATATCTAAGGATTAAATTTTAAACAAGAAAGTCTTAAATATTGTTAGTTTTAACCAATATGTATTATGTTGCAAAAAAATATATTTTCCACTTAAATCAATGAAAAAAATTACATCAACATGTTAACAAGAAAATTTAATTATATTAAAAGTTGGATTTATTCAAGTTTCGTACAACAAATCGTTGGATATTTATAAAAAAAACTACCATAAAAACTGTTCGGGTCAATCAGTTAAGATTAACTGCCTGTTTTTGTAAATAAAATAAAAAATTTCGTTAGGGAATTTATATTGAAACAACAATGAAAAAAACTCAAATTTGTTTTTGTTTTCAACTCAAAGTCCCTAACGAAAATTTTTATTTTATTTACAAAAACTGGCAGTAAGACTTGTCGCACACACAGCAAAGTTAGAGCATATTCTCTTTTTTTTGTCTTTTATATCTCATAAACTTAATTAACATAGTATTTCTTCTGAAAAGTTGTTGTCTGTAAAGAAAGTTCCCAACAGCTCCCGCCTTACCAATTTTTATCTAAATCGCATATACATATAATAAAATAAAAAGCAAAACATCGGAAAAAGTCCATAGCTATTAAGATTTAAAAAACGCCCATAATTTTATAAATTTCTGCAGAAGATATCTTGATTCAAAGTTCTGCAGAAGATATATTCATGGTGTGTTTAATACATTCGTTTATCTTAAATACTTTCGCAAGAGTAATGTTGCAACCTACTAAATGTTTAATTGTTTAATTGAACAATACCTAGATACATTTTCTTGACCACAAATATAATAAAAATATTTTTCAATAGTGCTTTGCTTACATTAGGTGTATTTGAGCACTTTTCCAGTAATAATTATCTAGCAATTTTCGAATAAATAGTAAAACGCAATAGAATAAAATTTAGTAATAATTTGTACATATTGTTACAGATAATCAAGTATTTAAAAACATCTGTTGTATGTTCATTGCAACATCACTCTTAAAAATGGCATGAATTATTCATAGAAAATGTTGCAGATATATTACTCTGTTAATTTTGATTTAAACATATGAAATGTCTCTGCAACATTCAAGGTTTATTGCGAAATAAATGTATGGCATTTGCTTTGCGTATAATTTACTAAAAACAAATGGGGATTTTTTTTTGCAAACGCAAGCAATTGTAGCATAGTTTCAACGGCTTGCTAATATTGGTTACATGTTAAAATTTTCGTACGAAATAATCAATGGCTTATAATATTTTTCAGAAGAACTTGTGAAAAGTTATAAGCAACATTGTTTTACGTTTGCCCACAAAATGTGTTAGGCAGTCAACTGTTCTTGGAAACTCCGTGCAAAGCAAGTCCCTCTCATATTAGATGGGCTTAATTAAGTACATTGCCAGTAATAATTATCCAGTAACTTTGGAATAAATAGTAAAAAAAATCCTATTTGATAGCAAATGAAGGCAATCAAGTAAATAAACTTTAATAATAATTTCTTCAATATGTTACAAACTATCAAGTCCTCAAGCACCCCTACATATTGATATAAAATGTTGCAAATACATTTCACACGTTTTTCACAAAATAAACAGGTACTTCTGCTGCAGCATGTTTATAGGAACAATTCATGGCAATTGTTTTTCAAATTTGGAATTCGCGTGAAATTTTGAACAAAGGCCAAGCTTAAAAGATATCTGAGACATGTTGCTAGATTGACACTTCTCATGAAAACAAAAATCTTCATTCGACAAACAATTTAAAGCGCTTGAAACTTATTATGAAATTTATTTATTTTAACAAGACATAAACTTTTAATTTTTACTCTTAAACTGCAATTTCAATAACATATTTTTCACATTAAAACGAAGACATAAGACATAATATTGAAATAAAAACCATCAACTTCTCTTTAACCTTCTGGCCACTGCATTTTTGGATTATCTGAAAAATTACTTAGCAACTTACATACAATGTTCATTTTTTTGGGCACACATTTTTTCTAAACTAAAAGTGTATTTATATGGCCTGCAATAACTTAAAATTATAATTGTGTATCTCTCCGATTTTTTTCTTTCAGTTTGTAACAGAATTAAACTAAGAAATTATGCATGCAACAGCGTCTGTGGTCGTCAGCATCAGAATCAGCTTAAGCATAGTATCATCATCGTTCCCATCATCATCATCATCATGAGCAGCACAAATAACAAAACAAGAGCAATATACTCGTACCTTACTAAAGCATTAGCTTAGCCGTATCAACTTAACAGAGAATAATACTAGAAGTCAATAGAGTAAAATGTGCATAAAAGTTAAAAAAAAAAAACAACAACTAGATGAAGCTAAAGAAATAGAAGAAGATTGGTAACAAAAAAAAAATAAATAAATAAATAAATAAATAAATATTGTGAAAAAAAGACGAAGTGGACTTGAGTGTTGCACTAATTCACATTTGATGTTCAATGTATGTTACTTTGGTCAATGAGGTTATCCTCACAAGTAATAGTCTTTACATACACTCATACTTTCCACTAAAAAATCATACAAATAAGTACTATGCCGCACTTAACACTTGTATGTCCAGAAAAATACTTTTGCATTTACAAATTCTTTGTGGCATCAACGGTGGGGGAGTTTGCGAGTAATTTAGAGTGCAGGCAGGAGTGAGTGATACTCGTAATGTTGCATATTTTGTTTAGCTGAAAATTTTGTTAGTTGGTAATCTATTTCGTTTTATTTTTATTTAGTTTTTTTTCATTTTTTAAATTAACTAAGAAAGTTTATTAGCAACAACCGAATTCTATTGAATTTATAATGAACTACTTTTTCTTGTTGGTTTGTGCATTTGCTGGTTTCTTACTTTTTATGGAAGCTAAAAGGTATTTATGTGGCATGTTGTCTTTTTTTTTACTCTGCTTAGAGTTAAGAGTTTAATGTTTATTACTATTTTTGGCTATAACGAAGAAAGTATTTATTTTAGTTATTTAAAAAAACCGATAATGCAGAAAATATATTTTTTTCTTTCCTTTAAAAAATTTAGGTTAAATTTTTTCCAAGGCAAACAATTTACACGATCGATAATTTTAAGATAATTAATTTAAAAAAGTGTCATACGATAAAAAAGAAATTATTTTTAAAGCACCTTAGCATCATGCTCCTAAGCACGTTTAAGTAAGGCCTAGTAATCTGTTCAACATTTCACGCGTAAAGCATGGTACTGTGTTCATCATTTCGTGCGAACTGCTGTCAAAAGTCCATAGAAAAAAAATTGTCACGAATTTCTCATGAAAAATTGTTGCAGAAGTAGTACTCTGTTTATTTTGAGAAAAACATATGAAATGTATCTACAACATTTTGAGTCTTCATGCGAAATAATATAAGCACCACTTTTTTCGTGTGGAATTTACAACAAACACATTGGGTTTTTTTAAAACGTACACAATTGCAGCATACTTTCAAAGGGCTCTTTTAGTTGGGTACTTGTCATATTTTTTGTATGAAAAAACTAATGTTGATCTACTCTTGAAAGCGTTCCTATGACAATTGGATCTACGCTCCGGAATGACCCGAGTCCCATTCGGCCAAAGATTATGAACCCAGCGACAGCTGCATCAAACGGAAGTTTTTTCCTGCTCCCCCAGCTTTGTAGCGAGTTGTTGCAGTTCCCAACCTGCAAACCCCAGCACTTTCCCTCTCAAGCCAGTCGCACAAACTCCCACTCGCACAACACCTCCACTACACAGATCGCGGCCCTTCCCAAGGGTATGCGCAATATGTAGAGACAGCATAAAAGCATGGACTATAACTGCAATCCAGTTCAATGGTTGTAACAATTGGTACAATATGAGGAGATGCACCAACTTGAGATATCGTTGCTTAAGCAACCCCATTGTAGGTAGCTCACAGGTCTCTTCCACGCACTCAACATCCCCGCACAGCGCGTCGAGAACCCGAACGCCGGGAAATTCAACAGCTAGAACCTTATCCATGCGACCTCCTCCACACCACACACAACGGCGAGTGCATAACCCAGACTCCCTACCTTCATTCCGGATCCTGTAACAAAATTGTAATGGTCTTAGGAGTAAGTTAGTGGATATTACGAAATATATGCACACGAATAACATACCCATAGCCGTAATCCAGGAAACAAAGCTTCACAGCAGGAGCACCCCCTCGTCTTGTGGGAACTTCAACATCTTTCGGAAGGATAGATATAGAGACCACGGTCGAGGACTAGCATACATAGTTGTACGTAACGTCAAGTACAGGTTAACCGTCCCACCAACCTTCACCGAACCTAACCTGTATTTGAAAATAATTTGAATCTCAATAGACACTGAAGATATTGAGTTGGAGATCATTAATGTGTACATCTCGCCCGTCAACAGTATAGGAGCAAGAATGGTACTTGGTGACTTCAATGCTCACTACGAGAGCTGGTTCTCACAGCTACCTAACGACCCTCGCGGCGTTCTCATTGCCGACCAGATAGACGAATCTGAATTTGCTGCCATTAGTGAATACAGCGACATGCTCAAGCTCCCCAGACATCTCTACTCTCTGGTCGTCGTTACTTGCCTACACAATTTGGCAAACCCATACAGCTTTTAACTCAGACTACATTCCCATCATGGTCAACGTAGAGAAGCCTAGCTAACGACTTCCTGGAGCCAGATAAACGCACGTTTTTGAACTATAACAAAGCCAGTTTCAATAGATTCACAAGCTTTGTTGACGATTCACTCCGTCACCTACCTTCCTACTTGTGCCAGGAATGAGGAGAAAATTCTGAGACTCTCTTCTCAGGGCAGCTAGACGTTTCATCCCGACAGGAAGAATACCGAGCATCCGACCAAATTTTCCATCCAGTGCAGCGCACTCGGACCAGATGACATCTCTTGGCACAGTAGCTCTGGTCTCCCTCACGCGAATGTTACAATTCTCGATCCGCCAACTGGTGATTCCATATATCTGGAAGGTCGCAAGGATCGCCCAGATTCCAAAACCAGACAAACCCGCTAATCAGTCAGATTCCATACTCAAAGTTGTCAGTGTCCCTTTTCACTTCTTGGACTAAAGAAGTAAGGTTGGAGTTAGACATCTCTGTCGAGGGCAGGCGCATACCTGCGGTGCGCAGCCCTAAGATCTTAGGCGTAGTATTCGACAGCCTCCTTCACTTCGCGTCGCACGCACATACATCAACCAAAAGTGAAATCCCCTAACAAGATCCCTAAAGCTCCTTCTAGCACCTCCTGGGCATGTATAAAGAAATACTTATAGCGACATATAAAGCCATCGGTCGCTTCCTTTTTAATTACGCTCCCCAAATTTGGACCTCGTATTTTCAGCGACATCCAATGGCGAGTATTGCAAGTAACCCAGGGCAATGCACTCCGAATCGCTACAGAATGTCTAGCAATGACTAATATTGACCACCCACATGAGGAGACACTAATGCTACCCGTTAGGCAGCATAATATACTGCTAACAAAGCAGTTCCTGATGGCATGTCACTTGCAAACCCACCCTAACAATCTGATTCTGATGCCATATCCTATACCGATGCCATATCCTATACTACCGTGACGCCATTCCACTTGACATTAACAGAATGTCCATTCCGAACGCCCTGAAAGAATTGCATCAATAAACGGTCACCGAAGCTATTAATAGCTATAGATCCAAGAAAGTCCTTAATGCCCACCCGCGATTTCAAACAGTGAGCGGCAACTGCCAAGACAATCTTGCTCAACCCTGGCACAACTAAAAGCCGGCTGGAGCAGTATACTCAACTGCTAGAATGTGTCGTCCTTGGTACTTTAAATCGATGTCCAGATTTTTTTCAAACCCCATACTACACTAAACATTTGTTCAATTTCGCTACTAGGTCTACATCCCTCAGCCCCATAGACCTAGGGCTAAGACCAACTGAGGTGGCAAGATTTCTCCAGCTCCCACTCCCACCTAATGACACTCATAACATAAATAATTAATTCCTATTCAACTAAAGGAAAAACTCTCGACGACAACAGTAGAGATGTTAGAACAATAAAGTATGCTACAATTTTGTGAGTTTGTAAAATATCCCATATGTTTTTGTAAATTCCACGCGAAACAAATGCCGCTCATATTATTTCGCATGAAGACTAAAAATGTTGCAAATACATTTCATATGTTTATTTTCATAAAATTAACAGGTAAATACTTCCGCAACACTTTTTCATGAATAATTCATACCAACTTTTTATATGTATTTCAAAAGCATTCCGCGTAAAATGTCGAACACAATGCCAGGTTTAATGTAGGAGTTGTAGGTCGTATAGATATTGTTGGTAATTTTCACATAAACATGTTCCTAGAAAAATATTTGTATTGAAAATAGAAAGGAATAACATTTGAACACTATACACATTTTTTCAAAAGTGTCAAATTCTTACTTATAACATTTTTGTCGCCAATGAGCTATGAATATACTTCTTATTATTTCATTCTCACAAACACTAATTATTGCTTTTGTAAATATTTATTATGATAATTATTCTCACTTTAATTACTGTTTGAGTTGTTAATGTTGCAACATGTTTTGTAATTATTATTCTAAGAGTATAATTAATTGTTAGCAGAACAGTCTTAGCCTACTGTACTATGCCAGCTTAAAATGTAATTATAATAATATAAAAGTAAAATATCTTAAATTTTTATATATATTCAGTTTAAATGTTGCAACATGTCTTATTTGAATTTCATTAAAAATCTGTAAAAATGTATATCTTTTTCAAATACGTACATAAATAGTACATAAAATTTGAGATTTTAAAACCAACATAGATTCAATTAAATTTATTTTAATTATATTTGCAACAAAAACACATCAATAGTTTACTACATATAACATAATACAAAAAATAAATTAAAAAATAAAGAAACAAATACCAAATAATAATTACAACTAAAACTATAACAACAAAACTAAAAGCTGAACAACAATAATTGATCAAAAGTCACGCAATGTTATATAATCAAGCAGGCAAACGTAGCAACATTGAGACAATTTAACAACCAGTAATGAATAACCAAAATCTACTGCTACCACTACATACAACCTCATTTACTGCAGCCCCCCACCAGCTGTGGCTCAACGGCAAACGACAATTAAACAAAAATCCTAACAATTGTCAACACCCCTACCCCTGCTAAAAATTGTAACCTGAGTATACTTAATTTTTTTTTACTTATTTCTACATACAAAATTTTTTGTTTTACATGGGGTTTTTTTCCTATTTTTAAATGCGCGCCAAACTGTTTAGCGAGAAGCAGCATTTAATTTATTAAAAAAAGCAAAGCAGCAAAAAATGTTAAACCTGCGCTCTAAATAGCCAAAGAGAATTATTTGTGGGTTTTGATTAAAGGGGAGTTTATGTTGTATTCAGTATTAAAAATAAATTATTCGTTAAGCTCTCTTTCATATATTCACTCTCATAATTCTTAGAAAAAGCTCAATTTGGTGAACATGTGTAAATTAATTTTGCCTATAAAGACTCTCAAATGAGTCTAAATTAATGACGTCATTATTACATTGCTGTTTAATACTTTTAAATGAACTTAAACATTAATTGCTAGTTCATGTTTTCATATATATCTGCTCTTTAGCTATCTCTCTTGCTTGCTTTTTATGCTTAAAGTATATTAAATGTTTTCTCTTTCTAGCCTTAAAGTAAAGACTCAAACCACCACCATTTGCTACCAATCCTAAAACAATTATAATTAAATAATACATTATAAGAGGGGAGCACACACAACAACAGCAACAATCATAACAGCAGCAGAGCTAACAATAACAACAAGCAACAACAAATATACAAAATTAATTGGAGCTTTTGTTATTGTATTTTAAATTATTACTAATGTTATTGCATAAAAGGAGAGCTAATGCTGGCAAATAAAACTAAATAAACGGGAGAATAAGTGGAGAGCCTGAAGAGCTTGTTGTTCGACTCACAGGAATCTTACTCTATTTTGTGTCAAAAACGAGGGTGAGCTTATAATTAACGCAAGAAATTTTGAATATTATTTGATAAGCTTAGTACCACAATTGTTTTCGGCCTTCATGGCCGTGGATGTTATCACAAGTTACTGCGATCTTAGCTCTCGGCAATCTAATATGTAATGTTTTTTTGTTAAATATGTAGCTTAGTTACCTCTACCAATAAATTGTACGAGGGGTATTTTTCTAGGTGATTTTCTTTTGATTTTTGTCTCAATAACCAGAGAATAGCAATTACCCACCCAGTGGTAAATAAAACGGAGTGCTTAGATAATAGTCCATGCTGTGAGGATGACGTTGTAAGCGAGCAATCTAATTACTTATGGCGTTTTCTTTTCTACAAAAGTGTGTTGCACTATTTGCCCTTTTTAATGAAAATTTGCAATATAATCATGTTTCGAAGAAGTGAATTTATTAGAAATTATTGTATCATCCCTTACGAAGGGAAATTTTTCCTTTAAAGGAATGTTAAATTGAAATGTTTTTAATAAAAAGTAAAAATATGTCACATTTTTTTGTAGAATAGAAAACGCCATTAGATTGTAATGTACGCGGAATCTAATATGTCATTTACTAATTATAGCTTCGATTATTTGGCATTGTGTATGTAAGAATTTCGTTGTATTTCATAGAATTTTTCCCTTATATGTACAAAGTAAAAAATTATAGACTACTTTTGGGCTACATTTTAATAACCATTCATTATTCTTTCAATTACAAAGTCAGTGGGATTATTGATAACACATCTTAAACTTACCTTACAATTGTAATTTGATTGTAATCTACATGCATTACATTCTAATTTGCCTGGAATTGTAGGCACATCAACAAGCTATAATCGCACAGTAGCGACATGTACTGACATCGTAGCTTACTTTTTAAGTGGGAGCTAACCGATTAAACATCCTATGACACGCTTATGTTAAATCTAAGTGGCGAAATAAGCCAAAGCGTCATCACTAGCTGCTTCTAGATATTTCTTACATCAGCGATTACATAATGGGTATTTGTAAAACAGGGTATCCAGCTGATGTAAGCAATATTTAGTAGCAGTTAGTAATGACGCTTTGGCTTATTTTCCCACTTAGATATAACATAAGCTTGTTATAGGCTGTTTAAGTGATGCGCTGCGTTTACATAATAAATGGTCTGTGCATTTACATAATAAATGGAGCTTGTTGTTGAAATATAGCCCAAAAGTAGGCCACAATTTTTTACTTTGTACGTAAAAGGAATAAATTCTATGAAATACAACGAATTACTCACATACACAATAGCGGAGTTCAGTGTTTGATGCAAATGGTCTTATGAAAGTGCAAATGCAAAATATCGTATCTTTTTCATGAAATAACACAACGATATATTTGGCATTTACGCTTTCGTAAAACTATTTTCATCAAACACTGAACTCCGCTAATGTAAATAGTCGAAGCTATTATTAGTAAATGACAAATTAGAGCAATATAAGTACTTAGATTGCTCGCTTAGAACGTCATCCTGATTTACCACTGGGTAGTGCTGGCAAAGTGCTGCATAGTGAGTGTGAAGTACTTGCTGCATTTTTCCTGTACTAAATAATCGAACAAATTGCATACTCGATACTTTTAGAGTTGTATTTTTAAACTAAATAGAATGGAGAAGCTAACAGTGAAAATACAACTCTGTCTAAAGGAGCTACTTTGCCTAAAAATATATAAGTTAAAAGTATCAGTTAAAAGTATCTACACTCTATGAAACTTTTGTTGAAAATTAGGTCGATAATAGTCGGCAACAGTTTACTAATTATTATCGACCTAAAATTAGACAAGCCTTCTCTTTGTTGATTTTTGAACAAAATATTATTTAATACAAAAGAATAAAATAAAAACGCTTGCGAAGCAATTGGCTGTGTGCAGCTTCGAACCGTGACCTCCTGGCTGATATTCTATCGTAGCTACCATTCAGCCATAGGCGTATTATACTTTATGCTGATTTTTTTTTTCACTTGGACTAAATATGTTTAATTTGAAAAGTTTTGTCTTTCATAAAAATGTATGAAGTACATTTTCTTCGTTCATTGCCAGGGCTCGGACTTTCATGTAACTAAAAATTGATTTTAAGCGCTTAACAAATGCACTTAAAAATTAAAAATATGCGCAAAAATATGCATTTACCCACGAACAAAGTACCAAAACTAAAATAATATGAAAATATTTTTTTAAACATTTTATTACTATTAGAGAAAAACATAAAACAAACATAATGGGGTCTATTATTTAATGCAATCGAACTTTAGTTGCGTTTCCAGTCGCCAACTGAAAATTAATGGGTGCCAAAAAGGCACTAAATAGAAACTGAAATTAACAGCTCTCAGTTGCCACTTGCCATCAGTAGTATCATTTTTAGCTACTGGCAACCCAACTGAGGCTCAGTTGCCAGCCATAATCGCCCTATTAATATTTTTTCGAGAATTGAGTAATATGCATTAAAAAATTTGTATTACTCCAAATATATGCATTTATTGCCAAAATATGCAAAAATATGCACTTACCACCAAAGTAAGAAAAAATATGCAACTACAAATCGATGCCAAGCTACTTACAATTTGATGATTCGCATAGATAATTAGTCAAAACCTCTTTATCTATCACCACAAAAAACATGAATTTGCATGAAAGTCCGAGGCCTGTTCATTACATATATTAAAACAAGAAAAATCGTGTTCATAGTTAAGTGAATCTTAGGTGGCACTACAGCTGCAAAGCCGACCAGCTCAATCGAACTGCCAGGGCAGGTTCCAACCCGCAGCTGTAGCCGAGTGACATAAACAATTAAAATTTTCAAAAAAAAATATAATACAAAAAACTACACCAAACGGCAATATTTTGGAGAGTGGACATGGCGGACGTCAATTTTTCGCCCTGCCTACCTGGGAAACATACACTCCTAGTAATATTTATTTTGTCCCCCAAAACCCACACACACTCACCTCACAACACCGGTTTCACATATCCTCTACCCGAACAAGAAAAATTAGTATCCGCGTAGTGTAGTGGATAGTGTGCTTGACTATTAGACGGGGGTCGCAGGCTCGATTCCTACCAATACTTATAAAATTTATATATAAAAACCTTTAAATGCCAGAAATTAAACTTTGATGATCTAAGAAAAATATGGCGTGCTTCTATTGTTTAAACGTTTTTCTGCTGTTTTTTACACAGATTGCTTAATATTCAAAATTTTAAGGTTATTGTTCAAAATAAATACTTTTAACAGCAATTTTAGACAACGACATGGTACCAAATGCTTAAATCTAAATCCTAGGGTTACGAATTTGTCTTTAATAGTAGACTTGGCCCCAATATGCTATTTGATTGTAAAATTAAGATTACAATATACAGCTGCAAATTGTATGTACCATCGGCTTATTCAGCCATTTGCAAGAACTATTATCTGCGTTCACCTACGACGTGAAGGTAAAGGTAAAGTAAAGGTAATACCTTTTTTTTGCCTTTCTGCAGAAACACCCACGGTCTTGAAGGAATCGAACCTGGCACTCCTGATTAATAGTCTAGTACACTAACCACTAAGTTACGGGGGTACCCATGATAGATGATGAAATTCTTATGGCCCTATCCGACATGTTGGACAAATATTAACGATGTCGTTGTTAATTTTATAGCAGTGGGAGTACAAGACCCTCTTCAGCACTTTGTACCATGCTGGTAAATTTCCAAGGTGTTGGAAGTTTGCTACTATGACGTCAATCCCAAAAAAGAGAGAGGCTAGTAACCCTGAAAATTACCGCCCAATCGCAATTTGTTCTGCGCTGTCTAAAATGATGGAAAGTATGGTAAATTTACATCTTGTGAGCTATTTGGAGTCCAACAGTTTACTTAGGTACCATCAGTATGGCTTCCGTAGGGAACGTTCCACGGGTGATTTATTGGCCTTACTTTCGAAAAAATGGTGCAATGCAATACACCATTTCGGATTAAGTAAGGTGGTGGCTCTAGATATTTCCAATGCCTTTGATAGAGCCTAGCATGGGCAGTTTTGTCAAAACTTGTTGCTTTTGGTATTGGTAATGACTTGTCCCGAGTTATACCGAGCTTTCTCAGAAATCGTACTCTACGATTTGTTATAGATGGGATCTCATCAAACGAGCTCAATATTAATTCAGTGTTACCGCAGGGCTCTGTTTTTTCCCTTACACTACTTCTTATATTTCTTAATGACCTTCTCTGGCAAACTTCCAACCCTATCTACTCTTTCGCAGATGACAGCAACATTTGCAACTCATACTCATTCACCAATAGGCCACGTCTATTGGAGATTGGAGTAATGAGAAAAATAAGGAATAATACATTTGATCGCGATGCTCTTGGTATGAAAATCTAATAACATGTTCAATGGAACAATCACATTTTTCAAGTCTCAAAAGAAGCATTTAACTGCCTCGGTTTCTTAAGACATACTTCACTCCATCTGGTCTCATTGATATTTATACCACCTACATCCGACCGAAAATGGAATACAACACCCATGTGTGGGACAGTGCCTCAAAGTCTATTGTGAAGCTACTCGACGGCGCACAGGAGAGGGCGAAGAAGCTTATCGATGACAGTAGTGTAGCTAACTCTATTGACTCACTGGAGCATCGACTCAATATGGGGTGTGTGTCACTTTTCTATCGTTACTACAACGGAATGTGTTCTAATGAAATCAGGGAGCTCGATCTTTTTTACGTACAACACGTTATTAATAAGAGCACATCGTTTTGTGGTCGATCTGCCAGTGAACGGGCCGAACGGTTCGTATGTGGAATAAACTTCCCGCAGAGGTTTTTCCGGTCACTTTCAGTGTGAGAAGGCTCAAATCGAATGTCCACAAGCACCACTCCCTCTATCCTCCTTTCCATAACCAATTTTCCTACTTCGGGCACAATGCACTCCACAGGTAGGCGTCATCCGCTGAGTATCAGTCCCAAAAAACAGGACACACTGTTCTGATCCGAGCTGCCTACTCAAAGGAGCAATATGTTCTTGTAAATTCCGCGTGAAATAAAAGCCGCACATATGTTTTCGCATATTTAATCAAAATGTTGCAGATACTTTGGACATGTTTTTTTCAAAACAAACAGATTACTACTACGCAACATGTTTTCATATATAACTCTTGCCAATTGTCTTTTATCTACATTTTGTTAGCATTCCGCTTGAAATGTTGCACAGAGTACGAGGCTGTATGACACACAACTTCATCCATATGATTTCTTTCTTTTCTTTAGGCTGTTAACTTTTAATCTCGGTGAGTAATTCTGGAACTACCCTCGTAAAAATGTTCATTAATAACAATCAGCAAGCATCATTATGAACATGATTATGGTCTTCTAAATGAGTACTAGCTGTGTAGTTGTTTTTGTTTTATTTTTTAGAGTGTGTTGTGGTTGTTGTTGTTGTATTTTTGCATATTTTGCATTTCGGGGGTCCCAGTCACAGTCAACGTCACTGTGTGACTGCTGTATAAGTGTGTGAGTGTGTGCGTGTTTATGTATGTGTGAGACTTTGGCTGTTAATGTTTGGTTTGGTTTTTCATATTCATTCAGTCTGTGGACAACGTTTTGTCAGTACGTAACTTAACTAGCACACATGTTCACGTTACACATACGTTTGTTTTTAATTTGTTAATTAAAAAAAACTTAAACTAAGAATTATTAAATATAAAAAATAAAGTCAAACAGCTAATGTTAGTAATAATTAGAACAAGTGTTAAGAAAGAACTAAAAGGAATTTTAATAAAGAAATGTATTACAGAGAAATAGATTTAGAAAACCATAAATTTCAAGAAAATCCAAAAGGTGTTTATGTTGTTAAAAAATTTCAAATCGTAAAGAAATTATAATAAATTTTACAAACTTTAAAGTTGTAAAAATTTTACTAAGTTTAAGTGATTATGTTAGATTTGAATCCGTTTCTAAGGTTTAACAAAGTATTAGCAACATTTTTTTTGGCTGAAAACTATAATTAAAATCCTACAATTAAAAAGTGTGGAAAAATCTACCATAAAAACGATTAACTAAAACAAATTTAAAACATTATTAAGTTTATCTCTAAGCTTTGTTTTACAAACAAATCGGCAACAAATACAAAATAATTTAATAATATAAAAAAACAACAAACTAAACAACCAATCAAATTGCAGTAATGATGCGCGTGTATTTTTTCGCAAAATTATAACTACCAATGTAAAAACTAAACATATACATACATATATGTATATACGCACACATAAATACATATATTGTATATAGCCATTTCTATACAAAAAACAAAAAATAAAAACAACAAACCTGAGAAAAATATAACGGTTAATGTTAGAGTGAATCCAAGATGTTTTAACCAGTGTTGTTAAGTGTTTTTGGTTACCGTCAAATATATAAGAAATAATACAATTAATTCAATTTAACAAGTGATTAATTACGAGAAAATTGTGCTAAAATTCAATTAAAAAAGTTAAACTTGCAGATTTTTATTAGAAACAAGTATTTATTAGTTAACATTTGCTGTATAACATTTGCTGTAAATTAATGGTAAATATTTTATAATTAATTTAGTTGTTTTTTTTTGTCTTCAATCAATAGAAGTGCAAACTAGCCGTTGCAAGCACTTAACAAGTTTTGTTAATGTTTTTTTTCAACAAGAATTGCTTAATATAAAAGCAAATTCTTATAAAGTTGTAACATTATATTAAAACAATTAAGTTTTGATTTTAATACCAAGAAGGAGACAATAAACTACCGAACTAGTTTATTTAATAGCTTTTTCACTTTTTTTAATTTGTTGTCGAATAAGTTACACTAAAATTTTTATAATGTTAAGATAATTTAGAAATAATTGGAAAAATAATTATGTAGTACAAATGCATTAATTAATTTTAATTAATTTTTGATATTTACAAGCTTGTATATAATATTATTGAAAAATTATAATAAAAAAATATGGGACACGGTTAACCTTGCAGGGTAAACCTAGAACTTTCCGCTTATTTCAAGCTCAAATCCGTGGAAAATCAATAGACTTTTGATTAATTAAATAAAAAAAAAAATTTTTCAAAAATTTCAACGACGATATCTATCGAACCACTTAACCGATATATATCAGAAAAGTAAATGAATGCTAAAAATCGATTTGAAACGATAGAACAGAATAGGGGAAAGATCTGGTCCAAAGACTGGCACTGTGACACTTAGTGGATATTTTGTGCCATAATTTGAAACGATATCTCGCGAAACATTCAACTGATTGCAATCAAATTTGCAGCAGTCGACGTTGTTTCAAAAGTTTAAGAGCTGATTAGATTTTTGACTCGATCGGTTTTATAGTTTAGATTAAATTTGAAAAAAAAAATTTTTCGAATACTCTATTTTCGAATCAGAATCTACCGAACCAAATCAGTTCGTTATATCACCAAATCAAAGTAAAGTCAATATCTTTTGAGTGCGGTAAATTTGATTCCGATCGGTTAAGCAGCTCTGAAGTTATGAGAGGCTTACATACACACACAAACAATCACACACGCACATACATACATCCATATTATCGTAAAAATAGTCAAAAAGATTTTATTTGGTGTTTCCCGCAGTCTTGTGTATTGAGCGTTAGGCTTTTTTAGTACGCTTCATTGCTCAGTTTAATTATTAAAATTACATTAACAACATACACTGACATAACAGCGTAGGTTTCTACTTCTAAATATTTAAAAGTTTTGTGAACTTCGCTAAACTGAATTATATTGCAAAACGTTTCATCAATCAATCATCGTTGGTATCCAAAAAAAAAACATTTGTTAGCTGTTATCCAATATTTTTTTAATATAATTGAAATTTTATTAGTGAATACCTACGGAGGTTATCTTAAAATACATCGAAGATTGTACATCTGAATTGTATTGAGTTCAAAATAAAGTATGTGTTGTGAGAAAAATATAGAATTCGTATAAAAATGTATTGAGCGTTACTTAAAAAACTTATTAAATATAATTTATCGTTAAATTTTAGGACGTAAAAAAAAGTTAACAGCAGTTGAAGGGTAGAAACGATATAAAGAACATTATATATTTAAAAATTTCTGGTTTTCTTTGAAAAAATTTTGCTTCTACCGCACTGTGGGTTGTTATATTTTCGAAGAATGTATTAGGTAGGTCGTATTTTGCTCCAAAAAATCATTTGAAATTGAGATAACTTTTGACATTGTTAGCCGATTTAATGAAAATAGGTCTTATTTGAAAGAAGAGCTAGCCTCCTTTTGGTAATATATAAATCTTTGTAAAGAATTATTTTAAAAGATATAAATTTTTTATTTTTCCATGTGAACCCAAGTCAAAATTGAAATAGTGGTCATAGCTTTTAGTTTCGTCCTGCTATTATTATAATATTCTGTATTTAGAGAGTATATGCATAGTGCTTTCAAACCCAATACTAATTTCTTGGGGTGTATTATTTTCGCAGAAATCATTCCCGGAACAACCGCGAAAGGAAATGCAACGCTCAATACACAAAAAATTTTAAAAAAATCAAAAAATATAATTTAATTTCAGGATCCATTGAATGCGGCGAAAACTAAAAGATGAATCTTATCTTCTCATATGTCATTTACATAGTTACATTGGTAACAAAAACACAAAATGTACGTTTAGAATGAGAATCAGTAATATATTTATCGAAATATTTTTGAAATATTTTTTTCCGTGAATGCTAAGTTTTTCATTCTGCGATATGGTATGATAGAAGAATCGAGCTCCTAACAAACTAACCACAGTTGGTCTCTGATATTTACAATTATATTATTTATTCTAGGATAAATTAAAAATTGTTTTTGTTCTCTAAACAGAGAGGTGTCCTAAAATCAATAATATGGCTCCATAAATGCATTTAAATAGCACATTTGAATTTTAAAAAACACTGAATAGTGATAATTACAATTGATATTTAATTATTATTTTAATATAGTTTCAAATGCTACAATCTTCTACTTTTATAGTTTATATAATAATTAACAAAAAATTTTAGCTATAAGAATAGTCATATTTATTTATTGTATGTTATGCTACTATATATAGCTCCGTACTCATATCTCAATAAAAAAAATTTTAATTTACTGATGAAAAAGCGTTCCTTATTTTTTATAAGGTATACAAAATTTAAAAATATATCTTAATATAAACTGAAGTTATAACCACCAAGTTTTCAAGTGTCATATTTTTTTTGATATGAATGCGTTGTAATAAAGGAGCGATATAAAGCTTGAATGCTTAATCTGTTCCGTAAGAACTTTGCATTGAAGTCGGTTTTTTTGCAGAATTATATCTGTGTCGTTTTATCATAATATCTTAAGTATAAAAATCGTGTTTGGCGATATTAACGATTTAATGTAAAATCTGTAATGTTTTTGTTCTAGAATTTAAAAAATAAACTGTGATAGCTTTGTTGAAATTCGAAGCATTTCAAAACGGATTGGAGCCAAATGCGGATTGTAAGAAGACGAACCAGAATATGACCTTAACTTAACTCGATTTAAGATGTTATGACAAAACGACACAGATATATATTAAAGTGTTAAAAAAATTCATTCCTGTCACTTATTGCTCAAAACTACAAGTCCACTTGTAGATTTTTAAATTGAAGTTTGAGAAATGAGCTTCTGTCTTATAAATCCTGTGCTTTTACAAACAGTGATTTGTGAAAACTAATAATTGTGAAACTTGACGATGGTCTTGCTTACTTACACTTACACTTAGCTGATTTTTAACACTTTTCAGTTGAAGAAATTCTATTATAAATAGATTCTATTATAAAAAGCGCTACTAGCGAATACATAAAACAACTGCAAATTATTTAATAGATACTCTTAACTCTTAACTCATTTCGGTTTTTCTTATTTTGAGGGACGTTCATATCCCTGTGCTCGGATTTCGAACTTTTTTTGTATTTTACAAAAGTTCTGATAGTTGATATTACATAATTTTGAGCCAAGGAATCGGATGGCGGTCATAATTTTGTCAGATTTTAATTAATTTCTTTGGATTCCCTACTATTCATAAAAAATCGGTGTTGTACGCAAATATCTACGCAACTAAACGAATGAGGCTCTCTAAATTTTATATGTGCTAATCTTAGAATATCATAGAATTTTCAGCAAAATCCTGGTGGTATAGGATCCAGGAAACGGGTACCTCCCACACAAGTAATTATTAATATTCCTATATCAGCTCAACTACATTAGTAAATCTCTCAAAATTGTATGTGGGTTACTCTTTGAACAAGTTTCGTTTTCCAGCAAAATCTCGAAAGTAATAGAGAGGGAAACGGGTACCCCACATAAAAGGTAATTATTAATTTTCTCTTTTAATTTGATGTGGGCTATTCTTGGAATAACGTGCGATTCCAAGCGGATGTCCCCCTTACAAAGTAATTATTAATATTGCTATAGCAGCACAGCTATAACAGGGAAGCTCTAAAATTTCATGTGGGTTACTCTTAGGACAAATTGCAAATTTGAAAAAAATTTACCTTTCATGAAATTTGAGATCGATTGGTTGCTACTTTCTAAGAAATATTGCTTTTAAAACACAAAAGATGCCTCGGTATGTTGCTGGTGACGTAAAATTTAATATAATTTTAATGTAAAGACTGCGTATGAGTGATATTTTCTTTTATGTAGTTTCATTTATGTATTTATATTATTAATAACTCTTGTATTTCTGCACCAAATCCAGCAGTGTTTAATCTGAACTTTCAAATTATCAATATAAAATTTAGAATTCTAAGTTTTAACAGATGAAGATTTTTTAAGCTTTATGAGATTTACTATGGAATTTAATTAATCGTGTTTCTGCTTAAATCACTTAATAGTTATAATAATAAAATGACGTTAAGATTTTATACATTAATAATCGGTTAGCCCGTGCCCATATGCGTTTAGAAAAATCTAAGGTAATAAAAGTTTCGCATACGTTAAAAACCGAAGGTAATAATAGTTGAGGGGCCTAAAAGCAAAAGTGTACAAGTACAAAAAATAAAATTCTGAGTAACCAAGCTTAAAAGTTTTTTGTTCCCATGCATTTCATACATTATATTTTTGGTTTTGAAGTCATCGTACAGGTCTGAATTTTTTTAGAGTGATATATATTGATATTAAGTGTTGATTCCTGCATATAACTCAATTTATTTAGTTTTGGCACTTGTAACCATTTGCTTTTTACTTCCTCGGTTTCGGTTATTTCATTTCGGTTATTTATTCTGTTATCATTCATTTATATTGAGAAGCAAGAACAAATGTGGTTTATATAAAAAAATTTTCCACAAATCGTAACCTTATCAAATATAGAATAAACGGTTATTCGATTTCGAAAATATTTCAACTGAGCAAATATATCTTTCTTTTGTTGATCGAATAAAAATTCATTGAGTTAAAGGAACTTAAAATTGAAAAAAAAGTTTTTTCTTAGACATTGCTTCAAAACTCAATACTTAAAAATTTCTAATCAAAAGATACTTAATTATTCAGGCTTAAGTCCGTTTAATTTAATTCTTCAATTAAATTATTTTTATTGAGAAAGGAGTTTTAAAAGCATGTATTAATTGAAAAGACAAAGACAAATTCTTGACTGTATAAGGGTCGAACTGAACACCATCATATTTCAAAACTTACCACGATCTCATGACCAGAGCTCTTGTTATATGTAAATTTCACATTGTGAGGGTGGTGAAGTCAAATAAGGCACATAGTATTGAAAATTATTGATTATTGCAAATATTAATTTGAACGACTTAAAAAGCATAGAGTTCGACTATCATTGATACCTTCAATTTAAATTTTTCTCCATTAAGATGAAACGAAACTCCAGAAAAACCCTTCAAAGCCCAAAGTTGAAACTAATTTGGTACCGAACACATGATACATAAAATGCTTAAGAACCGACAAAATAGAACAAAGTTACAAGATAATTAAGTGAAAAAACAGAACTGCTTTTGAGTAAAAATATTCTTTTGGTTATAAACTGAATTTTATAAAAGCTGACTTCGGATTTTTTCAATCACTGACATACACTTCCTTATTTTTGTCGCGGCCTAACGACTCAATGTTTTATGTGTTAAAGACAAAATTATCTTAAGACTTAAGGCAATTTAAAAAGTTCTTGTTTCATAAAAAATTTTGCATTTAAAAAAAAAACATCTAAAAATGCATTTTTTTTTAAATTTTAAGGCCTTTAACTCAATGATTTTCCTAAGAACATATCGTTAGCTGAAATACAAAATCACATAACTACACAATTTTTAATTTAATAGGAGAGAAAAAAGACTAAATAAAATACTTTAAGTGACTGAAGCAAAGACTCTTCTTCATTTTCGTTTTTAATGCGATTGATTTTTATGGTAACAGTTTGAAAATTTGTAGGGCGCTTCGATGTTGTAATTAATAATTGAAAATGCGACTTAAAATTTTTTGTTAGTTACGTTATTTCGCATTTCAGCTAACGATATGGAGCTGTGTAGTAGCATACATTTATAAATAATTACATACTATCATCAGTGTATTTACAACATCCAGCTTTACATAATATATTTTATAAAATCCCGCTTTTTTTTGGTCATATTTTCTTCAGAATCACGCTTTTCAAACGTTCTTGTACCACTTTTGACAAAAGCCTTCTGTTCACGTTGTGTACAGCCCGACACTCTGTTCAACATTTCCCACGGAATGATGTCCAAATACATATAAAAAATTGTTTATTAATTTTACTTAAAAAATGTTGCAGAAGTGTACTAAGTTTATTTTGTATAAAACATATGAAGTGTACCTCAAACATTTTAAATCAACATGCGAAATAATGGTTGTGTTTGAGTACTTTTCCAGTAATATTTATCGAGTAACGACAAATAGTAAAAAAAACGTTCGTATTTAAAAGTAAACGAATGCAACACAATAAAATTTTATAATGATTTTTACAAATCATTACAAATTATCAAGTACAAACACACAGCTAATAAGAACGGCATTTGTTCCGCGTGAAATTTCCAAGAACATATTGGTTTTCTTAACAATGTAAGATACTTTCAAAGTTACACGTCAAAAAAATTTTTTTTATGAAATATGTACCAAAGGTTGCTCAACATTTTTCACAAATTTGACCAGAGTACTAGACTTTGGTTGTGGAATTAGTTAACGTTAGGTATTCTCCTAACAATTGGAATATTGTTTCATGTTAAATTCATTCTGGCTAAAAATTGTGTACGAACTTTAGCCTAATAATAATCACTTTGAAACAACTTTTAATTATATTGAAATATATTATTGCACTATGTTATGCAGCCGTCGGTAATACAATATTCACCAAAGAGATTAATTGCGATGCTTAGCTAAAATTGTTTTGAATGCAATATAGTGTCCGAAACGTTAGCGATTTCCATTCCGTTAATGGCCAAATCACCGGATACTACCCTGACAAAGCTATTAGAAATTTGGGCCGCGTTTTCATTTTAACTTTAAGTTGAAAATACGGTATATAAAGGTTATTAAACTATAGCTATCAGGCGCGGATCCAAAATAGGGAAAAAGGGATATTCCTCCCTCAAGACGGCTAAAATATAACTCATTTTTATGAAGGTCCTAAAATAAATGTTACAAAATGGTACGTTTTATTTAAAAGTGATATTTCCCCTCCAAAACGAAAAAAATATTCCCAATTTCTATGGGGTTCCTAAAATAAATTTTACAAAATGGTACATTTCATTTAAAAGCTGCCCTCCTAAAAGTTTAAGGCTAATCCGCGTATGATAACTGTGTATAGCTTGTGCAAGTTGTAAAACTTATAATCTCTTTTTCTTTTATCTAATTTAAAATGATAACAAATATGATAACTTAATAGATTTATTTTAAATATGTTTTTTAGAGAACTTGCGTATAAACATTCACGTAAAACAACAATAAAAAACTTAGCACGTGCCGTCGGTAATATGAATACTTACGTATATGAATAAGTCAAGATAATAAATGATTGTAGTTAGTAAATATATTTTTTTTAAATTTTGAACTATTAGTACCTATTTTTCTGGCATTAGAATTATTTATAAACAATAGTTTTAATTCCAAATAATAATACAATTAGCCCATGTTATAAAAATTATTGGAAACATTATATACAACTTTTTAGAAATTAAAACTAAATGAACCATAAAGTAATCAAATTTCCTTTAGTTTGTTTTATTATAATATTTTATAATTATTTTTTTAATTAAACAAGTTTTTATTTTTGTTCTGCTTTTAATCAATAAAACTGTTAAATATAAATTAATAAGAATGTTATAAAAAAGTAATAATAAATCAGAAAATCTTGTATAAAATTATAATTACAAAACATTATTTAGATGTAGAGAAAAAACAAACGGTCGTCAATGACATGCTTTTGAAATTTTTGCAATTAATTCAACAATTGTATTGAATTGTATTGAACATTATTCAGCGTTTTTCAGTTTTTTTATTATTAATTTTTGTAAATTCTATACAATCCGTTTGCTGCATATATTTTATATTTTAACTGCTTTGAACAAACATTATTTCAGTTTTAAAGTAAAAACTTGTAGGGGTAAGTGTAATCTAGTTAATGGTATGAACTAAGTAACGATTAAAAATATCTGTATATATCCCAGTAAAAATATGTTTCAAAAAAGCATGTTTTTTATATTATAGAATAAAAGTAGTGCTTACAAACCATCACCATTTTCAGCACTAAAACGGAAAATATATGGAACTTTCTCGTTTAAAAACCTGCATGTGTCAGCAGTGAGAAATCAGCCTTTTCTGTATAGTTTAATACTTTTCATATACGTTCACTGCTCCTAAGTAAGCTCTTATTTTAAAGCATTTTTTTATGCGCTTTATTGTCTTAGTGCTTCAAAAAATATGAAAATTTTTTTATTAGGATGTGGTACAGGGACTTTTAAGAGCACTGCTGAGCAATACTGGGGAAAGCACATTAAATAAACCAATACGATTTGCAAACATTTTTGTATATTTTCTTTAACATCACTAAAGCCTAATATGCTGATCCGCCTGAATTTCAGATTTGAAATTTTGTATTTATCTCTACACGGAATAATTGTTGTGCAGACAAATTTATTTTTATTCGCGTTCATTCACTTATTTTTATAAATTTCCACGTATAAATTATACAAAATTATTCAAAAGACCACAAAAACACAAAATATCAAAAATTTCTTGAGCAAACAATTGTCTGAACATTAATTTTTGTTTTAGCTGACGGAAAAAAGTCTACAATAATTGATATGCCATCCCTGTTTTAAACAAAAATTGTGTTGATTTTTCTTTTCAGCTGCGTACTACCAAACGGAAAGTCGCCTGAAAATTTTTCAAACCTGAATTTCAGTTTGTTTTTTTACACATACTTCTTATGGCAGCCTGAAACTCAGGCAGAACTGCATACTAGGCTTAAACCTTGAAATTAAAAGATACAAATAGTAAGCTGACACGTAAAGTATGCTTAATTTGCTTTTTGTCTACGATCTACAAACTTTGAAAAAAAAATGGACGCATAAGTGGAAATTTCTGGATATGTAAATCGTTTGCAGCATTTTCTATGCTAAATAAAGATCGAAAGATTGCCTACGTCTAATATTTATATTGCAATGATATTTATAAACTCAACGTCTGTTATTGTATATTGGGGCAAACAATCATTTTTATGACTGTACGAGACCCCATAAAAGCGAATGTTGGATAGCACTCAAGGAAATAGTGACTCATTCTTGAGTTGTGTTGTCCGAAATATTCCACTCTTAGCTACTGACATGAGCTTTTCACATGTTCAATGAACCTTGTTCATATGTATCTGGCTGATTCTTATTCTAAACATACATTCTTTGTGTGTGTGTGTTTTTTTGCTTGTCAATGTAAGTAATATATACACACAGAAAAATTTCAATGTAAGATCGTCGAAAACCAGGTTAATTTAATATTTTCGGTAGTGATTTTGCATCATAGGTGATGAAATTCAACATGATTTACAATAATCTTGATAACACATTTATTCTTGTGAATTAATTATATTTCATGTTAATTTAATATTCCAGAACAGTTAAATCAAAATGAAGTTGATACTGATATAATATGAAAAATCATATTGAATCAAAGTTATTTCGACTTGAAACAACGTGAATTTGATATTGGAACAACACGAAGAATCATGTTGAATCAAAGTTATATCAAGCTGAAACAACATGACTTTAATGTAGCTATTCTATTCATTATTAACTTACGTGATGTGTATTAGCATAGGCATCAGAAAACTATGTGTTGAAGTTGGCTACTCCAGCCAAGATTTGAATTCGTGCCACTTGCACGATAGTCCGCGCGCTAACAACAGCTTCAAACTTTACTTTATCTATACACTAAATAATTACCATCGTATATAAAATTAATTTCATTTTCATTAAACATGATTTAAATGATTATTTAACATAAAACTTATTTGAAATTAAAGTTATAGTCATGTTGATTTAAAATGAAATGTGACGTTTCTAGCAAAGTTGTTTTAACAGTGTATCATTTTAAATCAAAGAGATTTAAGGTTAGATTAACAATTTTCCGTTTAAAATTAATATGAAATAATGGTAATTTTAAGCCAGCAGAAGTAAATTTTCGCTGGTATTTGGATTTTTGTCGTCCACATAGTCGACAGATGTAAGAATAAAACACAACAATTCACACAACTAAGCAAAACAGTGAACAACCTCTTCATTTACATCGACAGTGCTCACAGTAGTTTTCTTATCACCACGTGTCCGGACAACAAAATTTAAAAAAATATATAATTTCTAATATTTTTAAAAATTTTATCTTTGAAATAAGAGTAGCAAATGCAATTATTCTAAAAGCGTTATAAATTTAATCTCGTTTTTGGAAAAATTCATAGTTTCTTAATGTGGAAAATCAACGGCATGTATTACGGACACGCCATTTTATATGAAGAGAGGAAAAACTGTATTTTTGTGACGGGTGCAAAGTAATTATTAATTTTCCTATATCTGCATAGCTACGATAGTGAGGCTCTCTAAAATTGATTCCAACAAAATCTGAATGGTGTAGGAGGGGGAGGCGGGTAACCCCATAAAACTACTAATTTTCCTATAACTACAGAACTACAATAGTAGGGCTCTTTAAATTTAATGCAGGTACCTCTTGGAATAAAATGCAATTTAATGCAAAATATTGGAGGTATTGGAGGTATTGTAGGGGGAGACGGTTATCCCTCATAAAAAGCAGTTAATAATTTTCCTATATCTGAAGAACCACCAAAGCGAGACTCTCTAAAATTTTTGTAGATTAAACTGAGAACAAATTGGGCATTTCCACAAAAGCCCCGTGCTATAGGAAGAGGGGAGACTTACACCACACATACAAAGTAATTTGTAATTATTCTTTGGAGAGCCATCATAATGAGACTTTATTGATGTAATTTTAATTTTCCTATATCTTCACAGCGAAGCACAACGGCTGAGGCTCGTTTAATAGAAATGTGTTCTTAAGTACAATTTGGCGTTTATTGCTGATGCCATCAGGACCCATTATAACTCAAGTCAATATGTTTTTTTTTATAGCTTTTGAAAGATTTATTTCATGCAATATGAAGCTTTATTAGTATTATATGGTAGCATACATAACTAAATTCTTTCTTAAGTTAACTTAAGCCGTTATCGATTGTGATCACAGATATAATGATAGCATAGTTTTTTTATTTAAAGATGTATATTTTGATATGCAGTCTAAAACGAATAAATGAAATTATCTAAAAGAAATTTTCAAAAAAAACTAACTTAACAAGAAAATCGGTGTCTACCTTCAAAAAATAGTAACATGTGTCAGAAGGTTTAAATATTGTAATACAAAACATTGCACTTAACACAAGCAATTGTCTAAAAATAAATTATCTTTTAATTTTATATAATTATTTTGTAATTAATTTGTGAATTTTTTATATTATCTCTTAAATTAGAAGCAAGTGTCAATATATGATATCTTTGACAAGTTTTATACAAAAATATCATTAGAGACAATAAAGACAATGCAATGGTATTGGCCTATTTACAAATGATGTAAAGCAATTTTAACTTCGCAACAAATTAGAAAACAATTTATGTATAAAATATTAATTTCGTAAAATATTGCTAATTAAAATAACTGCTTTATAAAGCATTCAAATCTGCAAATTGCTTAAGGAGTACTATGTTCTATAGTTATGTACAAAAATGTATATTAATTTAGTTACTTAATTTATATAGACTTTCTTAAATGTTAAGAAATTTTGTTTATATTTATTTACCCTTCCTAGCATACTGTGGTTTTCTTTAATATTTATTACATCTTATCTACTTTTAATATCTAGCTGTTGCAAATTTATGTTATGGCTAAATTTACATGATTCAAAATAAAGAACACCCCAAAGTCATAAAATTTTTAAATTCTAAATTTACTCTGATTATCAGCTTATAAGAGTTAAATAGATTTGTTATTTTCTCATCTCTTGAGATTTCCCAACGACAAATCTATCTAACACCTTTTTTAAGTAACTAGGGAATCTTTTTTTTTATCAATGGACTGATAGAGCTTTTAAGCAAAACAAAAAAAAAGTAATAAAAAACGTTTATCATAAAATTTTTCAAATATAGCCCCGTTGGGTTTAATTTAAATACAAAAACAAAAAGTAAAGTTGCTTGTATAATATTTTTTTTATCATTATTTATTTAAATAGTTACATTATCACTGCTTGTTATTACACCTCATCAACATATTGTCATTATCATAATACTGTAGATAAAAATAGAAACAAATCAAAACATATATGAAAGCATAGTTGACTGCAAAGGACGCTACATATCAAGGCATATTTATTTGTCAGGTAAATGCAGTAGCTGTTTTTGGCATCTAAAATTTATTTGTTTTATATAGAGTTTGATGTTTAAAATATAAAAAATTCATATTTTAAAGTAACTTTACTGATAAATATTGAATAAATGTTGAAGTAACTTTACTGCATATATAAATATTTTTTCAGAGTATGACGGCTTTTGATATGTATGTAATGTTCTATAAATAAAAAAGATAACTCAGCAAGTAAACACAGAAAAATTTCAATAAAAAATCGTCGAAAATGAGGTTAATTTAACATTTTTCTGTATTGATTTTGCCTCATACGTGTTTTATGTTAACTCAACATGATTATAATAATCTTGAAAGTGTACACTTTTCCTTTTGAAATATTTATATTTCATGTTGACTTAATATTCCAGTACAGTTAAATCAAAATAAAGTTGATAGTGAATTAATACGAAGAATTATGTTGAATCAAAGTTATTAAAAGTTGAAACAACTTGAATTTGATATCGGAACAACACGAAGAATCATGTTGAATCAAAAGTATTTCAACGTGAATTTGATATTCAAACAGCACGAAGAATCATGTTGAATTAAAGTTATATCAAGCTGCAACACATGACTTTAATGCATTTCATTAATTATTTTACTTACGTGATGTGTATTAGCATAGGCATAAGAAAACTATGTGTTATAGTTGGCTGCCCCAGCCAAGATTTGAGCTCGTGCCACTTACATGATAGTCCACGTGCTAACCACTGCAGCCACAACAGCTTCAAACTTTAATTTAGATATACAATAAATAAATATTATCGTATGTAAAATAAATTTCAATTTAATTTAACATGATTTAAAAAAAAAACTTATTTGAAATTAAAGTTATAGTCAAGTTGATTTAAAATGAAATGTAACGTTTAACAGTGAACAATTTTAAATCAAAGAGATTTAAGGTTAGATTAATAGTTTTTCGTTTAAAATTAATGTGAAACAAGGGTAATTTTAAACCAGCAACAGTAACTTTTCGTTGGTGTCTCAATTTTCGTCGGCTATTAGTCGGCTATATAAGAATAAATAACAACAAAATAACAACAATTTACACAACTGAACACAACAGTGAATTATAGCAGTAAGAAAAGCAAATAAACATTAACACAATTAAACGACAAATTATTTCTTGTAAATTTTATATGATTTTCAATCACAGTTGCGTCGTGTTCATTTTACATTCCTTTTTTCTGTGTGCAGGAAACTCCAAAAATAACTAAAGTGCGACTAGTATCAGTGGTCGTATGCCACAAATCATTTTATGGTAAATCATTTTATGGTAAGTGACACTTATGTAATTTTCCTTTGTTCAGCCGTCCGTACACATTTTGACCGCTTCTTCAAGGTTGTTCCAGGTCGAAAAGAAATAAACCACCAAAATAAGATTTCGGTGGGCAATATGCGTTATTCGGCCATATCACAGAGTTCAATTCCGTTCGGAAACGGAATTTAATCTAGCCCAAGATATCAAGCCTTAGCTAGACCATACCCCAGCAAAACAGGGCCGCCAACAGTCTGGATACACGTGCGAAATTTGCGTAGTTTAGTATTCTTTTTTAGACACCAGCTGCTACAAAAATAGGTTCCAGGATAGTTTAGTATCTAAGATTATACCCAAGTATTTAGTGTTCCCTTAGACTTCCAAGTTATTTCTGTTAAGCTCTGGGGACACTAAGTCATAAATTTTTTACTTCCTAGTAAAAAGTCCCAATTTAGTTTTGGCTGGATTGACATCAAACTCATAGGAGGCTCATAAGGAGTGTCAGTGAAAACTCAATACAATGAGATATTGCAGTGAAGTGCTTATCAGAGACATATACTGCTAGGTCATCGGCGTATACGACAGTCGTCAGACTTCGCAGCAAAGAGTTAATATGTAGTTAAACTCCACAGGAGGTGTGATAAAACTCCTCAACTATGTCCTCATTTCCTTGTAGAGCAGCTGCAATAATTCCATCTGGTCCCCAAGAATTGAACTGATCAACGCAAATATTAAAATTTTTGTATATTTTTTTCAGAAATCATAATATATCATATTCTTATTATTGTTAACAATATTTGTCGCAAATTGTAGCTACTTTAACATTGCATGTAGTACCAAGCAATGTGCAGCAAGTAATCTTTTGCAAAAAATGTGACAATTGCTTGCTATTGTTGCCATTGATGTTTGTACATAGCAAATGTTTACTAGCGCAAATATTTTTTTAATGCATAAAATGTTTTATAATTTTAGAATTGTGAACTACAAAAAAACACTTTAATGTTGCTGAGATTATTTGATTAGATGATCATTTGTTTACTCGTTTAATTTAACTAATGTTTGCATGTGTGCGTGTGAGTGTATATGAATGAGCTCTCTGGGGTGTATAAATATTTCTATGCCAATATAATGTGTTTTTTTTTTTGTGTAATTTTTAAAATATATTGCCGCTTTATTGTTATAATAATTTTTGTATATTAATTTTTCTTAGTTTTTTGGAATTTTATTATTATTTTGAACTAAACAGTTTTTTTTAATTTTTCATTACATTAACTATTAAATTAATTACTTTAAATTACTAGCAATATATTTATATTTAATGCTTTTTTACAATTAAATGTTAAATGTTCAAGGTTGTTTAAAATAAGTAACATAGTTTAGAATGATTGCTGCAAGCTTGAAATGATTATCGAAATTTTAAGAGTTCTTGATATTAATAAATTGTTTGCTAGTTTAGAGCATTGATTTAAAAATATATTTAATAATATATTATTAATTAGTAAAATATGAGCAACCTCGGTAAATGGAACTGACACAAAACAAGTCACGTGACCGGTCCCAAGGTGGTAGGGACCAGTCCGAGTTCTAACACTTCCTATGAAGCGGACTAGCCACTTTTACATGGGGATGGCCTAGGATGGGGTTAATTGATATATAAATAGTATTCAAAAATTCAGCTGTAATTATCGATTAATATATTTTTTTACTGTTACAAATCCAAATAGAAATTGTATTATATTTTTAAGCGGTGTCTTTGATAGGATTCGAACCGACAACCTTCGGCATGACAGGCTAGTACACCACCCACTCGACAACAGGAGAACTTAGATTTCAATGTTATAAATACCAGTTAAGCTGGAGTTAATACCTGAATATAGTTACGGAACAGGTTCCTGAGTGGCATGGCAATCTCATTAAAAGGAGACAATTAATATTATATAGATACTATGCGATAGGCCTTAGATTCATGTGACTATATTTTTTTTACCATTCACTACTCTTTATTTTTGGTACCAGTCTCATTTTCTCAAGTCATAGGACGAGCACTTTTGGATCATTTGTCACAAAATTTTCCGCAGGGATTATAGAGAAATCTTAGAGTATAATGAGATTTTAAAAGCTTTTTTAGAAAAAATAAACATGGTCCTATGTAATGCAGCCATGGACCATGTCATTTGCAAACAATAGCTGCTAATTAACCGACTAGTGTTTGTATTTTAACGAGTGCAATCGTTAAAGCAAGAACATCTGAGTGCTAAATTGAATAGTGACATATAGTAGCCTTAAGACTATTCCGATGTAATGCAGATATGGACCATGTCAGTTGCAAACAAACAAAAGTTTGTTTTTAAGCGACAAGTGCTCGTGATTCAACAATTTCAACATGAAGACTTGAGTGCTACATCAAGTGGTGACATGGTGTAGCTTTGAGACTACTCCGATGTAGTGCAAAGTTTGGCTATATGGTCCAGCCCTAAGACATCGTAATTTTAAATCGACCATATTTTCTCCATATACAAATTTGGGCTATCTTTGGACTAGTCTTAGTCTTCTATGGAGTATACTTTACATGAGTGTAAGGACTAGTCGCGTTATCTGCAGGGTAACATAAAATACCTATGAAGCAAAATCAGTACAAAAAAATGTTAAATCAACCTTGTTTTAGACCATTTTAGCATTACAACTTTTTGTGTGTATACAAATATTTATTTTTTTTCATTCTCTTTTCAAGATTCTCGTAATGGTAAATAAAATTTTTTTGAAAAAAAAGTATCTTTCCACATGTTGCAAGTAGTTTTTTCTTGATTTTGTTCTATATACGTATAATTATATATTTATCTATTTATTTTTATTTTTTGAGCAAGACAAATTCTTGCGCCCATACCGGGCGCAGTTGCAGCTTAAAATTTTAGGAGGAGCAATTTCAAATGAAAAATACCATTTTGACAAATTTCTTTTAATAACCCAATAAAAATGAGGTATATATATTATTATTTTTGGGAGGGGAAATATCCATTTTTTTCTCCTCTGGAAGCTGGTTCGTACCATGGATCGTAAAGTATTTATAATTAAAACTTTCTGAAATTTAATACACATATTTTGCATAATATAAATGCCACATTTCATTTTTTATATAACAGCAAATATTCCATATTTTCATTAACTGTACAAATCATTTAAAAAATAATTTGAGCATTTACAGCTTGCCACATGTTGCAAGTTGTAAAAAATTATAATTTTATTTTGTAGATTACGAAAAAGAAGTATGCCAAAATGAAAAATAAAACTTATTTTTGCATTAGAAATTATGCAAGATCTGTCTATGCTTCTATGTTTCTTTTGTGTAATCGCTGTTGTTTTATCTTAATTATAATTGCATGTTCAAACATTTTTCATACAAAATCCATCAACACATACCAAACAACCCACACACAAAACCAAAAATTAAATACATATTCTTGCATATATTTACTTGCAACAAAAGAGACACGCACTTTTACTTTATTATATTCTACAGGCTACGAAACGTATACATATTATGCACAATATTATATTAAAATAATTATAACAACAACGACAACAAACTGAAATTAACTTAAACTCATTTAATTTAAAATAAAAATGAGTTTTAATCATGTATTTCTTTTTTTGTCATGATAAAAATATCATTTCAAATTTCAAAACATGTTCTTGACTAAGAAATTTGTACGTACGTGCGGACATAGACACCTCCGCCAGGCATTGGTTGTGTTTAGTTAATTATATAAACTGATATTTTAGTTCGTTTTTTCTGTTTAAGTGACATTTTTCTTAATAATTAAAAACATTTAATGTTCAGAATTAATTAATTATAAGTTTATGTTGTTTATTATTATTTTCTCTGTGTGTCGGTGTAATGGGGTTTTGTTGTTCATTAATATTATTTTTTCCTCTTATTTAGTTGTTATTTTTATTATTATTTTGGGGTAATTAAACAATTGAAAACTTGCGTTTTTTATTTTCATACAACAAAAAAAAACTTATTAAGGCTTCTTATTGAAAATATGAGTGTGCGTGTGTGTTTAACTATAAAATTTACTTCATAATAATCGTACATTTCACTCATTTTTAACCTCCTCATCATCAATTAACTACAACAACAACAACAGCAACAAATGAAATAATGAAAACATTTGTATGAAGTACTACAGCTCGCAACACATTTTCTTACACATAGGCACACATATATTTCATTTTAAAGGGGGTAATTAAGTACAATTAAAATTCCGCTGACATTTCTCGCCTTTTTTTCTCTCCGATGCTTCTTCTACAAAAAATATTTTATAAGATACAATATTGTAAAAAAAAAATTAAACGAAGAAATATTTAATGTTGCACAGTTAGCTGTTGACATATTGGTAGCGTGTAAAAAAATAACTACAAAAATTTCTTTTAAAACCCAACAAACAGAAAGTCAAGCGTTCGAAAAATTAAGGTCTTCCTACCTATTTCGATAATTTCGCTCTTCTTTTCAGATTTGTGAAAAATGTTGAGCAACTTTATTTTTGCATACGAAAAATTTTACTCATCTTTTATTCCTTGAAAGTACGCGACATTATTTTATGTCTGTAAGCAAAATGTGTTAGGCAATCAGTTCTTCTTGAAAATTTCGCATGAAGCAAGAAAGTGCCGCTCATATTATATCACGTGTTGGCTTAAAATGTTACAGCTACATTTCTTATGTTTTACACAAAATGAACACAGTACTACATGTGCAACATTTTTTCATTAACAATTTATAGGCTTAACTCTAATCAAGTTGTCCAAAACGGCATACACGACAATGTCTTATAAGTTTTTAAACGATGATTCAAACGAAATAGCCGCTGATGACGCTATGAGCGACTAAGTCTCATATGTTGTTTTGTACTCCACACTTTTGATAACAACATGACTTAATGTTTGTCTTCTATCGAAGAAATGATCGGCAATGGGCCTTCGGATCGGCTTTCACCAATTCTTATAGTACATTGGAGAAGCACACAACATTTTTCTTTACTATAGTACAAACTCTAGAATCAATTCGACAACTACAATATCGCTCAATATCTTCAGTATTGTTTTCAGTCGAAAACTTTCACCTAGAATGTCTTAAATGTTTGACCAATTCACAACTTTTTGTATGTATTATAGATCTATAAATGTTGTTTGTAATTTCTTCATAAACATTTGACTAGAAACAGGTTTATATGGGAATTTCGAACAAGATGTATACGATGTATTAAGCTTAGTACTCTGTTCAAATATGTGAAAAATCTTAATCAACATTAAGTTTTTCGTATCGAAATTTTGACATGTAAAGCCTGGTACTCTGCTCAAAATTTCACGTTAAATGTTTTCTAAATACATATAAAAACATTTTTATGAATTGTTCATAAAAAAATGTTGCATTAGTGGTATTGTGTTCTTTTTGTGAAAATCATAGGAAATGTATCTATACAAAATCTTAAGTCTTCATGCGAAATAATATAAGCAGCATTTGCTTTGCTTGGAATTTGCAACAACACATGGACTGTTTTTACAAACGTTAAAAATTGTAGCGTATTTTCAAGAGTATGTTAATATTTGGTACATGTCAAATATTCGTATGAAAAAATTAATTTTGTTCCATACTTTTCACAAATTTGAACGGAGTGCTACGCTTCAAAAATTTTAATTATCCCTTAAAGTGTGTTACATTGTCTTAATATGTTGGTGTAACTTCCACGCGAAAAAGTGCCAATCATATTATTTCGCATGTTGACTTAATATGTTGCCGATACATTTCATATGTTTTTCATAAAATGTTGAGGACAAATGACCGACAATGTCTTCCATGATCTCTTCAATCAATGACTTAGGTGGCGATACTATTTAGTGGTAAGCAAAGTAATCGTTGGTGATAAAAAAGTGACATTGTAGCCTACATAATCACCCTCGTATTATGTGAACGACAACAGGAGCAACAGTGTTGACCTTTAGATATTGTGTGGCTCTGCAGCCATCTGTATGAGCATTTCGTTAACGATTTATTTGAGCTGACCCCAATATGTCTTCTAGGACTTACTATGATATTCTATCCAATGATTTCTGAAAGATATGGCCAATTGCGAAATGAAAGAAATAAAAACAGTAAGTGATTGTAGCTCGTTTTTGGTAATTTGAAGCGAATTCTAGTAACTGCCAGTTAATTTCGATATTAGTCCAACGAAAAACTTAATTAAAAGTGAACCAACGTTACGCTTCGTTGAATTAATGAAACACGTTTCTTTAAAATTATTTTGTTGAAAATTTCATTAGATATATCAAATGATTTCATTCATACATTGCAATAATTTCGCTAAGCTAATGAACATATATCATTATTTTAATAAAATTCTTTCATAGCTTTAACGAAATTGTTTCATTATTTTATTGAAACTATTTAATCATTTTAATGAAAATCTGTCATTATTTCAACGATATTCTGTCATTATTGTAATGGAATTTATTCATTGCTTTAATGAAATTATTATACATTACCTAGTAGCCTCATTAGCTTATCTTTTTTTATTATCTATTTAAATTTATTAACAGTCCCATTCTGCAAGTACATACGATGGAATCTAATGCACATTAGAAAATTTTTTAATGTTGATGACCCCTCACAATATCGAACTCAGATTCTTGATTCTCATCATTCGCTTTATAGGAAAAGTCTTAACTACTTCAGCCAACAGCACTGTCAAAAAATATGTCTATGATTGTATAATAATAAGAAAGAGTACAACAACAGCAAATATATAAAATGACAAAATGTTGTTGTCATAGAACTAATGAAATTTTCTAACGAAACTATGAAAGCTAATGAAGCAATTCCAATGAAATTCTTTCACAATAATCGTGAAATTTCATTAGAATTTTGTAATATTTCATTAAAGTTATGAGCAAAATCTAAGGAAATTGATTGGGCTTATGAAGCGATATTCTTTCGGCGTGAGAAACAACCTTCTTTGCCCTAAATAATGTTCAAACATCATTAGCCTGTAAAAGTTGTCAATATTTAAAGAACATAATTTAAAAAATTATGCGGTTAATTAAATTATAATTTCCAAACTTTTGATATTAGAAACACATGTGATTACAAACCTTTTCTTAATTGATATCACACCAGTGTGCTTGCTGGGCTTTTTATTCATACATGTATGTGTTTGACTATTAATGTGTGCGTGTTTGTCATTATTGTGAAGTAATATTATTGTATCCATGATCATTTCATTGATTTTGATTGTTTTCTATTTGTATTGTGCTGATTTTACATTTTTTTTCGTATATTTTCTGGTCATTTCATTAAAACTTTTTTTCATTCTTCAATGTTTTCATTTAATTGTTTTTTTTCGCGTTCCACTATACTTAGAATAGTTGTTACTGTAGTTGTTTGTAGTTATAAATTTGTGATCATTTAATATGTTTATTTATGTATATTAATAATAAAAAAATCTAGGAATAAGTTAAGAAAGAGATAGAAATGTATACATTTTTATACTATGACTTTATTTGAATTAAAAATGAAAAACATTAATGATCTGCTGACGTCAAATGCTAATTGAAATTAATTTAAAATAATAATAGTATAATATTACGAAAGTATCTGTTAATAACACAGCAAAAAATGAGAGAAAATGATGATATATTTTTCAAGTGAAAAAGAAATTATGTGCATTGTGATGCGTTTTTTCGCTAAAATTATTCTAAAAAAACTGTGGAGACTTGCGATATATTGCCAGTATTTAGTACATACCCAGGAAAATCTTTTGTCATTTTTGTAGTCGGTAGTACTTTTTATGGGTTACAAAATATTGAGTGGTACTTAGTTATGGTACTAATATGCTTAAAATTAGAACTACTATTTAATTTTTAATGAAATTAGTACGTATTTTTATCATTATCTGAAAAGAGGTATAGTTTGTTGTTATATATTAATAAAATAAGTAGACAAGCACTTTTTAGTCAAGCACTTTTTAGTCAACAAACTTAAAAATGAACAATAGTTGAATGAGTAAAGTACTTGTCTTCAAATCTGAACAAGCACAGGTTCGTATCCCAGCTGTGTAAAAAAACAAAGTGTGAAAAAATTTAAATAAAATAGAATGTGTATAACATTTTGTTTATATTTTGCTTTTTGTTTATTTGAATGCTTATTTTTTAGCTTCAAGTAAGTCAAATAATAACTTACTTTTTGAACTTCTCAAACAAAAATTAGTATTTATCGAGTCAAATTGTGAGTAGTTACGACTTAAGTCCTCATATACAAAGTTTTTGCTGGGTATGTATATAAAATCCTTTTAGTACAAATTTATAACACCTTTCTTTTTATTTGCATTTCCCTTGAGGGAATATTAAAATGATTAAAACCAAATGCAGTAATTAGATATTAGTTGTTTATTGACACTAAAAATGTACGAAGCTTATCAAATTTAACATACTTGCAGTTCTGGCAACATGTTGCATTAGTGCTAAATGCAACTTCTTCACATATACATATGTATGATAGTTTTTGTAAGACTGCAACATGTTGCGGAAAATATATGTTCTAGTTTTGTTTAAAGTCTATTTGGCATATTCAAAATAAATTTTCGAAGGTTTGTAAAAGGTTTATGAAACAGATTTCTATTGATGTTTCTAAGCAATTTCTCATAAAGTGTTTATCAACAATATTTTGCAACCCACAACGACTACAACAGGTTATGAGTTTCGGAATTTAGTTTAAGCTAGTTTTGACTATCCCACAAGTATAGAAAATGTATAAGCATGGTTTCTTTTAGTTAAATCCATACTAATCTTTACTTTATAGAATTAACAATCCTATGCAACATGTGCTTAATTAACAGAAATTTTTGCTAAAAGTAGTTTTATATTACAAAGAGAATTATATGTAGCACCACACTTAAACATATGAATACAATACCGATGTTAATAAATACGTTATTTTCTGACACTTGGAAACCGAGGGTGTACACTATTGCTATTTAAATATGATGCAACATATTGGCAATTAAGGCACATTCTTTTTTTTTTAGTTTTTATTCTAACAAAAAATATCCCTATTGTGTAGCACATGTATTAATTTCTTGAGATAAATAAGCCAGTATTTGCTACTCTGCAACACACCATATGTTGTCAGAGTGCATTATATTGAGAAAATCCATATGGTTGACTATTAAGGTGAATGTATTCGTTTGTATGCAATTTTTTATTTGTTTTTTTTTCTTCGGACGGGTATATTTAAAATATTGCATATTCGCAAGCATTATAAGTAGGTTTTAGCTAATTATAATGCTGGCAACATATAATGCTAAAAAAAAATTACCAC
The DNA here is from genome assembly GCA_956483635.1 of Panzeria rudis. NCBI lineage: Eukaryota > Metazoa > Arthropoda > Insecta > Diptera > Tachinidae > Panzeria > Panzeria rudis. The sequence goes on along the minus strand of OY101450.1, from coordinate 7,957,239 downwards.
AAATTTAATGGCCTTATTTTAATTGCAACATCAAACAAACAAGACTCTCATAAAATTTAAAAATTTTAATTTTGTTTTAAGTTTTTTTCCTTTCCTTTTATATTGCTCTAACGAAAATGGAAGCAATTAAGAATAATATTTAATTATCTTGCAGAAATATCTTTAAAAACTCAACTATATGACTAATTTATTATTAAAAAAAAAGAAACTGCATCAAAAAGATCTAAACAAATTTAATTTAAAAAATTTTGCAGTTTGCATACATAATTACACTTAATAAGATCTTTTTGCAGTTAATGCATTAATGATGTTAATGTTTCTCTTTTTTTCGTTTGAAATTTTTTAAAAATCTTTAAAAATGCTATAAAATATATGAAAAAAAAAACGAAATCCGCTATTAAAATATTTATGGTAGACTGTCTTTAACTTCGATTAGCAATATTAAGTAGGTGGTGATTGCTTATACTCTACCAACAACAAAACTCATTTATTATTAAAACCAAATGTTATTTTATTAGTTGGAAATAGCTTATGAATTGCACTCCAGACTTATAGCGTTTTATAATTTTATAATAAGCATTTGCATTTTTGTTTTCCATTGCATTATAAATTGTGTTTCGTTAATAAAAGTTTCATAAATTCCCATAATTACGCACAATATTTTATGAGTCACTTATTTAATTTCATGCAGTTATTTACCACAATTTTCTTTAAATTTAAACCATGTTGTAGTTGGCAACATGACGCCGGCGACAAGTACATAGTTGGATTAAAGCAATTATAAACTACGCTTCCAAATGTTAAGGTCACTAAGGAAAAATTTTGTAGTCTATAATATTCTAAAACATCCGCTCCATGTATTATGGTTTGCCTAAGGAACTTTCAGCGAAGTCAATAAGATCCTGAATTTCTGATGTGGAAGTTGGTCCAATTATATCATTTCTACTCATTTTTACATTGGCTTGTCATTGCAATAAGTTCTCCTTTTTTTTTTATTCCTATTCAATCGATTTGAAGACATGTTTACAATGTTGAGAAAAAAAAACGATTTTTGTAACTTATGAAAATGTTGTTTGTTTCAGAGAATGTTCTTTGTGCTTATGTTTTTAAAATTCTATTTACATAATTAAACAATTTTATTCATATTTTGTCGACTGACAAAAGTTCGACTCGAACCAAGGAATTTTATTTCATGAATTATTTAATAGTCAACGTCCTTACTGCCTTAGCCACATTACTTGCTATAAAAGCAACTGCAAGAGATTAGCATATATAAATAACTTTGAGAGCAGCTGAATTAGTGAATTTCTTTGGCAGAGAGGATTGCGGAAGTAGAATAAAATTTTTATTAATTATCTGCATGTTTTTAATAATTACTTCGTGAGATGTCGAAAATACATACTTATTGATACTAAGAAGTAGTTCATTAAAAATTGCTTCCAATAATTTTCGCTAGATGGAAGATAAGACACTGCAACCTTATCATATTAACGCGTGGTAAGCAAGACGTTTTTTTTTTTTTTTTCTATTAAGTATTTTGTTTTACATGTGTCTGATCACATTGAATTGGTGGCAAGTAAGCGGGTTGTTTTAAATGCAATGGATTTTTTTAATGCAATTTAGTATTTTTTATTGATTGTCGTAAAAAAATTATTTTTTATATTAGTTTAATACTTAATTAGCATAAAATTTTTATTACAAATTTTGCCATTAAATCTTTCAAAGAAGTGAAAGTTTTTTAACGTTGAATATACCGCAAGACAATGAAAATTTTCCATTGGTTTTTTAAGTTATGGAAAATTTAAGTTATTATTTGTTCCATAAAAATTTTTAAATTGTTTCCAATTAAGTTATGAGTTTTTAGTCGAACTGTAAGGCAGTGGTCTTTACGAAGAGAAAAATATAAAATTACAAGGAATGGGAATTTTTCCAATATTCATAAAACAAAGAAACATGAAACTACTCAGTTAATATCTATGATTTTCTTTTTAATTTTAACTGTGTGTTTTGTTTATGTTTTATCATGAAAAAAAATCGACGACGAAATCTACATTTTTGAAAGCTAGCAATCGGTAATTTTTTGGAGTGCAGGTATAAAATTTTCTGCAAAAATGTTAGCCATAAAATTTTTTTATAAGCAGGTTTTTAAAGACAGCCAAGCTCCAGACCAGGAACCGGCAAAACATATCACATGGAACTTTTTACTCTTTTACTCTCACACGTGTTAACTAAAATTAAATAAAATCAATCAGTGTGACATTAACATTCAAACAAGCAGCTTGTGTTATCGCTTGTTTCTTGGTATTGCTTGATGTACACTAACAAGTGCGAGTTTTGCAAAATAAACTCCATACCAGCAAAATGTATTAGTAAGTATTTGCCGATTGATGCTCCAGACTCAACTTGTACGCCGGATATAACTGAAATCTTAAGGGTTAATTTCATACTTATTTACAATTAGTATTCGGCATAGGAAATCTTGTAAGTCCTACGTCTTAGATAAAAGACAGCACTTTTATGTAAACCACCACGAGAGATATTTTTCTGGAATATTATAACCCTAAAATGTGGAGTTTTATGGATCCTTTGTACTTTAAAAAAAAGGGCAAAAAAACTCCACTTCAGCGGCGATATAGCGGGCAAAAATCTTCTGCAAAAATGTTTTACGTGGTCTTGTACATAAAAAAGCAAAACACATTTTATACCTTAAACGTAAAACTTACACGATTTTCTATGCCGAGTACGAATTCTGAATAAGTAAAAAATTAGCCCTTAAACGCATATTAAGTTTTGAAAGATTTCTAGCGTCCAAGTTGAGTCTGAAGCTTTAGTCTCTTTAAAAGCCTGTAGTAGAATCTTATGGCGAATATTTTTGTAGAACATTTGAGCCCCATATATCGCTGCTGAGCTGGAGTCTCTACCCCCCTCTTTTTTAAGAAATATACAAACAGACCCATAAAACAAACAGTTAGAGGGTTCAAATGTTCCAGAAAAATGTTTCTCATGCTGTACTACACAAAAGAGGAGAACATATCTAATACCTTAAACGTAAGATTTACAATATTTCCTATGCCGAGTACTAATTGTGGACTAGTATGAAGCTAAGCCTAAAACATAGTTTAAGTTTTCAATGATTTCTGGCGTACACGTTGAGTATGGAACTTAGTTGTCCTTAAAAGCCTGCATTAAATTTTATGGATAGCATTTTTGTAAAACATTTTATACCGGCAGTTTTTAGGGCTGTTTTTTGCAATTTGTTAAAAAAGAGCCAAAAATGAACGTTAGAGGGTTAATATATTCCACAAAAATATTTGCCAATTTTGTAGAAAATATCTACAAAATTTATGGATATACCCTACACCTCAGATGTAAAGAACACATAATGTCATGTTCCGATATGATGCACGAACATGCTAAAAGGGGAAACTTTAACAGTAAAATAATTTCAGCTATGATATTCTAAGCTCTAAAAAATAGAAAACTACAAAAAAGTCTGAACAAATTTTGTTATTAGTAGATTTAATTTCTCTAACTCGAGCGTTTTTAAATCGAATCGATTTACGGAACAGGTATGATTGTATAAATATACTAAAATTTACAACTTTTTCTTACGTATCAACCTCATCTACATAATTTATATCAAATTTATGTTAACCTACCCTAACCTTATGCTCATATTAATAGAAAGCAAACCAACCACCCTTGTCAATAACTTTCGGAACAATGGTTAACATAAATTTTTTTAAACGAACATAAACCCTGAAAGAAGAAAACGAAAAAAAAACATTACCTGCCTTATACTTTTAATACAAATTGTTTAGCTGTGTTTAAATTATATGACCCACATAAAAAAATAATTCAATCTTCTGCAACAAACCCGCAAAAATATGGAAAGCGGAAAAAAATAAAGAAACAAATGTTACTAAAATTTCTTAGCGCCTGTTCATGTGGCACAAAAAAATAAAAACAAATATATAAACAAACATAGGAGAATAGAGAAGGTGGTCTAAGAATCAAGAGACCTAGACTAGAAGTCTTTAGTATATCAAAATACATATTTATATATATAATCATATTTTAATATAGGGCATGATTCAGAAAGAAGAAATAACACGTATTCCACAAAATTTGTATGAAAAACGATAAGAGAAAGAAATAAGTGTGTTCTACGCAAATTTCTAAAATAGATTTTATTTTAAATGAAACTGATTCACAAATAAATCCCTTAAATTTGAAACGCATCTTTCAGTGGTATATTCACTTAAAATAAATTCGTCTAATGTGTGGTATGCCTATTTTTTATTTGGTTACAATTTTTAGAAACTTGGCTCGACTTGAACAGATCTCAGCTGGTGTTCTACTATAAGTCATAGGTTTACACGCGAAAAACAAAGCGTTAACCATTGCAGCCAAAATAGCTTCAAACTTTACTTTAGATATACATTAAATAAACACCATCGTATGGAAAAGGAGTTTCGTTTTAATTCAACATGATTTAATTGACTATTTAACATAAAATTTTTTTTGAAATTAAAGTTATAATCATGTTGATTTAAAATGAAATGTTATTTTAACAGTGAAAAATATTAAACCAAAGAGACTTAAAGTTAAATTAATAACTTCCCGTTTAAAATTAATATGAAACAACGGCAATCCAAAGAAATTTAACTATTTTGGCTTGAGTTCGGTTTTAATTTAATTTTTCAATTAAATTATATTTCTATTTAGAGATAAATGTGAAGCATGTAGACGAAGCGGTCTTTTTCTGTCAGCGTTTTTTACCGCTTAGACCACTCGACCAAAGTCTGTGGCTTGCAGTCAAGAGTTGACACGCGACTTTGGTCTAGTGGTCTAAGCGGAAAAAAAATCTGACGGGAAGACCGGAATGTATCCAAACATGTCAGTTTCACCCTGCACGCAGTCAAAATTTTCTTTGTCTACATGCTTCATATTTATCTCGAAATAAAACTACAATTTAATTGAAAAATTAAATTTAAACCGAACTCAAGCTAAAATAATTAAATTGTTCGGGATTTAAGCCCAGAGAGCTCGACTAAAATTCATAACTTAATTGTTAAACAATGGTAATTTTAAATAAGAGTAAACAACAAAATAATAAGAGTAAACAACAAAACAACAAGAAGTCACACAATTGTGCACAACAGTGAACTGTGGCAATTAGGAAAGCAAATAAACACACTTAAGCAACAAATTATTTCTTGTAAATTTAATATAATTTGCAATCAAAATTTCGCCATGTTGATTTTATATAAAATTTTTTCTGTGTGCAATTACCCAAGTTTATCACCTTATTGATTGATAGATCTTAAAAGCGCCGTAGGAGGCGTTTGGCCGTCTCTTTCAGCTTTTCATTTCGACAACGTCTGTATAACTTATTGTATGGGAGATTTAGTCTCCCCGTTATCTCCGCTACGAGCACTCGTGTACTTTTAACGAGGAATTTAGAATATGGTTGCAGATCTTGCGAATTCAGATAGATCTTTAAACCTGACATGTGGTTTCGTTGGTCCATCTGCGGCCGAATTACCGCATTTCGTCACGTATCGAATGGATGGATTACCGCATTCGATAGCTAACGTATGGAAATGTTTAAAAAGTGTACCAAGTATATATTATACCGGTTGTTGAATCGACTAAGAATTTGTAATACATTAAAGAAAAATTTTGTGTTTCTAGTAGCTAGTACAACAACCAAGTCGATTGGCCAACTGCAATAAGGTTTATAGGTAATGTTCCATGGTTTTTTTGTAAAACAAACAAAATAAAAAATAATATTGTATTCGATCGCTCTAGTGCTAACGAGTGGAATTTAAACAGCAGCTACTCGATTATCGTATGCCGTAATCCCAAAAAGAAAATTTTCGAACAATTTTACTCGATCACGTATGCGGTAATTTGGCCCCTGGTTTGTGCTTTCGTAAGCAGTTGCTGCTGGATTTGTATGTTACAGCTTTGCAATTCGATTTCTACCAGCATCAAAGTACAACTCAAACAAAGTACAAGCATGTCCGACAGAGACTATATTATTTTGCGTTTAAAAACAAATTAAAGGATCTATTACATTTACATCCTTATCCTCGGAGGCATTTCAAATTTCACTGCATCCAGACTTCTCATATTAGTGTTTTTATTCGCCTTAAGATGCTGACAATATAACAGTGCACTACGGTGGCTGTAAAAGAACCTGCATTTCATTTTCGAATTCAAATTTATTTATACTGCCCCCGTTAGTAACACAAATAAGAAAAAAAAGTAGATACAACACCGTTATCACAACGTTAAATCTACGGAAAAGTTAAGATACAAAAAGCCGACGGCATTTTAACCTTTTTTAAGCTGCCAACAATGTTTTCTTGTATAAGTTGCAACAATAAATTTTAAATACAGATTTCTTTGGCAAATCTTTTGACTTTTTTTTGTTTGCTTGCTTGCTTTAGAATTAAACAGGTTAAAAGGTTGTATCCGTTAAAATCCTTTTTATTATTTTTATCCTTTATTTCATTTTTTTTTGTGGCAGTTGTAATGATGTTGCTGTGCGGCAAGAGTTGGCTACCATAAGTGTTGACATTATAATAATAATTTTAATTGCTTCAAATTACAAAATTTTAATGTAAGTCTTGCTGTTGTTATTCTTCCTTTTTTTATGAGCATGTAATGGGTTACACTGGTCAGATATTGTGGGTCTTAGTTAAATATACTCACATCATTTACATGCTTTTTTCCAAAGGTCTAACAAATAGATGATGGTGGTAATTAACATGTTGGTTACTATATATACCACTGGTGATTTTATTCCTTTTTATTTGTGATTCTAATGTGTTTATAGAGTCCTTCCTTCCGTTGGGTAAAGATTTTTTGTTCTGAAGTAAAAGGATTTTTTACATGAAAAAAATAACTCTGGAATGTTAATATTTTTTTCTGTGGTTTTTGCATTTGGCTAAACATTGAGGGTTTCTTTTTCTACTTTCTTTAATGATTTTTTTTAAAATTTTTCTTACTTATTTACGTTAATGATAATGTTTGGCTTAAAGGGCTTAAATTTGTTTTTATATGATTTTCAACACCTTTTGGCTTCCTCGTTTTTTTTCAATGTGAGTGTTTGTGATTTTTATTTAGTTGGGCGTTTAAGTGGGTGTTGAAAGATTGTTTTAAAGTTTCAACACTTTGGAAGTGTTGAGATCTGAACGAAAAAAAAACAAATTGTGTTTTTTATAAGTATAAAGAGTTAATGACTAAAATATGGAATGGAAGAATATTTTTTTACAAATGAATGTTTAAATTATTAGACATACAAAGTTATAATGTAATTTCTTATATTGCAATGATTTCCACTATGCAGACATGTTTACATCAAGAGAAAGAAATATCTTACTCTCTTTACATTTTTGGCGAAACCGGTTTGTAATAAAATCCAAGCAATCAAAATCAACAATCAAGATATTTGAGTTTTATAAATGTCCTGTACCCTTATTCTGTAATTCGTTAAAGCTTAAGCTAAATTAAAGCTCGAATTAAAAACTTTTTGCGATGGCATAAAACTAGGGATGTGCGATTAATCGATTAATGACATTTTTGATTAATCAAAATTGTGATTAATCAATTAATCGATTAATCAATTAATGCTGATTAATCAATTAATTTTAAATCTGATGATTCAAAATGAGGATTATTTGATTAATCATGATTTTATATAATTTATATTTTGAACAATTGAATAATTTGTGTTATTAATTTTTGTCTTTTCTTTTTATTTTATGCTTTTGTTTTGCTTTAGTTTTTTTGTATTTCTTTCCTTTTATATTTGTATGTGTTATATTCATTTTATTTGAAATATTGTTGTTTCATTATTTTGAATAAAATTATTAAAATTTTAATAATCAAAATTAAAATTATTTGATTAATAAGCATTTTGAATAATGAGGATTCTTGATTAATAATTTAATTGATTAATTAGAATTTTGATTAATCAAAAAATTCGATTAATCGATTAATCGCATAAGACTAACAAAACCACTAGCATTTCGGCGGCTTAAATTTTTAAGACATTAAAGAATTTAGCAATGCACGTTGCAAAATTGCTTCGTAGCCAAAAATATATAAGTCGACTTTACAGATTTGTAGCGATAGAGACTTAGCTTTAGCGAGTAACAGAATAAGGGGGCTGGTGTCTATTTGAGACACTGGCAAAAAAATTCCATGTTTTGTTGTAAGACTTATTGCTACCAAATTAAACTTAATTATGTGTCTTGCAGACAATCGTGCTTTGTAAGTAAAAAATCCGAAGTTGTTCGCGGACTGAGGGCATTGATTTCTTTTAAAAAATTTTATTTTAACAATTAAGTCTTAGCTTAAGTTCGTTCAATTTAGTTGTTCAATTCATGGCCTGAGGCCATCTTGTGAAATAAAAAGCTTACTTGAACAAAACAAAGAAAAATAGCGAAGTTCCTAACTATCAAATGAAAATTAAGAAAAAATGAATTAAATGGCCTCAGCCGAATTGAAGAATTTTCCACTACATACTTGGATGTAGTTGCCGTCGTTTGCGGTTATTTCCAGACGGAGGAAAATTTTGATGAGGAGATCGTGGTTGGTCTCAGAACATCATGAGGTACATAAGTTCAACCTTCCGTGCAGCCAAATTTTTCTTTGTCTTTTCAATTGTTACATGCCTTAGAATTTCTTTAAAAAAATTCTTTTAATTGCAAGACTGAATTGAATGAACTTAAGCCAAAATAATTAAAATTTCTTTGGATAAATTCTACTTTTTTATCAGTCTTATTTTCAATATTCATGGGACGAGGATCTTTGGGATAATGGACTCAAATTTCTCGTAGAGGGTGTTCTGTTGGAAGTTCGCGGAGTTTTAAGTGCAGCATGAAATTGTCATTGCAAATTATACTGCACACTTGCAAGAACACTGATGACACTCATGAGAGTTTTCGGGTCTCGTAAATTCGAAAACGAGGAATATGATATACAAAAAGCACTTGACGGAAAAACATATAATATTGTAATATTGTTTGACACTGCAACCATGAACTGTGAATATATAACCGTCACTATTGACAAACCATTTAATTTTGTTTCATTGTACTGAATTAATTTCTTTGTTTTTTTTTCTTTAAAATTCTTAAAATTTCTTTAACAACACAACTCATTTATTTCCTCCAATGAAAAATAAAAACAAACCGAAACTAACAAATTTATTTCATGAATGAAAAAGAAAAAAAATCGCTAAGACATGCCAACAATATTCGAGATTTTTTATTATCACTACGAACAAACATCATAGTAAATTTCTTTTCTTTAACATGGCCAAGAAGACAAAAGCTACACAGAAAAACCATAAACGATTGAAAGATGAAGCAAAAAGTACTTCAAACAACAAACAGACAAAACGGGCCAACTACAACAGTCAGCCGGCGCTCTAAAGAGACAGTACACAGACCACACAAACAAACATGGCAAGTCACTGATATACCAGCAGCTCAGAAACAAACAAAACGTTGATTTCTTTTTCAAAGTGCGAAAGTAAATGTTTATGAAAATATCCATGAGAATTTGTGAAATAAAAAGAACCAAATGGAGGTAGTAAAAGAAATTTTACGAACCCTACAGAAAAAGTTATTTAAATTGTAAAGACCAGAAAGCAGATTTTTATTATATAAATAACGTTTAGTTTAAATAAACTTTTTTCGACAAATGTCGTCAGGCAAGCAGTTTTTATCTGACGAAAAATATTCAAACTAAAATTGAGCTTCAAAACTTGTTTGTTTATGAATTATAGAGCTAAGATATTTAGTAAGGAACTGATGTCTTTTATAAGTAAAATATGAGAGTAGAGTTCTTTACTTCTTCGGTTTAGAGTACGGTCTATATTTTCCATTTATAATAATGAGTAAAATGGCATGAAGCTGGATATCGGGGACGACTCATTTCTTCAAACTACAAGTTAAAAATCTAAAATAAAAAAACACACAAAACAGCAATAAAAATTATACAATTATGGTTGTTTTGTAGGCTTATAACTTATATTTTCGTGAAATGGGGCCAGGTGTCAAGTATATTTTAAATTTTGTTATTCTGTAATATTCAAATACACAATGTGGCGTTATAAAATAATTCTATGTAAATGCAATACAAAGCAGGGATGAAAAAGTTGATAGGATATATTCTCATTTATTAATACAATAGAATATGACAGCATTACTTTACGTCCCAAATTAAATATGGCCCATTTAATTAAGGTAAGTGCCCCTGCGGCTGAGCGGTAGCGATGCTAGCCTGTCAGTCCAGAGATCGTGGGTTCGATTCCCGCCATAGATCCTGAGTGTTTTCCGCCGACAAGCTAATCGCTTAGCGGGTTGTGTTTGTTTAACATAATCCCTTATACTCGTCGCGAAATATCAGAGGTTAAAGGTTACTTTCACAAAGTTGTATATAATACAATTTTATAAAAAGTTCACATGCAGTGATAGATATTTCATAGGATCAATCATTCGCAAAGATTGGAATAGCCTACGTCATATTTGCACAGACAACGTATACATACTGCGTATACATAACGTGTATTTGTAGCACGTACACTTGAAAATATGTACTACACTTTTGTCCAATTTCACTCGAGATATCTGTTTTGTGGGCAATTTTTCTTACTATTTAAAATCAATAGCTTGTGCTCGATGTGACTTTCTTTATTTCTTAAGCTATTAATATAGAATTTCTCAGAAAAATTCCTTATTTTCATCCAATGCTGTATGTAGCGTGCACGCTATAATCGATTAATAAATATCATCAGCACTTATTTTTGAGGTCTATTCTTTTAAAATATTAAAAATAAAAGTTTTAATTTGGAAAAACTTTAGAGAAAAACGGCGTGATATATTTTTGTAAAAATTAAGCCATTTTTCACTGTAATTTCAAACTCTTGACTTTGATTCATTTTCACAACTACATCGATTGAAATAACTAAAAAACTTTTTCTGCATATTATCGAGAATTGTGTAAAAAATCATAGATTTCGAAAAATCAAAATTTTTAATTTCAAAGCCAAATAGCTTTAGAAGTATTGAAGATATATTAATAAAAATAAAGCGTTTATTATTTATCTATTTATAAAATTTTAGCTTATTGAAATCGGATAATATTTGTTAAAGTTATAAGGCAAAAAAAGTTTTTCATGTCCGAGATATTCAGCTTTGATGCCATGTAGCTCATCGTGTATTTCAACAGGGTAGTCCAAAATTCAACCGTCTTAAAGATTGGGTTATCCTTTATGATGTTTACATAGATCGTTTTGTAATCGGATCGCAAGTTTCAAAGATACATATCTATTACCTTTTTTTAATTGGAACTATTGCGCCACGTAGTGTATACGTAGAATTATATCCCATATTTGATGCAACGTCGTTGTAACTTAAAAAATTTTAATTTTGAGCTTCTAATGCAGAATTATTCGTCATATTGATCTTCATATTTGGTAAAAATTTCATATGAATATCTTCCAAAGTGAACTCTTGAGAGAAAAATTAAATTTTCTTTCTCCATTAAATTGTGTGCAAATTGAAAACTTTAAACTCATGTTCTGTAAAACTAGATTTTTTGAATTATGACGACATTGCAGCAAATAAGCAATATGTAAGTACGATAGAAAGTATTTAATTTGACTCAATAAAATAAAAAGGAGCACCGTGAAAGCTCTACTAACGGACAGATTCTGCAGATGCACATCTCTAATAGTGAGACTAACACCTTTCTATGTCCCATGGTTTTGGTACTATTTTTAGAACATATTGATCTCCAGCTAGTGTTTTTTCTCAAAAGCACCCACTGTTTAATTTTTTAATTATACTTGGGGCCATTATTACAACTTGGCAAAAGTTAAAACTCAGGATTTTGTCGGACGGAGAAAAATTTCATCTTTAGTACAAATTTGCTTTAACCTACCAGGTAAGATGAACTTGCCTTTAACTTATCGCTCACTTTCAGTTAAAGTAAAGTTGTAATAAATATCGACTTTTTATTCATCCGACAAAATCACGCCTTTAACTATTGCCAAGTTGTAATAATGGACCTTAGTAAGTCAATATTTTCTCTTTTAAAATAATAATGGCCTCATACCGGATGTTTGGAGTCAAATATTTTCAAAATTTATTGCCCCCTAGTAAATATACATACCAAACACGCAGCGTATACGTTATCTACAGAATTCTGCATAAAGGCAATAGAAAATGTTTAATTTGACTTAATATAGTAAAAAGCTCTACAAACGGATAGCTGCCAAGGACGATTTTCTAAGTCCCATAATTTTGTTACCATTTTTAAAACAAGTTTATCTCCGCAAGAATGAATATACTAAGAATTATAAGCAACTTTGCCCTAGTAACAATGGCTCTAAAATGGATAAGAGCCTTGCGGAAATTCCAAAATATGGTGCAAGTTCGTAAAAAACCAACAAGTGATTTGGCAAGACCCCTTCAAATAGAAAAAAATATATGTATATATGGCAAACAATCAGGAGACTAGCGTCAGTACAAAAAGCGCTCGAAGCAGTTTGTCTCAATACAGGATGTACAATGTATTGATAAAATATTAAGTATACGCTAAAGTGCTTCAAGCACATTTTTAAATTTTTTCTATAATGAACACGTCATAAGTTATATTTTGGAAGTTCCGCAAGTTCGAAATACATTTTAGACCCATGATTTCATTTTGTGCAAAACATATGAAATGAATCTACAACATTTTAAGCCAGCATGCAAAATAATATCTGTGTCACTTGCTTGTGGAGGAATTTTCAAGAACAGCAGACTGTCATTTACAAACGTAAAACAATGTAGCATACTTTTAAGGGAAAAAATGACAAATTATGGATAATTCAATGTGGCTCTACATTTCTCACAAGTTCAAATAGAGTAAGTACTATGATTTAGTTTTTAAAACAAAAAAAAAATTTAAACAATACAAATTGAAAAATATTGAATTCAAACGGCCCTTTTCATATTATTGGAAAGTTATTTTTTTTAATGCAGTATCTTTTTCTAATTTGCTTTCTCCAACAAGTACATTTCAAAAAATACTTTTTTTAGATATAAATGAATATTTTTTTAAAAGACGAGTATTGCCTGACAGATATTCTTAGCTGCCTGATGTAGGGCTTAAGCACTCGAATAAAACAATAAAACCCACAAAAACCAAAAGCGTAAAAGCATAAATGTCAGGATGGCTACTCAAGATGACGGTGTTGTATGTTGGTGTTGACTAGTTTGCTGCTGGTGCTAATGTTGACTGTATAGCATATTGCTATACGTTGAACGCTTGGCTGAACTGCAAAAAAAAATACAAAAATAAATAAGAAGGAATGTTGCCGTTAAAATTCAAGTGAGTGTTTCTACAAACAAACAAACAAATAAATGATAATGACGATGATGATGATGATGACGACGCTGATGATGATAGTGGAGTATAAAATATCAATGCTCCAAAGGAAAAAGTGACGACATAAAGTGACGCGCGGTTTCATACAATAAAATCTCTTGTACTTCGTTGAAGCAACACAAGATTTTGTATTTAAAGAATTAAACTAAGAAGACGTTGGAGAACAAAAAGAAAGAAAAAAGAACAATATCATAAATATAACGGAAGCAAAAGGCGTCTGTCTTGGTTGTTTTATAGTTTCTGTTCTTTTTATTTTTATTTTGTATTTTCATCGCAACAAACCATATTGTTCATTTTAGTTTTTGCTACATGCTACTTGGCAAAACTGGCAGCAGCAGCAGCAACAGTAACAACTCCAAAAACATAACAAAAAGGAAAACATTTAACATGACATAAAAGAAGAAAAAAAATGTTTATATAAAAACAACCATAAGCGCCACCATAAATAGCAACCAACACTTGTGATATGTCCTCACTTTTCTAGTTGACACGTCATCAACTTTTACTCATGGCAAATACTATCGATACACTACTGCTCTACTACCTCTTACAATTTGTTGTAGTTGTAGTTGTAGTTGCTGTTGCTAGTTTTTCTTGTTTTAGTTGTTGTTGCTGTTGTAGCTACATGCTGCCAGTGCTTCTTGTACAAATTGCTATTTATGGTCGCTAATGTGTTTTTTGTTGTTTCCTTACTACTGCGGTTGTTTGTTTGTTCGTTGACTGGTGTCTGATGTTGCTGTTGCTGCTGCTGTTTAGTTTTGTTGTTTAGTATACAAGTAGGTGTTTGCAATAATGTTTAAGTAGTTGTTACTAAAGTTTTCTGTTGCTGATTTTTTTTTTGTTGCTCTTGCATTGTCTTGCCAAAGTGTCGGCATTTGGTTACTTTTTAATGGGTTTGTTTAAAGAATTGTGACTATTAGATTTTTATATTGCATTCAAACTCTCTCCTGCTATCTATCGCTCTTCTATTTTCTTTACAAATTAAGTTGTTTATGGCTGTTGGGTGATGGGATGTGTACTTTAGATACTAAACTTTAAAAGAACAAATTAAGTGGTTGTGGTCTTAACTATATCATTTAGATGTGTACACTTCTCATGAATCTGAGTATAAAACTGATTTCTTTAAGAGTATTTACGTGGACACATTTAAAAATTTCTTTAGTCCATCATTAAGTTAGGAAAATGGTGTTCGAACCGTAGCTAAAATTAAAATGGCTTTAGGCTTTCTACTTCTCAGTGATTTCCAAAACTTTCTTCGAATGTATGTGTGTACGATTTTCCGACATCCCACGTCAACACTGTACAACACAAAAGAAAATAACATGATTCTAGCAACGGATTCTGAAAGAGGGTGTTTTGAAAGTATACACCTGTGATTCATACAAGACGGAGTTAAATTTCACCCTCTTGCTATTCGTTGTATGGGTCTTTTTGTCCTTTTCTGCAAAAACGGTAAAAGAAATCCCCTTTAGCGGCAATATAGCGACCTGAAAAATTAAAAAATATATATTTTTCAAAAAGTTCTCCTTCAGGTTTTATGGACTTTCAAGCTCCAGACCCCACTTGAACGCCAGAACAAAACTCAGAAGGTGTTTAGGGATTCATTTCGTTATTATTCACAATTAGTCCTATGCCTTACGTTTAATATATAAGATATGTTGAACATTTTTATGTAGAAGACGAGACGAGAAACATTTTTGTAAAACACTTTAACCCTCTAACTTTTCGTTGTATAAGGATTTTTTACTCCTTTCTTAAAAGGGGGCAAAAAACTTCCCTCCAGGGGCGATATAGCGGACTGAAATTTTTACAAAAATATTAGCCTTAAATCTCTGCTATAAGTCTTCAAAAACATCGCAGCTCTAGACTCAACTTGGCAGCAAGTAATCACAGAAAACTTAACATGTGGTTATTAATTAATTTCGTAATTGTTCATAATTAGTACTCGGCATAAGGAACCTTGTAAGCTTTAAGATTAAGTCATAGGATGTGCTCAACGTTTTTATGCAAAACACAACGATGAAACTTTTGTAGCATATTTCTGCCCGTTATATTGTCGCTAAAGGGGAGGTTTTTGTCTCCTTTTTTACAAAAGTACAAAAATACCCATACAACGAAGAGCTAGAGAGTTTGTGGTATTTTACATAAAAGTAATGAACACATCTTATACCTTAAACGCAAGAACTACAAGATTATCTCCACCTTAACGTATACCCAGTTGGAAACTTTGAAAACGCTGATACACATATATATTTCTTTGATGCCTACTGCCACAATCAGTCATTACAACCTTGTACTTTTGAAAAAATTATTGTGCTGTACAATGTAATCAGACCGGTTTAAGCTATCTGCCATTTTTAGTATTTCCGTAAGTAGTTTTATTAAACAAAAATTCGAAATAATAGTTATAATAGCTGTAGATGAATAAGTAAGTAAATAAATACATTTACTTTTATTTGCTCATTTTTAAGAAAAGAGAAATAATATTTAGTTCATTGTGCATTCTGGGAAATAATTTTAAAAATTCCTTCATATTCTGAATCTGGAAAAATATTTGACACACATTTGTTAAAATATTTCTTTGTGGCATTATCTAAAGTTAACAGCAAACATTTTGTGAAACAAAATACCCTTTCAACTTATTTTTATTTCTCAACATAAAATTGTATTCATATAGCAAAACATACAAATACATAGATAAATATATAAAGGTCAGGCATTTTTTCCTTTTGAGCATACAGTTAGTTACCCATCCATTGACTATTTTATAACCAACAACATATAAAATATTTTTATACTTCATGTTAGTAAATGGTTACCAAAGACGAAAAAAATTATTATAAAACTTGCTAGACACTTGCCAGACACACTTTAGTTCCTTTTCTTTTTTCTTGTAGATTCAGTTTCCATACGAGTACAACATTTTCTCGACTACTGTGTAATACTTTTGGCCAAACAAATATTTTATAAAAAAAAAATAAAACGTATATCTAAAATTTCAAAGAAAGCACAAAAAATAGAAAAATAAAACCCTTAATTCAGAGAAAACAGAAGAAAAATTTTGCTTTTATAGTATCAAGGCAACAGATGTTTAAAGTTAGTTTCTACAATTTTACTTTACAATTTGTAAGTCCTAGAAAAACCCATTTGTATGTAGTATGTCTGTTCCTTTCAAAGACAAGAGAGAGAGAGTATAAAAGAAGAAAAAAACCTTTAACATCTAACTGTGATGATGCGTTTGAGTTTAACCTTGATATGTTGCTTCAGTATTTTTTTTATTTATTTTGGGTATAAACATGTCTAATTCTGTATGTGTAAGTGGCTAAAATAACACTTTACAACAATTTCGAACTTTTTTTCAAAATTACGGGGTTCTGTAAGCCGACTGTGGTAGATGAGACCAAAAAAAATATACGTGTGTCTGCGTTTGCAAGGTCACATCGGGGGGTTTAAAGTCCCCCCCTTTTTTTTACTGATCCTGCAGCATTTCGGTACATGAAACTATGTGATCTGTACATCTGAAGTGCAGGGTATGTTAAGCAACTTTGTAGAAAATATTACGCCAAAACATTTTAACCCTCTAACTCTTCGTTTTATGAGCCTTTTTTGTATATTGCTTAAAAATGCGGCAAAAAAAACCTACCCTTCAGCGGCAGTATAGCGGGAAAAAATCTTCTAAAAAAATTGTTCCTTGTGGTGTTGTAAATAAAAACGCTGAGATTTTCTATTCCGAGTAAGAATTGTGCATAAGTACAAAATTAACCCTTAAACACATTTTAAGTGTTGAATGATTTCTAGCGTCCGAGCTAAGTCTGGAGGTTGAGTCTCTTTAAAAACCTCTAGTAGAATTTATGGTGAATAGTTTTGTAGAATATTTCAGTACCCTATATCACCGTCGAAGGGGAGTTTTTTGCCCATTTTTTTCAGCAATGTACAAAAAGACCCATAAAGCGAAAAGTTAAAGGGATAAAATGTTTCCGCAAAATTTTTCTCGTGGTATTTTACGCAAAAAAGCTGAATACATCTTACACCTTAAATGTAAGACTTACAAAATTTCCTATGCCAAGTATTAACAAGAATAAGTATGAAGTTAACCCTTAAATACAGTTTAGGTTTATGCGAGGGTGGTGTTGGCTGAGTAGTTAGCTAGTTTGACTACAAACCTTGAGGTCTTGAGCTCAAGACTAGTTTCAGGTAAGCCAACAACATCATGCATTTTTCTGATGTGCATTGGCAATACCGGCAGCGATTAATACAAACATATCCAAATGTACTTTAAAGCACCCTCCTTCGTTGGTATTGTACGAGAACCGTCGGCGAAGTAAAAGAACTAATAAAATCGCTATACAGCTTAAACAACTCAATGCCTCTACTTGACAACACAGGGTCTTGCAACACTGCTCTACAAAAAACGCGCAATAGCAGGGTTGTAAATGAATTAAGCTTTCTATCTCTCTCCCACTGCACCGCCTGTTCCCTCTACACCATCCCTTTCCCAAAGAAGGTAACACATTAATTAATTAGCTGGTAGGCATTAATTACCTAATTGTGTTACTTCTCTTTAAAAAAAATAAATAAAATTTTTTAATGATTTCTGCTGTCCGAGTTGAGTATGGAGCTTGATTGTCGTTAAAGTCTATATTAAAATTTTACGACCAACATTTTTGTAGAGCATTTTATCCCCTCACTTCCCCTTTTTAGGCGTGTTTCTTAAATTTTTTTTAGAAAAGAGCTAAAAATTACCGTTATGTGGGGAGTCAGAGGGTTAATATGTTCCACAAAAATATTTGCCCTAACATTTTCTACAAAGTTTCTGAATATACGATACACCACAGATGTAAAGAACGCATAGTTTCATGTACCAATATGTTGCACGATCAGGCCAAAAGGAGGAAACCTTAACCCTCCCTAAACTTAAATTCCGTTTTGATCTTGCAAAACGCCAACACAGGTACATTTTTTTTTTTTTTGGTCTGCTCTACCAGAATCGGTTTACAGAACCCCGTAATTTTTCTCGTGTTGTACAGTGTAATTTAGGATGTAGAGTTGCCAATTACAATTTAATACACATTTTAAATCACCCAGCAAAAAGTAAAACTTTCGTCGAAGTATTTTTTAGTAGAACCATACTATGATTAGGCTGCAACCACATAATTTGATCAGGTTATGTTGCTCTTAGATTATGATTGCCTCAACTATATTTTTTCTTTACATGTACATTTATTACGACGTTTGTTATTCATTGAATCTTCAATTATAAATTGAACTAGCAACAAGTATGTATTCAAATCTAATGCTAGACAAAATATATACATCCCTTTTAGCGGCGATGCAGGGGGCTGCAACGTTGTACAAAAATATTTCTCATTATATTCTACTATAGTTCTTCGAAGACATCAAAGTTATAAACGCAACATAAACGGCAGAAATTATTCAAAACTTAAAATGGGTTTATAAGTTAACTTCGTACTTATTCACAATTAGTACTCGGCATAGGAAATTTTATAAGGCAGACGTTTAAGGTATAAAATGTGATAAATGTTTTTATATAAAGCATCACGGAGAACATTTTTGCCCACTATATCGCCGCTGAAGGAGAGTTTTTTGCCTCTTTTTCAGAAAACTACAAATGGAGCCATAAAACAAAAAGTTTGTGCGCTAATATTTTCAACAAACATGTTGCTAGTGGTGTTTTACACAAATGTGGTAAACACATATTATACATTAGATATAACTCTGACAAGATTTCCTATTCCGTGTCACTAAAGCTATTAGCAAAGTGATTAGCAGATATAAACTTCGAAAGCGCCGATAGACTTGTAAATTTTTTTACTGCCCTCTGCCAGAACCAGTCTTTAGAACTCTGTCAATTTAAAAAATTTGTTTTTGAGTTTTGATTTACAGTATTCGAAATTTTTGCAAAATTTAGGTAATTTCACTTTCGGTTTTTTATGAATAAAATTGTCATTTACCTATCGATTTTCGTACAATATGTATATCATTATTAATTAAAAGTACACGTAGCTTCATGACTTTTTGATTTTTAGTGAACTTTTAATGAAAATTATACATTTTACAAAAAAAAATTTTTTTTGTTTCCCTCTGAATAACTCCGAGACCCTTAATTTCAAAAAAAAAATAATGTTAAAATATTTTAAGGACGGCTAAAATTTAATTATTCATACTCGATTTCAACAAAATTTTATGAGCCTTTCTCAAGTTATAATAAAATCTGTGAGAAAGCCTCCTTCTTCAAAACCCAATTTTTTTGCAAAAATCAGAAAAATTGTGACTAAAATCAATATGTATTTATCCATCGATACTCATGAATTAAAGCAAAATTTTTGCAGTATATGTGGCTTTATTATTAGTTAAAAAAGTAGTAAGTAAAGTTTTGATATTTTAGATTTTTTATATGTAAAAAATAAAAAAATTTTCAATTTCGAAAATAAGTATATAAAATAGTTGTGCTAAAACGGCTTCAAGGTAATTTTAGTTAAAGTTGTAATAAAATTTGTCTATTCCTTCCCAAGTTACGATAAAATCAATGAAGCGGCCTCTTCAAAAATCCAAAATTTAAAAAAAAAAAATTGAAAATAAATTTATTCAGTGAATTAATAATTTCGACTGTTTCTTGTAGTTAGAATACCGTTCTTTTCTTGTTGCATAGTTTAATTGAAGATTCAATAAATAACTAAAAAGTAAAAAAGTAGTATGGTACTCCTTAGCCTTGGCTTTTTTCTAAGAGAATTAACACACTCGGGCACTTAATGCCTACCAGTTAATTAATTAATTAATTAATGTATCACCTTCTTGGGCAAAGGGATAGAGAAGAGAGAGCAAATGTTAAAGCGAGATAGAGGTAAAAAGCTTAATTCTTTTACAACTTTGCTACTGCGATTTTGTTGATTTTACAGCAGTAATTGAAGCGCCTCTTAAGCTCTTATTTGTAGCCATTTTGTTAATTATTTTACTTCGTCGACGACTATTTACAAAACGCGTTTATTAAGGTTTACAAAATTCGAAATTTATGCCAACATTTTGTTTTTTACATTTCGGCAACCCTGTTCTTTTTAAATCGCAAATTTTTGATAAGTAAATTTTATTTCTTTTACTATATATTTACTCTAACGATTAAGTGTAAGTTTTATGAGTAAAAAGTTTCCTGTTTATGTTTTTCTCTCATATAATTTCTGTGTGATTTGATGTTTCCACAACAAATAAAATATTTTCTACCATAATATTTTTCTGTTGTGGATGTGAATTTGTGTATGTATGACGTACAAGTGTTGCCTGCTAAAAACGTTTGTGTGTCATAAAGGGAATTTCTTTTGTGGCTTTTTATGTGTTTTTTTTTGTGCTGGAGCAGTTTTCTTCATGACTTTATTTGACTCTTGAGGGGTGAAGTTTAAATTGTTTAGTTAAGTGTTTTTTCTGTTTTTTTTTCTTGTTACAGACATTTTTCTTCTTTTCAGTTGAGATTTTATTATAATGATGTTGTTGTAGTTGATTCTTTTTTCCTTGTTTGAAATCTAGATTTTACTGACTTTTATGGAGAAAAAATGTAGTAGAAAAAAGTTGGCATGTCAACAGGTGGTTATTAATTGAGTACTTTTGTTGTAAAGTGATGTCTTTAGTTTGTTAAAAGGGTTTGCTATATCATGCTTTATGTCGTTTTAAATGGGAATGGATTTAACTATGTTTGTCTATCCGTATACCCAGGTTTGAAAAGAATTATCTTGGGCGCATAGAGTTCGGCAAACTGTTTGTAGTTGTGTTCCTTTAACGTTTAAAAACGGAATGATAAGCCTACATTACTGCTAATCTTTATAACGAATTATATATTTCATTGACAATAAATGTATATATTTAGTCTCAATTAAAAAAATTTAAATTACCAAGACTAAATTGTGATTTGCTGATTAAAATTATACAATAAATTTGGTTTAAATTAAACTTTATTTTACTTACATAAAAATTTATTTATTTTTTTCAGATTTATTTCGCTATAAATTCTACAAACTCAATAGAGCTATAACCATTTATATAAAACTTCATGCGCTTATGCAGTACATCTGTTAATAAAGTGGTTACAAAATAAAAACTGGACCAAACAAAAGGTGAGTAATGTTTGACACCTTTCAATTTCTTTGATTAAATATTCTTACAACTGCATACAATTCAAAGTTCTACAATTCAAATAATGTGACACTGAAATTCATTACGAATTCTAAACACATTCAACATTAAAGAAACTAAAAAAAACATATCATTTGGTGTCTCTATAAACAAACAAACAGTCAAGAGTTTAAGACTATAAATGTTGTCTTAAAGGCCTGTTCTTTATTTTGCTGCTTGGTCTGCATTATTATGGATCAAACAATTTTATCAAAACATGCATTAAAAAGCTCGCACATGCCTGAATGCTTTGTACGCATTTGTTGGTGAGTGAATGGGTGAGTGTATGTGTGTGTTGTTATATGTTGCATTTAAATGGTTTTAAGCTACTCCTCCTTCATTCATGATTTTTTTTTTTTGCATTTTATACATAAATTTTATTATGATTTGTGCAAATCTTTCGTAATAATCAACAAATTTATTTTTTTGTTAAACTATTTTCTTTAATAATGTTTTAAACGTTTGTCGATACGAGCGAGTATGTCGTTGTTGTTGTTGTTGTTATTGTGTCTGCCAGTTTATTTTCGTTTAAAATGCGTGTAAATTTAAATGTTTCTTGCTGAATTCCTATAAATGATATTTATTTAGCGTCAGTTTTTTTTTAATTTTACATATAATTTCTTTCTTCTAAATTGTTATAGTTACTTTTTGTTTATGTGTGAGCAACTACCCTACACTAAGCATATTGCATTTTTGAGTTACATATATTTCCAACTGTTTTGGAGTTATTCAGAAATCATCGGCAAAAAATTAGTTTTTTCATGCAAAATTAATCTGGTTTCTTTTT
This sequence comes from Panzeria rudis, assembly GCA_956483635.1. Taxonomy (NCBI): domain Eukaryota; kingdom Metazoa; phylum Arthropoda; class Insecta; order Diptera; family Tachinidae; genus Panzeria; species Panzeria rudis. Next base: position 7,934,816 of record OY101450.1, on the reverse strand, counting down.
CAAAAACCCATAAAAAATGAAGAGGGTAAAAATTTCACATATTAATCTTTTATCAGAAAGCTAAATATATTATGAATAAAATAAGCCATAACTCATTACAATTGATGGCCAAATGTAGATTTTATTCGCAAATAAGTGAGGAAACTTAATTGAGAGAAATTGAAATTTTCATACAACACACACAAATTAAAATTTTTTCTGTTGTATAAAAATTGTGATTTTTATCCATTGAGCTCCTTCACTTAATTATGAATACAATAGACATTTGTCCACCGATTTTAATTATCTATGGCTTATTTTATTCATAATACACCTTGTTTTCTAATAAATGATTGAAATGTAAAAGTTTTCCCCGTTATATTTTTTTGTGAGTCTTTGAAAGCTAAAAAAAGTTTAATTTTGCATTGAAAACAAATTTTTTACCGCTAATTTCTAAATAACTCCAAAGCAGTTGGAAATATAATAAAGTTATGTATGAATGACTTAAACGTAATTTTATTCCACATCTTTTGGTGGCCTATTTTTCCAAATCGGACAATTTGTTTTCAAGTTAGGGTGAAATATACTGAATTACCTAGTAGAAATATTAGTCATGCTCAAAAACGATATCTGAGCCCGATAGAAAGAGAACACTGAAAACGGATTTATATTTTTATTTAGAGGAGATTTTTGCGGTAGACCAGTGTATATAGAGTAAAAAACAATCAAAGTACAATTAGGGGCTATTTCCATATTACGTAACGCTACTTTCATAGTTTTTATACTCTGAAAACATCGGAAACTATCCGAAAGCTTGATACAAATTCGCCAAAAATTTTCTAAACACACAACTCACATAATATTTATTGCACTGAAGAAATTGAAACTATTTCACTAAAGAAATTGAACATTCAATATATCATAAATCTATCAGTCACCCATAGCACTATGCGACATATGTAGACTTTTGGAAAAACACACGGACTGGACAGTAGAGGTTCGATTGTACTACCCCAGGTTAGTAAAAACCTATACTAAGCTTAGCGAATTTTGTAACAAAATTTTTACGGACCCCAAAGTTTCTGAAAATCAGCGGGCCTTCAAAAATAGGTGCAATCAGTATTTCGCCAACAGCTAATTAAAATTTAATGATAATGCTTAACTATATATGGCAATAATGTAGCTAAGAATCCGCTAAACAAATTTTATTAACATCTCATGCAAACAAAATAAATTTTTCGTGGGCTTTTTTTGAAAAAATTACGGAAAAAATTTTTTTAGCTTGTACTACTGATATGCTCACAAAAGTTATTCAACTTTACCGTAGCTACAACTATGCCAAATATTGTTAGCAAAAAACTAAGAGTACCTGTAAGTTAATCTGACAACAGTAAACAAAATTCTTGTTCCTATATTTGGTCACCAAATTCTCCAAACTGAGTATAGGGGGTTTTTTTTTTTGATAGTAGAATCGAATCTATACTGTCAAGTCCGTGTGTTTTTGCACTGTTTCACTGTGTAATTCCACAAAAAAAATTAAAATTTTTACAAAATCTAAGTACTAAAAAATCGAAACCTTTAGTAAAATTTGGTATACATAAAGGATCTATTTGAAATTCATCAAAAATATCCTACGCCCAACAGAAAATCGTAATTTCACTACAGAAGTCGAAAACTTTTTAACAAAATCGAAGCTACTCCGAAGTTAGTTGGAGGTTCGATGTGTAAAACATGGTTGAACATATTTGTAAATCGTCTTAAATCCGCAAAAAGTAAAGTTTTTAAAAAAGTTTAATTGATTTTGAAAAACTCTATATTATAATACAATTTTAAAAATGCACCAAAAGTCTTCTACATTCAGTAAAAACCTAAAAATTCTCAGAAAAATTATAAACCTCAAAAAATTTAATCTAGAGCGAAAATTCGGTGTATAACACTTCATTGAGAGTTCTTGTAAACTGTCTTAAATATAGAACCTACCCATCATTTCACCCAACAAAAGGTTGAAAACTTAAAATAAAACTAAAACTTTTATTGGTTATTAGGCTAAGATTCGTAACGTGATATTCAGAAAGAATTTGGCATGATTAATATTCAAAGGATCAAGGGAAAAATTAACATCAACTTAATTTTTCAACTTACACAGCAGAACAGAGTAGCGCCACTTTCGGAAGCCGCTACACTTCCATCGTCAGTGCTAAGGTGTATTAATCATGCCCAATTCTTTCTGAATATAACGTTACGAATCTTAGCCTAATAACCAATTTGGATTCATAAAGCAAATACGTTCGAAATAATTATATTAAAACTTTTATTTTAAATGAAATTTATTTGCTGATGGTTAAGCATTAAATATATTTCATTGGTGCTTTACCAAACCGTCAGTAGACTTCAACCACCCTTTACAGACTTTAAAAAACCATTTGAGACCAGTATAGGTCTGCACAAAACGTTCTAAACAAACAAACAAACAAACATGTACTTGTGCATTGCAACATATTTGCTGCCTTTAAGCCGTTTTGTGCAGACGTATAACATCCACCAGATGGATGTATATCTATTAATTTTAAAAAAATGCAAAACTCTCAAAATGTCGTATCTACTCCGACATTATCGCTACTCTTTTCTGTTGTGTACGTTGAAAAATTAAGTTGATGTTTATTTTTTCCCTTGTTCCTTGGAATAGTAATCATGCCCAATTCTTTCTGAATTAAACTTTACGAACCTTAGCCTGATAACACAGTGCAACAATCCAAAAAACAAACGGACTTGACCAGTTTATTTTTATGGGCCTCCAAAATTTTGGAAAATCAGCGGGCCTTCAAAAAAAAGTGTCATCAGTTTTGGCCAATAGCTAATTCAAACTTGGTTATAGCCCTTAACTGTATATGGCAATAATGTAGGTAAAAATTTGCTTAACAGATTTGATTAACATTTTATGCAAAAAAATTCTTTTTTCATTCACTTTTTTTTTAAATTAAGGATAAAAACATTTTTTCACTTTTTTCAGAATAACTTATTAACAACATTTACAAAGCTGTAGTTACGGTAGAGCTGAAGAAATTTTGTGAACATATCAATACAATCTGAACATATCCAGACACCCGAAACAGCGCAGAAAAACTAATTAGACCTTGGTTTCTTACGAGCTAGGCTATATTTTTATTGATTTTTCTAACTCTCTTTGTTATTGTTCCACTTCTTATGTTGTTGATTTTAATATTTACTATTATTTAGCGTTTGTTGTTGTTTTGCCAAATATTGGTAGCGAAAACTTTGGAGTCCCTGTAAGTTATGCTGAAAAAAGTGAAGAAAATAATTGTTTCCTATATTCTTTTAAAAAAAGTGCAGGAAAATATTATTTTTCTGGGCACAAAATATTAATGAAACACAACATAACACAACAGAGAAGTATGCACTTGAATATACTATTTAAAAAAAATATATTTTTTTAGCACAAAATATTGTGAAAAACTACAATTTTATGGTAAAGAGTGGGCCGTGTGCGCTATTAGGGTACCTAGACACGTTCAAGTGGTATTGATATGTTCACAAAAGTTGTTCAGCTCTGCCGTAACTATAAATTTGCCCCTGTAAGTTATTCTGAAAAAACTGGAAAAAAGATTTTATATAATTTTGTTCAACAAATGTTCACGACAAAAAAATTTTTTGGCATAAAAAGTTGCAAAAAATCTGTTAAGTGGGCTCTTAGCTATATTATTGCCATGTATAATTAAGCGGTATCATTAAGTTTTAATTAGCTGTTGGCCAAATACTGATGACACCATTTTTTGACGCCCTACTGATTTTCAGAAATTTTGGAGGTCCATAAAAAAATTGGGCACCAAATTCGATGAACTGAGTATAGAGTCTTACTAGCCCGTGGTAAGACAATCGAACCTGTACTGTCCAGTTCTTGTGTTTTTCGAAGACTCTTCATTTGTCGCATAGTGTAATCAATTTGAATTCATAAGCAAATACGTTCGAAATAAGTTAATTAATAAATATATATTTGTTTTCATTGAATAGAAAAATTAGGAAAAAGTCTCTTAAAGCCACTGTGCTTTGGGACTTTTTTATTATAGTTAATTAAAATGATAGTAGATAATAATAGTCCCTACTAAGAAATTTTCAGTAAATTCAGAAATAAGTTAAAATTTTTTTTTACTCTTAAGAAAAGGTATATCAAATTCGTTTCGGCCTTATTACAATAACTCTTTAAGTGTTTTAGTTTAATTTGATTTGTTCAGTTTATTTCGTTGTTATTCCTCATGTAATTTAACGGTAATGAACGTTTATGGTGTTATTTATGAGTTTTGCGATAATTTTTTTTCTTTGCTGTTGTTGCTATTGTTCGTTGTTCATTTTTATTTAAACAATATTAAAATATCACATTAAATGTATATACACGAATATTGGCAACATATCAAGTATGATATTGAAGTTTTTTTTTCTTCATACATGTTTTTTTCGTTTTTTTTTGCTATTATTTCGATCTGTTTTTGAAAGGTATCGTTCGTAGGCTTATAATGTTTAAAAGTATTTAAAGAATTTAAACACGGATTTTAATGTTGTATGTTTAAAGAATATTTAATTGGTATTAAGCAGGATTTTATTAAAGAATTGCTATTTGCTATAAAAATTATATTAATGAATAAATTACAATAAAAATAGTTGAAATTAACCTAGATTTAAGTAAAGACCATAAATTTCATAAAAGTATCAAGAAAAAATTCTTAGGAAATTTTTTATAATAATAAATACAATTTGGATATGAAATACCTACTCATTGAAAAAGGATTTAAATACCTCAAATGTTGACAAAAATATATTATAAAGGGAACATTTGGCCTAAGGCCAAGGAAAGAAACATTAAATGTTTTGATTTGTATGTTAAAATAAAAAGTTTAAAATGTATGAAATAAATTATAAATTTAAACAAAGATTAATGGGACTCATGTTTCAGAAAATAACTTTAATAACGATTTAATAAAGCAAGAAAAGCAAATGATTCAATTAATTGTGTGTTTGAAGCTTAGCCTACGACGATAATTCTATATTCAATTATTAAAACTATAATTATAAATTACTAAAATTATTTTGAAATTGTTAGAAAATTTTATATTTGATTACATGATTAATAGATTCCATTATGAAATTAATTAAACAAATTTTAGTATTTGATAAACAGTTATTATTGAAATTTGTGAGCGATAGATAATATTTCCTGTGAATAGCAAAGGAATCGGATTCACCCAAGTCGAAAAATTACTCTTCGCAATTTGCGTCAATATATCAGTATCACCTAAACTAATATCTCGCAATTTTCAAACAGGTTAAATGGTATTTCCAAGCTCTAACTAAGTGTGTTTTTATCTCTTTTTAATTATGTAAGTACTTGTAAGAACACATTAATTAAAAAGCTGTTTCTGATTACAATTATCTCTCATTATATAATTAAATTAATATTTTAATTAAAGTGGTAAAAAGTTAATTCAAGAAATATTGTAAACAAAACCATTAAAATGATTGTAATATATTGGCGAATGTATAACATTAAAGATAAATCATTAAAGGAAATGTGTAATCATTAGGTATCCAAGGTCTACATATATTAGTTATTTTATCAACCACCTTCATAAATTATATGGGTATTATGAGTTCTCACTTACTTTTGTAACACCATCAAACGATCATTTAGTGTAAAAATTAATATGTTTGATTGGTTAGCTTTTCGGCTCTCGTTTACGCTACACTAAGAATCCAGACATTTCAGGGCTGAGGTCAGGAATGGCAAATATCCAAAAGCTTCCTACTTTCGGAACAAATGTGTAAGCTTATGAAAAAAAAACAGTAATGTACCGTAAAGATGTATTTTTGACATAGTTACAGAACAATGACAATTGACTTATTAATAGAGAGAAATTTCAGTAATGATGACACTTCTACAAGTTTATATCAACCGTTCTATTTCAATCTTCTAAGACGTCGCAATATGCGTATTTAAAGAAATTTGTTTTGAAGACGACTTGATATTCACAGGCATAAGCAGTTCTTGCTGAGGAACTATTTTACACAATTTAGATTTTCCGTATCGTATCTTGGCTATGTAAAAGGATTTGGCTGCAATTAGGGCCTTAAATTCAAAGATGGTGAAATGAAAGTGTGCACTACCATGCATTCAATCTCTGACTTTGTTTGAATGACTTAATGTCAAGATAGTTTGGGTTCCGCGTCATGAAGGCATTCAGTGGCACGAAATGGCTGAATTGGATGAGGCGAACTCACAGGACGACACTGGACGGCACTCACTTGCAGCGTATCTAAGACTCTTTTGGGCCCCCACTCAGTAGAGGTAAGACCAACTAGCTCCTAGCACTTGGAAAAAGGTCGCTTGCACTCCCGGTTGGAATCACCACGTGCAGTATGATGTCGGTAGGGCGAGGGGGTATAAAAACTCCGAAAATAGAGTTATATAATATGTGAATAGTCTCCTAGGTCATCGTTTCCTACGGGACGTGGACTGTCTCAGGGATGCACCACTGGCTGGCCTCTTAGGTTTTGTGAAAAGTTCTGGGTGGTTCTCAGGAGCCAGAATACCAGTACTTCATGGCAATGTGTAGGGTGTAGTCCTCTAAGCATCACAATAGGCATAATGGTCTCCGAGTGTAACCGCTAGTATGCGGGAAGCGCTTCTAACCTAACCCAACCTAACCTATTGTTCGTATATCTTACATAGGTCCAAAGGATAGAAAAAACTACATTTCCCTCCAAACCCAACTTTTAAGACATCTTCTGTTCTTTCTATTGCAGTGCAATAGAAGTGTTAAGACAATACACAGAAAGAAAAAGCTTGTTTTAAACATAATTTTTGTTCTCCCTACTTTTAGTAATAATCGTAAAACGCAACTGCTTCAAAAATCAATCCAGGAATTCTTAAACCCAGTACGAAAAATCTAAAGTAATTTCATGTTTGAAGCATTCAAATTTGTTTTAAGTCGCAAGTGCTTAGTTGGCTTGGTAAACTTATGTATTTGGGTATTGTACAGGTAAACGATGTAGATTTTATCTCATTGCTGCTAGTACATATTCGTATATCCTCAACGTAGGAAACAAATCCCAGCGGTAGAAACATGGGCATTTATCTCATACCCCAAGCTATAAAAATATCGGTTAATTGTAATAAGCTTTAACATATAACAAATGTCTACATGTTTGCAATTAGAGCTTTGTTAATCTATAATCGCTCATTAAAATGTTTATCAAAATTATCGATAATAAGTTTAATTGCAAACACATTTGACTAGACTTTAAGCATTTCAAAATAATTATAATTTCTTTAATATCATTTTATTGTAACAATTATCTACATTGTAAAATAAATGTATTATGAATTTGTTTATATTAGAATGTAAGGCAATTACATCCTGGACTTTTCTAACAAAGTCTAATGGGGAGGTATGAATAACAATTTGAAGGTATAAGGGTTCAAAATTGAAATTACAAATAAATATTTTTTTATGGCTTTATTAAACATCGAAATTCATATTAATTTTTAATTAGGATAAAAGTCTATTTTATATACTGATAATTAGTATTCTACAATTATTTTTACTATTTATTGTTTTATTTAAATATTTCTTGTTTTCTTAGTTGCATACGTTTGATCTCTTTAAGTGTATGTACTGATTTTAAAAACTTATTTATCCCCTTTGATTTGATTTCTTTTTATTGCCATTTTATTTATTTGTTTTAATATTTCTTTATTAATTTAACCCTGATTTCTTATTATTACTTACTTATAAATTTGTTCATTTCACTCTAAATTAATTCATAATTTAACTTATATTTTCACAAAGAATCATGGCTGCCTGCATAACAATATATGTACTAGCACATATATACACACTTTGTGTATACATACATATGCTTGATTGTATTAGTTATTAATTGATTTGTACTTTATTATTCTTTAAATATCAAACGATCATCATCATTATGATTATTATTAAGTGGTGATTTCTGTAGGTTAATAATTTTTTCTGCTTATATTTTTTCATCTCTTTCCATCTCTTTCATTAAATATTTTCAATGAGTTATAATTTAAATTCATTTAAATAATTTGTGATTTATACAAATTTATTTCAGAATAAAAGTAAGCAAAAAATGAATGATTTTTCTTATTCTGCTTACTGGACTTTGTAAAATCTTTATTCTTCAGTAATTTATTATGCACAGAAAGAGTTCATTGTAAAGATATTTAACCTTTTAATTAGAATATAATGTGCTTTTTAAAATGATATCAAATAATGTTCATATATTTTGTAAGTTTGGTTGCATGTGAAATATGTAGACTCAGTGTGTTTAGATACAAGTTTCAGTCGTATATAGTGTCTTAACATGCTGCATATATATTTTCAACATGTATAAATTAACATGATCAATAAATAAAACTTAAACAGTTTAAGCGTTCCAATCTTTCTCCATAAACTTTTTTGGAAAGAGTACACCGTGTACATTTATGAAGTTCTAAAAGAAAACTTCAAGTAATCAACTGCATGAATTTTTCTGATGTGCATTGGTGTTTAATTGTGTTAATTGTTGTTGGATTCTTAAAGTGATGAAGGCATAGCATTGACCACTAAAGCTGTTTTTAGACTATTATACGAGCTGTTCGACTTCTGCACAAAATGCTACCCTGATATAATGTGTTGTTATTGATTTTTTAAAACTTTCCATAAAATCATTAGATCAGGGTTGCATTTTCTACAGAAGTCGAACGGCTTGGGAGATAGTGTAAAACAGCTATAAACTGTATTTTCGGCGATTGATACTGTTCTATGCTATCGTACATCACAGCACCCTCCTTTACCGCTAATGTTAGTAAAATACGTCGGCGAAGTAGAACAATTAATAAAATGGCTATACATAGAACTCAAAAAAGTTAACGCGTCGAAGGTCCATATCTACAGTCATTAGTTAATTATTAGTAAACTAAAATGATAACTATTGTTTAACTAAAACTTCATATTTGCAGTGTATGGTTTAACTAAAATTTTTAATATGGGTAAAGAATGATAACCCTATCAGATAAAAATAAACAAGCAAAAATAAAGAAATAAAGAATATTTCACATCTTAAGGCGGTAATTTAAAAACTTTTTTAAGCACAAAAAGCTAATGGAGCAAATATTTTTTGTCGCTCCTAAAAGTATGCTATATGAATGTAATAATTTCCAAAACATGGTGTAATAAGTATGAAGGTTCAACAAATACAACAAAAAACTAGATAATGATAGTCAAAAAAATACACGTGCTAGACGTTGCTTATGTACAAAACTACCAGAACAAAATATAATCAGACCACGTTATGCTGCCACCTGTATACTTATTGCACCATGTTCCAATGCATCTAACTAATTTTTAACCAAATAGATTTGACGGTTTAACTAATTGTAAACAAAGAAGTGTGAATAAAATATAATTGGCTAAACTATTGTCATTAGCTAACTAATGACTGTGAATTTGGGCCTAATTAACACACGCAATATCCGAGTTGTAAGCGATTTGAGCTTTCTTTCATATATTTACCACCTGCCTCCTGTCTTTTTTTTAAGAAAGAGACAAAAAGACCTATACTACGAGTAGTTAGATATAAAATGTGTCAAAAAATTATTAAATAAATTTATTATTTGAGATATTCTCCCATTTGTGGGTTAAGCATGTGGGTTAAGCCTGCATATGATGGTTGCTTTACCAATTTGTTTGTTGTGTTTTATATAACTTTATAAGCCTACTACGATTATTCTTTTGTAATTCTCAAATGATTTTTGAAAGTTGGTAAATAAAGTAATATCTTTAAAACTTTTCAAAATTATGGTTGAAATCTACTGATGATTTGGTAAAGCACAACAAGGAAATTCAGGCATGTACAAATGCTTCACCCACAACAAATAAAAATTTTGTTTTCACAAAAATATTTTACATTAAAGTGCTGAATGCATCCAAGACCTTAAACGTAAGGCTACCAATATTTCCTATCCCGAGTACTAATTGTGAATAAGTACGAAATTAAACCTTAAATACATTTTCAGTTTTGAATGACTTCTGGAATTCAAGCTGAGACTAAAGCTTTGGTGTACTTGTAAATCTATATTAAAATGTAACGGCGAATATATTTGTAGAACATTTTAGTCCGCTATATTGCCAATGAAGGGGAGTGTTGAAATTTTCTACAAAAATGTTTCCTGTCGTGATTTACATAAAAGTGCTGAACAAATCTTACACCTTAAACTAAGGCTGATAAGATTTCCTATGCTATACTATAACTATTTTTATTCTCAACTCCCCTTAAATGAGTCCCAGATGTAAACTTCCAAAATGCCGCTATACATTTCATGATGCCCTCTGCAAGAATCCGTCGATAGAACCATGAATTTTTTATTATTAATGTTGCAACATATTCGCTATGCCATTTTTATGACAGCTAAGAGTGAGTTTTGAAGAACGAGATTAGAGATTAGGTTAAATTTAATATCTGTATTCTTTCTTTGAGTTGATATTTTTAATATCTTTTTTTATTAGTTTAGCGGCCAATGTTTGTGGTTTAATCTTAATCTAGCAAAAAAGTTAACAAAATTTGTCAACTTAGGGAGTAAATTCAGATATTAAATTTAACTTAATCTCTGATCTCGTTCTTAAAAACCAACTCTAAATGTTTATATTGAAAATACCCAAAATATTTATTCATCACAAGCAACAGGTTGGGAATTGGACAGATATATATAAAAAAAATCTTTTTACGAAATTTTTTAAAATACATTGCAATTCCAAATGTTTTTTTTACGAAAATTGTATTTAATTTTCATGACTTTAACATTAACATAACAGAAGCTTGCTTAGTCTGTCGCAAATAACTTCAATTTTTTTTCTATCAGCTAATTTTCCTAAAAGAATGTTTCTCCATTTTAGCAAAAAAAAAATAGAAAGAACTTTTTGACAATATTGCTGTAAAAATTGTTAACCTGAAAAATTTTTAATAAATAAAAAAAAATTAAATATTTCTCATGTTTAGTATTTAAAATTAATCATATAAGCCACATATTTAATCATTGTCGTTTACTTAGCAACATGTGTCTTTAGCTTAACATGTTGCTGTCTTTAAAACTCAACTATTAACCAATAATTTTATATCAAATTGCAATATATCCAAATTTATTCTATAGACAAATTAAACTAACAAAATTTTTAAACCAATACCTTTAGCACATTAAGCTAGTTTAAGACCTAAACGATTTTATTAAAAATATAAATTTTTTTATATATGTATAATCGTTTAAGGAATAATAAATAGGAGCTTTAAAAAAACTACATGCAGATCACAGATGCATAACAAAATATTGAAGTATAACACCCAATAGCTTGAAGTAAATTTTTGCAAATATATATATGTGTTAGTGTGACAGATATGTTGCAGTACTTTTGTATCAAAGTAGCTATATTCTGTGACTTAGTCAGAAACTTGAAGCAAAAAATAAATTCAAATGTTTTCTATGTTATTTGACTGAGTTTTAAATCCAATACATAGGTATGTATATCATCTAGGGTTTGGGAGTCGGGATTTTCCCCACGGGAATGCCCGGGAAAGGACTGGCTAATATTCCCGGGAAATTTCTGAGATTTTCCCGGGAAAACGGGAAACTAAAATTACGCATTATTTCATAAATATGTGGACTTTATTTGACATATTTATAAAATTTCGAAAGTGATATCCAAATTTACAATCCAGTTTTTCTTTAATATCAATAAAACTGTCAATGTTTATTTGAAATATTACAAAAGTTCGTTTGACTGACGACTAAATTTACACGATGAAACTGTTAAAGTTCTCTTTTAAAGTTGTTACGTATTTCATCGTCGGTTTAAACACAAAAATTTCCATAAAAGTTTTTAATTTGTACAAAATAAAAATGTAAACGGTTCCAACTTACACGGAAATTTTATAAAAATTTAACGAAATTAAAGTCATACCATTTTTCTTTCCTAACCCGTCTACGAGACTCAAAATAACATGCAAGATGAATTTTGTAGAGAGTGTCGTTTAATCACTATTTCAGAATAAAGTGGAATACTTTGTGTAAGTATCAATGATTACAGTGATCTAATCGTTTCATAAACTGAATAATTCGTATTTTTATTGATTTTGCGCATGAATTAATGAAAACATTTGTAAAAGTTTAGTGGAAATTTTGAGCTCATAGAAGTTTTAAAAAGTTTGAGTAGTCAGCATTTAATGTTATTATAAATCTACGCTATCAGTGAAACCCTAAAGGAGATATTTTAAGAGAAATAAAATTAAAAATCAAAGATATTTAGACAGGCTGTGGCTCAAGGTATGTAAAATTCGGGGCAGCTGAGTATAGTACTGCAACTTGCATTTACTTAATGATAAGAATCTTCTTGGAAATTTGGCAAGAAAAATAAGAAACATTACCGCCTTAAAATTAAATTTTTAACTAAGTAATTATGGTAATAGCTGTCAGTTAGTCTTTATATGATCTCTTACTGTATAATAACTATAAACTCTGTTTGTCTGAATTCACTTAAAAATTCTTAAAAATTTCTGCAATTTGGATTTAATAAATCCACCTATTTAAAAAATTAGAGATCGAGATTTTTCTATTCCCATTTCCCGGGAAGTAAAAAGGTCCGGGAAATCTCAACCCCTAATATCATCGATAAAAAATATGAGAGGTTGAAATAAATTTTAATAAAATAACTTGCGAAAACTCTTCAGTTTTATGTCTATTCCTAAATAGAAATATTCATGAAATGCTAGCTAGCTTAGAGCTTTTAACAAAAATGTTTACAACAGGACAAAGTTATATATCTACACCTAACACCAACATACGATGTGGCAGTATGTGTGAACATTTATAAATTTTACATTTACTGGAAAACACTGTTTAGTTAAATGACATAATGAGGTATACTTTACATTATTTAAATTTAAAAAATCCAACTACAACCAACATTTGCAAAAAATATTATAATGTTCATTAAATAACATAAAAATCAAACATGGCACGTTTGCTAGCGAGGGGGAGCAGTTACTTAAAGGCATTTAAATGCTAAAATAGTATAATCATTCGAAATTAAAATTAACTTCTCTCTTTACACCTCTTGTATTCAAAGCCTTTTTTTGTTTGCCATAAATATATGTATATTAAAATTAGTGTTAAACAATTTTCAAAAGTGGTTGATGTTGGTGGTAATTTTGTATAACAAGCCAAATGTGTTAAAATTATTAAAAACAATTTTTCAACAATTTTCTTATAATTTTAAAGGTGTGATTAAAGAAATTGTTGAATTTATTAACGACAAGTAAGTATTTGTAAGGAAAATATATATCTGACGGGAGGAAAAAATTCAGCAGATATTGAATAGAAACAAACATAAAATTACATAATGCAAACTTTTTCGTTTTTTATAAAGAGTATTGAACGACTCTTTTTGCATTAAACTTTAATTAAAATACATGTTTTTTAATGAAATTTTGTCAGTATATTAAAAAAGCCGTATATAAGCAACATGTTGCTTACCCCACTTCAGCACATTCAGGTATCTACTGAAGACCTGCGCAAACACTCTCCCAATAGCGCTTAAGCTGTATTTAGACTAATATACAAGCTGTTCGACATCTGCACAAAATGCTATCCTGATATAATTTGTTGTTATTGCTTTTTTAAAACTTTTCATAAACTACAGAAGTCGAACGGCTTTTGGTAATTTAACGTAATGCTGAGACATGCATATACGGTGGTGGACCATTATCATTTGTAAAGAACATAAGGAAAGTGCAAAAACTTCTACATAGAAAAAAATAAAAACTAATTTCAATTAAAATATTCATGATGTTAATTAAAGAATTAATAAAATTTGATAATATTAATAAAATTTTTTTTTAATATTATCAAAAGTCTGATATTTTGCTGTAAAATATCTGGTCTCTTGCGATTACGAATTATCGGGATTCTAATATAAGCATACTTTTTATGGTTAAATTTTCAGTGTGTAAATTTAAATTTTATTAAGTTGCAGACTTTTGACCACTTTCTTGGGAAATGTTTTATATGGCACTTTTTTCTTGAATAATAAGTAAAGGATTTTGTTTAAAAGCTCAAAATTTTCGTTTAATGTTGGACGAAACGTAAATTTCTTTAGTAATCGTATATAAAACCTGGAGCCGGTACCTCAAAACTGAAAGTTACAAGTAAAATACTCATAAAATAACAATAAATTTTATAAAAGTGCTGTTGTTTTGCAGGTATTTTACTTCTAGTTCTGATTAATGGCTCTTCGCTCTGAAAATTTTAAAATTTTTTCTTTTCAAATGTTAAATATTATTATCAGGGCTCGGACTTTCATGCACATGTATGTTTTTTGTGGTGATAGATAAAGAGGTTAGAGGTATTGACTAATTATTTATGCGAATCATCAAATTTCAAGTACTTTGGCATCGAAGTTGCATATTTTTGCATATTTGGGCAATAAATGCATATTTTTGGAATTATAAAAATTTTTTAATGCATATTTCTCAATTTTTGAAAAAAATGTAAGTAGGCCGATTATCGATAGCAACCGAGCTTCAGTTGAATTAGGAGTTGCTGAAGATGATATTACTTATGGCAACTGGCGATTGTGAGCTGTCAATTTCAGTTGCTATTTAGTGCCTTTCTGGCAACATTTACTTTAAATAATAGACCCAATTATGTTTGTTTTATGCTTTTTTCTCTAATAATAATAGAAAAAATATATTTTCATATTATCTTAGTTTTGGTACTTTGTTCGTAAGTAAACGCATATTTTTCGCATATTTTTAATTTTTAGGTGCATTTGTTAAGCCCTTGAAATCAGTTTTTAGTTGCATGAAAGTCCGAGCCCTGATTATTATATTTCACGAGTAGATCAATAAGATATTATTGTGGAACGTATTGAAAATCAAAATTTATTTATTTAAGAATTTTTGAAACGCTTTTGCAGAAGATATCTGCCAAATACTAAATAAAATCAAGTAAAAATGAACACCAATTTCAAAATCGAAAACAAAATATCTTTTAAAGTTTTTACAGATAGCTTTATTATTTAAACATGCTTTTCTTTACCAACTCACAAGTCGCGTAACTATTAAAATTCATTAAGATTGGTTTATATGTGTTCAAGTTACGACATTTTAACACTGTGTAGCTCATCACGAAGGCCATCGGCCTCACTGTGCATTGTTAAAATACTCCACCGAGAGTACTAAAAAATTAATGTAGCTCGATTTCAAGAGGTCACTATTAAATGCTTCTTAATATCAAAAAGTTTCCTTTTAAAAAAAGTTGTTAGCTAAAAGAGTTTGTTAAAGGTTGTTGTAAAAAAAAACTTATATTAAAAAGTACTTTTTTAAGCATAATTTTTTTAAAAATGTATTGCATAAAGTGACCTTTTATAAAAGGTACTTTTTTAACAGGGATTTTCCTAGACATAATTTTAATTTTCTAGTGGAAGTAATGTACATATATGGACGTTATTTTAGCTTTTAATTGACATTTGTTTCCATTTAAATATTATATTATTTTTATTCAAACGTGAAAATCGTGCCAATGGACATTATTTCCTTGGACGTTATTGCATGCCACCAATTAGACACTAGTAAAAAGGAATGCATATTTTCTATGCCGCTGTATGCTTCGCTATCATTAAAAGTATATCTTTTACATGTGGTCCTTTGAAACTTAAACATACTCTAATAAGAGTTTGTTATTTGAAACGTAGTAGTTTTTGAAAAGTATTTCTTGAAAAGTACTTCTTTTTGAAAAGTACTCCTTTCAAATTTATATTTTGAAAAGTTTTTTCGTTAATGGAAAACATTTTGAGCTATACCTTTTACAAAAGTATTTTTTATGAAAGTACCTTTTTTTAACAGACTTGTACAAAATTCTATTTGATATACTTATTTTTGTGCTTAATTGAGAGATAATTTCTATAAAGTACTTTTTGCAATATACTTTTTGATGCATAGTTCTTTGAAAGGTGCTATTTTTAGGATTATTTTTAATGAGACACGTTCTGAAAAGTTTCTTTCTTTAGAATTTCAAAACTAGTTTTTTCACAATGCGTTAAAAAGTACTGCTTTTGGAGTGAGTTTTTCCAAAATGATTTTTTAATTAAAATCTATTTTAAAATAAGGAATATATTTCTTCAAAAATCTGGTCTCAAAAGGTGCACTTTTTAATAAGAGTACTTTTTTCGATATGTATTATTCTAAGCAATTTCTTTACTTTTTTAAAAGAATTTTTAAAATGTGCATTTGCTTTAAAAGTTACTGTTTGTAAAAAATAATTCTTTTAGTAAAATATTCTAGAAGGTAATATTTTTTAATTCTTACTTTTAAAGGTTCTTTTTTCAGATGTTTTCTTTAAGAGTAAGTTTTAGGTAACATTTTACCTAATATATAATAATAAGTGCACCTATTTTAAACGGTACGAATTTTCATATGTTAATTTTTTATTTTATCTTTTACTTTAGCTAAATTTGTTATTACTATTTTCAACTTTTTGTTGTTCGTTTTTCAGCAGAACTTTCAAATTAACGCACAATCATTTTATTTATGTATTGGCATATTTTGAGCTGGCAGCTGATGGTCAACGAAAAGAGACATAGACTCTGTCATTAACGCTTGCAGGCATATTCTGTTCAAACATAAAACTGTAAACGAAAGCTGTTAAAATTTATGTGAACAGAAACCGATATAAAAAATACAAAAAATATCTATGAATGTTGCCTACTTATGTCATAATTTAATTGTCTGTAATATATACTTAGGTACAAACAGTATTGTACCCAATAGGAAATTTTATTAAGAATGGCTTCTGCTAGAAATAGTTTTCGATTGGGTATGAGAAGTTTTAGAGAATGGAAATATGTAAGAGCTTTAGTACAAAAAATAAGTAATCCATTTTGCTGATGTAGACTTTAGTGAACAAACTTTGCTTTGGTACCGCCAAACAGAGACAACAATTGCAATTACCGATTGCAACTTGCTTATGGTCCTTCGAACCGAATTCTAGTTACTGTCGTAACTGACGCTGTAACCGGATGAGTTGGTTGCAAACGTTGCACCGCTACCATAACTAAAGGCTCCATTACTCATACGTAACGTTGATGTAGTTGCATGTTGCTGATCGTTTCTGTCACATTGAAAAGTTATGAGACAGAAACGATCAGCAACATGCAACTACATTAACGCTACGTATGAGTAATGAAGCCTTAAAACCCCAATGAGAAACATGAGAAAAAGTTTAGATCATGTAAGATTTCCAAACGGGTATATGAAAATTAATTTGCTTTAAGCTGGAGAGTCTTACTCAGTTTGTTTTCACGAAAAAAATGGTTGCACGTAATTTGCATTAATTGCAAATTTTCATAAATTTACAGTGTTTTTTCCGCGAATTATTACTTTTTTTTCAAATTAATTTTTAATAATTATATATTTTTTTGTTTTTTGCAGAAACTTTTATGATATTTTGTTTGTAATTTTAATGGTCATTGCATAATTGCAACATACAGTTTTGGTCTTAAGTCTTTTAGTGCCAGAAATTATTTAGAGTCTGAGGTAAAGTTTTTACAAATTTTTCAGACTGTCTTTAAATGTGTTAATATGTTAAATAACTTGTGTGTGTGTCAATGTATTTGCATTGATATTTTCTTTGTATTAGTTTTTAAAAAGTGCGATTGAACAATTTGTTTTTGTATTTTTGTGCGAAATTAATTGTTGTAATTAATGCCTGCTTTAAGGTGATTGTTGTTTGGCCACAGGGTGAAAAAACAAACAAATTTACACACTTAATAGTAGAGTCATTCATATTTACTTCTATTTTTATAATTTGAAAATTTATAAAATATAAGTGCAAAAACATTAAAGCATTTGTAAGTCTTGTGTTTATTTTGTTTTTCACCTTTTTTTAATACAGGGTGTGGCTACTTTTTTTGGCATGTATATAAGCTTGTAAATAATAAATTTGGAGCTTAAAACTATAAATTTAATTCTAGCACAAGATTAATAAATCAAGGTCAATTATAAGAAAACTTTTTTTTCGCAAAAAGAAAAATTTTAGTTTAAAAGTATTAATCATTTAAGAAACAAACAGAAATGAGAATAACACTGGTCTGCAAAGAAAATTTGCTTTGCTAAAGATATGCTGAATATAAAAAACTTAATGCGCTTAATTAAAATCCGTTTTCAGTTTTTTTTTTCTATTACGTAACAATGTTTTAATGGGCATGTTTAATATTCCCATTAGGTACACCAGTGTATTTCACTCTAACTCGAAAAAGTAGGTCTGATTTCGATTAGTACAACAGCAAAAATATGCATGACAAAATTACCTTTAAATTTTTTAAAAATAGTTTTCTAATTTGATAAACGCTTTTGGAGTTATTCATAAATTACTGTCGAAAAGGAGTGATATTTCCTGCAAAATTAATTTTTTTTTCCTTCTAAAAACTCAAAAAAAATTTAGACTACAAAAGCTATATTTTGACTATTTACTTTACAGCTATCTGTATTACGAAAAAATAAGCCATGAGTCATGACAATCGATGCATTCATTAATGTTGATTTTATTAGCAATTAAGTAAATACACCCAGGCTCTTACACACTACTGTTGTAATAAATCAATTTTTGTTTAAAAAAAATTTAAAACGAAAGTACCTTTTAAGTGTCTGCTTGTATTAACTTATATACTCCATATTTTTGTTTAAAGAACCGATTTTTTTTTGCAAACCAGTTAATTAAATTATATTTAAAGTTCGTTTGGAAAACATGTGTCTAAAGTTAACTTTTAACATTTTTCAGAAAACCATTTTTTTAAGCCTCGAATTATAATGCTGATTTCCTTACTTTTTTTCAGCAGTAATTTTGTACACAATTTTTTTCCCAAAAAAAAATATTGTAAATGCTTCTTTTTTTCTTTTTATTTTATTTTAATTGCCAGTTTTTAACACATTTGTCTTAATTTCTGATTTGCATTTAATAATCAAAAATTTTGCACGCGATCTTAATATAAAATTTATTAATACTCTTTTTTTTTGTATAGCAATTTTCCTTCTTCGTTTTGTCTTTGAGTTAAATGTTGTTTAAAAGCCATGCTAATATCTTGCGCATGCGTCACCTTCTTTTTGTGAGTTGCATTTTTTTTGCTGTTCGTTTTTGCAAGTTTGTGTTAAAATTTCGGTTTTAACCATGTTCTCACACGAACTTATGCTTGTCATTGTTGTTTTTGTAAATGTCGTGCCATAAATCTGATTTCAGTTCTATTTTTTTACTTTAAAGAAATGAGTTTAACAATATTTTTAATTAATTTATTCCCTTGAAAATGTTCTGAGACGAATGTTTTTTTAAGTGATTAGAAAATATGTATAATAAATAAATAAAAAAGCAAACACTAGATTAGAGTTTTAGGCTAAAATGTCATATGGAATCTAATAATTTTAAAAGCATTATAAATGACTAATAAAAGAGCAAAAATATAAATGTTTTTATGTTTTTTATGACTAACACTTAGGGATGCAAACGATCCATCGATGTATTTGTGGAATACAAGTTTTGAGATTTTTGGTCATATGGGCAAAAATCAAAATTTTGCTGTAGAAAAGGTCGAATTTAGAGGGGACAGTGCAACAAGAATGATAAATTTGAATAAGTTTTTTTCTAAAATCATGTCCTTGAAGATACCTTTTAGGCGTGTGCCTAATAATAATATGTTAATAATTATATGTTAATGGAATTATATGTTAATAATTATATGTTAATGGAAAAGAATGATGGTGCATTTTAGGGCAAAGGTTGTAAAAAATACTAGATTTTTAAAATTTTTTCAAATTAAAAGTTGCACATTTCCTACTCGGAAGGAATATTTCCATCAAATTTCTTTCAAACTATTTGAAATTTTGTTGTTTAACTACTAAAAAAAATCAGTTGCGACAATCGTTTGGTATTTGGATTCGATATCTTGAAAACACTGGGCCAAGCTTTTGAAGATTTGAGAAATTTTAATTTTGAAATAAATATATCTTACTAACGGCAAAAGATAACACATTTTTTAGAGCCTTATAAGGACTATAAGAGAAACCAAAAATTTATAACCGTTGAAAAATGTTATAAGCCCAAAGTGCTCTACTTTGTGACTTCATAGCTCCGCATCTGAGCAATCTGGGTAGCCCATCTCCTAAAGTTAAATTGCAATTCTCCTCTGCTATGTCCAAGTGAAATTTTATATTGATCGTCTTATCAATTTAGAAATGGCTGATTTGTTTCCAAAACATTTAAATTCTGTCCCACTGAGCACTGTATTAATAAAACATATGAAATGTACGCAAGCAATTGAAAATAAAAGTAAAAAAAAAGTTTGGCTCAACCTGGGTAAAAACTCACATTCTTCATGTTTCAATGCAAATACTCGACCCCATAAGTTACATTTTACTTATTTTATAAGATCTAAACATGTAGTAACACCTAAAACGGATTTCAATTTATAAAATATAATTTAAATTACTTTTTTATTTAAAATATATTTTGTGGCAAGGGAAAATGTTTACGAAAGGTTTTCGTTACTTTCTTAAACTTATAAAATTATTGCAAAAATTGTGTTTTGGTAATATGTACGAAAGTAACAACGAAAGTTTTTTTTCGTAAAATGTTGCATGCATTATTTTCAATGCAGCGAACTTCTAAAGAAATTTCGTCATGCCTGTATGATATGATAGCTTCCGAACTAATAATAGTCTGATCCACATAAAATGTGTGAATGAATTATAGGGAAGGATCTAGGCTATAAGGCGTGGAAAAATTTATGCGGCTATTTTGAGCACAGTGGGCGCTATATGTTGTTATATAAAACCAATCTTACCGATAAAACTCTTTAGTCGTCGGAAAGCTTATATCTTAAAAACTAATAGTTTGATCCACAAAAAATGTATGCATGAATTATAGGAAAGGCTGTAGATTATAAGTTCTGTAAAAAATTTGGCAGCCATTTTTAACACAGTGGGCGCTATATGTTGGTATATACGACAATTTTAAAAATTCAAAATACATTAAAAAAAATCAAAGTGCATTCAAATTTCAAAATGCATTAAAAATGTGTCTCGAAATTGAAAACGACTACTTTATTAGTATTTGAATTTAATAACAAGTGGTTTCGGAAGCATATTACAACTAAATCATATAGAAATACGCACAAGTGTATATATATTAAAAAAAAATATAAATTAAAAAAAAAATAAATAAAAAACTTAATAATTGTATACGGCAACAGGGCAAACGTTAATAATTATTAAATTCAGCTTATTAAATACGAATACAGAGAATGGCATCACAATAAAAAAAAATATTAACAATTTAAATTAATTTTATGTTCATCAACTCAAGTGATGTAATCAAAACGTAAAATTTTGTACATTTATATTAAATTTTAATGAATTTTCTATAAACGTTTTTTTCGCTATTGTTTGCTTTTAATTGAACGCCATTTAAAGTTTGACAGATTTAATTATTGGAACACACTTACTGGCAGCGAATTTATAATGCAAATGACCAAGACAGTCAAATAATAAGTATGCAAGAAAAATAAATCAATTTATATTGGCTGCAAATATTCTAAACAAACAATCTCTATAAAGTATCTAATAAAAAAGCTCTGTCACACACACAATAAAAAAATAACACTTTTAAATGCGTAATTTATTAGATGATTATGACCAGGCAGGCCCAGGAAACATTTTATAAAAAATAGAAATAATTTTAGTTGTCAATTGAGAATAATTTTTTTTATATATTTTTGTTTAGTTGTGATTGAAGAAATAAAAATACAGGCAAGAATGAGCATTGAAGAGCAGGTGGTTCCACGATCATAATTAGTATTTATAGGGCGTATGATGAATGTCTCTGATAATATCGATTATTATTTGCCTCAGATCTGAGACTGCCAAAGGTTTTTCTCCATTTTTTCAATATATGCACAAAAAGTGGAAAAAGCTTATCCAATATACCGAGAAAAGACAAGCTTTAGTTCACTGTTATATTTTTCTTCCGACAGGGTTTGCTTGAATTTGGCATGATTTGTCTTCATCCCACAACAAATTTGTTTGATAATCACCGGTTTCCACTATGTGCCATTTTCAGCACTCTTTTTAGATCTAGTCATGTAATTTTTTTATTTCTCTTGTATATTTTGCTGGGTTATTTTATTTAGTTTTTTTTTTTAATTTTAAGTCACAAAATTTAAATAATCAATTATATTTTTATGAGCAAAAATAAATATTAAATTGCTTTAATTGGCAAAATTAATGGGAATTGCTAAAAAGATTGAAAGTAAACAAAATTATTGATAAGACGTATTCATTTGTACATATTTTTAATTAAAAAAATTTTTAAATGTACTGAACAATAACTGTTTCTTACGAGAGTAAATACAATAGACATTTGATGCAACATGTTGAGATTCAATAATACAATAGGTATGTTTAAGAACTTTTCCAGTAATGTATAACCAGTAACTTTTGGATAAATCGCATGAAATCGTTTGTATTTAAAAGCAAACGAGCACAATCCAGTAAAATTCAGTAATAATATTTACAAAATATTACAAATTATCTAGTACTCAAACATAGCTAATAAGACACCTTTTAAAGAGAGAAAATTTACTTTGCAAATTCTTGAACTTTAAGAAGATGGTTAAAAGGAGAATGAAGGGGAATACAAGCTTTCTCGCTAGTACTCGCCAGTTCGCTTGTAGCTTGAGCCCAGTACAATGTTTAAATTTATGAAAAATTTCGTTGTTTTCCTTGAAATTATGCTACTTTGTGTTACGTTTATAAACAAAATGTACGAATAAAACAGTGCCACTCATATTATTTCGTATGTTGCCTTAAAATGTAGCAGATACATTTTGTACGCTTTTCTCAAAATGAACAGAATACTACTTCTGCGACATTTTTTCGTAATCAATTCACGACACTTTTTTGTATGTATAAGTTTTGACAATATTCCGCGTGAAGTATTGAATAGAATACCAAGCTTTATATTTGAAAGGTGTCTAATATATTAGCGGCATGATAAGAAAGTTAAACCAATATAATTAGCAACCTTTAATTACATAATCTTTTCTTATGTTACCTACATAAAGAGAAAAGCTGAAAATAAAATTATTAATAAGCAGTTTAACTGATAGCTACCTATTTAAAAAAAATCGTTGCTGGTATATATATTTTAATCAAATTTCTCTAAGCTTTAAACCTAGTACTCTGCTCAAATTTGTGAAAATT
This sequence comes from Panzeria rudis, assembly GCA_956483635.1. NCBI lineage: Eukaryota > Metazoa > Arthropoda > Insecta > Diptera > Tachinidae > Panzeria > Panzeria rudis. The sequence goes on along the minus strand of OY101450.1, from coordinate 7,911,467 downwards.
TTGAAGCAACTTCATTTTTTACACACTTTTGACGTATAATTAATGTTAACTATGCCTTGAAAGTATGCTAGATTGTTTAACCATTGCAAACCAAACCTATATTTTCTTGTAAATTTCACGTGAAACAAATGCCTCTCATCACTAAAAATGTTGCTGATATATTTCATATGTTTTGCACAAAATGAACGGAGTACTACTTCACCAAAATTTTTTCATTAACAGCTCGTGTCCATTTCTTAAGCGTATTTTGACAGCATTGCGCGCGAAATGTTGAACAGAGAGAGAGAGAGAGGGAGAGAGAGAGAGACAAATTATGCAAAATCGCTGGATAGACAACATTAGTGATATGTAAAATTTTTTATATGAAAAATTAATGTTGCTCAACATTTTTCACAAATTTGAACAAAGCACTAATTGCCTTACAAAAACAAAATTGCCTTTCTTTAAAAAGTTACTTTTACCACAATATATAATTTAACTCTTAATGAAATTGAAATAAGTTATCTTATACCTAATGCACTTTTCAACAAAACGCTAAAACATTAATTTTAACAGGGAGCAAATTTATGTTACATCAACTTAAGTGAAATTATTATATTCATGCAACAATGAAAGAAACAAAAAAAAAAAAACAAACACTCCCCAAATAGACACGCACAATACAAGTCTAAGAAAATTAATATAAAATGTAAATTGTAATTTTAGCAAACATTATGTTTGTTCGTTTGAAAAGCTTAAAATAATGAAATAAATTATGCTTCACATGTAATGAAATGATATACACGGAGAAGATCTTATAAAAGTTAGAAAATTAAAGCTACACCAACAAACCTAACACTTACAAATCCGCTTATAGCGAAGCAGTAGTTTTTGCTAGACGGTTGCACAAATGTTATTGGCAAGTTCTATAAAACTGTATCTGCGAGATCAACTACACGAAGTCAAATTTTGAAACATTTTCAGGAGAGCGCAAAAACATGTTTAAAATCGCAAATGCTTCTATCTCTGTAAGATTGACAATTTGACTTACCCAAAATATTTTATATAACTCCAATACTATTTTTTAAATATGTATAACATATCCGTAATAAAATTACGTCATATAATATTACCGTGACATATTAAAAAGAGCATGGTGTTGCTTACCTCGTAGATGGTTTTGGTTTAGGACTTAGTGGATTTCATCTATCGATACAGGAAAGCAATGCTGATTCCAACAGTATAACAAAAGTATTTTGAAAAAAAGCGACTTGGTTTAGTTTACCTCGCAGCTACAGATATATATTTTACAAAATATATTTAGGGACAAGTTTAAAGAGAAACTACACTGGTCTACAAAGAAAAGCAACTTTAAATAAAAATGTGTGGAACATAAAGGTTTTAATTAGCTAAACTAAAATCCGTTTTCAGTTTTGTTTTCTATCACCAAGTACATCAGTATATTTCATGCTAACTAGAGAACGGTATACTAGATTCCTAAAAACAAAACGCCCAAATACGCACAACAAAATTACCTTCAAACGTTGTTAATATATCTTTTTTTTTATTTGATCAACGCTTTCAGTGTTATTCACAAATTAGTGGAATATACAAAAAAGTTATTTTCCATGTAAAATTAAAAAAGAAATTCGAACGTATTTGCTTTATGAATCCAAATTGATTATTGGGCTTAGGTTCGTAACGTTATATTCAGAAATAATTGGGCATGATTAATAATCGAAGGAACAAGGGAAAAATTAACATCGACTTAATTTTTCAACGTACACAGCAGAACAGAGTAGCGCCTCTTTCGGAAGCCGCTACACTTCCATAGTCAGTGCTCACGTGTATTTTGCTTATCACCACTAGTCAGGTGGCTCTGTTAAATGTGATTTTAATTCTTATATATACAACTTTTTCGTGAAAATTAGACACGAGAAATAAATCAGTCTCAAGCTGATATTAGCTGCACTTTCCCACCGTTGCCACCGGTTTGTTTTTCTTCATTCCCATTTTTCTGATTTTTGTTCTACTCAAGACAAACTTTTTTGGTTTGATTTTATACTTAAGTATATAAGAACATGTAAGCATGTGAAAAGCTCAAGCCAGTAGCTAATTTTTCCCTTGTTCCTTGGAATATTAAACATTCCCATTTCTTTATGAATATAACGTTACGAACCATAGCCTAAAAATCAATTTGGATTCACAAAGCAAATACGTTCGAAATAATCATATTAATATGTTAAATAAAGTTTGAAGGTAATTTTTTCATCCATATCTTTGTTTGATTAAAATTGAACAAACCGTTCTGGAACGATGATAGCCTGACCGCCCTATTTCGGGGATCATATTAATCATGCTCATCAGATATGAAAAACTTAAAATAGGCTTTAATTTTTAGTTTTTCTTATCTTCATAGGACCGAAAAAATATTTCTGCAGACCAGTGTTATCAACATCATTTATAATAAAAAATAAAGTCCAGCAACTGTTTATGAGCTGAACACTTGGCATTAAAATTTTTAATTACAAAATCACAGATGCCAACAAATTTTCTTTCAGTGCTTCCTTGGTTTCACAGCAAATATTGCACACGTTTTTGGAATTGCATTAGCATTTATGTAATTTTTGTTTTTGTTTTATATTTTTCAAATAAAATTTACAAAAAGGAAAAACACAGAAGCATTAATAATATCCTGGGCATGTGTTTGGCGTCCAACTAATTACAATCATGAATGAACGAAAATGAATTTGAGAATAAAACTCATGCATATGTACAATAAAAATAAAACGCGCTACAACCCTTTGCTTGCATAAAAAACAGGAATTATGAATATTTTTGCCAAAACATACATCCACCCACTCCACTGCTGCAAGAATACTTGTCTATACTTGGCCACTACAGCAAATAAAAAAGGGGGTTGCATTATAATCTATCCTTAAAAAACGTGCTCATTATGATTTTCTAGTTATTTCGTTTTTTTAATTTCTGTATTTTTTCGTGTTAATGAAGATAGAAATAAAGCACCAGCAACGGCAGCAATGAGGGCTAAAACATGAAATTAATGCAATTTTCAAATTAAGGGAGGTTTTCAGTTTTGCACAAAGACAATCAATTTTAATATATTTTTTTTTCTCAATTTTTCTTTTATGGAAATGGTCAGTTGGTTTTTTTCCGTTGTTAGCAAAATTAAAAATGTAAATAGTGCAGTAAAGTGGGATAATATGTATGAAATGTTGAATGTTGCAATAAAATATTGAATTGCCTAGGCTTAAGAGAAAGAAATGCATGAACATTTTAATTTCGAACTAGAAGAACATTCATACATACATATTAATGAACATGGTCTATTAGCGTAATAAAACTACTGGTGACTTTTATTAAGTATTGAAAGAAAGCAACTAAACCTGCTTGCAACTACTTTCAGCCCTATAAGTTGAAACTGCAAAAGCACTTGGCCATTTGCCTCACCGTAGCTAAAATCAAACACTAAATACCAGCTTTAGCGTATGAGGGTTTATTTTCTCTTAACAAAAAACAAACAAAAAATAATAATTAATGTTTAATTAACATAGTATAAATTAGAGTTTGTACGTTAATCTATACATGTACTTACTTCTATTCATTTATTCGCAACAACAACAAAAAACTCTGTGCGTGCTTAATATGAATATTTTTTAAAACATAAACGAAATAATCTCCCCTTTATGATTTTTCCTTTCATTTTATTATAATAAACATATAATTATTAAACAAAAATCATATAAGAAATCATACTTTACCCCAACCCTGCTACTTCAAAAAATAAAAAAAAAATGAACGTTAATAAGGTTATTTCTTTGTGTGTATGTTACCGATAAAGGAATAAGTTTAAACTCCATTTTTTAATTTCTTTTGTATGTTATGTAAAATTGGCAATCAAATCGTTGTTTATAAAAGTACACAATACACAATATTTGGTTTTCGTTTATAAATAAAACGAAAAAAAAAGAATCCGAAAGGCTTTTTGTGTTTAATCGTGTGTAATTTAACAAAAATTGCGCGTACTTTTTCATTCTATGGTATGTGTTTTTCTGTTACCCTGCAGATAGTATTGGACCACGTGGTCCATTTTAGCTGACATGGACAACTAGTTATAACAAGGTGCTATTTGATGCAGTCATGGATTATATAATTTGCAAACAAGAGTTTATAGTTAACCGATAAATTGTAAAAACTACATGCAATATACTGCGATGTAATGGAATGCTGGGTTAAATGGTCCAGTCCCAGGACATCGTACTGTTAAACCGACTATGTTTTCCTAATACATTTGAGTTACTTTTGGGCTAGTCTTAGTCCTCTATGAAGTATACTTTAAATGAGTGCATGAACTAGTCGCGTTATCTGCAGGGTAATATATGTGGACGTGCATACATATTTATGCATGCATTTGTGGGTATGAGTATTCTGGCTGCATCCCCAAAATTTTAATATATTCTAATAAACGAAATAAATAGCTCATTGAGGTAAAATATTCTATACGATTTCTGGAAATATATTACTAGACCAAAATTTTTTATTAATATATAACTTAAAAGAGGGTTTAAAAAAATTATATAACGGAAATTAACATTATTTTCTTCAAAATTTATCCACAAATATTCGGAAATTTTTCCAAAAAAAATTATCACCACATGTTGTTTTTTTTAATATAACAAGCACAACTCGAGGAGCGCACCCACGACATCTGGACAAACAGGCTAGCATCAATCAGGCACAGTGGTCATTATTTGTTGTAGAAAAAGCCATTGGAGCTTGGCGGAAATGGAGAGTTCGTGTCTTAAAATACAGATATGAAAAAACGATATCAAAACAAAAAAAAAATTAAATTTATAGACGGCAAAAACAATTACTTAAAAGACAAGAAAACTTATTTCACAAGGGTATAGCGTGTCAATGATATTGCGGAAACACATTTGAAGCAGTAGTTCACGTATCACGTAACTGACACAACAGTATCACAGGGCAGGATGGAATTGTCCCAGACAAACTGCTAACCCTTATGACTTACTTCAGTCATCTACGACATTATTCGAGGTCTGAAATATTAATAAAGTCTCTAATTGTGATAGTTACCTTCTGGACTTAGCGGAAACGGCACTTTGGCGTTTAGCTGCGTCTGTAGCTAGCGGAAATTGAAAGTGTTTCCCTCTTTAACAAAACAACTAATTGAGGAATCCTGAAGGGGAAAAGTACTCACGATTTCCAGCGAACTATGTTCATAGCTTAACACCAGCGTGCCACTTCCGTTAAGTCTAGAATATTCTTATAAAATCACAATTAGGGATATTATTAATATTTGAGGCCTGGAATAATGTCATAGATGACTAAAAGAAGTCGTAAGTGGTACGCAGCTTGTCCAGGATAATTCCATCATTTGATCCTGTTGCTTCAGGTGATACGTGAACTATTACTGCATATATCTGTAACGTTCTAACGACTGATTCTGCTAGAGAAAGTACGAAATTCCCCCTTAAACATGTTCACCCTTATGCCGTCACTATTTGTCGACGTCACTTCAAGACAATACCCAAAAATTGTCACTTGTCTACTCGCTGTATTTTCTATGCCTTAGAGAATAGTAAGTGGCTGTCAGAAATAGTAAATTGTTGTCGATGACGAGTAGAAATATGCCAATTTTTTGGTATTGTATTGACGTGACGTCGGCAAATAGTTACGGAATAAGGGGTATTGAGTATGGAGCTTGGATGTCTGTGAAGACTTATAGCAAAATTGTATGCCAAATACTTTTGTACAACATTTTAACCTGTTATATCAACGCTGAAGGAGATTTTCTGGACAATTTTTTAAGAAAGGGACAAAAAGACCCATACAACGAAGAGTAAGAGGTTTAATGTCTTCCACAAAAATCTTTCTCAAGGTGTTTTACAAAAAAAAAAAAACGCGGAATAAGTCTTATAGCTTAAACGTAAGGCTTACATTTCGAAATCAACCCTTAAACACATTTTAAGTTTTCAATGATTTCTGGCGTTCGAGTTGAGTCTTATGGCAAATAATTTTGTAAAATATTTCAGCCCGGTATAGCGCCGCTAAAGTGGAGTTTCTTGAAACATTTTCATGAAAAGGACAAAAAGACCCTTGCAAAGTTTTTACAAATTTGCAGGAATAGGGCTCATTTCTCATTTTTCAGTGGTATAAGTTATGCATTTGTTTGCTTAATCTGTTACACGTATGTATACACATATAAGCGTATGTATTGAAAAAGAGAGTTGCAACGCGTACGTGTTCCCTTAATGAAAGAAAATGTGTGTTTGTTTAAAAGGGTATTTTTGCACAAATAAAATGTTGTTTATTTTATTTTTTGCTGCTGCTGTTGTTTTAATTTTACAATGACTTAATGTGTATTCATTCATTGTTATATTAACAAAGTTGTTATTGCCATTGCTGGCATTGTATTTATAATAACTACTTGATATTATTATGATTGCATTTGTATTATAATTTTCCATACATGTAAAGTGTATAAGAAATTGTATTTGAAAAAAAAAATAGTTGTATCGATTGCATTGTAAAACCAAATTACCCATAAATATAAGGAAAGTTAGTTAAACAATAACTGAAGGTGTGTAATCATGTAAAAATATGCACATGTGTTTGTGCAAAGGACTAAACTTTTGCTTCTTATAGCATGTATGGAAGGAAATACAAAAGGTTCATTATAAAATCATAATTTATTGAAATTATAATTTCTGAACAAAATAAATTATAGAAAAGTAGCAGTTAATAACAATTGATTGAACAATTATCCCATTATTTAAATACAGGAGAGGGCCAACCAACATTAAATACGAAAACGAGAAAATTGTAAGGAGTAAAATTTCGCTTTTGGCAATTTAATATATTTTTTTTAATATCATAAACTTGATTATCTGCTAAAATAAAAACTTAAAAACTGAAGTAGATTTTTGTATACATCATAAAGTTGTTTTCAGCTCATAAATCAAATTATTGTCATATATTGAGGCTTTAATTTAACTGAGGAAATCTGAGATCATAAAAAAACCACTCATAACATGTCATTAATATTATCAAATTTCCGCAAAAAAAAACTGAATTCAAATTTCAGAAATGAAATAATTTTTGTTAAAAAAAATATTTTTATTTAATTAACACATTCAACTTACAAAATACTACTACATTTATTCACTAAGCAATCATTAATTATTTAAATATTGGCAATTTAATGTCATTATAGGTAGAACCTACTTTAATGTAAACCAATTTCCATTAATTTAATATTCAAAGTAGTTGCAAACTTTGTTGCAGAAACAACCACAAAAAATTAAACTCAAAAGCTTCCTACAAACTTTTTTTTTACGGAGCGGAAGACTAAAAGAAACTTGTTTAAGAGACTTACATTAATGTAAATTGTTTGTAGCTGTGTTAGTAAATAATGTTATACTATCATTTAAAATCAATTACATTTATTTAAATTAAGTTATTACATCGATTTTTACTTATCCGATAAAGTTGTAATAATATTAAATACTCGTAAATTTGAAGCGAAAATTAAAATGGAAAAAGAATAAAGCCGATAAGCCTCTCAGGTATTGGTCAATTTATAGGAGAGCTATTTATTGCAGATGAGATCCCAATAAAAATGTGACACATTGGTTCTACAGGGACATGATTTAAGCGGTTTTAGTCTAGAAGAATGGTAGACAATTAAATAAAAACAAAAAATGCAACATTAAGATTCTTCAATATTTTTACCAAGCACTCAGAGCAATAATACTACGGCACACATAGGAGTATCTGAGCTAAAAACCCGTACAAAAATAACACTCTACAACAATGACAAATTTTCACAGATCAAAATAGATAATTCCTATGTATTTCCATCTGCTGAATTTCGAAATCACAATTAAATTTCCGATTAGCTCTAGTTCTAAAGATAGAGTGATCTTAATATTTTCATAAATTACAGCATATTTGTTTTATTATTCGCAATATATTTTTGGACGAATCCTCATAACCATAAAAAAAATTATGGATTTTTAATCTACTCGAGTATAGCTTTCTTTTGAGTGTAATTTTGTGGATGTGAGTTTCAGGATATCGTGCTGGTAGTACCAGGATGTTGGAAATTGTGTGGTCTTACGTTAGTCCTTAAAACTTAAAAAAAAAATTATTATTTCAATGATAACCACAAAATAAATATTCCAATGAAAAATTTATTTGTGTCAAAATTGGAATTCCATAGAGAGGGCCCTGAATTATTTAGAAAACAACAACAACAGCAGCTGTAAAGAGCTCTGATGAGTAGACCGGGTGTTCTCAAAACACATAAGTTTAAGCCTCCGTGCAATCAATTTTTTCTTTATCTAAAAGCTTCAAAATTATCTCTAAATAAAAATCCAATTTAATGGAAAAATTATATTAGAACCGGACTCAAGCCATAATAATTAAACTTATTTGGATTTAACCCATACAGTTTTTCGATTTTACGATTGCTTTCGGGGTTATTCAAAAAATATCCAAAAAAGTGCCTTCTCATGCCAAATAAAAAATTGTTTTCTTTCTAAAAGCTCAAAAAAAATTGAATTCGCAAAAACTTTACCATTCAGATCAACAGGACAGATGTCTTACGAACAAAATAAGCCATAGATCATGAACATCGATGGATAAATGCTGATTTTATTAGCAATTGAATAAATACGCCGAGACACTTAAAAGCAGAGTGTGCAAACCAACCAAACTTTTCGCAAACGTTTCATGCGAAGACACAAACTTTTAAAATATTTTTAATCGTTTCGTACATGAGCAAAACCAAAACAAATACTTTTCAATGACAAAGCAATTGCTTTTCACTCATCTGCGTGCTTTAATATCCCGTTTTAATCGTACAATTGCAAACAAAACAAAATCAGAAAAGCAGACTTATACCTATTCAGTTCAAAATTAAAAGTTAACGTAAAAAATAAAAAATGTATTTCGTTGAATTGTTCATTGTATTTAACATAAATACACTAATACATTCTCTACTATGATGGGCAAATCAAGAGGGAAACGTTTGCAAATGTATTTTCTTAAAACTTTTCAATTTTGTTCTTGTTCTTTTCTTTTCTAGTTGCGTACATTTAAGTTAATGTACATTTAGTGTACACAAGCTAAAAACTATACAAAACTAAGTGGGACTATCATTCTCGTTGCTATTGTTTTGTTTTTGTTTTGCACGTTGATAAATTCAAAACAAAACGAAAGCAAACTTTTCGCTTAGTTTTTTTTCCTACTCTGCTTAAAAGGTTCTTTTGGTAATAGATTATTTAAAAAAAAAACTTAGAATGAGAGTATCTTTTAAGTGTCTGGGTATATTTACTCAATTGCTAACAAAATGAACATTAATCCAACGATTTTTATGATATATATCGTATATTGTTCGTAAGACAGCTGTCCTTAGAAATAATTGCTAAACTGTAAAATTTTTCAAGTCTTAATTTTTTATTAGTTTTCGAAAGAAGAAAACTTTTAATTTTGCATGAAAAAACACTTTGTTTCGATATTAATTTGTGGATAACTTCGAAATCGTTCATCAAATAAAAAAAACTTTACGAAAAAACTTTCAAAGTGATACTGTCGTGCTTATTTTTTTTATTTATTTATTTATTTTTTTTGTTAATTCAAATCGGACAAACCGTTCTCCAGTTATGATAGCGTGACCACCCTATTTCAGCAGCCATATTAGTCATGCCTATTAAAAACATCTGTACGAGATAGAAACAAAAACTGCCAACAGATCTTAAATTTGCGCATTATGCTCTTTAAATTGCACATATTTTTATTTGCACTCAAAATAAAATTGTAGTTAAATCTAACCAATATAAATAGTTAACTTGCTTTTAATGTTATTATTTAAAAATATGGTAAGATGGTAAATGTGTCCGATTCATAAACATGCGAAAAATTGTCAGAACCTAAGCTCAAGATCAAAATATTACATTTTCCCTGAATTGTAAAATATAAATCTAGGAAAATTAATATTCTTTTGACGGCTAAAATTGCTAATTTAGTTGCTACCAATTTTATCAATTGTTATGGTTAAAATTACCAATTAAAATTAATAACAACGAAACTATTTTCGTTATAACAAAAATTACGGTATTTGAATCAAGTCACCACATGTCTATGTTTATTTTGTGCTATCATGAGAAAAAAGAACCTAAGTTCAAGATTAGAAAATTTCAAACAGAAAAAAATTTTTAATTAAAAATTATTTTTGGGAATTATTAAATTACATTAATTTTAATTTTGTAACGTACTTTTTCCCAAATTAATATTTTACTTTTTAAGTAAATTTTCGCAGTTTTATTAAAATACATTGAAATTGATTATGGAGGGGTATTAGCTAGTTCCTATGCACATTTCAATGGGGCTAATGCAAAGCCTCAGGGAACCTTTACCCAAAAATCTCATAGAAAAACTAAGTATACGAATAAGAATTTTATAATATCAAAGTTAAAACATCAGTTCCATAATCAATCATGTTTTTTTATTTTCTTTACTTGCGTACTACGACCGGTTGGTTTTTTTCCAACTCTAAATTGTAGTTGTAAGGACAATTGAAAATAAATATAAGCAACAACAGCCACAAATTGTTTTCGCAATGAGCTGTGATCCCAACATGTATTTTCAATATATTTTAATAAAACTTTAATAATTTATTAAAAAATAAAATATTAATTTGGGAAAAAGCACGTTACAAAATTAAAAATAATGTAAAAAAAATTTTTTTCTAAATAAACACATTTACTTGGCCTTGGCAGGTATCGAACCTACGACCTTCCGGTGCAGTTTAGCACACTATTAACTAAACTACAATTCTATTGGTTAATTTTACTGTATTTTATGGGCTTGTGTCTGCGAAATTGGTTAGATTTATCAATACTTTATTTTGGGTGTAAAGGACCCCAAAAAAAATTTTAATGACCAGTGTATGGTACTAAGCAAAATGTTGGTCCTTATTTTGATTTCAGTACTTTTAAGGGGCGAAATTTTTGGATGTTATCTTGCCCTTATTTTCACATTTATGTTTTTGGTGGCTGCCGATTTTTTTATAAAACAGTTGTATACTAATTTATAATGGAGAAGTCACATATTGTATGAAAAAACTAATTTTTATGAAATGTAGATCCAATAATGTCCACAAGGCTCATTGGATCCAACAACACCAAACAGTTTCTAATTCTACAATCAATATGAATGTATATGGACATAATATATTTACGTATACATAATAAAATTGATTGATATTAAACTAAATTATTATTATATTCTTACCAAAGTTTATTGAATGATAATTACACCACCTGACGACCAGTTAGTTGGTCAGGCAACTTAGAACAAAGCACCAAATCATGCACAGAAAAGTGGAAAATCTAAGGAGAAAAAGAGAAAGGGGGCAGTAAAAATATATACATTAATTATCTGTAATATAAAAAACAACAACATTTACAACAAAATTTACAATTAAGTATAATATTTTTTTTTTTTGCTAAATTGAAAAACCGGTATAATTAAACTCATTCAATAAAATACGAGATGCTAAAATACTTAAACACACATTTTTACGTTAACATGTACTCGTGTAGCCATACTAAAATGAAAAATGTAATTACCATAAAGATGTTGCATGTAAAGCTTGACTGTTGTAAGTTTGTATGGACGACAAGTTGATGTGGTATAATTTTAATTATATAGAGTGGCAACTTTCTAGTCACCAACAGTCAGGCAGGCAGGCAGGCAGGCAGGCAAGCAGGCACTAGCTGCTGCAGCAGCAATAACAACAACAAATTAAAAACTAAATAAAAAAATATTAATCACATTTTATGTAGTTTTCTTTCGAAAACATGCAAAAATACACACAATTACTCATATTTAATTTTAATACACTCAAAAGTATTACAAATTATACATGGTAACATCCTTTTTTTTCGTAGTTGAATTACAGCAATATTTTTTTTTTATTCTTTTAATTTTATTTTTCGTATCGGAGTATAATAATAATTATAAATGAGGTTATTACACAAATACATACAAACTGGCACGTACTCTTGCACTTACAGTTAGTTATAATTAATAATGAAATTAAATTGCAATCAACGGTTTGCTGTCACTACTATTACTACTACTACTACTACTACTGCTACTACTACTATTATTGCTTCTACATACTACTACTACGAGTATGAACTACTTCTTTTGCTTCGCCCCTGCAGTATTTCATGTTTGTACATGTACGAGAGAGGATCCAAAATTACACACCCTAATAATAAAAATCTAATAACTGCAGAAGGAGATACTACAAAAATTGGTGCACTTTTCAATAGGGTGTTACTTATTGCGATTCCCTGTAGTTTGGGAGATATAGTACTCTCCTTTGAGATCGAAATACTCTTTCTATGAATATTCAAAGTTATTCATACCGTCTTTATAATACAAGCTGTGAAGCTCATTGGTTCTAACCATCCTCGTACATATGCATCTTGGTGTCAGGATAAAAAGGGGTGTAAATATCTTTCAAAAACTTGCTAATTTAACATAACAGAAGAAGCATTTCTTTGGAAGTCTGAAAATTAATTTATTCTCTTTTATTAAATAAATTGATTGAGTTGTTTTACAAGATTTTTAAAATCATTCATTAGATATTTGTGTTGGCTTTGTTTTGCATATTGGGTCATTTCTAAGAAATATTCGTATCTTCAAAATAATTACATTAACCATCTATCTACATGTGTATGTACATTTGTATGTATATATGTGTAATTAGTGCTTAAAAGTTGTCTAGTGAGATATAATATTAATTTGAAATGTAAAGAAATAGACTGAAAGATTGCTTATTATAGTTTTAAGAAAGAAAAGAGAAAAAGTTTAAAATTTAGAATTTTACAGTAATAAAAATTAAAAATTAAAGAGTTATGCTAAGTACACATTATGGCATTTCGTGACATCACAAGCAAAAATATCAGTCTCTACTAGTGGCAATTATGTGTCATTTCCGATACGTTTCTGTGTGTGGCCTTATGACACCACAAAATGACAACAAAAGAAATACCAAATGTGTACTTTTATAAAATTTTGGATTCTTAAAAATGCCTTTCCACTGATTTTATCATAACTTGGGATCAGCTTGTCCAATTCTGTTGTAAAATATAATATATATTCCTTGGAATATTAATCATAACCAATTCTTTCTGAATTAAACGTTACGAACCATAGCCTAATAATCAATTTGGATTTACAAAGCAGATACTTTCGAAATAATCATATTAATAAAAAAAAATCAAAATTAATTTATAATTACCTTTGAGTTATTTGTTTTCTCTGTTTTATGCACTCAATGCATTCGGAGTTATTCAGATTAAATTAATGATTAATATTTTGTGTGTGCAAAATTGTACCTTAAGTAAAATAAGTTTTTTTTTAAATGGAAATGAATGGATTTTTTGAGGATTTCAAATAGCATCATAACATACATTTCAATTAAAAATATAGATTTGGCCAACTAGCATCGTATAAATCTTGTTGATAATTTTCAGAGAAACATGTTTCTAAACCATTAATAATGTAAAAATTACCTACAACATTTATACGACTTACAATACATACATATAACAGCTTGTGAGTTCCATAATGGTTTTAATCAAATTTTAATCCAAAAATATCAATTTTAAATCCTTATTTCTTCATAAAACCTTTAATTTTCCAGCTATTAAAATACCACATCATACGTGATGTGTAAGATCCCAGCAAAAACTTGGCTTACTGGTAGGCGAAAAAGTATATGAGGATTTAAGTCGTAACTACTTACAATTTTATTCGATAACTATTTATTGTTGTTTGAGAAATGTACTTACATTGACATAGGAGTTAACTAGTTATTATTTGACATACTTGAAGCTAAAAAATAAGTAATCAAATAAAAAATTAAAATGAAAAAAAATTTGTATGCACACTTTATTTTATTTATATTTTTTCACATTTCGTTTTTTTATCCAGCTGAGATACGAGCCAGTGCTCGTATAGATATGAAGACAAGTACTTTACTCACTCAGCTATTGTTGACTTCTAAGTTTAAGCGACAAAAATTAGTTTTCATATACAAACACATGTTGACTTAAGAAGTGCTTGTCTGCTTATTATATTAATAAATAACAAAAAATTACAACTACTTTCAGATAATGAGAAAAATACGTACTAATTTCATTGAAAACTAAGTAGTAGCTTTAATTTGAAGCATAGTAATAAGATAGTTAAGTACCTCTCATTACTTTGTAACCCATTAAAAGAGTTCTACCGACTACAAGCAATGACAAAAGTTTTTGCTGGAATATACACCTTTCGCTCAAACTCTATGAAATTCAACAGCCTTAGCATTATAATTTATAAGTTAATATTTTTTTCTGTTTGTATGGTATATAGAGCAAATTTAATATGCTTCAATAAATTTATTTCAATAGTCCTGCAAACAAACTTATATCTTAATAAAAGTTGTATTTTGTTTTACTTGTAGCCAAAACGGATACAGTCAGCTCAAAAACTGCCATACCACCCACAAAAACTTAATCTACATTTTAAACATACAAGTAACGACAAACAAACTTTTTTAATATCTATAATTTCAGAGCAATAGCATTTTATGTATGTTTTATTTATATGTAAGAATATATTTTAAGTTCATAAGATACCCTACACAATTATACGTATTAACCTTTATAGGATTTTTGGCCATAATAAATAAAAAATTCTTTATATTATGGATTAGCTAAAACAAGGAGATAGTTGTAACTAATCCAAAATACCTTCTCCATTCTTATGAACTCTTACTTGTCTGTAAGACGTTACGAAATTGGTTGCTGGATTTTTATTTTTTTAAAGAGAAGTAACACAATCATGCAATTAATGCCTACCAGTTAATTAATTAATGTGTTACCTTCTTTGGGAAAGGGATAGTGTAGATCAGTCGCAGGCGATGTGTAGCCGTGAGCCACGACGATTGCTGACTACTTTTCGGCTATTTTTAAATTTTACATGTACCCACCCGACAATTTACATGTACACAGCATAAACAATCAAAATAAACAACAACAAAGGCACAACAGTCGCTTGCACCTATCAACAATGCAATTAAACACCAACACACTTAAACAAAATTTTTTTCTCATTTATTTAGTTTTCTCTTTGTCTGGCTCTGGTTTAGAGAGAACAGGTGATACATTGGGAGAGAGATAGAATGCTTAATTCATTTACAACTCTGCTATTGCGCTTTTTTTTTGTAATGTTGCAACCACTCTTATGTCAAATAGAGGCCTTAATTTGTTTAAGCTGTGTAGCCATTTTATTATTTCTCAAGAACTGAAGACCTCAAGGTTTGTAGTCAAACGCGCTAACCATTCAGCCAACAGCACTATCACTGATCGTATTGAAAATTTTTAAATTAAATTATTCTTTTAAGAAAAGTAGTACAGGAAAAGCTAATTAATTGTGGCAAAACTAGTGCGGAAAATAAAAACATACTGTTTTCGAAAGCCGAAACACTCTGTCATCAGTGCTCGTGTATTTGTTTTTTGCACATTTTTGCTAGTTTCATTCACTTAAATACTCAAAAACTTTTTTATATGTACATTCTTAGAAGTTAGAAAATAATTTCCTTTTAGAAACATTTAAATACAGATTTGAAATAAGATTTTGTTTTAACACCCCAGCTTGTCTTCCTCACAACTTATAACAGTTTTCAATCTCTTTTTCTCTTTAACGATTTAAAAAGTGAATATAGTTCACTCTCTAATACTCATACATTAATTTCATTAATTATCCTTTTGCGCCACATGAAATTCTTCTCACTCATACTCTTACAAAAAGAAAAGAAAAATACTTTGCATGAGCTAAATAACATGTCTAATAATAGGAACAACAACATCAACAAAAAATACAACATGCAACACCAACAAAACAATGTCTTAAATATTTCAAACAAATAAACAACGCAAACACTTTCATACAATTATATATAGGATAAATTGAAACAACTACTACATGGACACACAGAAACTTATACAAACACACAGCTAGACAATTTTACAATAATATTCAATAACTTGGTCTAGGTCTGTTTGGAATAAATATATTTGTGCCCGTAGTTACTACATAAAGAAATACCAGAAAGAATGTATATGCAGACGTTAGAACGAGTAGTTTGCTGATGATGAGCGGTCGGTGGTGGTCTATACGAACTTTGCCTGAAACTTTCATAATGGCAAGACAGAAAGAAGAGAGAATGTGTGTTTGAATAAGGCGATTTTCTCTCCTTAGTTTATTTTCAAGGAAATGAATATTTTGCATGTTAAATGCAAAACTCATGGTCAATAATAAGAGGTGGCCACTACACACCACTTAACCGACACACATACAACAAAGGGAAAAATAAATGAAACTTTATAAAACCACCCACTTATGTTTTAAATAAAACATACTTAACATTACATAAAATACGTATACAGCTGTAAAATGATTCATATATTTATATAAATATATAAATTGGTATGTTTGGACACATAAATAAAATTTATATTTTTCACTTCATCTCTGCATTTTTGAATATGCATTTAAAAAAAATTTAATGCAACATATTATAAGGGTTTATGCCATAAACCTTGAATTCCTTTATAAATATATACGGGTGTTACACGAGGACTTTCTAGTTTGACTTTTTAAGTTTATGAACAAACAGGATATGGAGACGTTTAATGGGGATTCAACTCCAAAAGATATTTGTTCAATTCAAAGCATGTTTCTAATCAAATATAAAAGGTTGTAATTGGCCAATTGATTTTTTAGTGAAACTCTATTAGAGTTGCAAGTCGAAAAAACCCTTTTTATCCGGTTAAAAATCTTCGGTTAAACCCTGTATTAACTATTCTTAATAAAACAAGTAACAGGTGAAATTTCTGTTTAGTGTAAAATCTGGTATATAAAGGGTCCGCCAGATAGCTTTTTTTTTTGAAAATGCTATAAAAAAAGAACTACTGAATATTTTCTCAAATTTCTTTCTTTATTTGAAAGTACAATCCTTCCGGTTAATAATGAAAAATAATTTCATTCAAATGGCTGGCTCGGCTGGCCATGCAGTAGCCTACACGATCGGTCGAATTTTTAAGCACATTATCGATTGTGTGCAGCTGTATATCACCAATGGCTTCACGAATATTGTTCTTTAAAGCGTCAATTGTCTCTGGCTTGTCGGCGTAACACTTATCTTTGACGGCATCCCACAAATAATAATCCAACGGTGTCAAATCGCACCTCCGAGGTGGCCAAACGACATCAGCTCTGCGGCTGATAATGTGATCTTCAAAAACATGACGCAAAACATCGAGTGTAGATTCGGCTGTGTGGCACGTAGCGCCGCACAGTGTTGCGAAACCGGAATTTTTTGGAAATCATATTGCCTAAACTGTAATTTTAATTTTATCGATGAGAAACTTCTACAGATTGGTCAGAATGAAATCCCAAACAGAATGAGTGAAAAAAAATTTACACCGAAAAAAATTGTTGGGTCAAATTTTCAACAAAAGTCAAAAATAAAAAAAAATTTTCGAAAAATTTAAAAAAAAATTTATTTTAATTCTTCTTTTATTTCTGATAAATACCCTATGATTAGTTTTTAAAATAAATTATAGGGTGGTCCGAACAAGAATTATAAACGTCAAATTTTCATGATTTTTCGATATTTGTTGAAAAACTCTGAAAGTTTTATATAAAACGAAAATCTGTTTCATTTCTTATTTGAAAGGTGGCAATAAAAGCTTTAATTTGATACCGGTTTGAAGTCAATTGCTTCAGTTTTAAGAGATTTATGATCATTTTTGTGGAGTGCTAGAATAGATGTAGAATAAAAAAAAACTTTGAAGATACTAATTTATAACACAGGCATATTTTATTGCATTCTACAGAAAAATTACAAATTATCAGTCATCTACCAATAAGTTCATTGCTTCCTCTGATAATTCCAGGTGTTTCTTCTCCTTCAGTATTCTCCTACTTGTGATTGCGGGATCAGAATTGGCGAGCAGATAATGTAATATGTCTTCACAATTGTCTTTTCTTCATGTTTTCCTCGCACGGTAAAGCCTTGTGTTTCTGAAGTCCTTGTTTCCTGCTTCCAATGCTTCTTCTGATAGTTGGCCAATGGGGACCAAAAATGAACGAATTATTTCAGCTCCATGAATAAGAACCTTGTGGACAGTTGGTGGCATATAATGCCACGAATATTTCTTTACATAGAGACCAGCAGTTTCTGTTCCGTACTTCGAGAACTTATCGCAGTCTATCTTATCTATTTATCTTTTATGTTTGGAAATATTAAACTACTTTTCACTCCATGCTCATCATCGAGCAATTCCAAAACATCCTCCACGTTTCTAGTTTTACTCTGTTGCATCAACTCATGCAGTTCCTGATAGGAAATTTTAATGTATTCCATAATTCTTGACTGTCAAAATTATAATGGAAACCACAGTGAACTTCATTGCACTTTTATATGCATAGTGGAGAAAGATAACGAGGAGGAGATCATGAACTTATTGAACAAACAACACAAAAACATCGTATTCACAATGGAGAAACAAGAGAACAACAGCATTAACTATGGAATAAATACTGAGAGTGATATACTAAAATCGCTATAACTCCCAGGAGGGCAGGTATGGGCAGCTGATTTTTTCACAGTTCGTTGAAAACAAATTATGTAACATTTCTGTAGTGGTTTGGAACTGGGATTCTCTGGGACTTTTTAGATATTGCTTACCTAACCCAAATTTTAAGGAAAAATGGACCTTTAGTCGGGTTTTCGCTCTAAAAAAGGTGCATATGAAAATGTCTCAAACAACATTCCTTTTTTTTTACAGAAGATACTTGTCCGAAGGCAGATTTTTTTTCCGAATCAAAATATCTGTCACCAAAATCAAATGAGATCATTTTGAATACAGCCCTGAAATCCCCTCTTTTCGTGAAAATTTTGTATATTTGACTTCTAAAATCAATTAAAAATCAACGGGCCAACATAAAAATAAGCTTTATGTGTTTTTTGTTTACTTGGAATGTCTGTGACAAAATTGCATCATTAAAAACATTGAAAAAAATAATCGGAAAAAAGTTACTTTTCCACTAGCCGCAACACAGTGCGCCGTCCTGTTGATACCAAAGTTTGCCAATATCCTCCTCTTTAATTTTTGTGAACAAAAATTCGTTCAACATGACCCGATAACGATCGCCGTTGACTGTAACGGCCACTCCTTGCTCATTTTCGAAGAAGAATGGCCCAATTATGCCTCTGGACCACAATCCAAACAGTGACTCGTTTTGGGTGCGTCGGCTTTTCAATATATGCGTGCGTGTTTTCTGTGCCCCAAATGCGACAATTTTGCTTGTTTACATACCAGCCAAGATCAAAATGAGCTTCATCTGAAAAGATGATTTTTTTGGCAAAATCGGCATCTTCTGTAAGTCGATCGCAGGCCCACTTTTCAAAGTAATGTCGCAATATTTCCCAGCGTTGTTCAAGCGCATACACAACCATATTCGTTCAGTGGAAGGATAAAACTAATTATTTGTCAAATCAGACATGAGCTAAGTTTTACCATTCACGAAATAAGCACTAGTTGAAAAAAAAACGTTAGGTGGCGGACCCTTTATTTGGCGAAATCACAACCTGTTATATGTGTTGTAGATCGTAAAAAGGTAAAATTAATTTAACATTATGTGACTTTATTTTATTTTACCATAATATTTTTGTTTTTCTTTACTTCACTTTTAAATGATAAAATTTCTTTATGATATCAACTTTTTTAATTGCTTAGAACTTCTTTAAACCGAAAACAAAGAATTAGTAAATAAAAAAGTTATTTCAACAGTAATTCACTTTACATTTCCTTTGGTTTTTGCTTATATATCGCATAACGTATTCCGTGTTATTTAATTTTTTTCTATAACGCTTTGGAATCTGGGTATTATAGTTTTCTTCTTCTTTGAAACCAAAAAAATAATAAAAACATTGAAATCATATATTAGAACTTACCGCATCAATATCCATACAAATATATAAGTCACGAATTACAATTTTTTTCATGTTTCTTTTTATTCAAAATCAAATTTTATGCAAATTATCTAATAAAATTTAATTGTTTTTCTTTTTAAATTTGTTCTTTTAGAAAAATTTTTTGTTTATATTTAACAATACCCCAAATTTAAGGAATATATATTCAAGTAACGAATGATGAGTTCTTAGCAAATCGTTGGAGCTCATGCTACAAATATATCAATACACTTCAATTTCTTTTCAATTTCACTTGTGTTGCCCTGCACTTATTATTCATAGAGTTTTAATTAATTTATACGCCTCACGTTTTTATTAAATTATATGATAATAATATATAACATTAAAAAGAAAAGTAACGAATGACAAACAACTTGTAGACATAATATTGAGATAAAAAAACAACGCCTTTTTTGAGTTCGCTCCATTTTGTGGGAATGAGAAACATAACCGATATATTTACTTTTATTTGCAGTTATTTATTTTTGCATTTGTTTTCTGTTTTTGGAAGTAATGCAATGCGTAAAACTATATCTTAGCGGAGGCAAAACTATTTTCCCGAAATGAGAGTGATATATCATTTTGTAGGCACAAACGCATATGTTTAGACACATGTTTTTTTTTTAATTAGCAACAATATTTATATGCAACACATACTAATTGATATGAATTTAACCATTAATTTCTTGCTTTAAGGTCAAAATTTTATGCGCGTTGTTGTCAAAAATTCGCATGGAAGCGTTCATGGAAAAATTTTGCAAAAGGAGTACTGTATTCATTAAAAAAATATATATATACATATGAAATGTTTCAGCATCATTTTAAGTCAACATGCGAGATAATAGGTATGTTTGAGTACTTTTCCAGTAATGTATATCCAGTAACTTTTGGATAAATAGTAAGAAATCCTTTATATTTAAAAGTAAACGAACACAATCCAGTCAAATTCAGTAATAATTTGTACAAAATATTACAAATTATCAAATACTCAAACACAGCTAATATGAGCAGCTCCTTTTTCGCGTTAAAGTTTCAAGAACAGATGAATTGCTAAAACAGTTTGTTTACTAACGTCTAGCATACTTTCAAGGAATAAAAGTTATGCAAGGTCGCGGTATACGTAACATTGGTTAAATGTCAAATTTTTTGTATGAAAAAATCAATGTTGCTCAATATTTTTCACAAATTTGAGCAGAGTACTTGGCTTTATCATTAAATATTTCATACTTGCAATGTTGTAAATTTTTTCGTACAAAAGTAAAACCAACAACAATAAATATATGTAGAAGTAATCCTGATTTTTGTGACTAATCAAGATTTGACAGATCGCTGTACATTATCGCTGTACTGGTGTGTAGGTTACCTGTATTTTTCGAAAACCTTTTTCAACCTTTACATTCATACCCGTCGGTTTGGGTATGAATGTAAAGGTTGTGCCTACTCCTCTTTGTTCCTACTCCTCTTTCTATAAGCATACCGAATACATTAACTTTATGGGGAAGCATGTGAATGTTATAGAAATTACAAATGGAATGACAAGCTTATATCCAACTTGTGAAGGATTTAAAAAACCTTTCAACTTACATTTAGTTTATAGAAACACATATGACTTGCATAACTTGTAGTATAGTTTAAGTGCCGAGTGTATATTTATTCTTATTACAACCATCCCCATAGTATGAACTTTCCATTTTAATTTCTCTTTATAAATTTTTATTCTTTAAAGTATTCATCAGCAAGGCCATGGCCGGTTTTATTTCAAAAGTATTGGTAAAACTTCATTGCACATATGTTATACAAATTGGTATTTGTTACAATATTTTTCTTCCACACATACTTGAATGAAATGTCCCTAAACTATTCTCAAAATAAATAAAATTAATGAAGTTGCTTAGAGAGAAATTAAGGATTTTAAACAATGAAAAAATATAAAAACTTTTACCAAAATAGTTTGCATTAGTTTTTTTTTTCAAATAAAATCGCATAGCGACCATCCTACCAAAATAGGAGCATTTATTTAAGCAAAAAATGCGCTCCATCTTGAACCTTCTGCATATCTCAGCATTATAAACTCTCTTGGATCCGTTTAGGTCTATTTGACCTAAAATAAAAGAATGCCTGGGTCAAATTGATCAACCAAGCAATATATAAAATTGGTCAAGTAAACAGTATATATAAAATTTCATCACTCTGATTCGAAGGCTACACAAAGGTTACGATCTGCAATTTTTCAAATTCAAAATTAGCCATTTCAAAATATGGACAGCAATATAACAGTTTATAAAAACTACCAAAATTTCTTAATGTATCAAATGCAAATGCTACATTATTATCAAAAATCCAAAAAAAAAAAACTCTGAATAGAAAAATAAAAACTCTATCAGAAAACAATAACAAAAATATTCCTTAAAAATTTACAACAATACATTTTAAGAATTTAGTCAGGCACTCACAAGATAAATGAACCCAACATAGATCATTCCCACATCTGAAAATTAAAGTTTCGAAATTACTACGAATGTATTTATACTCGTAGTAGAACATGTACTGCATTTTAAAATTCTTCTTTAATTTTTGACTAAAACTACAATGAAGAAGTGATATGCAGCTGGCAGTGCATAAAGTTAACTTTATAATGCTCTTTCCATCCTTACACACTCTCACCCTTAAGTACGAGTATAAGTAAAATAGTCCTATTATTTTGTATTGAGTAAAAACAAAATTAGGCTCAGATAAATTCTAGGAAAAAAGTTACCATACATCGGCATAAAGTGCATACATTGTTATGTACATGTGTGGGTGTGTGTGTGTGTGTGTGTATGTAGGTTTAATATCAGCCCAAGTTTTTGTTCTTTCCCAGTTGGCCACGTCTTTAAGACATCATCTATGACGGGTGCACGACAATGTTAAATCCTCGACGACAAATGTAGGACAGCCGGAACAAATCATCAAGGAAGTTTTCGAACAAGTGTCGCAAAAATCATGTACGATTGAATGAGCGACAATGTTGCTCAGATTGTCGTTCACATATTACTAGTGTGAATACGTAGGCGACATTGCCGTCTTTTTTATCGTCGCCTGTCTTGTAGTCAATGATTAAAAAAGCGACAATATCGCCTATTATGATTTCAATAATTATGTAGGCTACAATGTCGTTTATCTTGTCGCCAACGATTACATAGCGACAATGTCGCCTATTTAGTCATAGAACAAACTTTAATTAATACCTTTAACACACAAATTTAACTTTTTGCTTACCTGTTTGTTTCCGTTTCATTTAAATTGTTGACTGACTTGGCTGAGACTCGAGCCGAGGCTGCATGTCTATGAGTTTTCGCGCTAACACCCTGCTACTGCACCACCTAGAAGAACATCGACAACAAAAGGCCAAGATAGTCATTTGCTTGATTGGAGGCAAAATGTAAGACATTGTAACTCATACTGTCCTGAACAAAGTTGGACTGAGGACAATAATTAAGACATAGTGCGTCATCTTGCTCTCCACAATAGTACAGAAGACAAAATGTAAAACATTGTCGCCCATATTGTAATCAACAGAGATAAATTGAGGATAGCAATTAAGACATTGAGAACAAAACGAAAGACATAGTCGTCAAAAGTGTTTAATAGAGGACAACATGCAAGAATTTGTCGCTAACATTGTCGTGAACGAGTATTCAATTAAATTGTCGATTAGAAAGTCTAATCGTGAAAGAATCATAGATGACAATGTCGTACAAGGCAGTCTTGACAATTAATTAATTAATTTGAACATTGCATGACTTCTTAGTATTGGAGATGCATAAAATTAAAACTTTTTTGCGGGTTATATGTTTTAAAGGAATCAAAAAATTATCGAAAACTATAAGTTATTTTTGTTGTTGACTTAAAAGATGTTAAGCAGAAAGTTAATTAGACATTAGCACATATTGAAAATTGTAGGGGATTTTTTTGTTCAAGATAGCTTAAATTCATTGGTTTTGTATCTGTTTTTAAGGGAAGAAAGTAAATGACATGGCAAACGTGGACCCAGTTTTTTCACACAAACAGCACAGCACGCCCATTAATAAAATTTGCAATTGAGCACAACAAAAATAAAACAATTTGTATTTATATTATTTTTTATTCAACAGCACAGTTCCAGCATATTAAGAAACAGTAAACACATTAATTACCCTGATCTGAGAAGATAATATGCCTTAAATGCAAATATGTGGAATATAAAGTGTTTAGTGGTGGCTTCAACTAAAATCCGATTTCAGTTTTTTTTGCTATCACGATCATATTTTTTTTAATGGGCCCTACTAATATACGAGTTACATCAGCATATTTCACCAAAACGCGAAAACGGTATGCCCAATTTCGATCAACAAAACACCAAAATATGCCAAACAAATTTACCTTAAAATTTTCTAAATAAAGTTTTTTCGGAGTTATTCACAAATTAATATCGGAAAAAATATTTTTAATGCAAAATAAAAAAAAGGAATATTAAAAACTCATAGGAACTTTAAAACTATCGAAACTTTACTTTTTAGTTATTGTTCTTAAGTGCAAGTGTCTTACGAATCAAATAATCTATATAACATGAAAAGCGCTGGATAAACGTTGAACTTATTATCAATTAAGTGAATACACCCAGAAACTGTTACGCCTACTTTTAATATTTTTGCAATTTTTATAATTTCGTTAAATTCAAATTTTTAAGCATTCATTTAAGAAATACGTCGTAGTTACTAAAAAACACCAACTGAAATTAAAAATATTAGAGGAATATTACGGAGAAATAAAACCTTCCTGCCCCATTTTTAATCAATTGCAACAACATGCATATTAGAAAATTTGATTGCAAACCACAATGCTACAATTTTCACAACTGTCTATGTTGCACAATCTCTCGTTTGCATACTTACTGAAAAATATCACATGCACATACCAAGAAATTGAAAGTAAGAGAACATGAATAACGTTGAAAACTTCTTCAATATTAGTTAAACACAGTGGAAAGATTGAAAGAAAACATTGAACAAAAATTTGGCATTTGTTCAAATGAAAACTAATATTTCGATTCCTTATTTGGCTTCTAGGATATAAAGTCTTTTATTTGTATTGGGTAGCAACAAAAGATGTAATAAATGATCTTTATAGAAGATTTTTTTTTTACTACAGTCCTTTTAAAAACCGTATTTATCAGTAACTAGACTCATTTTTTCAAACCTTTTTTTTCCAATAAAGCGTTTTTATTTCAAATATTTCAGCACAATTTCCTTGGTAAATTCCAACAAAAGTTTAATACATATAATTAATAGGATACATCTTTTTTGCACTGCAGTTTATAATCACATCAAACGGCCGATTTTGACAAAACTTACACCATTTTAAGGATATTTATTGACAGATGCTCACAATCTATAAAATCTAAAAATATTTTTATGACTAACATAATTCCTTGTGATAAAATTTTAATGAAAATCTTTGCGTTTACTTTACCGTGTCACTGTACTTGAAAACTCTCTCAGCAATACACTTGCAAAATATTTTTGGATAACAATGACTTAGAGTTAAATGAATAACCTAAACTTACAAGTGTGTTTGTAGAATATATTTTCGCTTTTGCACATATAATGACAATTCAACACTTTTTCTCTTCTTTGATTGGTGTTGTTGTAGGAAAGATATAAGACTAAAAGAAAAGAGAGTTCAATAAATTAAATTAGATGATTTTTAGTTGTTTTGTTATTGTTGGGAAATTTACTTTGTATGCTTAGTTAATTATAGTTGCATTATATATTGTATTTCCGTTTTTTTGAGAGATTTTTTACGTCGTTCGGTTAATTTTTCTATAAACCTTATAAAATTATTTATATAGAAGAGCGGCGATTGTGTCGTCGTTTTTTAAACACATACATACATGCCTATTCTGTAAATCGAGTCGATTTAAAAACGCTCGATTTAGAAAAATTAGATCCACTAATAGCGAAATTTTTTCAGACGTTTTTGTACTTTTCTATTTTTTAGAGCTTCAAATATCATACCTGAAATTAATTTACTATATGTATATGATTTATGATACCTCAATGGGGGCATTATTTATTTTTGGAAAACGAGAAATTTACTCGGAGACGACTTACAGAACATGGCCGATAGTCTCGGTTCAAAATATAAAAGTTTTCTCTCAGAAAGGTTTAGTATGTGAGTGAGGAATGTTATAGGGTACACTCTTTCATGTTCTCTGAAATTTTCTTTTGATTTGTAATTCGTAATGGTCGTCAACCTGATGTTGGATGCAGCTTAATTTCACATTTTCTTTTAGTTTTCATTAAAAAATTCCTTTGTGTAGACATGAATGAAAAGTTAAAAGAGAATTAGAGACAATTTCAGAAAGAAAACTTTGATTAAGTTTAACAATTATTTAACAGCTGCCCCACTGTGTATAGTATTTTCCAGAAAAGCTTAAAGGGATCTCGTTTTGTCCTTTTCATTGCTTTACAAACAGAAATATGTACATTGAACACGTACTGGACAATAACAAAAATTACAAGAAACATAAACAACAACTAATTTCACTTAAATATAAAGAACAAGAATACAAACACAGACTCACACACACACACGCACACACATAAAGAATACCAAAATAAACGAGCAAAATGCTGATTTCGTGAGTGAATGAATGTAAGAAGAAAAGTGTGTTGCCAGTTTTTAGGGGGCGATGATTTTAATGCATAATGAATGCGACTCTACAACGGCAAAAGCAAAAACAAAAACAAAGTATGGATAATTTTTCGTTCAATATATAAGTACATTTAAGTATAGTACTGTTTATATGAATTTGATAATGTGTGTATGTGTGCTATGAATTATAAGGTTTAGTGAACTCCTCATAGACATACACCAAACAATCTCTTATATCCAGGCATATGTAAGTGTATGAGACTGAGAAAGTTTTGCTGAACAAACTTAGTTAATGAAACTCCTTTTGCATTATGGAACACAGTCTTTGGCCTAAAGACGTGTGGGTAAGGTGCTATAAAATGCTAGAAAGGCTAGTCATTATGTGTGCACATACATTTGTAATAAAACTGGCCTTTAATGAGCTTAAACTTCTTAACAAAAACCTCTCAGCAAGTAAGTAATAAAAATAATATAAAAAAGCAAAAAAAAACACAAAAACATATACCAAATATAGCCAGAAACAAACGGAATTATATATCAGTTATAAGACCTCAGGTTATGTACTCTGTATAGCTGGAGTAAGAGAAACAACTGAAGCCGGGTGGGAAGAGATAAACATCTAGATGGTTTATAAGGTTTGGTTTTGTGTATATTTGTGTGTTGTTATTGCTTAAGTAGTGCAAGTAGAGAACTGTTATAATTAATTTTGCTTATTGCATGCAAATGAGTATCTTCATGTGTGTTTGCTTGAGAATGTGTGAGTGAGAAAAGTATGCACGATAATGTTCTGCATATTTAGAGTGTGTTTGTTAGCAAAGTGTAAAACTTAGGGAATGAGTATATTTATTAATGCATTTATGTATGCATTTGTAGATGTTAACATGTGCTAACGTTAGCAGCAAACAATGTTAGCAAAAACAAAAAAAGCCAACACCAAAACAGAAATTATGAACAAACGTCAACTACAGGACATGTTACAGGACATCATGTACCCATAAACACCCACATGAAACAGATTTACATGCTCATATGTATATACACAGTCCTCTCACTTTATTTATTTATCAAATATTCCCTCCCTATCACTTCTTGATTTACCCCTTATGCCGACCTAGGGCGTTGAAAGACGTATGAGACATCTCCATATGTTACTGTTATTGTTGTTGCTTGTAGTAAATGTAAATGAATGGATAGAAGTTTTTCTTAGACATGAACATACATTTACACTTGCAGTATTATTACTAGTCAACGCATTTGGTCAAGTATGTAGGACTCTGACATGTTAAAATTATGATTGCAGACAACGATTTTGGTCAAAATATGTTTTGTAGACAAATATATTTCTTTAAAGTAGTGAATAAATTTATGTGTTTTAAGTTGCTTAAGTTTTAAAAGCAAGAAAAGTGCGAAATTTAGGATATAAATATTGTTGGCTTAGTTTAAAAACTAAAGGAGATTTTGAGACAAAAAATTAAAAAAAAGTGATTTGTTTGATTTGAAAGAGAACAAAATTGCACTTTGGAATTTTAATCCAACAACTAGCCGGAAATTAATTGTGCTTCAACTTATTAATTAATGCAAAAGAATTTAATTTATAAATGCAATTTTTCAATTCACAACTGCATGTAGGTGTTGTAGATTGAACAAATGTTGCTGGTAATTTCCAAATAAAAAATGTTTCTAAGCAAATGTTTATATGGAAATTAACATCAACATATATGAGATTGATGATATTTGATTAGCAATATGTTCAAAAAATTACCCAGAATTCAGGAGACAAATTAGGGCATTCAATGTAAAATGAAATTTATAATTGAGAGGGGTATAGGTGAATTTAACTCCCCCGAAAATTAATGGCAGATGTAAACTTTTTTTACCGTGTAATTTTTCAGTAATTTTCTTCAAACGAAATTTTTATACATATTTGGCATACTGATTGCTCTGCTATATCTTGTTCCTTTTTCTTTGTAGTCTACTCAGTACAATGTATAACTGACATGGCGGAAGGTTGCGAAGAAACTGAGAGTAATAATAGTAATCGTAACGCTGATAACGCCCCAACAATGTTGGGCACCGTACTGCCATGCGAAGCTGCCATAACCGCCTCATTGGGTGTATCCGGTGGTGGTGTTATGAAACGTGAATATATCGATGCTACCAGTGTTTTGGGTGCCCATCTTACAGCAAGTGTCACTCTAGCCAGTCCCACTCACTCGATGGCCTCACCTTCAACCATAAGCACAACAACGGGATCAAATCATATAACAACCTCCTCGACTCACCAGAGACATGCACCAACACCAAATAAAACTAATACCAATTCCTTAGGTCCCTTAGTTTGCTCTACCACCTCCATACTCTCCTCATCGTCATCATCATCTTCATCCTCTTCGACTTCGTCAAACTCATCGTTGTCATCATCGACTTCTCTGAATTCATCGACAACGGCTTCATCATCAACTACAGCGGCCATAGCAAATAATTCGAATACAAATAAATCGCCTTCTACGTCACCATATTCCAGTGCTGCCATAGCCTCATTAAGCGGTATTTCGCCGCATTCTCCGGGGCTTGCTACCTCAGGCCATAACAGTAATGGCAGTTGTGGCGTAGCGTCTACAAATGTTACAATAACGGCAGCCACAGCTACAGCACCACCAGTGGGATCTGCAGCAGTCACACCAACATCTACACCAGCACCAGCAGTAACGACAAATAGCTGTGCTTCACCCACTCAAGTGGCAGTGGCGTTGAATATCAAAACAGAAGCGGTAAGTAAACAAGATCAATAGACTAAATTATATAAAATTAAAGAAATTAATGATATCAACTTTTAAAATTAAAAAACAAAATATCCCAATTTTCCCCCCGTCTTATTTATCAAAAAATGGTTGACTTAGGAAGCAAAATATAAATCTTAAGCCAACAAAATTGGTGGCATTGTTTGAACTCTATTGTTTTATTCATTTTTATCGTCACGCTTTAAGCCATTTTACAAATCGCTTTTTTATATTTTCAATTTAATCATTTAATGTCATCAGTTATAGCTTTAACAAGTCAACTGTCTTTCTATTTACTAACTTACTTACTTACTGGCTGACTACAACGAGTACCACTACTACTTTAACTTCTGCTGTTATTCCACAAAATCCAACTGACGGATTCCGTGACATCACTTTGAAATAACAGACTAACACAACAAATTGCAATAAAAAAAAAATACTTAGAGACAAATTATAAGGGGTACCAAAAAATATTAGCCTCTTCAAATTTTAAAAGCCCTCAAACATGAAGCTAATGTTAATATAAAGAATACTACTCCTATCAACATGTTTATAGCAATTCACTAGAAAATTGTGCATTTCACGCAACATTCGGTAACTATTTACTCGTTAAATTGGTAATACTTTTCATATATTTTGTAGTTGTAAAATTTATTTTAAAAATTTCTTACAACAAAATGTATAGAGAATTTTACCAATTTAACGAGTAAACAATTACCGAATGTTGTGTGCACTCCACCAATATCATACAAAATATTTATAACTGCAATTTTGAATTAATTTCACATTAATTTTATACGAGGGATATGAGTAAATATGTAAGTAAATACATCTGTAGACCTTGTATGACTGCTTGATACTATTTAATTTTAACATCGCAAATCTTTCCTTACACCTAATATATGCATTTGGAAAATGTATAAGAGCACAACAGAAAAAAGTGGAAAAGAACTTTACGATTTCCAAAGTAAATTTGGTGATATATTTCGTTTTGTATACAAAATTGTTCGCTGTTGTTTATAGCCAAAGATTAGCTAAGGGTATTAAGATATTTAAGATATCTTGTTTACGGTTGACAGTTAAAGGAAATCATGGTTAAGGTAATGTGTCACCACATTTAGCTGACATTTTATTGTGGATTTCGTTTTATTCCCCTACTTTACAAATATATAGATGATCATGCGATAAACTTGACATTGAGATGGTAAAAGGAGTACCTTTTTTTGTTCGTTTAAATAATGGGAGTATTTCTAGCTATTTTGGCAAACTATGTAATCATTTGCAGCATGTTGCTAATAGTTTAAAGTGTTGTTTATTTATTTTATTAACAATTGTTAGCACAAAGTGTTAAAAACGCTAAGCCACAGTATTTTTCTAACTAAAGCCTGGTACTCTGCTGAACATATCATAGAAGGTGATGTCAATCTCTATATGAAACACATTAATGTGAAATAACTATAAAATATTGTTGCGGAAATTAAGCTCTTCTTATATATTTGTATAGAAGATAACAGCACCAGTTGTACAAACTACAACTTGTACAATGGGTTGTGAATTGGAGCAAATGTTTTTCTTTTTTGTTCGTTTTTTTTTCAAATCTCATTATTCTTAAATTTGTTTAAGCTGTACTTGTTTCAGGTACACATATAAAAAATAATAATGTTGCACAGCTACATGTAGCTAATATATCTTAGGTGTTTTTTAATACTTTTCCAGTAGTAATTATGCTGTAACTGTTGAATAAATATTAAAAAAAGAAATGTTCGTATGTTAATGCAAATGAACGCACTCCAGTACAATTTATTTTAGGGGGAGTTAAATCTCACATAACACTGATTATGTGAGTGACATTGTCGCCTATTTTGTCGGCAATGACTATATAAGTGACAATGTCGTTTGTCTTCTCGTCAATGATTAAATATGCGACAGTGTCGTCAACGATTACATAGTGACAATGTCACCTACTTAATTATTTAATATTTTTACTTACTTGTTTTTTCCCTGTTTCATTTAAATTATTGACTGACTTAGCTAATATTCGAACTGAGGCTGCATGTTTATAAATTTTCGCGCTTAACATCTTGCTGCTGCACGACCTAAAACATCGACAACGAGAGGCCAATATGTTCACTTGCTTGATTGAAGATAAAATGTAAGACATTGTCACTCTTATTGTCCTCAACAAGGTTGGATTGAGGACAGCAATTAAGACATTGTTGCCCATCTTGTCCTACAACAATTTTAATGGAAACAAATTTTAAGACATTGTCGCTTATATTGTCCTCAACAAATTTGGATTGAGGACAACAATTAAGACATTGTCACTCATCTTGTCCTCCACAATGTTAATGGAGACAAAATGTAAGACACTGTCGCTCATATTTTCCTCGACAAAGTTAGATTGAGGACAAAACGAAGGACAGTGTCGCTCATATTGTCGTTAAAAGTGTTTACTAGAGGACAACTGGCGGGAGTTTGTCGCTCAGATTGTCCTGAACGACGATTTCCTTTCAATTGTCGATTAGAAAAATATTCGACAGAGTACCATTCATACAAGAATCGTAGATGACAAGATGTCGTGCAAGGCTTATTTCTCATTTCTCTCGATGACCAGCACTGAGTTAGAGGGTTAACGTTTTCTCCAAATCTATTTGTAGTGGTGTCTTATATAAAAGTGCTGAACATATTTTATATCTTCCCAGTTGGCAACGTCTTTAAGACATCATCAATGACGGGTGCACGACAATGTTAAATCCTCAACGGCAAATGTCGGACAGCCGGAACAAATCATTGATAAACTTTTCGAACAAGTGTCGCGAAAATCGTGCAGGATTTAATGAGCGACAATGTCGCTCAGATTTTCGATTACATAACACAAGATGATTCCGTGGGCGACATTGTCGCCTATGTTGTCGTCAATGATTATATAAACAAAAAGTCGCCTATTATGTCGTCAATGGTTACATAGGCTACAATGTCGTTTACCATGTCGTTAACTAATACATAGCGACAATGTCACCTACTTACACTTTAAAACATTACTTCAAATTTACGATCATATATTGTCTAAATTTGTGTTGAAAATTTCTCCTTGTCTAAAATTACATCGATTTTGTAGTTTTTTTATTAAAGAAAAATTTTTCAAATAAAATATATGTAGTCCAAGTGGAGAAAATGTAACATAAAGTATAATACGGCTATGGCTGAATGGTAGATACGTCAAACTATCAGTCAGGAGGTTGCGGTTCAAACCTGCACGTAGCCAATCGCTTCTTTTTACTAAAAACATTTTGTTCAAAAATAATGCGTGTGTAATTTTAGGTCGATAATAATCTGTAAAGTGTTGCCGACTATTATCCACCTAATTTTCAGAAAAGTGTTTTATAGTGTAATTATTGGATATTTTTGCTTATCGGTTTTTCCATTTCATTTAAATTATTGACTGACTTAGCTAATATTCGAACTGAGGCAGCATGTTTATAAGTTTTCGCGCTTACCATCTTGCTGCTGCACGACCTAAAACATCGGCAACAAGATAAAATGTAACCCATTGTCGCTCTTATCGTCCTCAACAAGGTTGGATTGAGGACAGCAATTAAGACATTGTTGCCCATTTTGTCCTGCAACAATTTTAATGGAAACAAAATATAAGACATTGTCGCTTATATTGTCCTAACAAATTTGGATTGAGACATTGTCACTCATCTTGTCCTCCACAATGTTAATGGGGACAAACTGTAAGACATTGTCGCTCACATTGTCCTCAACAAAGCTGGATTGAGGACAACTTGCAGCAATTTGTCGCTCAGATTATCGTGAACGACGATTTCCTTCACAATGTCGAGTAGGAAACCAATCCACAGAGGACAGTTCGTGCAAGAATTGTAGATGACAATGTCGTGCAAGGCAATCTGGCTAACTGGGTTATTAAACGTAAGGTTTACAAGATTTCATATGGCGAGTATAATTGTGAGTAAGTATGAAATTAGTCCTTAAACTCATTTTAAATTTTTACTGATTTCTGGCGTTCAATTTGAGTGTTGAGCTTTTGTGTCTTTGAAAACTTATAGTCATTAATATTATTGCTATAATTTTTTGACCAGTATTTTTAAAGAGCATTTAGGCTGCTATAAAGAAAGGAATAAAAAGGCCCTTACTGCTGAGCATAACTGTAGAGCTTACAAGATTTCATAGCCCGCGTCACTATAATTATGCATTAAGACCAATGAAACAATTTCATTAGATTTTTTCATTAATTCCATGACAATTTCACAAATCCAATTACAATTTCACAAAGGATTTGTGAAACTGTTATTGGATTAATGAAAAAATATAATAAAATTGTTTCAACCAATGAAATTCTTTCACAGTATTCGTGAACTTTTCATTGGATTTGCGTAATTGTCATTGGATTAATGAAAAAATTTAATGAAATTGTTTCATTAATTTTATGAAGCAAAATTATTTTTGACAATGAAGAAAAATGAAAGTGATTTATTTCTCGTATTCAATTTTCACGAAAAAGTTGTATATGAGTGATTCCACGTAAAATGACCCTATGCAAGGAAAAAATAATTTTCTCATTTTTAATAAAAATCTCTTAATTGATGTTTTTTAGAGAATGACAACTATAGAAAAAATAAAAATATATACTATTTAATATTTTTTAATCAATTTTGAGGCACTTTTAAATGATCATTTTGCTTTGCCTCTTTGTATGTTTAATATTTATTTCAGATTTTCTTTTATTCCCTTTCTCATTATTAATAAAAACCAATATCTCTGAAAATAATATACTTTTTTTGCTTTTTATTGAATCTAAAAATTTTCGGAGTATTCTACTGTCTATAATACAACGGATAGCAAATAATTTAATGTCTTATTATTTTCTTATGAGATTATCTTTATATTATTTATGTTGATTAAATCAATAAAAAGTTTTATTTCTTTGAATTTTTTAAATTTTCGTACTAGGTCACACCCGTCGGTCACACCCTGCTCATATTAAAAATTGTTTTTTTTATAAGAAAAATAATTTTTTGTCAAACAGTTAATACATAATACAATTAAAAACACTTTGAACAGATATCTATACCAAAATCAATGTGTAATAGTCAAATTTTTACAGAATTTATACTGAAAACCATAATTTTTTAAAACCAAGATTTGTAGGTCACACCCATCGCAGCTTTCTGACGACCATTCTGAGCAGAAATCGTGTTCTATCAGTGTCTACCCGTTACTCAACGAATTTAAGCTTAATGTCCTTGCGAGCTGCAACGTTTTTTTAAGTAAAAAATTGTATTTCTTGATTTATAACAAAACATGTGTGTAAAATTGTCACACCCGGCTATATGGAACTACTCATATATAAGAATTAAAATCACATTCAACAGAGCCAACTGACAAGTGGTGATAAGCAAACTACACGTGAGCGAGCACTGACGATGGAAGTGTAGTGGCTTCCGAAAGTGGCGCTTCTCTGTTCTGCTGTGTACGTTGTTCTTTGGAATATTAATCATGCCCAATTCTTTCTGAATTAAACATTACGCACCTTAGCTGAATAATCAATTTGGATTCAGAAGCAAAGACGTTCGAAATAATCATATTTAAAAAAAATTTTTTTTGTTTGTATGCGCAAAAGCTGGAGAAATTTATCTCCTCTAAAATGAATGTCAGAAGTAAACTTTTAAAACGCCGATACTTGTATACATTTGTTGGGTGCCATCTACCGTAATTAGTCGCTAGTACGTTGTTATCACAAAAAAAATTATTGTGTTGTATAGTGATATAAGGTACTTAAACAGAACTATTTATTAGAGATATATTAGTGACATGCTTAAGACAATTGTTTTCTTTCATAAACTTTTGCGACAATAATATAGTGACAAATATACATACATATGTACTGAAGAACTATATTTAAAAAAAACAAACCGCTTTTTTAGAGCTCGTAGAATGCATAGTAAGATCTTAAACAATTGACCTTACATGTCACCAAGATATCTTGTGATTTTTGTTTATCCGCTTGGCAACATTTTCTTAAACTTCTTCTATTATTTTTGCTGATTTTCTAGCTACTTTTTTGCTTGCAACTGAAAAGAGGTCGATAGTCTTGAACGAGTGGTGGCTTGAATCAGTAGTATTTTCCATTATTTTTAGAAACAATAAATAAGAAAAACAAAGAAACTTCAATTTAACATAAATCATGTCAATGCGATTTCAACTCTATAGACATTGTTGCAAAATATTTAACTGCTGCATTTTGCAAGTTGCTATTTTCGTTCTTAATAATTTATTACAAAATCTTGGTAATTATAATGTGTATTTAATTAACAAAAACAATAACAACAGCAGCTGGCAAATATATTGCATATACAGATAGATACACATTACAATAAAATATATTAATGAAAAACTCAACAAACAATAACAGCAATTGCCATTGTAGTCATTAATGTTAGTGTCATTGTTGTTATTGCTGCTTCTGTTGCTGCTGCTGTTGCTAATATTTAATGAACATTTAATTAAAATAATTATATTGAGAATTCAATACAAAAAACAAACATGTTTAAATGTTGCTTTGCAAATTACAACGAAAAATAAAATGAATTTTTCATTTGTTAATAAAATTTCAGTAATTAAAAAAAGGCAGTGGCGAATAAAACACATATGACTTTTAAGGTTTACGATATGATATGGCATAAAATGGCTTAAACCCATAATCAAGGGCATTACTCTTGCTGTAATTTATCTACGTGTTTGGCCAATTGAATATAAACTTTAAACACGCCTCTTTTATTTTACAATATTCTGAGTATTACAAATGTTTCCCCCTCCGGGGTATTTTTACAAAGAATTTTATGACCAACAAAATATTCTGGTTCTTAGGATTGTATCTTTAAATCTGTAGATTGTTGGTGTGTGTGTGTGTGTATGTATTTACGTGTATCGTATTAATGATTTGTTGCTTTAATAGCTGGAAAATTAGTTTACTTAAATATATCATTTTCTAGTGACTATTGAGCGTTTGCAACTTTATGCCCCGTAGTTTTTTTCTCTTGTATGCTGTTATTATTTGCCATTAGAAATAAATGCAACCCAAATATTTCAATATTTGTTTAATTTTTTTAGCTGGGTATGTGTCTGTTTAATAAAAGTTTCGGCATTTTGACACAGTCATAAATTTTAAATGGAAAAATATGCCTTGACAATTTAAAAGCTTGTTAAAATAGAACGTCAGAGTTTTTTTCATGTGAACTACATATAATTAATTTATGTACTTCTTGAAAATCCTTTTACTTAATATTAACGAATAATAATTATTGTAATTTTAATAATATTTTGCTATATTTTTCTATAAAACCGTCACAAAGCTAAATATAGTTTCATTATTTTAAGTGACCCAATGGTTTTTATAATATCTGCCATGTTTAATAACTTTCTAGCGCTAATTTTAGCAACATATTTCCTTTGAAAATAAGATATCAAAGATGTTGAACAATGCATATTACTACATCCTTCTTTAAAGCAAATCCTTAATTAATTCGAAGAAGCGTTGGAGCAGTAATATTTTAAAATGTATAAATATTATTTGTAGTTAAACAAAGCTAAGGCAACATATTTCACCATTTCGTCATGTTTCAGCGCCATGTTGCAAAAGGGCTGGTCCGATAGCTTAGAAGCTTTTATATCGAGCCATGTTTCAGTTGGAAGCTACGGTGCCACAGACAAACAGATTCAGGAGTAAGCAGCTAGAAAAGAGGTGATAGGCTTTAAACGGTTGGACAGACTTTCTCAAACATAGCTAAGAACACTCTCGATCTAGTCACCTTTCAAACAAAGAAAACTAAATACAAATTGGTCCAGCTATTTAGATTCTACGAGGGAACAAACAGACACAGAGATACACATATACGCACTACAAACTTTAACCTCCTGCTTTTTTGGTCGGGAGATAACTATGCGTAGTGTTACAAAGTTAGTACCAAATTGTGATAATAGTTGCTTTAATGTTTAAAAAATCGCTCTACAAAATATACAAATTTTTTTTAGTTATTAGCGTATAAATTTCCATGCCATTTTATTAATAGGACTTAAGAAACAGTTCGTTATAAGTGAAATAAGTGAAAATTCGCTATTACAGGAGTTTCTTGTACGCGTACACATTTTAATGAAATATTAAAGCAAAACTGTTGGGACCTTAGAAGCTGTTCGTTGTACGCGATAATTCGTTAAAACCTTTGTTCCTTATATCCGAACTTCACAGTATATATATACATAATTGCTCAATTCACAACCTGTTGTAAGTGTTGTAGATCGTAAAAATGTTGTTAGTAATTTTTACATAAACATGTTTCTAAGCAAATGTTTATTGGGTAAATACCAACAACATTTATCTGATCTGCAACACATACAACAGGTTGTGAATTGCCCAAATATTAACAAGCTCTTAGATGTATGCCAAATAATATGTTTCACTTGGAAGTTCCCGCCAAAGAGCCTTTTTTAAATTGCAAATTGTCTATGTCTCTACCACCTATTCCACCACCTATAGCTCCTTCCCTGAGAAACAATTGGACCAGTTTGGACCCCAGTTTATTATTGTGTTGCCCAAGTGCTTTCTATGAGTGTATAGCACAACCACGCAGGTCTTCTACAAGTGTCCCTTTTATCGACTTATTATTGTAAATTGCAAATTTTGCATGTCTCTTTAAGATTCTACGCCCTATAGCACCTTCCCTGAGAAACAATTGAACACACCGATTCTACATTTTCTATGCCTCTGTCAAATTCCACCCCATATAGCTCCTTCCCCAAGAAACAATTTGGCCATTCTAAAAGAAGTTTTGCGAAATAGTATATTTTACTTGGAAGTTCCAAAATTAATCCTTGAAGTATGCTACAATGTTTAACGTTTGGAAAAAACAGCTATTTGTTGTTAATTGCACGCGAAACAAATGCCGCTCATGTTATTTCGCAAGAAGACTTAAAATGTTGCAGATACATTTCATATGTTTTTCTTAAAACAGAGTCCATCAACAATTCAAAACAACATATTTGATAAGTATTTGAACAGAAGTCCGCTTGAAACTTTGAACAGGCTTTAACATCAAATATTGCACATAGATTTCATGTGATTTTCACAAAATAAACCGAGTACTACTTTAGTGATTTATTTATTTATTGTTGAGCAGAGTACCAGGCTCTAAGAAACAATTTTTTATAAAATGTTTATCATTGAACTAAATTCAAACAAAATGCCACACTTTTTCCTAATTCTGTTTTAAATTTGTATGGCAATTATTTTATGCATTCTGTGCGTTAGCCAATATTCAACTTAAAACCAGTTTCATGATGATTAATAGAAGTGTGTAAGTATAATATAAGTTTTATTAATTCTTCGCACTTGGAACAATTTGTGTAACTATGACTACCAAACAAATCTTTAACAAACAAACAGTCTAAGAAAACTGTAAATAACCTTCAATTAAAAAACCTTAAATCCTCCCAAAAGTTTACTTTGCTAAACTAAAGACGAAAACATAAAGACAGCAACATAAAATAAAATTAATGGTATTAATTGCAAATTAATAAAAAATAAAAAATTTTTATATTTTTGTATTTTTGCGTTTTTCCCCTTAAAAATGGCAAAAAAAAAAGTGCTTGCAACAATTCACCCACTATCAAGCCAAAGCCAAGAAACATTTTCATTTATTAGTTTTAACGATTAAGGCTTAATTTTGTGGCAAAACCAGTCTTGATTATAGTTTCTAGTTGTTGTTGTTGTTTTTGTTATTGGTTTAAGAAAAAAACAGCAACAACAACAGCCATAAATGCAACCTCAAACCGAAATAATTGTAAAGTTGACTTTGGCTACACAATATGGGCCAACACATTAATGTGTTTCTTTTTCTTTTTTTTCTTCTCTTGCATTTTATGTGGAGTTGTTTGGAGTTTAAAGTTGGCTCTTTGCAACAATTGCCTGTTGCATGCAGTATTTTGTTTATTTGCCAAGTTTTTTTCTGCAGTCTTTTCTGCCTGTACATCTGTCTGTCTGCATGTCTGTCGAACAGTCCGTCTGCTTATATATTTTTCGCTTTAGCTGTAAACGCGTTTAAATCCTGTTGCTTGTTGAGTTTTTTTTTTTCTTTCGGTTTTGTTGTGTATTTCTTTCGATGATGAATGTTATAAAAATTTCAAAGCTGGAGTTGGAGTTTTTCGTTGTTGTGATTTTGTTGTTGTATTCGTTTGTTTGTTTCCATCTTGTTAATGTTTAGTTGATTTTGAAAGGCCATTTGTCCTTATTAAAACGTTTTTTTATTATTATTATTTTTTAGATTTTATTGTAATTAGTTTTATGTGTTTCTTTATAATGTTTTTTTTTCTTCTATTCGTAATGAGTGACTTGTTTTGGTTGAATTTGTTTGCAGTGGTTGTTGTTGCTGTTGTATTAAACAAAGTGAGTGATATTTATATGAATTTCATTTAATTTGGTAGATTTCTTTTGAATATATATTTCTGTATTTTAATAGCAGCTGGTTTTGCTAGTTTTTTAATATTATTTTTTTGACCGGCATTCGCCGCATGATATGTTTTTGTTGTAATTATGTAGCACTTATTTTTGTTGTTGCATTTAGCTATTATGATGCATACATATGAGCACATTATTGCAAATGACTTTTAATGTTTAATTTTTAACTACACTACAATATGAGTACAGAGAGACAAACAGAAAATGTATTATTCGTACAATGCTGGTATCAGAGACATTAGTCATTAAATAAATAAAAATATATATATAACGGCAAATACGTTGGTAGTTATGATAAGTTAATAAGAAACACTTATAGTAAAATGTTTAACATACATTGGTAACTTAGGAAAATTATATCGTTACTAAAGTATGCTAAACAATGTTTGGAAGATTCATAAGTCTTAATTTATGCAACATTTTCTTTTAACGAGCACTTCATACAAAACTTACATTAAGTAATAGGCTGACTTCCTAAGCATCTGCATTTAACATCAAAGCAAATCATAAGAAGACTGTAATGGTTTATAACGCTACAAATTTATTTATATATTTTTTGTTAGCAAGTCAGCCATATTATTAGTAATATGTTGCAGAAACACGTCTTATTATGCAGAGTTCCTGGCGTTCTCACGGCAGTAGTGTTGAACTATTAAAATACTAGAAATCGTTATTGAACAACACCTACTGAACGTTCAACAAGCTCAACAAATGATATTCCTATAGTGATTTTTAATTATCCAACTCGCAACCTATTGTAAGAGTGATAGGTACATGTTGATAGCAATTTTTATAAACACATTTACTGAGAGACATGTTTACGTAGAAATACAACTCATATAATAGGCTGTGATATAAGCAAATATTTGTTCATCGCAACATTCTTGTGGTAAAATTATTTTTTTAAGTCTCAGTTGTGTGCTAAAAATGTTTTTTTTTTGTGAAAAATATTGAGCAACATTTAATATTTTGTTGGAAAAATTTTACATGAACCGATTATTAACTAGCCCTTTAAGCTATGCTAAAATTTTTTACGTTTGTAAAAATTCCGATGTGTTTGTTTTAAATTCCATGCGAAACAAATGCCACGCATATTTTGCCAATTCACAACCTGTTGTATGTGTTGTAGATCGCATAAATGTTGTTGGGAATTTCAACATAAACATTTGTTTAGAAACAACAATTATTTCGCAAGAAAACTTAAAATGTAGCAGTTTCATTTCATATGTTTTTCTCAAGATGAAGAGAGTACTTCTTCTGGAATATATTTTCATGAGCAATTCATGCTAATTTTTGTACATTCATTTTGACAGCATTTCACGTGAAATTTTGAATAGAGTACAAGGCTTTAGATAGGTATTTTGCTTAAGGTTATACGTAAAAAGTTAACGTAAAGTTAAGTTCTGTCCAAATTTGTAAAAATATAGATCAACATTGATTATTTTCCTTTTAAATTACCTGTAAACAATAGGTGTGTTTGAGTACTTTCACGGTAATAATTATCCAGTAACTTCTAGATAAATTGTAAGAAACTTTCGTATTTAAATGTTAACGAACGTGATCTATAATTCCATTCAACATTTCATGTCAAAATACCTATAAAAAATTTGCATGAATTGT
This sequence comes from Panzeria rudis, assembly GCA_956483635.1. NCBI lineage: Eukaryota > Metazoa > Arthropoda > Insecta > Diptera > Tachinidae > Panzeria > Panzeria rudis. The sequence continues at coordinate 7,869,724 of OY101450.1, read as the reverse complement.
TCATGAAAAATTTTGCTGAAGTAGTACTTTGTTGATTTTGTGAAAAACATATGAAATGTAACTGCAACATTTTAATTCAACATGCGAAATTATATAAGCGACATTTCCTTCGAACAGAATCACAAGATTTTTTTTACAAACGTAAAACAATTTAGTATACTTTCCAGGGATATGTGTCAAATGATGTCAACTTCTTCGTATGTTAAAATGAATGTTGTGCAACATTTGTCCCAATTTAAAAAAAAATTGGTGTGTTTGAGTACTTTTTCAATAATAACTATCCAGTAACTTCTAATAAACAAAAAAAAAATGTTTCGTATTTAAAACTAAATGAACGCAGTCCAGTAAAATTTGGTATTAATTTGTACAAACTGTTATAAATTTTCAAGTACTTAAGCCGTTCGACTTCTGTGGAAGATGCAATCCTTATCTAATGAGTTCATGGAAAGTTTTAAAAAAGCAATAACAACGCATTTGGCCAAACTACAACACTTACAACCGGTTGTGAAGTGAGCAATTATATCAGGGTAGCATTTTGTGCAGAAGTCGAACAGCTTGTATAATAGTCTAAAAACAGCTTAACTGAACTAAATAAATGCAATATACATGTTTAAAAATTTGGCAATTTTGCGCAATCAACATGTTGCACTATTTGTGCATTATCTTTCTTTCAAGAAATCAAATACTTTTCTTTATTCTTTAACCATTTGAAAAGGAATCAACTTATTATTCGTAAAGATTTTATTTGCTAAAATAGATGCATTATGAACCACTTTTTATAATCTTTTCTTTTTAAATCAATATCCTATTTAATCATTTATGCATATTTCTTTATATAAAAAATAAGAAAAAGAAGAATAACATTAAATAATAAACTAAACTTATGCATCAGCAACATACTGCAAAAGCCAAAAACAAAGACCATAAAAAGCTGCAAATAAAAGCATTTCCTTTAACTTTAATAAATAATTTTTCTGTTGCTAAGCCCTGAGGCGCTAATTCATTTATTTATGATATTTGCTGTTGTTTTAGTTTTTAGTAAAATGTTGCAAATGTTCTTTCGTTGTTGTTGTGTATGCAGTTCATTCAGTCTTTTTTATGAGCAAATGTACTCGTAATACATTATGATTTCTTATTGCTGATGTTTTAAGTATAATTCTGGCAACAGTTTCATTGTAGCAAAAAGTAGGTGTGTCTTGATATTTTTTTTTATTATTTCTTTCATTTCATACAATTAATGCTGTTTGGCATTCGTATATATAATTTTTCTCTTTTATCATATTTATTTTTAATTTGTTATAAATTAAATTGCAATCGATTGGTTGAGAGGGTTATACATTTGTTTTGAGTTAACTTTTTTATTCTTTTTTTCTTTATTAAAAAAAAGTAAATTATTTTAAAGGGGTTTAGGAAGGGCTTCAAAATTGTTTTTTGAGTTCGTTAAGTCATTATCTGACATTTTAGATAAAGCCATAAATAAAACAAAATATAATTACTTAAATATAGATTAATAGTACGCTATAGTATTTTAGTAGTAATATAGATACATATATAATTAGTTTGTGCTATAAATATAAGAAAAGTACTTTTAGCTAATTTACATACAAATTAAATATTGAACACATAACAGCAGTACTCTTTCTATTATTAGTTAATAACATCAACATGTTGCGATAAAAGTTTTCCACATTCCGAGAAAGAGCTTGATGAATTTACAGAATACTAGTTATAGTTAATAGGCTGCAATATTTTAAAAGACAGTAACAGACGAATCTTTTGAAATCGACTTTTTTCTATTTTTATGTCTACAAGCTATAATTCGGTGAGTTTTTCATTAAAATTTGTAAAAATTGCAACTTTAATGCTGCGAAGGTGGTTGAAACAAAACCAGATATCTTAAATACGCCTTAAAGATGTGTTGTGCAGGCCTCTAGAACATTTTGGTTTTTGTACCAACATGTTGCACAACAATATTTATAGGAAGAGCACAAAAGAACATTCTCTAGAAAACAACAATTTTTTAACTTGCTGAAAATGTAGAAACTTTCTTTTAGAAGTTCAATGACATAACAACCACTAGCAACACGCTTCTAAGGAAACATGTTGCAATTAGAAACTAATTAAAAAATTGTATTTTTCAGTTTATCTTAAATATATTGAAAATATTTTAAAAACAACCCTATGACATAAATATGCTCCAGAAACTTTCGTGCTGGCCTCTAATGTTGCGGAAAGAAAATCCATATACTTAAACATGCTGCAGACCATACAATTTGCCTTACAAACATACAACTCCATCCATTATCGTTGCTTTTATGATTAAATACCTTTAATTGTTATTTATTAATAATTCATTAATACTTCTGACTCATTTCATAATTTCTTGATTTTTTTTATAACCTTGCCTTTCAATTTATTTATACACCCCTTGGGAAACGTAATTAGCTGTTTTATGTATATTTTCAGTTATTAATTAATAATTTATTTGCCACATTATTTAATATTACGATATAAAGAAAAATATCATTTTTAATTACAATTTCTTTTAATTATTTCTATTTAAACTTTTCATTTAAACATTTTTCTGTAGTCACTCTTTACCACTATTGATAGCAATAAACTTGGGTCAGAGTGGTGTTACATTTTTATTGATTAATTGCACGCAATTATGTAATTATATACTCCCCCTTCATACAGACAAAATGAATGAATGGATGAATGAATGAGCGATCGACTGAGTGGTATTAAGTCTGTAGGTATAATTGTGGCATTACACTGTAATCAAAATAATAATGACTTGTTCTTAACGTCTGTCAACTAATTTTTGCCATTAGAAAATGTATTTTTAATTGTAGCGGAAATAAATAGAAAAAAAATATATTATAACTCGTTGACTGACTGAGTGACCAAATAGCCTGGTAATAATATAAACACCTAAAGCAGGCATTGGTTCTAAGAATAAAAGAATATTATACTAATTTTATTTACCAAAGAGATACAACAACAAAATTCCAAAAAATTAAATATTCTAAATTGTAATTAATTGTATTATTTTTTTATCCTGTTGTGGTTGCTACAAAGTATATGGCTGTATTCAAACAACTCTTGTTATTAGCTTTATTTTTCTGCTAACCTCAATATTTTCCCCTATTGTTACTTTAAAGTTTGATTAATTTATGAGTTTTTAATTTTTTTTTTTTGCAAAACAACAATGTTTTTTTCTACTTTTTCGCCTGAATAAAAATTTTTGCTTAAAATGTGTATAATTTTAGCTTGCAACCATTTCTTCTTTTTTTCTTTTTGTTGCTGGTAAACGATTGGCAAACTGTTTAAAAATTAATATCGCTTCGTATTTGCAGCCAAAAACATGAAATTGGCCATTTATTTCTTCACTTTTACTAAAATATTATTATGATAAATAAAACAATATGACAACACTCAATTAAGCAGATGTTTGTTTCTTTTTTTTTCTTCCATTTTCAAAAAATAAAAATAAAAATTTCGAAATACTAATAAAGTCTGTAATTAAATATAATTAAAACAAACAAAAAACGATAATTTGCCGTCAACATAAAACGTTTTTTGTAGATTAATAACACCATAAAGGAAATTGCAAATTTTCATTTAAAAGATGAAAAATTAAAAACAGAAACTAATAATAATTTATGACACAAACAAGTAAATTGATAAAATATCATAATTACGACAACTTAAATTTTAAATAAATTAAACACGCTACAAGATAAATAGTAGATGAAAAAATTGCACAAAAATTGTATAAGAGTTAAGAGTTTAAATATAAAATATTTTAATTAATCAAGGAAAGTTTACTCATGAATAAATAAGCTTTAAAAACCTTTGCTCAGATTTGATTAATGTTTAGCCATTAATGACCACTGTTACATTCACTATCTCTAAGTTTTTATCTAGATTGCTAAATAGGAACCAATTGATAGAACACCAAGACCAATTAATGTAATAGCTGTCGTGTGTCCACAAATTATTTCTAAACGATGTAGTTTCACTTTTGTGGGACTAAGATAAAAAAATTTTCCCAAGTCATTACATTTATATGTCTAAGATAACTTGGTATTAAACATTTTATGGATCTTTCAAGTCTAGATCACTGTGATCATTAATGGGTTAAGGAAATTCCAAAAGAAAGCCTTGGCAAACTGAAGTAAGTATAAGTATCCAGTAATAGTACAGCTCTCACTCACTTTTTAATGTTATATCTGATCAATAGTTTTATACGTTTAGACATTGAGTCCATGGAAGTGTATTAATATTTCCCTATATAAATATATAAATAACCAGAAGCAAGGAGGGAACTTTAACACTCCCTAAAATGAGTCTCCAGATTTAAACCTTAAAAACGCCAATACAACTTCGCGTATAACAAAAGTTTCTGATCAAAGTATGGTGTATAACAAAATTGTCTACAAATACTTTTATCTCCAGCTAAATTTTCTTTTTGAAAAATTTCGTATTAAAGTATTTTGCTTAGAAAACTTTGGCCAATTTTGTTTAAGCCAGAAGCTCTTAAGGGACAGGTCACACTTGCGTTTTTAAAACGCACGTTTCTGCTTTTTTGTATTAAGTATTAATACAACGAATTTGGACGATTTAAAAACGCCAGAAACTTTTTATTTAATAAAACGTATTTGTGAAAAAAAAAATTTTTGTATAACAGTAGTATTTATTTAAAGTTCTCTATATAGAAGCCTTTTCTTTAGCAAATTTTAAATTTATCATAGACCTATAGAATTTGGAAATCATCTCCTTTAGAAAGTTTTTTGCTAGTATAAACGATTTTAAAATAAATAATAATCTATATAACAGATTTTTTAATTTTTTTACTACGAAACTTTGTTTATATATATAACAATATTTTATACAGAAAATATTATGTATAACAGTTATATTTTCTACAACACAAAATCTATACAAATTAATTTGTGCAGGTTTTTCCTTTACCTTATAGGTATCGTGCTAAATCAATTAAGCCAAAATGATGCCAACTCAAAAATCTATTCATGCCTAATTGCCCATGAAGCTGTTCTTTGAACGCAATCACTTATTAGGTGTTAAAAACAAGAAACTGTATATATTTTCTTCCTTTTGTGCAATAATTTATATTGATTGAAAAAAACCTGATTTTTTTTATTATATTCTTTTTTAATTTTTTGCATACATAATAAACATAAAACTAATTAAATGCTTTACATTTCAAACATAATTATTGTAGAGTATAGAAAGAGCCAACAACGTACATTTTTCAATCTTTGTGCATTTGAGTTGGTATTTTATTTCCATTTTTTTACTCTCTATTTTTTCTGTTCGTAACACATCAAACTAATTGACCCCACAAGCAGCTTACAGCAGGAAAACTACAACTAAACACTGAGGCATGCAACGTAGCTAAGCACAAACAACAGCAACATCTACAATTACAATAACAAATAAACAGCATGAGAAACATTTAAACGCAGAGAGATATACCGAGTTAAATTGTATGCAAAGAAACAAATACATGAAGCGTCAGACAAGCAGACAAACGTAAAGAGACATAGACAGACAGACAGACAGACAGATGGACGGACATTCACTACTAAACATAAAACAATGTTAAAACAGCATTTAAGCCACACATTAAATTGGCTGTCATGACAAAACACAGCAACAGAGCTATACAACAATAATAATTACAACAAAACGTGCTACAAATGGAACGAAAAATAAAAAGAAGACTCCTAAAGAAAACAAAAAAAAAGAAACACAAAATTGTTGTTGCAACAACTTTGGCCAGTTAGCCAGCCAAACAGCCAATTGAGCCAGCATTTAAACATTAATAAACTGAAATTTTGCACATATTATATATTCTTTACAAGTTGAGCATCTCTTCTCTCTTCTCCACTCTTTTTGCCTTGAAATTAAGTCCCTCTTTAAGTCAATAGTAAGTAAAGGGGCAACAAGCATGTAGTATGTGGCACAACAAAATCCCCCAGTATCATATAGGAACATATAAGCAAACTATAATAATAATTAGTTAAATGCTAAAAAGCTTGGACTTTAACAAATATTTATGTGTTAGAGTCTATAAGTCGTTTTCTTATGTTTGCCATATGCCTCATTTATTCAACGCCAAATTGCAACAAATAATGATTAAACATTATACGAACATAGAAAAAAAACTGGTAATAAGAAATAGAACATCGTCATTTGGCTGAAGGCTAGATAAGAAATAAAATTATGGTTTAAAGAACTAAAATGAATTTAATATTTTCAGCCAGCCAGGCAGGCAGGCAGAGGCGTTCATGGTTTAAACATGTTAGAATTTTTAAGTCTGAAAATTAATAGTTTTATGTTTTTGTCTTAGAGACATTAAGCAAATGTGAAAAGAAAGTCGTTATTTTTGGACGTCAAGATATAGCAATAAAAATCTAAATTTGCATTAAAGTAAAATTTTCTGCCTAAAGGGTTGCATATATCTTTAGAAAGATTTGAGACTAATAATGCATTTACACTAGAGACAAACCTTAAAGATTTTAATTGAAATATATTCCATTTACAGCGACGTTTTTCTGCAATTTTTGACAATTGGCTGCAAGGTAGATCAATAAGGTAGATCAACAAGGTATAGTAAGGTAGGTATAGTAATCGGCGAATTGATACAACAAAGCAACTTTTTTGTTTAAGCAATTGTCAAAAGAATTAACAAATTTACATTAAAATTTTTCCAATTTATTTAAATAAAAAAATTTATAAGGAAAATTTGGCAGTTCCTTTAACAATCAGCTGTGCTGATAACGTCACCTGTTATGAATTCACCTTGATTGGCTGTCTTCATTTTTGAAAACTAAAGCCAGCTCAATGGGGTCGGAATAATGCAAAGTTAAAAAGTTTTTATTATTTAAAAATTTATAAAAAAAATCGAAAATGGCAAAATGTAACCAATTTTGATCTTTGGTCAAAAAGCCACATATGCTAAAGATAAAATAAGCTTTATTCTGAAATTTTATTATTTCGACTTTTTTGTTGAATGTTTGAATTAATGTGAATTCAAATTATTTTATTAAGAGGGGAGTGTTCGACTATTCAAATCAGATAAGCAAAACGGATCAGTACTACTGAATTCAACAGGCCGCTACACCATCTCATCAGCGTTCGTGTTAACTTTTACTACTTATGAAGCTGGATGCTTTTTTATAAGGAAACATTAGCTATTTAACTAATTTTTGTCACGAAATAGAATACAAGACTTTTATGTAAATTCTTGCATTCATTTTATTTACAACTCAATTTTAGTTAGCGGAAATCTCCTCTATCTGATTTAATCCGACACTCACAACAGCTCTAATAATTTTTTTGTTTTTCGCTTTTGAGCTAGCCGATCGCATTTATTAATAATTTTTTTTTGTTCTTGATAAAAATAATTTGAGTTTACATAAGATCAAATATTGAACTAAAAGCCGAAATAATAAATTTCAGACTTGTAACTATTCAGTTCAAAAAATAAAATTACGCAAAATATAATTATTAAATGCAATCAGCCAGCGCAAAAGTTATATGCGCTGGCCGATTGCATTTAATAATTTTTTTAACTTATCTATTGACTGTCTGAAACTAGCAGACAAATAACTAAGAGAAGCAACTTAAGCATGTATAAAAATAAACAAACAAAAAGCTTTGATTGTAGGTATTGAAAAAAATGCCCATCGAAGCGAAAAACAAAAACTAATAAGAGCTTGTGAGTGTTGGATTAAATCAGATAAGGGAAATTTCGGGTAAGTTGAGTTGCAATAAAATGAATGCAAGAATTTACATGAAAGAAGTCTTTTATTCTATTTCATGACAAAAATTAGTGAAATAGCTGATGTTTCCTTGTAAAAACATCCACCTTCATAAATGGTAGAAGTGGACAAGAACATTGATGAGCCTGTGTAGCGGCCTATCAAAATCAGGGCTTAAATCGTCACATCCGTGAACGTACAATGCATCACGTAAAAACGCCATTTGCGAATTACGACATACGTGATTGTACCGTAATCCCATACAGTTTATACGATTGACGTGTCACGTAATTCATTTTAGTACGATTGCCGATATGATCACGGATGTGACGATTTGAGCCCAGTAGTACTGATCCGTTCTGCTAATATGATTTTGTTATTCCAACACTTCTTAATAAAAATAATTTTAATTTATATTAGTTCAAATATTGATATAACAAATTTCAGACTTATAACTATTCAGTTCAAAAAAATAAATTATGTAGTATATGTGACTTTATGATCAGTTAATATAAATGCTAAGTTTTTGACATTTTTAATTTTCTATAAATTTAAAAATAAATAAAAATGTTCCAATTTTGCATAAAAATGTATTTTTTTTTCATCATTTCGGTCTGCATAATTCCGAAACCATTGAGTATATCGTTACCTAAAATGCAAAAAGGCGTAACTAACAACAAATTCAAAAGCGAGTTACTGATTGATTGTTATGAATCCCATTAAACTCCTCCTGTAAAAAAAACTTTCTTAGTGACGCCTTTTTGCATTTTAGCTAACGATATAAAAATATCGTTAGATCTGTTTAAGGATAATTTTATTCCAAGTTTTTTTTTGTGTTTTTGTAATGAAATTGGACTACGTCTTCCCTAGTTATGATGAAATCGATGTAGCAGCCTCTTGAAAAATCGCAAATTTTAAATTTCTACTGTTTTTGTAGTTAGGCGACAATAACACATCAAAAAATATAGTGGTGGTCAAAGATCGTGACAAAAGTTTCATATTTTTGGATAGTGTAATCATTGGTTAGAATCATGCTATTTTTTATGGTGTACAGTGCAATCATCAATTTACTTGATAATTTTACAAATAATAATTAATTTTTTTCGGGCAGTTTTATCTAGCTATGTTCTAATTTGTAACAGTTACATTTAAAATTATGTACTATTTTTGGCATCACGTTAAACTAAAAGTCAATTGGTTTTTGTATCAATGAACAGCTTTCACTAAATATCTCAATACCAGTGCACAGAGTACGTATGACTTTTCCTTCAGTTGTGCATTTTCAGACCCCTAAAGCAACAATGAAAATAACAATTCCAACAAGCAGTATATTAGTACTTTGCAACAACAATAGGATGACTCAATCCCTTAAGGACTATTTGCTACATACATTTACATCATTACAGTGTCAAGTATGTGAACTGTTTTTAGTTTTATGGAAACTTTTAATGAAGTTAGTTGAGACCTTTATGGTGGAAAGGATTCCACATGCTCCAGAGCTATATGATCCAAACTAAACATAACAAAATCTAATCTATGGATAGAAAAGTCTTGAAGGTATGGATAGAAAAGATCTTGTGAAATGGTGTCCTAATTTTTTTATGATATATGAGAAAAAGTAGCAGTCAATTACTAGAATACAATATCACAGGCTTAGGCCGCTACAGAAATCATTTCACTAGAGGTTAATTGATATCTCAAAGTGAAAATTAGAAGAAATTGTAGGCTAAATCATAAGAATTAACCTTCTAATTAATCGCTATCATAGAATAGCACTACGGTAAAACGGACTTAGCAATTTTCCCAGACTTTTACATATTTTGAGATATCACCACTGACTCTTTACTTCTCCAAATAAGCACGATACTATTTCATACTACTTATTTGAACTAAATTTATTCCTCGAAAACACCTAATTTTCAAACAGAAGCTTAGCAGTTTTTAAAAAATTAGACATAAATTGAAGTTTTAATATTAAATCCATTTTTAGTTTGTAACACTGTTAATGATTATGACTTTGCATCATCAACCAGAAATATCGTATAACATTATTATTTTTGGCGCTTCATTGGGGCTGACTTCAATACAAGCACTATGAAGTGTTACTATATGGCATTGTCTATGCTTTTGTTCGCTTCTCTCCCTATTTTAGTTTCAATACCATCATACACTATTTATGAAGCCTTGGCTTATTATGCCACATATCATATAAACTCCGTGCTCTGTTAAATATTCTATAAACATGAGTTTATTTTGTTATTGTTTTTGTTTCGTTATTGTTCGTTGTTATTGTTATAGTGAGTGTGGTAATTAATTTCGTATTGTTCATTTTAATTAGTCAACTTAAGTGACAAACTTAACAACAATAGTAGCAGCAACAAACAACAGCAGTAGTAGTAAGACAAAAAAGAAATATATAATAAAAATATAACATGTTGTATAGAACGGTAGTATAATGAAGTTGATACATAATAAATAATATTAAAAAAATACATTGAGTTTAATAACGAGGGTATATTTTAAAGTAGTTGAAAAATACAATTTTTTCAAATTGAATGAACAATAAACTCAAATGAATACGATGAGCTTTGCATACCAATCAGTACAGCTACTGAATCTAATATTCCAAGGCTGTTGTTGTTCTAGATACCCTTTTAAGGGCATGATATTCAGCTCCTTGGATTACTTCCGTCCTATGACAACCACGTGCTAAATTCACTAATGTTTCGCCAGAAAGAGAACTGCTTTGAGCTGAGTTCATCAGTGATGTTACTAATGATTTGTATGTTTTTAAATTTTTTGCAGGGATATTATACAAATATTCAGCTAACTTAAAGATAATAAGATGATTCGAGTTTATCTTATCACAAATTCAATAACCAGTCTTAATCATGTACATGTATGTTTAAAGCTTCATGCAGGCGTACAAAATGCTCGTGTCCTGCATTTTGGCCGTGTATGCTTCGCCTTCGCTTTTTACTGAAGAAGTGATATTTCATATTAATCATACGCCACCTTCTTCTTAGTAATAACTTTAAACCTAAAATGGATTTTGAATATCGACGGCCTATATACAAAATCAACTATATTAAAGTTCACAACTTTTCAGGAGAGCATAAAAACTGTTTATTTCGTTCATTGAAAGGTTATTTTAAAATCTTTGTTCCATAATATATTTTAAAATCCAGGACTCAATATTGTATGTAATTTATTTTTAAAATTTTTGCATAATTGGCAGTTTTATGAAAAGATAGAGGGCTTTGTTATTCGAAAATACTCAATACGTTATAAGACAGAGGGTTTTTTCTGAAATTTTGTTATTCTTTACAATATTAGTGATTTCTTCAATATATTTAGCAATTTTTCGTGAACATGCGGCCTTGGCAGTTTCTAATCAAAGTTGGGGGTTGTTTCCGATGTTGCAAATTCTCGTAAACTTTCCCAATGTTCGGGATAGAAGCGACTTTTTGCAAGTTGTTAGGCTCTTTAAACCCTATTAGACTTTGTTATCATGTCGCTGTTAGCAAGTTTTTGTGAATTTTTGCAGTCTTCGCAAATTTTTTCGAATTCGTGCCATTCCTTACAGTTTTAAATGTTTTTAATCAAAATTATGTCTTGTTTAAAGTTTTGCAATTTTTCGCCAAATTTTCGCGATAGCCGTAATTTTTCAAAGTTCATAGTTTTTTTTACATTTTAGGCGCATTAAGTCAATCGTAATATTTTAATCTTTCATATATAAGCAATTTTTTGCGAACTTTCGTAATTTTCGCAATGTTTCCCGAGGCCTTGACACTCCTTACAGTTTGACCAAGATTTAATCATACGAGATTATCAAAAAAAATTTTAAATATTTGATGATTTCAATTTAAATTGAGTTTATTAAATTATTTAGTATGAGATAGAGGATTTTGCCTTCGTAAAAATTTAACTGCGTTATACAAAAAAATTACAATAAAATTGCAAAAAAAAATTTTTTACTTTTAACTTAATATAATTTAAAAATAAAAGTTCTTATCATTGACACCACAAATCAATATTTTTATTAAACTATTTAAATATAATCATAATAAATATAAATCACTTTAAAAATTAATAAATTTAAAGAAAATCAATGTAAAAATAAAATTAAAAATTCTCGAATTGATCCTCTTCTGATAAAATAAATACCTTCAAAAATTTTCCCATGTTGACTATAAGCATATAAATATAAAGTATAAGCAGAATTAAAAAAGATAATAAAGATAATATTAATATTGAAAGTCAAGATCATCTAACAATTCTATTAATTAAAGAAATTTCACCTAATAAATTTAAAGTTGGAGGAGCCGCTATATTAGAAGATCTTAATAAAAATCATCACAATATTATTGATGCGACTTATTTCACGCAATATTTTGCCATCAAAAAGTGATTTTCCCCGAAATCGAATATAGAGGATTTTGAATAAATGCCGTCAATATATTTCACCATAACTAATTTTATGTACAAATTGTCGTACATATAATATCAAACCAAAATGTTTGTCATAACTACGAGGCATTCTATTTCTGATAAGAGGTGATCTATTTGTAGGTCCTTTTTTACAGTGGAACTCATGTGCAAAGGTCCTTGCCCTTTTTGCATACTGACGCCATAGATAATCTTGTAATCCTTACACTTAAGGTATAAGGTGTGCTTAGCACTTCTATGTAAAACTCTACAAGGAAATTTTTTGTGAAACATTTTACCCTTTTAACTCTTTGCTGTATGGATCATTCTCTCCCTTTCTTAAAAAGTAGATAAATCCTTCACTTAAATAACGATATAGTGGACTGAAATGTTCTGTAAAAGGGGGGGTGTTATACAAGAAATATTTTTTTTTAATTTTTATGGTGAACAGTAATCGATATAGAACACAAACACCAACGTTTGAAATTTTCTTCCATCTGTCTGTCTGTCTATCTGTTCGAACACGCAGCACGCAAAAACAAGTGAATGAACTTTATTGAAATTTAGTAAGAAGGTACTTCAGTATCAAGGTTCAACTTCATAATACTTTTTACCGCGATAAAATGTTTCATTTCGAAGTTAAATTAGAAAAAAGCAAAGATACGAAATTTTGCGGATATATGTTAATATTACTGGAAATAAAAAATATGTTTTAGTTTTTTAACGTTGCACACAGAAGTATTTGTTCGATCTAGCTGGCCAAGACTATTTACCGCTTAAAACCGATCGAACATGAACATGACGCTTATGAGCACGGCGTTCATGAACATGACGTTCATGAACACGACGTTCACGTTCGATAGGATTATGTATAAAATAGTGTATATATTGTTATATTTAAAATAATAATCAATGTTTAACTGAAGGACACCATATTATATTTGGGTAATTCCATGTCAAACATACTAAAAGTTGGACATGACCTCTTTCGATTACGATAAAATTTGGTCAGAAGTTTTATTCTATCCTATAACGAACGTATATCAATGGGAAAAGATAAAAAGTGTTTACTTCAAAAGTTATGCTATATTCAAAGATTAGTATGATGTCATTTTAAAGAGAATACTTAGGGCTACAAAAAATGTATAGAACAAACAATTTTATCATAAATTTTTTTATGAAAAATGACACATATCTGGAAACGTTTTTTTCGGACTACTTGATATTAAACAACCATAATTCGAAACTTGATTTAAGGTGGCCTTCGATTCAACATAGCGTCGAAAGTACATATCGTCTACTTTTTTGGGTCCATAAAAGAAACCACTTTCGAACTGTACAATATGAAAAGCCCCCTTTCAGTCTTCATAATTTTCGGAATAAACATTAGGATATGTTTTGCATTAGGGTAATATTGTACTAATTGTTGTTGGACTATTTAAGTGATGAAGAAATATCAGTGCTCACCGAACAAAACCGGCAGCGATTGATGCTGTGCTGCACTAATGATCTTCACAGAATTCTCCTTTGTCGGTAATGTTAGCATAATCATTGGCGAAATAGAACAATAAATAAAATGGCTATACATACAGCTTTTAGAACGTAATACGTCTACTCAACACCAAATACGTACACTATCCTATTCGCATAACAGGTCACACATTAAGTAGTAAGCATTAATTACCCAAGTATTACAAAACTAAAATAAAAATTAACAAATATTTCACAAAACTAGGTTTTATGATTTTGTTGTCCAGTGTAATACAACTTATATTAAGTTTAGAGATAATAAGAATTAATAATATATTTTTCCAGAGTTCTGGATATAATTGTAGCTAACATTTTAATTTAAGAGCACCGGCTTAGCAAATTCAATAGAGCTACGGTATTTAATCTAAATTTTTCGATTCACTATAACCATACAAAGCACTGCACAAATGAAGCCTTTCTAAATAGTTCGCTTTATACTAAAAATATAGTCTTGAATGAATTCAAAATTAACCCCCGCAAATGACAAAAATAAGCTCTTTCACGTTACACAACATTTTCACTTTCACATCATACAAGTATGACAACCATTGTTAAAGGCCAACTTTACGAAACTAAATCTTCTTACCATTCTCACTTTATGCTCTGTATTGGTATACCTCCTTTTATTGTTATTTTTACTTACTCTTGGTAATAGTATTTAACGTAATTATACTGCCATTAAAATAACAATTATATAGCAATAAAAATAAAACCTAAAGACTAAAAAACAAAATGAATTTGATTGCGCAACTACGAAGTTTAAGTTTGATGGAACTATTGATTGTTATTTGAGTCATTTTGAGTGTTTCACGGGGAAAAACAGTTTGTTTTGTAAACAATCATTATTTCCAATCGTGTTAAATGATGATTATTTCTCTTTTTGTTACTCTATTTCATAGCAGGAGTTCAGAAACCTGCAAGCACTTAAACATAAAGCTATTATTTAATTTTGTTATGAGGAAAAGAAAGAACAGAAAGTTATTTGACTTTATTTCTTTTAAGTACGTAAATTAATATTCCAATTCTCTTGAATACTCTCTGTCTTGGTATTCGTATTTTTTTTTTGTACTTTTATGTGCGTCCTTTTGTAATGTAAGATTGCTTGCATTTGATTTGCACACAAAAGTTTTGTTTAAAATTTTCTTTTATCCTGTTACAATTGGGGAGTCAAATCACTGATTGAAATATATTTGACGCGCTTTTGTTGATTTTCTGTGTTTAGTAAGAGTAAAATAATATATGTATATCCTTGGAATAAAAGATAGTTAGAGAAGCTTTTGTGCATTCAAAAGGCTAATGCAGTTATTTTAGTTCGAAAATGATTTCTAAAACATAGAGACTTTTATGATGCGTATTTTGTTACACAAAGGACCCTCTTTTAAGGTTAAGACTATTATTTGGCTTTGTGGTTGTAAATTACACTCTACAACGATATCAAAAATTTTTTAAATTGCAAGGTTTTATCAATTGGTCCTATTAAAAGGGACAAAAATATATATATATATATATGTATCAGCGTTTTGAAAGCGTTACATAGTGTCCACACCTGATAAATTTATATCATGATGAATGTCAAATTAATATCATGATGAAAATTCATCACGTATAGACTCAATTTATTAATGTTATATTAGAGTTCTAATATTATCATCAGAGCTCAAGCGCAGATGATTTTATTATGACATGAAACGTCATTTCATTTGTTCTTTTTATTTTATCGTTAATTTTATTTATTAGAATTAGTGAAAATTATAGGAAATAAATCTTTTTTTAATGAAAACCCATAAGTTTTATGATATTTAATAAATAAATCTTACAATAAAAATTTTAAATTTTTTTGGTGGTTATTGTTGTCCATACAAAGGTCTAAATATTCGATCTTAGCTGTACGACGAAGAAGAAAATATTATGATTCATCATGATATAAATTCATCAACGTCTACCCCTATGTATTGATATGGATGAAAAATTATATTAGGTGTTATGATGAAAATTCGTCAGGCGCGGACACTTAGTTAGTGGGAGTTAAAATAACGAACCCGAACCTACACAATATAATTTTTCGGAAGTATTATAACTAAATTTTTTATAAATTGTCGCCTTGTTTTTAATCCTT
Source organism: Panzeria rudis (assembly GCA_956483635.1). Lineage (NCBI taxonomy): Eukaryota > Metazoa > Arthropoda > Insecta > Diptera > Tachinidae > Panzeria > Panzeria rudis. Next base: position 7,853,857 of record OY101450.1, on the reverse strand, counting down.
TTTAAAATGAATAGAACTTTTCTACCACCATAAAACAAATAGAGTTTTATTTTGTAATAAATTTGCCACAGAATTATAATTAAATACTCGTATGTAGTAAAAAAATAAGAAAAAATAACAACAACAAAAATTGCAATTACATTTTAAAGTAATTATATTATTTAAATTATGCATATTAGATGTAGTTGCACATATATTTCTGTGCCGGCAATTAAAAGACTGGCACCCGCTTACTTGCACACATCACATATACTCAAATACACATTTTACTTGTTTCACTTAATACAGTTTGTCAGCTAGCCATACAGACAGACAGTTATATGCATATGCCGCACAACTACTATCATTATAACTAAGCATGTATAATCCTGACAAAATTGTGTGCTCCCTTATGGTTGTTACTTGGAAATGTGTTGCAAAAAAAATATGAAGTATCAAATATATACAGAAATTAAAACATGAAGGACTTATGTTTTTTTTTTGACAACGAGTTATTCATTAGCATTTTATTATTATGGAAAATATAATTTTATATATAAGGAAATTTTTTGAAGCAACCAAATTAAGAGAAGAATAAAAATTTACTTTTTAATTAATATTTCAGTAACTGGATTTATTTAATATTTAAAGTTAGTGGAAAAATCGTAATGGTCTTTGTTAATTTTGAACTTATTACATACATAAAAAAGTAGACTTACAGCCATTTTCACAATGTACGATTAAAAGTTAACTTGGACTTTAACGGCAAGTTTTGTACGCCGAACTTTCTGTTAAAGCGGCCCACCCACTTGCAATAGTATTCTACAATAATATCGACAATGTGTACGTTATGTTCGAAGGTGGCACAACATATTGGCAAACATTAAAAGGCTTTTGATTTTTATTGTACAATTATGAATATTGTGGAATGTGATGGCAACATTGTTTGGTCTTATGTTTACTTTTTCACTGTCAGGAAAATTGGGCAATATTTTCATTGAAAATATTCTGCCATTTATTGCATAGTATAGGTCAAAACGACAATAATATGTGCATTAACACATGCAATAATATTGTGTAATGGATGGGCCGCTTGAAGTCCATGTTAGCTCTTAATGGTACATTGCAGGAGTGGCAAAGTTGGTACAATTTCATCATTTTTGGTACAATTCGGATTTTAAAAGTACAATGGTATACCAATGGCTTATTTAGTACAATTAATAATTTTTCTATTTATTTAGCAGTACTTTTATTGCGATAAAATATTTTATCCTTTTCGTCCGCTCGTACATATGCCACTTTTAGCTAAATTAAATTTAAATTTTGCGAAGTTTTGGAAACAGAGTTTGGTTTAAATGTTGTCAAATAAGGTTAGCTCTATAATTTCAAGCTCTTAATGATCGTGATACACATATTAGAGTAAAAATAAATTTTTATAAATTTATTTGCTATGTAGTAAAGGTATTTCTTTCGGAATTTTATAGAAACTATTTATGTCGTTCTACCTTCCAATAGCTAATATATGAGCTATTTTAGATTAGAAATTGCAATAGCTAAATCAGTTTCCCTTTTGGCACAAATATATGCACAGAAAAGTAATGTATTTTCTGTACCTAAAAAAATGTTTCTGGTTTCAAAAATCTGTTTTGGTACAATTATGTTCAAAAAAGTACAATTTTAGATTACAATTGGTACAATTTTAAAATCTCATTTGCCTTCCCTGGCAAATTGAGAAAAGGGCCTTTAGACGTATGATTAATCTTAATGGAGAGGTTAGAGGTAGAAATGTATTACATCAATTTATCATACGCATTTAGAAAAAGTTTAGAAAGAAAACTAAAGTTTACTAAATTTTTGTTAAAGGAAGTCTAGTATAACTTGATATTTATCTAGTGAGATAGTTTTATTTAGTTTCTTACGCTTATAAAAATTTTCTTAAATTGGTTATTTAAAGATTTCTTTTAGCACACAGTCAGAAAAGATATGGTCGGCAAATTGATACAACAAAGCAACTTTTCTTGTCAAAACAAATTAGCCAATTTACATTTAAAATTTTTTCAATTCATTTAAACAATAAATTTATAAAGAAAGATTGGCATTTGCTTGAACAGTCACCTGTGCTGATAACACAAACTGTTATCTATCCGCCGTGGTACGGTCACACTGAAAAAATATTAAATGTAATATATATTAATATTTATTTTCCATAATTCCTTTTATTTGAGAGCAATGTACAACAAAACTAATATTTTTACAATAACGATACTTAAACGACTTATTCTAGTAGAGGGTACCAAATAAATTTGTGGCTGATTCTCATTTTAAATACTTTTTTCGTATCCGCTAACAGTATAATAAAATATTTCATTAAATAAACCCAATAATTTTAAAATTAATAGCCCACTTCAGTATCTCGATAAAATATTACGTCTACAGACGAAAAGCACTCCCTAATGTAATTCAGTAAATCGTTATTATTTTTTCGTTTGAGCTTCGAGGTTCTTGTTTTGCCTACAAGAAATTGGAAATAAGGTACTGCCAAGTCAAAAACCATAATAGTTTAAAAATTTATTTGGCCTGTATTTTTTGTTCAACTTATAATTATTCTAATGTGGCAATTCAAACAATTATTTTATTGGACGCAATAATTTTTCATTTTCAAAGACAATGACCTAAATATATTCTAAATTATTTAGCGAATACAAAACAAAGAAATCAGTCAGAAATTAGACGGAAAAGGTGTAAAACTGACATGGTGAATTGGGCTATAAAGCTCCTTTAATAGACTATAATAGACTATAAATAAATATACATAACTTTTTTTGTTTAAGAATGTCCATTATGTATTAGAAACGCAGATCGAAAATACCGTTTTTACTCTCTTCATACAAAATGGCGTGTCCGTAATGCATGCTGTTGACTTTCCACATGAAGAAAGTATGATTTTTCAAAAAAACAATGATAATTCATAACGTTTTTAGAATATTTGCTTTTGCTTCTCTTATATCACACATCAATTTATATCACATAGATTTTTTTAATTATTACTGTCCGCAGTCGTGTGTATTGAGTGTTACGAGTGTTTAGTACGCTTCATTCATTACTCAGTTTAATTATTAAAATTGCATAAACAATACACACTAAAATAACAGCGTAAGTTTGTACGTTAAAAGATTTTAAAGTTTTGTAAACTTTGTTAAATAGCATTATATTGCAAACCGTTTCATCAATCAATCATGGTTTGTATCCAAGAAAATGTATTGAGTGCTATCCATATTTTTTAATTGCAATTTTTTAGTGACTAACTACGGAGTTTATGTTAAAATACTTTTTTTTATAAACAAACACAACCCACTAAGCGATTAGCTTGTCTGCGGAAAACAACCACGATCTAAGGCGGGAATTGAACCCACGACCTCTGGACTGACAGACTAACATCGCTGCCACTCAGCCATAGGGGCCCCGTAATTTTTTTAATTCAAAATATAGTGTGTTCTCTGAAAAAATATTGAAATCGTATAAAAATGAATTGAGCGTTACGTAGACAATTTATATATATATAACCAATCTCTAAGTTTTAGGATGTAAAAAAATTTAACAGCAGCTGAAGGATAGAAACGATATAAAGAACCTTATCTGTTTACAAATTTTGGATATTCTTTCAAAAAGTTTTGCTTCTGCTGCACTGTGGGTTGTTATATTTTCGAAGAATGTATTAAGTAGGTCGTATTTTGCTACAAATAATTATTTGAAATCGGCATTGTTGGTCGATTTTATTAAAATTAGTATTATTTGAAGAAGTTAGCCCATTTTTTGCTCATGTATAAATGTTTGTAAAGAATTATTTTAAAAAATAAAAAGTTTTAATTTTTCCATGTGAACTCAAGTCAAAATTTTATAATTGAACTGAACTTTTTATTTCGTACTGCGATTATTATAATCTGTTGTATGTAAAGAGTAGTTGTATAGTGCTTTCAAACCTATACAAATTTTTTGTGGTATATTTTTTTCGCTAAAATCATTTCCAGAACAACCGCGAAAGCAAATGTAATGCTCAATACATAACGATGCTAAAAAATCGAAAAATATAGTTTTATTTCAGCATCCATTGAATCAGGCGGAAAACTTTAATATGAAAAAGACTAATAACTAACATACAAAACATTATTTTTTACAAGAAAATGTTATTTGCTCTTCTTTGATATCAAAAAATTTTAATAAATTTTGATTTATTTTTTATTTTACTATTCGCTTCAAATATTCGCATCCATTTTAGCGAATGCAAATGCGAATATTAAAAATAAGCGAATAGTTCGCAAATGCGAATGCGAACGTTCGTCGCACCCTAAATCGAGCCATGTTATTTTTATGTTTTTTCTTAGTATAATTTAAATAATCATTACTATACGTATGATTAATATCAATTTAATAGCCCAATTCAGTATCTCGATAAAATTTTACGGAAAGCACTCACTAATGCAATTCCGTAAATCGTTATTCTTTTTTCGTTTGAGTTACGAGGTTCACGACTTGGACACAAATAATTTCAAATTAGGTATTGCCAAGGCAAAAACCATAATAGTTTAAAAATTATTTGGCCAGCATTTTTTGTTAAACTTATAATTATTCTAATGTGGCAATTTAAACAATTATTTTATTGGACGTAATAATTTGTCATTTTCAAAGACAACAAACCTAAATATGTTTTAAACTATTTAACGAATACAAAAACAAGCAGTCACCCAGAAATTAGTCGGAAAACGTGCAAAACCGACATACTGAATTGGGCTATAAGAGTTTAGTAGGTGAATTTCCCTCTATCTAATTAAATGGCTATGATGTAGAAGAGGTTTAAAAGATGCTCCAATGCTTGAAAATCTTGTTAGCTTGAATGTACAAAAACATTTTTTAGTCTAAAATATGTTGCAGTACACTTAAAAATTTCTATAAATTTCTATAAACTATACACCTTAATTTTTGATTATACGAATATTTTCTTTAAATTTTAATTGCAAATAAATTAATCTCCTTTGTTTAAAATAAATATATATTTCTCAGAGTTTTCAAAACAAGTGTCTGCTCACAACTTTATTATCAGCAATTTCTTTACGTACAACATCATCATCACACTCAGCCTTAAAAGTGAGTTGAATTTCTATAAATGATCACTAACAAACGCAGCATGCAACACCAAATCGAACACTTCACACAATTTCTGGTAAGGTAGCCAAAGCACAACTATAAAGACGTCACAAAAAAAGTAAAAATGTTATAGTCATAAAGTAATGCATGTAGGAAAACACTTAAAAGATTGACACTAAACTATTAATGTTTTAAGTTGTCTAAATCTTACTCTTAAATTTTTCAACTGCAACAGAAACTTAAAGTAACTACTTTTTTAAATACAGTTTAATATCCTAATGTTAATAATTTTGCTACAGAAGATATTAGTGTTATGTTGCAGTGCTTTCACTAATAAACACAAATGCTACGCTTAATTTTTTCTATCTTGTGCCATCGTTATATTATAGGGACTCGTACGAAATATTTTTCCCGGACCGCTAAAGAAATTTATTTTAACTCTCACACCTGCCGCTAATATCAATGGAAATTTAGACCGATTAAATTTCTATACATCGTTTTCTGAACTTACTCGCGGAAACCTGGAGGTTGTCGGACTTTTATATAAGAGCTATCGTTACGTGGCGGCAAAGAAGTGTGCCCACGCTCACTTTTAAAATTTTCCCGGCTACCAGGAATACCGCTATACCTATTTTTTTGCTCCCTGTTTACTCCTTTAAACGCCAATGTGGTTTGCAGTAGCCCCTGTACACGTCTACATTCTTCCCGGAAACCTTTGACAATTTCCCTAGCTTTCCCGGCATTCATAAACACTTCCCTGGCTTCCGGGGCTATCCCTCTAAGCACCAACGGGGTTCGGAGTAGCTTCTCTACACGTCTCCATCCTGACCGGGTAATTCTGGCCACCTCCGCAGCTTCCCCAGCACTCCTAGACATACAGCCCCATGTTGGGCGCATTAAAATTTATGTTTCTGAATTGAAAAATAAGAGCCAGGACCAATGCAAAGCTCGACTCTAAATATGACTAGTAGAACTAACTCTATAATTTTTAACACTAACATATTTAATTCAACTGGCCTAAGTTCGTTCAGAATAAGTTTTCAATTTAATCATTTTTATTAGAAAGAAATTCTAAAGCCCGTAACAATTGAAAAGAAAAAGAAATTTTTTCACTGTACGGAAGGTTAACTGACATCATGATGTTCTGAGACCAACTACGATCTTATTATCATTATAATTCTTGTTCGCTTAGACCCCACTGCCAATTACCACAGATACAATCAACTACATACACTTTAATCAACTCAGCTAGGGCGCTCTATAGTTTGCAAGCTGTCAATTCGGGTAAGGCGCCCCATAATATTTCATTTCATAGTTAGGAAATTCAATATATTTTTGTCTCGCTCACTTGAGCTTTTTATTGTTTCCCTACTTAGACATTTTTGTATGTGAATGTCACATGACAGTTTACAGGGTACCTCAGCCGAATTGGAAACTGAAAAACTACAGAGTTTCTTACCCGAACTTATGAAAGTAAAAGGATATTCAATTGATTGTAGCTGTTATAATTGGCAGTGAAGTCTAAGCGAACATTAATTCTGATGATGTGATCGTAATTGGACTCAAAACATCATGATGCTCTGACGAGGAGATCATAGTTGGTCTCGAAGTATCATGGCGCCAGTTCAAGCTTCCATACAGTCAAAAACTTCTTTTGTCTTTTCAATTTTTACGGGCCTTAGAATTTCTTTCTAATTAATCGAAAAATTAAGTTTAACGAGCTCAAGTCAAATATTTAACAAATTTTGTTTAAATTGCAAGTTCTGGAAACAAAGTTGTGCTTAACGGCTAGTATGAAATTTAATAATGTCTTCAAAACTGATAAAAAAATAGAACTAAATTCTTTAAAAATTCTGTGCATCTTGTATTAATTTAAAACAACAAGTTTTTTGTTCCTTCTTCTAAATCGAGACCATTTATTTTGTATGTAGTTGTAATCAAAACTTCATTCAAGTAAAGGCAATGGCTCTTAAAATACAAAGAAATTTCAATTAATTAATTAATTGTCATTTTGAAAGGCTTAGTAGACTGTATAAAATTAAACTTTAGTGGGATCTTAAAAGAAAATTTCTTTATGAATTTAATAATTATGTATATAGAGCTTCGTGGCTGCTTAAAGTAATATAGACAATTATTACTATAAATGCTTTTTAGCTTGTATGCCATTATTTTTGTTTTTATTTTGCAAGTGAGTTTGTCTTTTCTTTCATGCAATTAGAAAGTTGATTGACGGAAATCGATAAAGAGGTGGTGGGAAGTGTTGCAAATGAGGATCTTTTATTAAGCAAGAAGACAAACGAACACATTTTTTAAACAATTTTAATAAGAGACTTTTCTATTTATTTTTTTTCCTTGTTAATAATGTAAGAGTTTAATTTTCAGTCATGAATTTTGTTGTTTGTGTGCTTGTAACAACTGCTTACGTCTATGAGCATGCGTGGTTTAAGTGGGTCATTTCAATGTTTTAACATGCAAATGTTCACTTTTTTCGTTATTAGGCAGTGTTTAATGTATGCAACTTTTTATAATAGCAATTTATTTATACATAGATATATTTTTTAACTCAATGTTCATTAAACGATACGAAATTTAAGTTAAATGTAAATTGTTTTTTCTGTTTTTGCAAATTTCTTTTCTTTCTATTAATTTATGTTTTGAGATGAGAAAGTTGTCTATTTGGTTGCCTTATTGAGCGGGTTAATTTATGGTGAAAACCATTTATATTGATAATTATAACTAAATCGTGCTATAAATTTATGCTAAAAACAAAATGTTACTTATGTGTTGGAGTAAGTGTAGTCATAAATTTTCAATTATTTCTTGTTATGTTTGAATTAATCTTGAAAAATCTTGAAAAATATATGTATCATATTGAAATATCAACTAATAAAACATTTTCATATTGCAGACATTCGATTTGTATGAGTCCTTTTCATATAAATGTCGTACTCAAGTCGTCCTTGTATAATGTAGGAACAGTACTTAACTGTTTTAAGGTATCTTTTTATATTTTAAGTTTGTCTCCCAAGAGATAACTGCTTGTTTTTTTTAATAATAAAGAGCACATTTTTATAACTTATTTTTAATTTCAATATTAATTGACGAAGGAAATTTTTTCTTTTAATTGCAGTCATTTTAACTGAAAATAGAATTAAAATTTTTTTTGTTTCTATGTATTTCAATAATTGAATGCCCAATTTTTATATCTGAATTCAGCTACAAGTTTTTTGCAATTTCATTGTTTAGTTAATATTAATTATACGCCTAGATATCCACCATATTCATCAAAAGTAACGTTCAACATACCGTCTGAAGGGATAGCCCTTTTTCTTGGGCTAAATTTTTTACGCATCTTGTGATCACTTCGAAATATTTTTTCGGAATATTCTCTACATATGACTTTTTTTTAATATTTAACCCAGTTATATTTATATATTAGATCCTTTAGTTCCTATGATGAGCATAGGGCCGCTTTTAACCCAGGTTTTAACCTCTGAATTTCAGATAAGAGCCTGAAATTCATTATACACGTTAGTCTAGGCGTAATGTAAGCTGCTTCTAACGTCTCATATAATGTCGCATATGGATCACAAGATATACGAGGTCCAAAGTGACAAAAATCGCTAAGAACACAATTTTCTACGAATACACTAATATATCGCACGTTCAACCATTTTTGAGATAGAGCGCAAAATCTTTCATAACATAAAACTTATATTAATAAAACTTGAATCATTTAAAAGTGAATCAATAAGTTTATAACACAAAAAAAACGAAAAAATACCATTATGTATATAAATTGCAGTTGGCCCTCAGCGCATTATTTACTTTAAAAATTTTACGCACTACTTGAAAGGTATTTTAATTAACCTTCAAACGATACCAGTTTTATTAATGCAGGTTTGATATTTTAAACGCTATAAGCACTTAAAGAAGTTCCAGAACCCATAACTACGGAAATAAGATGGAAACAAGAAAATTGTACTTAATTATTTATTTTAGGAAGTACTCTGACGTCATGAAAATATGTATTTAATATTCAACAGGGCGTTAATCCTAGATTAGTCTATGTTCAGACCATGTAACTCTTATTGATACGATTCTTAATTTTTATTCTTTGAACTCTCTTTAGCGTTCACTTAATGAAAGTCTTATTGCAGAGATGTTTCTATCTTTTGCATGACAATGTGAATGAAAGTGTGCGTTTTTTACATTACGAATGAAAAAGCAAAACGACTTTCTTGAGTACATAAGCAGGTTTGCCCGTTTCTTTCCTCTTGCATCTCTCGCTTACGAATTAAGAAGCTGCATAGTCTAAAGACTTATGTGCTGTTTCCACAATGCAAACAAGCACTGCTTGTCTAAAATTTGTATGGAAATCACTCAAAAAGCTGAGTGCTTTTCATATAAATTTTAGACAAGCAGTGCTTGTTTGCATTGTATGTAGAAACAACACATTAGTGCAGATATGGTATAGATCGTAGAAAACTTCAGTTTTTAGAAAAGCCATATTCTTGCCATTAAAAAAAGAGTTTGCATTACCTTTGACCTTTCCTATTTCTTGACGCGTATATCGCATTATATCGCACCCTAAATACAAAAGAGTCACAACTCAAAATACTAAAATTTTCAGGAAAGACAAAAAACTGTTTATGTACAGAAGCAACACACTTAACATAAAAATAGACATAACTGTATTTTTCAAGTTAAAGAAGATAGTGATGTGAGAGGAATTTTTGCAGTAGTTAGAGATGTGTACTCTGAATTAATTTATGGAAAAAGTCAGTTTTGGAAAATTTTGAGTTGTGACCCTTTTGTATTTAGGGTGCGATATGTTACTTCAGAGACAGCTTTTACAACGCAACGGTAAGTATGTATACAAAACTTCAGCTTCTTATCTCTGATTCGGAGATAAATTTACGAAAATGCCTTGTTTGATCGGACTAATTGTACACTTGTACAACATTTTTGAAATCTACTTCAAGCAAAGAAGAAATTACATTTTACCCTCTGCTGGATCCATGCAAGAGTGCATTACAGTAATGCATTTCTAAGCAGAATCCATATATACTGATTTCTATTTTAATATCGAGCCATAACCTCCAAAAAGACGTAAGTGACTATATATTACCATGTCACTCACGTAGTTTTGCGGTTATGGTTCGATAGACATAAGTGGTATCTAGGCGTATGATTGATATATGAATTAAATAAATATAAGTCGGAAGATCCCAGCGAAAAATAAATGAACGCGTTCGACATGAAATAGTGTTTCATGATTTCTTGATCGCTTGTTTCTTTGAATGCATTCTGAATGACATCGTAAATCATAAATAAAGCTATAGTTTTTGAACTCATTAAAAACGCATGCGATTTCACTAGGTAATATATTGCATAAAATATCCATTCAAAAAGGCATGCAAAAACGGAATCCAATCATCACATTGACACATTTTCATAAAACAAGAAAAGCCTGGCTCGTATCCGAGCTGCGGCAATATTTTTTTTTATTTCATTTGTTTTGTATTTACATGAAAAAACGTCATTGAATCAGGGAACTTGCATGAGTTCAATTCATTCATTTTAATGACGAGCAAGCTCTCTAAATTTTCATGTAAACACATGATCTCCAATGACACGCTAATGTAAAAATCATGCATGTTTCAACTAAATCGAACCAATGCGCCATCACTTGCCCCCATAATTATACACATGATTTGTCATGTTATTTCTTGTTGGGTTATTATTATTCGGCTTAAGTTCAATAATTGAATTAATGTAAATTCAAATTATTTTTAAGAGTGGAATATTAGAATATCTAATCAGACTATCAGAACGGACTAGTACTACTAATTTCGACAGCCGGCTTAAGCCGAATAGTAATAATAACTTCCGACCTATACCTATTTCAGTTCGAATAATAATTACGTGCATGAATTATATAAATACATAAATTATAAGTCTTATAACCTCCAGCTACGATTTCAATTAATGTAATTGCACTTTTCATAATATATTACATATTGAACTTTCAGCTATAGACCCTCCCATATTCTTTAACTCCTCCCTATTAGAGGCTTTAATATAAAAACCATTTTATTTATTTTTTTAATTAAACATTATGCTAATATAATGCAATTAAATCATTCAAAAAATATATTAGTTTCTATTGCAATTGCACGACTGCAAAATTTACCATCTCTTTCCTTCATTAATGAAATATAAAATATTAAGGAAAAAAAAGAAAGAAATAAAACTAAACCAAACAAAATATAAAAAATAAGTACAAGCAAAAGTATGAATGCTACAGAAATGGGAGTTTCAGTGTGTTGTGCAATTTGAAATAAAGAAATAACCCAACTAGTTTTGTGAAAAAATTAATATTATTATTTGGCTTAAGTTCACAATAATTGAATTAATGTAAATTGAAATTATTTTTAAGAGTGGAATATTAGAATATCTAATCATACTAGCAGAACGGATTAGTACTGCTAATTTCGACAGCCGCTACGCTGTCATCATCAGCGTCCTTTGTTCGCGTTTACCACGTTTGATCGTGAATACTAGTATTAATGAAACATCAGCTATTTGACCAAATTTTATGAGGAAATAGAATATGAGTCCTATTCCTTTTATTAATATGGTGAGCCGAACAAATTTCACCTTTTGATTCTTTATTTCAATTTTCCAACTCTTATTTTTATTGTCTTTTGCTTGTACGTAAGCTCCGGCTCACCATATTAATAAAAGGAATAGGACTCATATTATATTTCCTCATAAAATTTGGTCAAATAGCTGATGTTTCATTGATACTAGTATGCACGATCAAACGTGGTAAAAGCGAACAAAGGACGCTGATGATGACAGCGTAGCGGCTATCGAAATTAGTAGTACTGATTAGATATTCTAATATTCCACTCTTAAAAATAATTTGAATTTACATTAATTCAATTATTGTGAACTTAAGCCAAATAATAACAACTTCCGACTTATACACATTTTCAGTTCAAATAATAATTACGTACAAAATTAATATTGTTTAAGCTGGAGTAAATTTGAATAAAAATGTATCGGGTGACGTATGATTAATACATAACTCAGTGTACTTTTAATTTGAGACTAGGCTTGTGTCGGTACGAACTCTTTTAATAATTCAGAATAGACATAAATCTTTAATTAAATCCATAAACTAAAACTATATGAACTTGATATAACTTTAGTGTCTAACTTCAACTATTGATCGACTTCGACACAAATATAGTTGAGACATTAGCTACATACATATCTGTGTCATTTTATCATTACATCTTAAGTAGAGTTAAGTCGAAATCAAATTAAGGTCATATCCTGGTTCGTCTTCTTGCAATCCACATTTAGGTCCCATCCGTTTTCAAATACTCCAATTTTCGAAAAATGTATCACGGTTTATTTTTTAAGTTTCTAGAGCAACAACACAGCAGATTGTACATTAAATAGTTAATATCTCCAAACACGATATTTAGACTTAAGATGTATGATAAAGCAACACAGATAACTCCTTAAAATCCCAATTAACTCAGTGGATTGCTCTAGTGTGTCTAAAATAAAATTTAAAGCCACATTTACAACAAAAAGAGATTCTCATAAAATTACTAATTAGCCAAAAGCTTTTTCCAATACAAGTTTTTTTAAGAAACTTTTTGTTAACAATCGCACCTTTTATATTTAAAAAAAACGTGAAATATCTATTTTTTTCACTAATATAATCATAGTTTCCATCCCTGCTTTATAAAAATGATATAAAATTGTATTTAAGTATATTTGTACTTGAGTGCAAAACGCAACGAAAGCTATCAATATGTTGCCAACTTAATGCCAATACTCTGTAGTTTTTCATTTGTTTATTTTTTAATTTATTTATTTTTAAATATATATATTTTTAACATTTAGGGAATTCACAATGTGTATCTTAAAATTTGGAAATAGCAATATCGTTACACCTTAAAATTTCATTGTGAGCAACGATACAAAGCACAACATATTACTATTTACATGTATAGAACACGAACTCAAGATACAAAACAAACAAAACAACAACACAAGCACGATAGTGCTTGGTACCTATCAACATACCAAAGAAACACCAATACACTTAAACTACAAACAAATTCTTTATTTACAATATTGCCGCATTGGAAAAAACTTGCTTCTTGGACGTTTAAAATTGTCATCTGGTAGTAAATTTCATTTACATGCAAAACAAAAACAACAAACTTGCCAACCCATAATAAATGATTAAAATTGAAACGTTGTTATATTAAGACACATTTTAGAACGCTGTTGTGAACTCCCTAATTATTTGTTTTGCATATTTAACATAAATTATAAATTTGTTGCTGTTTTTTCATACATATATATTAATATTATTTGCCACTTGTTATAGTCTCATTAGTTTTTTTTATAAAAATTTAACTTTAGCTTGCTCTTGCTGTTGATTTATTAACATTTATGTATTATTGGCACTTGTTACTAAATATTAACAAATATATTTTTGAATTTGGAACGATTTTCCGTCATCCCATGTCAAATTTGGTTTGTAAACAGACCGGTTTCGGCTATGTGTCATCTTCAGTGTTCTATTGAATACTAAATTTAATTTAGGATTTAGTATTCAATAGAACACTGAAGATGGCACATAGCCGAAACCGGTCTGTTTACAAACCAAATTTGACGTGGGATGACGGAAAATCGTTCCAAATTCAAAAAACCCCGTCGGAAGAAAAACACAGCACATAAATATATTTTTCGTGATTTTAGTAAATGGCTGTTGAGCCAATTGTTATTGAGTGGGGCTTAAACTAATGGTCCTCCGCCATTATTTTCTAAGAAATTCAAAAAAGAAATCGACAGGTACATCATTTTCTTAGGTGTCTTTAGAGTTTTACCATTAAGCTATAAATTTTAATTGAACTGTATGGGCTTATATCCAAAGAAATTTAATTATTTTGGCTTGAGTTCGGTTTTAATTTAATTTTTAAATTTAACTATATTTTTATTTAGAGAAAAATGTGGAGCAATTAGGCAAAGAAAAGGCACCTAGCAAAGGGATGTACAAGTTCAAATAAACTGAAGAAACAAACATTTACACACTAGTAATTGCAATTATTAATGGTAACTCATACTAGAATAGAGAAATAATGAGAAGCTTACTAGAAGACATAAAGAAAAAAGTGATTATAAATAACTATAAAATGAAATACAGCCCTTAGAATGACAGTGTAAATTGATTAATGGTAAATGATATTTAGATCTTGACTGCAAACCACCGACTTTGGTCGAGTGGTCTACGCGGTAAAGAACTTTCACGAGAATAACGGGAGCTATCGAAACTTGTCAGTTCAATGCTCTGCTTAGTCAATTTTTTCTTTGTCTACATGCTTCACATTTATCTCTAAATAAAAATATAATTTAATTGAAAAATTAAATTAAAACCGAACTGAAGCCAAAAAAAAATTATTAAATTTCTTTGGATATAAACCCATACAGCTGGGCTGAAATTCATTACTTAATTGTTTTTCAATTTTTTAAAATTTTTTCTATTTAACATTACATTTGCATTCGCGGTTCTTCCGGGAATGCTTTTTGCGAAAAAAATACATTAAAAAAAATTAGTACAAGGTTTGAAAGCACTATATATCAACTCTCTAAGAACAAAAAATAGAAAGTATGCTTACTCTTCTCTCAAATAAGACTAATCGACAAACAATGTCAAAACTTGAGTCAATTACAAATAATTTTTTTGTACACTCACAATATTATGACAGTAACCGAATGTATTTTGTTCCAGAATTATTCCGTGCAATCATTTTTGAAAGAGTAAATATTTAAAATTCTAAGGAATCTTATTTTTAACTGATTTTAACATTCAATAAAAAAATATAAGTACGCATTAATAAGGATTTTCGGTTACTTTTAATATTGTCCGTTGTTTATGGTATAAGTACCAAAAAAGTACATGCATAGAAATAACACACACAAACACACCAATTAATTAATTTATTTTATATTGCAATTTCAGTTAATTTTAACTACAGAATATACAACAACCCACAGAACGAAAGAAGCTAAATTTTGTCAAAGAAAACCAGAAATTTGTAAACAGATAATGTTCTTTATATCATTTCTACCCTTCAGCTGCTGCAAATTTTTTTAACGTCCTAAAAGTTTTAGATAATATTATACTTAAAAATTTTTTTAAGTAACGCTCAGTACAATTTTATAGGACTTCAATATTTTTTTAGAGCAACCACTTTATTTTTAATTCAATGCAATTCAGATGTATAATCTTCGATGTATTTTAAAATAAGCTGCTTAGGTATTCACAAAAAATTGTTAAATGTATTAAAAAAATATGGATAACACTTAATACATTTTTTTTTTTGACACAAAAGATGATTGATGACATGTTTTGCAATATAATACTATTTAACAAAGTTTCTAAAACTTTTAAATATTTAGAAGTACAGCCAGACGCTGTTATTTTAGTGCATAATGCTAATGCAATTTCAATAATTAAACTGATTAATAAAGGCTACTAAAAAAAGTAACGCTCAATACACAAGACTGCGGACAACAACAATATAAAAAAAATTATAATTTGTATAATTTTTCAATAATTTAATGTGTGAAATAAGAGAAGCGAATGCAAATATTTTAAGCAGTTATCATTTTAAAATTTATGCGTTTATTTTGTGACATGAAAAAAGCTGTTGCTATGGGAATCCGGCATGTATGTATGCAGACAACGGGATATTCGACTTTAGCAAAATGATTTCTAAAAAATTAAAGGTAATTGCAATTAAAAATTTTTGATATATTTTACAACAAACTTAGACAAATCTTTCTCAAATTATGATCAAATGAGTAAAGCAGAACGAACAGGCTCTCCAAAAATTCAAAATTAACAAAAAATGGTCCATGTGTATATTAATTTGCATTATGATAAATCACAAATGATAAATCACAATTATAACATGATCTGACTGCAACCATTACATTACGGATATATCACTCATTTAATTTTGCTTCCTTCCCAGCTTTTATGCTGTTGTAAGATTAAAAATCTACTTAAAACTTTTATCCTGAAAAAATGCAAATACACTTCTAAACTCAATTCTATAATATTAAGCTTTAGTTTACTTATTATATATTTCTTTTTATTAGAAAAACAATATCTACAACATATATTTTCTGTCATTTACATTATCCACAACATTTACATTTGCAATTAAATAAGTATTTTTTTTATTTTTTACTACTTTTTTTTATTAACATGCACACTTGTACTTTTATTTCATCTTTTCTATGCAGCTCTATGACCTCTTTCTCTTGCTCAGTCTCTTCCACTATTCTGCATACAAAAGCTTGAGAGTATTAGTATTTGGACTGGAATCATAGAAAATTGCTTATCATAGAAATTAAAAACAAATGTAAATCCAAAAATCCTTTGAACAATTTGTTGTTGTCGTTGCTGCTGCCGGCTGCATTTGAAAGTTTTTAACACATAATATGATTACTTTTTCTAACACCAACACCAAGACCAAAACTCTTCGTTAAGTAGTTTTTCTCTTTCACTCTTGCAGAATTTCTTTTATAGCCTCGTTCTCCTACTCATTTTTGTAGTTTATTTTTATTTTTTTATTTTTGCAAATATTATAAAATTTGGTTGTACGTATTTAGCATTTGCATAATAATAATTTTATGTACTTTTTTCTAATTTTTGTAATATGTTTGTATGCGTATGACAACAACAAGGAAAATAATAAATTAAAGTTGTAGAACAAAACTATTGCCTTATTTGTTGTTATAATGTATTAGAAATGAAAATGAACTCGTATCTTTGTTGTATTTGTAGCTGCCCTTTTAAGTAGACCTTAATAATTTCATTTTGCCTAAGAAGCTGTAGGAAGAACAGCAATAGTTTTATATTATTATTTTATTATAATATACATATTTTAATCCTTGTTCATATTGTGCCTCTTCTTTATGCCTCCTCTTAAGAAATTATTTTGTTCATACAAATTTTTTTATTTAGTTTTAAGGGCATAATTAAAATAGTTTCTCTTAATCCAATATGACCAAAAGTTTTAATTAATTTTTCTCAAGGAAATTTGTTGACGAGAAAATAAATGCAAGTTCTATAGAATAGTTAAAGTCAGGATTTTTCGAACGAATAAGCAGTTTATCATTATTACAAATTTATTTTATCCTGCCAGGTAGGATGAACTTCCCTTTAACTTAGCGCTCACTTTCAGTTAAAGTAAAGTTACAACAAAGATAAACTGTTTATCCGTTCAAAAAAATTCTGCCTTTAACTATTGCCAAGTTGCAATAATGGCCCTCATATATTTCTTTGTAAGATATGACAAAGACTTAGGCTGAACCCACACCAAGTGAGACAAACCAGTTTTTGTGACTTATATGACAACTGATTGTTAGTTCTTATGAGACAACCCATACCAAACAAAACAAACGCAATATTGTGTCTTTGACTTACTGCAGAAAAGCACTGGTTGCAGAAAATACACGTGGTTTGATGCAACATGCCCACACAGAGTAAGACAAAACTGACTGAAACGAGCCTCTTTGTAAACAATTGCGTACTTTCTTACGTTGCAACCCATACCAATTAATACAAGGTAAAAAAAACGAAAATATACAAAAAAACATAGTCGGAATGCTGTCTGATTACCAGTTGTCTTTTAAGACAAAAACTTGATAAGACGTAATATTTTTTGGTGTGGGTTAGCATGAAAGAAGTGTATTTTACTTGAAAGACAAAAACGTTTTGTCTTCTGTTGGTGTGGATTCAGCCTTAAGAAAAAACTGTTTTGTTTGACTAATACGACAACAGTACATTAGTTCTTATTAGCCAACCCACACCAAACAAAACAACCGCAATACTGTCTTTTTAACTTACTGTCCAAAAATATTGGTTGCAGAAAATACATATGGTTCGATTCAGCATACCCACACAGAGTAAGACAAAACAGATTGAAACGAACCTCGTTGTACACAATTGCGTGCTTTCTAATGATGTAACCCACACCAATTAAACCAAGGCAAAAAACAAAAAATACAAAAAAAACATAGTCGGATTGCTGATTATCGGTTGTCTTTTAAGACAAAAGTTTGATACGATGCATTTTTGTTTGTGTGGGTTACCATCAAACAAGTTTATTTGACTTGAAAAACAAAAAAGGTTTGTCCTTTGTTGGTGTGGGTTCAGCGATTTGTTCGTCTGAC
Source organism: Panzeria rudis (assembly GCA_956483635.1). NCBI lineage: Eukaryota > Metazoa > Arthropoda > Insecta > Diptera > Tachinidae > Panzeria > Panzeria rudis. The sequence continues at coordinate 7,835,452 of OY101450.1, read as the reverse complement.
TTGTCCATGTTCGATTTAAGCTAGCCATACAAGTATGCCTTGTTCGTCAGATTTGTTCGCAAAGCATTTCTCCATACACACATCGTATAATAAAAAAAAGTATCAAATGTTCGCGAACAACTCCATTAACATAAAAACGAAGTAAAACAAATTAGAAAAGTTTGAAAATTTTCAAATTTATTGGATTTGTTCGTTAACAATTATTAAAGTTAAACACAAAATGATATGTTCGACGTGTATGGATATATGTTATGCGAACAAATCAGACAAACAAATCATACTGTATGGCTAGCTTTAGGAATTCTAAAAGTTGCTCCATAACTTGATCAGAAATTTGTTTGACATCTTAACTTTTATGTATAAAAATAGTGGATATTTTGAGTGAAATCAGTTAAGACAACTATAAAAAAATATTTAATATTGCATCATATTATGTTTCACAAATTGATCAATTTGATCTCATTTTCAAATCTTGATGCTTCAGTAGAAGCCTAAAAGTAAGTCCCAATATTTTTTTTTCATTATTTTTGCCATGTATCTAAGAATAAAATGCAGTGCTATTCGAAATTCAAAGTAGCAAACAAATCCTTACGCTCCACCCTAATGTACTCGTATGTGAGTTTATAGATTTTGCATTTGCTTTTGCAAAGAGAATAGCATTACAAAATTTTGCACTTCTTTGGTGTTGTTGTAGGAAAGGCTTAAGACGAAAATGGAAGAGAGTTAAATAAATTGATTTAGCTTATTTGAAGGGATTTTGTATTTCATATGGTTTTTTTAATTTCAGTAAAGGAAAGTTGGTATGTGTCATTAATTAATTAAAAATGCATTATATATTGTGTAGCTGTTTGTTTAAAGGGTAAAATACACCATTAAAATACTTAACAAGCGTGGTAATAGTATGTGTGAAATTTCATTAGTATTAGTGACACCGACGACGCTTGATGGAAAATCTACTTGGTTTTGATTTTTCGTCAAGCACACGTACACCAATCTGATATCAAGCATTTTGATGGTGTATTTTGTCCTTAAGAAAATTTTTATAACGTTTAGATAGTGTTCTATGAACCTTAATAAAATCATTAGCATCTAGAATATGGCAGATTATATCGTCCGTTGGCTATATATAGGCAATCATATGCAGATGATCTTAATAATAACTCACAGTAAATATTTAAAAATAAATAAAGTGAACCTTGAAATTTTTGTTCCAAAAACTAATCAAATATTTCAGTTAAAAATAAATATTCTCTAAAAAAATTTTCTGTAAACACATTTCTATTACTTTCTAAATTCTCAGTTAATTTTTAATTTATTTAAAAGTAAAAATAGTATCGAAAAAACATTTATAATGACCTCGTTAGCATTTAAACGACTAAATATAATAAGCCTTTTTAAATGGCCAATAAATTATAGTGCTTCCTCTAGACTTAACAAATTTCCACAACGCTGGCTAGCCACAAAGGTAACATCGAAGGACAAATCAGATAATTTTCCTTTAACAGGATTTAAATGTGGTGAACGTTTTAAAAATGGTCCTTGTAATGTAAATAAAAAGGCCAAAAAAATTAAACTGCCGCAACCGGTACCTTCCGTCGTAGCTGAACCTGAAGTGAAACTCAAACGCAGTCTTTACTGCTGTGGTGATCCCTGTCCTGATGCTCTACCTAGTTTTGATAAACTCTACTACAAACGAACAGATAAATTACAACGTTCTTATCAACAAACTTGGGATGAATGTCCCGAGCTATTGATAAAACCAAAAGTGTTATGCTCTGGGGAACCCATTAAACCCAAATTTAAGAAACGTTCCCGCAAAGAGCGTCCTCAGACAGCTTGTAAGCAAGAAGTCTGTTTACAGAGTAAAACTAAATGCGCCTTTATTCACATGCCACGCTGTAGAGCGGGAAGAAAACCACCAGCCTGTTTGAAACAAAGGGTACCCTCTAAATGTACTAAACGCAAGTCACCTCTTCCCTCATTTTCGGAGTGTAAGAATGGCAGATCTAAAAAGAAAATTGCTGAATGCAGTTGTTTGATAATACCATCGATATGTGAAGTGTGGGCTCATCATCATAGACGTAGTTCCATCAAGAAACCAACTCATTGTTAGAAGGGCGTTAAAATAAGAGTGAAAAGTTTTTTTTATAAATTTTTGTGCAAAGTTTCAGAATATTTTATAAAATGTATTGTATTTGTTAATAAAGAAAAATATTAAGAATTAAATAAGATCTTCTTCTTATAAATCAGTTTCCACTTTCGGAAGCCGCTACACTTCCATCGACAGTGCTCACGTGTAATTTGCTTATCACCACTTGTCAGGTGGTTCTGTTGAATTGGATTTTAATTTTTATATATCGTTAGCTGAAATCCGAAATTACTTAACAACACTTTTTTAAATTTTACAGGAGAAAAAACAAAATAAAATACTTCAAGTTACTGAAGTAAAGCCGCTTTATTTTCGTTTGTAATTTGGCTGATTTTTATGATAAAGATTTGAAAATTTGTGACAACATGCATTTCGATGTAATATGCAATAATTAATCAAAGATGCAATTTAAGATTTTTTGTTAGTTACGTGGTTTTGGATTTCAGCTGACGATATACAACTTTTTCGTGAAAATTTAATACGAGAATTAAATCACTTTCAAGTTGATATTAAACTGAACTTTCGCAGCATTGCCATTAGTTTGTTTTTCATTATCCCATTTTTCTGATTTTTTTGTTCTACTCAACCCAACTATTTTCGTTTGATTTAATACTTAAGTATATATGAATATGTAAATATGTGAAAAGCTCAAGCCAGTAGCCAAACCAACCTCTGCAAAGGGAGGCAGGAGGCCAGCCAAAACACGAAGAATATATTCTATAAAAATAATTTGTAACACCAAAGCAATTGTTAAGCGGTATCGGTCTATAAATTTTTGTTTGGAATAATCTATGCTGCAACTTGTTGGTGCTGTCATTAAGCTTTTGCAGCCTACGCTAGAGCATAAACGTAAGGCTGAGGGCATTAATTTGGAAAAAAATTCACTGGCCAAGGTTTTGAGGAATGAAAATAGAAACATTTTGATTTATAAGTTCAGAGGCTTTTATGAATTTTGCACAACAATTGGCAATTTTTTATAGGTTCTTTTGGCGTAATTTTTAGGCTTATGAAAATTAGTACTAAAATTTTTGATCTAAATAAGAGATTTTAGAAATACAGAGTAATTAAACTAAAGTTCAGCGGTATAGAAAATATTTTTATTCGAAAAACTTTTAAGCATCCTGTGAAATTCAGGGTTATTAGATAGGTCTATAATCGGGCCAGGTAAATATTTTACCTTTTTGAATACATTTTTTGTGATTGTATGTAGAATTATCAACATCACCGTTATAATGAAATTCACAAGAGTTAGTGAAAATGCCGCCACAACCACCATCACACCACGCCAGCACATGCGAGTACATTTACACAAAAGTATCTTGTTCGTTTAATTGAACATTTTACCAAATTAAATGCATTAACGAATTTAAAAAATAAATGTAACAACTTTAACAAAAAAAAACACCAAACGAGTAAAAATACAAATCAGCTTAAATCAAAGATCTGAAACGCAAATCGAAGAAAAAAATTCAAGAAATGTTCAAATACGTTTAACAACTGAAATTGATTTTGAGGTCGTTAACGAACGATACGAATATCTAACCTAATTTGATTTTTTGGCTACAAAAATTGAAGAAGAAATTTCATTTGTGTAATTTGGGTTTTCTTTCTTTACATTAAACGTTTGCATTTTATCTACAATTACGCTTTTACTTCTTGTTAACCCACCATGTTTGGTATTTAACCTAAAAACATTTTGTAGAATTGTTAAATTTTTCTCTCCTTATTTTTTCATTTAGCCAAAATACAATTTTCAGTTTTATTTTGCGTACAATATGTTAATGATCTAAGAAAGATTAAATGTTTTTTTTTTGTGTTTAACGTAAATGAGCTGAACAAGTAAAATTGATCTAGAAAAGAAACTGATTAAACAGGTTGAACCCAGCAAACATATAGATTTAAGCTCTAATTATGAATTATATGATATTACACTCCCTATTTCTTTTAGATAAAGTGTGCTTTGCAAATCTTAATTTATTATCATTTTATGAAAAATGCGATAAATGAGAAATAATATAAATATTTTTGTTCTCTTACTAGTTGTGCAGGGTGGTTTATAGAATAATCCAACTAATATTTTCTGAATCGTCCAACAAAAGATCACATAGCAAGTATAATTGTTATTATTTTCGATGCGAGAATTTTTCACAAGTTACAGAAACAAAGCACAGTTTCGTTTCTAATTTGCTCAAGATGTGGCAAGTTCAAAAGAAAAGGCTTTGTTTTTATATTAAAAGCATGTCTACAAGTTGTTTGTCATTCGTGACTTTTCTTCTTAATATTAAATATGACTATCAAATAAATCAACAAAATAAATTAATTAAAGCTATGAATAAAACAATTAATCAAAACATGTGAAATTGAAGTGTTTATTGAAAACTTTTTAGCATGAGCTTCATTAATTTGCTAAGAATTCGTCATTTGTTACTTGAATATTTATTCCAAATTACTGGCGAATGTTTAACACAAGCAGAAATTTTTGTGTAAAGAACAAATTAAGAAATATATCACATTTATTCGAGATACTCTCACGCTTATAGATTACTTAGCCCACAACAAATAAATGTATTTTTGGAGCAAATTTAATTTCAGTCGCCATAATTTGAGTCATAAATAATTTAATTATATGAGACCATTTTTTTTTTAAATTTTATTGTAAAGAAAAAAAAACACATGAAAAATATTGTAATTCGTGATTTGTCAATTTGTGATTGTTTGCAACACATGACTTCGTTGTTTTTGTTATTTTTTTATTGGTTTGGCTTTTAAAAGAGATGAAAACTAAATTAACCAGAGCAGAGTTTCAAAACGTTATAGAGAAACGTTGAAGGTAGACGAAAAATGGTATGCATAATATTGGCAAAAAGCAAGTTATTTATCATTTCTTTGTCTTTGATTTGAAGGAGTTATATGCAACTAAAACGATGTGAAATAATTTAATAATTTTATTAAATCACTATACGAGTACTATAGTTATAGCAGTTTAATGAAATTGATAAATTTGGCCCTTGAAACTCCTGAAAGTCCCCTAGACCGGTCAAATGTATAGGCGACCGCTAATAGTTTTTTAGTTTGAACAGTTTTTCTAAACATACCCGTCACCCATCTCAATTCCGTAAGGGGGCTGTCATACAAAAAAAATTTCTCGACTTTGAAGTATCTATTCACCAAGCCAACCATTATAATTGTCAGTTTTTGTAAACAGAATTGTGAATATCTAACTAAAACACAACTTCTTGAGTCCTAACATTTCTGAAAAAAGAAATTTTAGAAAATCGTCATGCCCTAATAATATAGTGAATAATATCGTCCTAACGTGAGGTAACGAATAACAAAAACTATAACGATAAAACAACAACAAAAAAACATAAAGTACATGTTTTTTTTGGAGAATGTTATTTTAAAACTAACTAAGGACTCATTCATTACATATTTTAAAGTTTTAAAATATTCGACCCTGTTCTGTAAACCGAATCGGAGTTAATTTCTCTTTTTTTCAAAAATAAATAATGGCCACGCCCTATTGACGTATTTTAAATCATATATAATAAATTTATTTCAGGTATGATATTTTAAGCTCTAATAATTCTACCAAAAAAAAAATGATTACAAAACAGGCGTGGCACTACTCATAATTTTTATCATGATGCTGTATTTTTACGAGAACTAATTGCGTACAAACATTCATAAGAATCGGTTAAGTAGAAGTAGTTTAAAGTAGTGGGAGTGGCACTGCGCACTTTTCTAACCATAATTCTGTATTGTAACAATAACTAAATGTGTATACAAAGTTTCATATGAACCGAAAAGGAATATTTACTTTGCGTCGGCATGGCACTGCCCTGTCACTTAATCATGATGTAGTATACAAACAAAGCTTAATATGCGTGCAAAGTTTCATAAGAATTGGTTGATTAGAAGTAGATGAAAGGGCATGTGTATTTGATTCTTATGGCCGTGACCCCGTCCACTTTTCAACGGGGCCAATCTGGAAGTACATCCTATTAAATAAAGAAAAAAAATCCGAAATTGGTTTATAAATGGTGGAGTTTTGAAGTCGGTTAAAAAATAGAAAACCACAAAAAAGTCTACAAAAATGTTGCTATGTATTTATTATTAGATTTAATTTGTCCAAATCGAGTCGCTTCGACTCGATTTACAGAATAGGCAGGAATAAATTTCAATAAATTTCAAAAGTAATTTGTTGTATTTTTGTGCGATGTTAAATTAAGGCCTCAAAGCACAACACCGCAAACAAGAAAGTTTTGAGTAATTAACTTAATATTTTGGCTTTGTAATATTGCATACAGTTTTTTAATGTCATTATTCAGTTCTGAATTTTTGTAGAGTGAAAGATACTAGCCTTAAGTGCTCATTCCTGCATCTAACTCAATTTGTTTGGATTTGACACTTGGAACACTTGTAGTCTAACATCCTCAAATGAATTTTTTCGAACTAACTTCAAAAAGAGTCGAAAGTTATCAATTCTTTTGAGTATTTTGGAGTTTTCCTTAATTTGTAAAGATATAATTCCATGTTGGCTCCTGAACTTAAACTTATTTATCTTTGATGTCCGTCCGTCTGACCATCTTTCGGTTTTCGAGTATATTATTTGCAAGTCAGTTAACAAAAATGGGAATAATATTTGTTATCTAATAATTTTTTATATATTTGTTATTTGGGAAATTTGTTTAACTGCTTGTGTGTATCTTGGAATACACAATCACAAACAAAATCGTAATAACAACAGCGAAACAAAATCGTAATAACAACAATAACATGCAACGAAAGGTGTCTGTCTCCCGTGTCGACTAATTAAAATGTGAAAACATAACGTTACAATGTTTAAGATCAAATTCTGAGATTTGACGGTACAATGAGTTTAGTAAAATACACAGTTGTAATGGTGATCAATTTACAAGGACATATATTGAAAATTTAATAGTTTCCTTGTTATGGATATAAAGTATGTATGCGAAACTACGCAAAAACGCATTTTTGAATAATATATGCAAAGGTAGGTGTATCGATGGTCATACGTTGGCAACACGTAACTGATTTTTTATTATTTTACAGGAAACGCAGAAAACGTAGTATAAATCTCAAAAAAAAAAAACATTTATATCCTAAAAATAATAAAAACCGATATTAGTTCAGAGTATCTACTAATTAATTTTATTTCGTAGTTAGAAACGCTTTCAGCCCAATTATAATGTAAAAACTTCAACTGAAAAGTTGTAAGAAGCAGAACCATCGATATACCAAAAGATCAATGTCATACATGTTATTCCACAATTATTTTTCAAAATACAGTTCATTCGTAGTAAATCATGTCAACCTTAAAACTTGATACTGAATACCTTCTTATAAACATATAATACACTTTTAAATATACATATTTTATTATAATCCTTATGTACGTGCAAGTCTATAGAAATTTAGACCTTTTTATTCCATTTACCTCCAGAACACATTTAGATATTAGCGTTTCATTAACATTTAATATAAATGTAAATGTTTGGGCAAACAAAATTTTCTGTACGGTTGGCAAAATAGTCTTATGTGTGTGTGTGTGTGTGAGTGTGTGTTTGGTGTATTTCTTCCGGTTTATAAGCGTATGTGTTTAAGCAAACCAAAAAATCCTTAACTAACAACTAAATATCCTTTTTCAAAACTATGTACACAAGTGAGTTCCACCAAAAATAATATAAAATGGTTAAAGGAGGCAAAGAGGTAAAGAAACCAAACACAAAACGTCTGGTAACCAAATTTAAATTAAGCACATTTTAAGCTAAAGAGTGGGTGTGTATGCGGAAAACTACAAACTAATAATGTCCTTAATTTCTAAGGCAAATATGTGAACACTTTTACTAGTACACACACACAAATACGCTTAAAACAAAACCCTTTTAGTTTTTGGCCAAGTTTAATTCTCTTCTTTTGGAAATTTTTAAGGACTAAAAAGGATTTTAAGTTAAATTACTAAAACTAAAAAACAAAAAATTTGTTATAATTAGTTTATTTTAAAGTAACAATTTTTCTTCTACATACAAATTTAAAAGGTTTTCATAATTGAATTTAATATGAAAATCAAACTTTGTTATTTGCTTTAATAAAATCTTGTTGATTTTATAAGGCTTTATTTCCTTTTAAAAATTTAATGGTTGATTTATGACAACATGTCAAAAATGTTGAAAATTTTATATTATGCAAAAATCACAATAAAATATGCTAAATAACACAATGATTTTCGTAAAAGAAAAAACTATACAATTTTATACCTTGCATTTTAATACCCTACACTATAATAAATGCGAAGCGGGTATTAAATGTCTGCGATCATTTTTGTAAGATTTTACGAAAAATATACTGAAATATACGCTTGGAAGTGGGTGGGAGATGAACTGCACCAACTCACATTTTTTCCAAAACTCGTTTTTTCATAGTGCTGGAATCCGTATTTTTTCTCTAAATAGGTGAAATCCACTAAGTCCTATGTTTCAAGGGACAGTAGTACTGCTCAAAACCATCTGGGAGGTAAACCACACCAAGTCCAGTTTAAAAAGTGTCAATAACATTATATGACGTAAGTTTATTACGGATATATTAGATATAAAAAGATAATATTAGAGTTCTGTCATTTGCGACTTTAAAAATGTTTTTGCGGTGTCCTGAAAATTTTTTCAAATGTGACTTGGTGTAGCTTACCTCCCACCTACAGATATATAACTCTATACGACACAGAGCTTACCTAAATAAAAAAGAAAATGTGGCATCAAATTGAGCAAAAATGGCACTTAAAATATGACAAAGTTCTATGATGACGGTTGTAATCAGATTGATGCAAGTTTTTTGCTTTATAGATGACACTCTTCACCTATCCGAAGATGAATTTTTCAGAGTTCGTTTTCATTTTTCATTTTGGTTTGTCTTAGAAAGTGGTGGAATCACTGGTCTGTAAATCTTAATAAAATCTATCTATTGGAATATTACAAATGATGATCGCCGTTAAAAGACAATAATCAAAGCACATCTTAAATTTAATTGCTTTTATGCTGGAAAGCTTTTCAAACAGAGACTTTGCAACAATCATTTCTGAGCCATTAATGCGCATTTTGATCCTGTAATTTCGTCCCAAAAATAATGAATTATTTGTGGTTGCAAGCCTTAACCGCTGAAGTCGTTTTAAAATTTTTGTATGCCTTACGTTAAGGTATAAGATGTGCTCAGCACTTTTATGTAAAACACAGCTGAATGGGAGTTTTTTGTTCTTTATTTAAGAAAGCGCTAAAAAGACCCATACTGCGAAGAGTTAGAGGGTTAAAATATTCTACAAAAATATTTATCGTAGTATGTTACAGAAAAGTTTTTGACATACTTATACCTTAACTTAGTACCTATAAGACATTCAATGCCGAGGCAGTATAACTATGTGCAAAGGGAGGAGAAATTTAACTCCGCCTAAAGTTAATCTCAGATGTAAACTTTCAAAGCGCCGATACACGTCTTTATATACTATAGTAGTTTATTTATACCTGTTAAAAAAGTTATTAGTTTGTTTCATAAAAAATATAACAATGTCATTGAATATAATACTTGCTAAAACCCGACTACAAAATAGGCATGGCACTGCCAACGTTTTGATCATTATGTTGTACTCATGAGAACTAATTGCGTGTACGAAGTTTCATAAGAATCGGTTAAGTAGTCGTAGTTAAAATTAATATTTACTTTTCACAGGCGTGGCACTGCCCACTTTTCTAACCATAATGTTGTATTGTAATGACAACTAAATGTGTATGCAAAGTTTCGGCTTAGTAGAATTCGTTGAAAAACAATACTTAATTTGCATGGGCGTGGCAGTGTGCAATTTTTTAATTATGTTTTATTATTCAAACAAAAGCTTAATGTGTGTGCAAAGTTTGATAAGAATCGGTTGAGTAGCAGTAGTTGAAAATGAGTGTGTATTTACTTGGCATGAGCATGAACCTGCCTACGTTTTTACGGCACCAATCTGCAAGTAATTCCTTTTAATCGGCTTGTAAATGGCGAAACATACATAAAAAAATACATCACGTATTGATAACCTTTCTCCTGCTTTTAAAGTAGATTAAAAATACAGTTCTTCAGTTTGACTCTAGAAAGCAAACAGAAATTTTATTTTACTTAATACACGTATATATATCTTGGAGCCCTCCACCAAAAACAGTCGTTAGAATTTGAAAAAAAATTTAATTTTGATTTTGTTGTGCAGTGTAATTCGTAGTTTTCGCAAAAACCAGTAACTTCACTTTATTATGAATAAAGTCGTCATTTATCGATCGATTTTCGTTGAATATACCATAATTCATTTGAGGTGTACTTGGCTTCATGATCCAGTAATCGGAGATGTAATATTTTGCCATTTTTTATTTTTAAAAATTTTTTTAAAATAAAAATATTTCAATTTTACTAAAAAATATTGGTGTTCATTATTTCGTTCTGAATGACTTCAAAAAGATCTTAAAGACGGCTAAAATTCAAGGTATTTTATTAAAATTATTTTTAACAAAATTGGACGAATCTTTCTCAAGTTGTAATAAAGAATACGTTCGTAAATTCAGTAATTGTGCAATAATCAGAGTTCTGCGCTCGAAACCAAACAGTTCTTAAGACTTTTTTTGTCAAATCTTTCTTTATACAAACATTTGACAGTGCTGCCGCAGATTGTTGCAACAACGGCAGCATTTTTATTACTGTTGCAATTGTTTGCAGACCAGCTGCACAAATTTACTGCATTTACGAATTCACCCAAAATCTGCGGAGCATCCTCTTCAAAAAAAATTTTTCTTAAACAGGTGATTTTACTTTATTGTGAATAAAATGAACATTAACACATAGATTTTCATGAAATAAAGTTTATTTTATTTGTAGTAGATGTGACTTTATGGTCATGTTATAAAAATTATAAACTTTAAACATATTCGAGTTTTTATAATTTTTTCAAAAATAAAAATATTCCAGTTTTCCAAACAAAAAAAAGCATTTTTTATCATTGCGGTCTGAATACGTCGGAAACTGTTGACTACATAAAAAATAATACTAAAGGCCTTTTTCACACTGTACGATGATAAGTTAACATGGATTTTAACGGCAAGTTTGGCATACAAAACTTGCCATTAAAGTCCACGTTAACTCTTAATCATACATTGTGAAAAGAGCCGTAAGCCGGCTTAGACGTAACTCTATGTCAAGATTATTCGTGTTCTTTGTATCAAAATTGGACAGGCTCTTTCCAAGTTATAATAAAATCGGCGGACCAGCTTCTTGAAAAATACTAAATATAAGGAAAAAGAAGTTAAAAAAATTATCCATAGAATTTTAAATTTCGTCTGTTTTTGCAGTTAGGGGGTTAGTACATCAAACAAATATATATAATAAACAGGGCTCAGACTTTCATGCAAATAAAAATTAATTTTAAGCGGTTAAAAAATGCACCTAAAAATTAAAAATATGCCCAAAAATATGCATTTACCTACGAACAAAGTACCAAAACTAAAATAATATGAAAATACTTTCTTAATTTGTTTTATTATTAGAGAAAAAAACATAAAACAAACATAATTGTGTATATTATTTAATGCAACCGAACTTTATTTGCGTTACATGTCGGCAACTGGAAATTAATGGTTACCAGAAAGGCACTAAATAGCAACTAAAATCGACAGATCTCAGTTGCCAGTTGCCATCAGTAGTATCATTTTAAGCTACTGGCAACCCAACTGAAGCTCAGCTGCCATCCATAATTGGGCTACTCATATTTTTATCAAAAATTAAGAAATATGCATTTAAAAAATGTTTATAACTTCAAAAAAATTTTTATAACTCCAAAATAATTTTTATAACTCCAAAAATATACATTTATTGCCAAAATATGCAAACATGTGCTCTTACCACCAAAATATGCAAAGCTATGTAACTACAAATCGATGTCAAACTACTTAAAATTTGATGACTCGCATAGATAATTAGCTAATACCTCTTTATCTATCACCACAAAAAACATGCATTTGCATGAAAGTCCCAGCCTTGATAATGGTCATCAAAGGTCATGGCAAAATTTTAATTTTGCTGAATAGTATACTTAGCTATTATTCATCTTTTCTGATTCATTAGTCGAAAGAGGACTTCATTTCCATAGTGTCCGAGTCATAGACGTAAGGCAACTTTTAATATTTTGAATTAAACATTGTTCAGGTGTTTTTCTACATCATCATCAGTGAAACATACAAGTATTGGTTTTTCTAGGATTTTCTGGTTACACATTGTGCTAAATATTGCAATTAATTGGCCTTGGTTGGTATATGTGGCTGCCTACTGCACGCAAACAATCAAGTAGAATCCATAAGATTCCGTTTTGACAATTAATTGGTCTTAGGCTTGGTATTAATAAAAAGCTTTAACCCCTATGCTAACAGAGCCTAAAGCTATTTACGGATTATTTACTTATCAAATGATTGGCCTTCCTTCAAATAAAATAGTCATATCTAGAATCTAAAATTATAAAGGGCATCATAAAGTCGACTTTAACCGATTATACATATTTATTTCTTTTAAATTCAGTAAGCAAATTTTTCTTAAATGGAACAAAAATTATTTACGGGATACTTTATGTAAAAATCGGCATTAACATACTCAAAAATCGCGTACATTTTCTTTGAGTGTATTTGTTAAGCTATGTAGCATCTGATATGCATACACTTAAAATATTTTAACATTATTTCATACAATTTATCGAGGCATCCATTTGTATAATGATATTGTTAAACATTGATTTATTTTATATCTGCATGTATGTATGTATGTATGTATGTATGTATGAATGTATATTTAACTGTCGTCTATCAGTTTCATTTCTTTTAGGGAGTTGTAACAGCAACGTATTGATGTTATTTTTGAGCGTCGTTTAAACAAATTACCAATGCAAAGTAGTTTCAACTTTCATAAAGGGGTAAACTTAAGAAGGCATTATATAAAAATATTTAGAAGAACGCTATAGAATAAAGCGTAGTAAAAGAAGGGGCTTCCTGGAAAGAATATAAAACATATGTTACTAAACAAAATATATATAATTTGACAAAATCACAATTAAATAGTTGGTATTAATATAATAAAAAAAATAATAATAGAATTAAATTATTATAATTTTACTTAATTGCACAACCCTGCCTAAAATTTCCTTCATAAATCTTTTTTGTATGTAAACTGAATCGAAAAAATAAAACAAAGAAAAACATAAAATAAATTCAATACAACATTTAAACTCACACAATGATTGACAAAATGTTGATCTTGTTTTCTGCTGAGATACATTTAACCATCTTAAAAAATGTGATAAACATACATGATGCTGCTTAGCATCACATGCATAACGAGAATTATCTTAAGATCTTGGTAACTTCTTTAACATTAACATAAAAACAGTCGGACAGACATACCAGCATACACATACATACACGTTTAGACAGACTTGTAGCTTATACAGCATAGAACAAATTTTGTTAAAGATTCTAAAAATACACGTTACTTGTCTGATCATATGCCTTCATGCATGCATGCCTAATGAACAACATCATTCAGTTTACGCATTATTTATGAAGATCAACCAACAGCATGAGTGACTAATTTGCATATTTTTCTTAGATTTTTTTCTCTTCTTATATTTTATATTTTTTCATTCTTTATCTTTATAGGTAAAAGTATATATTAACTGAGTTTTAATGCCACTAATAAATAATGTTTAATATGGTTTAGCAATATTATGACGATATTTTTGTACTTAGCAAAGAATTCTTCTGTATGGTTTTTGTAAAGCGATAGGAAAAAGGAAATACTACAAATCCATAATTTTTTGATTGAGTAATGAATAGATTATAAACAAGAGATTCGTTATAAAGACGCTGGCAAAGAATCTTAGTTAGAGTCGACTTTACAGAACTTTAAAAAGTTGTATAATATATATATATATATATTAGTTAGTTGATTTTACAGAATTTGAACAATATTTTTGTTAAAAAAGAAAATATTAAAAAAAAATGAAAAAATCGTTAGTGACAACTTTTTTATTAGTTTTGCTATAGAGTTGACTCTTGGTAATTTGAAGCTCGCTAATTTGAATCTCTTGATAATTTGAAATGCTTCCCAGGTCCCCTGGAAAACATTCAATAAATTGAAAAACAGCCATGTTATTTGGTCCTCTCGGTAAATTTAATTTATTTAAATGTCATCTTTATCGCCAACACGCTGTAATTTGAATTTTTTCGCCTCTACGCTCTATAATTTTAAATATTTTAATGTGCTGTATTTTATAAAAGATACAATTTTTTAAGTTTATATGCATTGCTTTATACATAGGAATGTCATCTTGCTCGCCGACATTCTATAATTTATAGTTTGACTTTTCTGCCTTCTACAGGGTGGCGCAGAATGAGCTATATGGTTTAAATGGCTTATAACTCTTTTATTTATGCGATTATTAAAATTTTTTTTAAATACAGTATATTATTGGGGAATTTTTTGCAATTAGCTTTGAAAAATTATATCCTGTAAGTGATATCCATTCTCTGCTTCGCGAATACGTGCTCTTTTTAGCATATTATCCATAACTTTTCGCAAAATTTCGGGTGTAATGGCCATGATTTCATTTGGCATGTTGGTTTTTAGTTGGGGTAAGGTTCTTGGTTTGTTAACGTACACTCTTTTTTTCAAATATCCCCAAAGAAAGCTGTCAGGAGCTGTTAAATCTGGTGAACGTGGAGGCCAGTTAAAATCGCTCGTGCGCGAAATAATGCGTTCGCTGAATATGTACCTTAACAAAGCCATTGAGGCACCAGCAGTATGTGCTGTGCCTCCATCTTGTGGAAACCAAAAGTTTAGATGGTTTTCCACACCTGGCCTAACAAAATTTTCCAACATCGTCCGATATGCACCACCGCTGACAGAGATTGAGACACCTTTTTCATTTTCAAAAAAATGGGCCAATTATCCTTTCGGAGGATACAGCGCACCAAACAGTACACTTAACTGGGTGTGATTGTCGCTGATGAACTGCTCTTGGATTCTCCGTAGCCCGAATCCTGCAGTTTTGCTTGTTGACATACCCATTTAATAGGAAATGGACTTCATCGCTCATTACCAAATTGTGAATAAAGTCTGGATTTTCCTCCGCTTTTTGACGGAAACGAATGGCATATTCAAGCCGTTGCTGGTAGTCTGTCGTCTTCAATTCTTGCACAAGTTGAACTTTATATGGAAAAAAATCTAATGTACTCAAAATTCTCTGCAGCGACCGCAGTGATAGTCCAAGTTGTATCGAACGCCTCCTTGTTGATGTTGATGGACTATGCTGCACGCTCTCCCGTACACGTTCAATATTTTGACCAATCAAATGGCTTATTGCTGACGCTGTGGGTGCAATGCGCACATTAAAATGACGACGATATGCACGCTGTGTTAACACAATAGACTGTTGGTTTGAAAAATAAAATTCATTTATTTTTGTACGTTGTTCGATCGTGTAATGATTCATAATTAATTCCCCAAGTATTCTTCACAAAATGCTGAAAAAAAAACAAAGAAAAAATAATAATCAAAAAAGTTATAAAGAATTCAAACTGATAGCTCATTCTGCGCCACCCTGTATAATTTGAACGGGTAATACGAATGTATTCATACTTTTTGCTTTATCTTCTTTTAATTTTAATCAAAGTCTTGTTAATTTGAATTTTTTCTAATTCCTTTTTGAGAATTTAAACTCTTGTTAATACTTGTTAAAACTATCGATTATATGAACTTTTTCGCTGCTCCCTTGTATTTTAAATCGAGAGTCGACTGTATGTACATTAGGGATAGTCAAATTGTTCGGGTAAGAAAAAAAGCGAAAGGCGTCTAGCAAAGCCGAAATCTACGCGAAATTCTAAGAAAATGACCCTAAGAAAATTTGGGTTCTTCCAAATTCAAGATTTTGATGACTTTACCTATTTTTTATAGAAACCACTTTTTTACTCGTTCATTTTTTCTGGTTACCAATACAATGGTACAGATGTGTATACTTCACTAATAAGAAAGGAAGTCACAGGCGCCAAAATGACAAAATTGAGGTAAGGGCAGTTTCGGAACCGTGAGTGAGTCTCTGATTTTCTTAATTTCGCTTAAAACACCAATTTTGAACTGTAAACGCTAATCAAAATGGTCACAACTACCGCTTCTAGCATATTTCCTAGTCAAAAAAGTCCTATCTGCCACTTACTACGATAAAAAGTCATATGGACCAAAATTGTAGGCTATTAAGACTTTTTATATCAGCAATTTTTTTCTAAGTTTACGCCATTCCATACAATTTTAGCAATTTTTAATCGATTTTAATGCTGTTCGGATAATGAAATTTTTCGCGAATTAACGCGTTTCTTTTCAAAATTTGTTTTCTCGTTACGGTTTTAACGCTTTGTTATCAATTTTAGAGCTTGTTTTTAATTTTGCAATTTCTACCGAATTTTCGCCATTTACGCGAAAAAGCAGTTTTGTACGAGTTTAATATTTTGGACAAAATTAACTCTATTTTTAATGTGAACAAATGTAAGGAAATTATGAACTTATTTGTACAATTTGGTTATCGTAAGATTTTTTTTGGGTGCCTATACTAGGCAAAAAAGTCTTAAGTCAGTTAGTTTTCTCTACTTGATGATCAAAACTTTCCCTCTTTGTCACGATAATAAAATTTAATACAATGATATACTTTTAAATCAGTTTTGAAGGAGGGCAGCATAAGACTAACCATCAGTACCTGCTATTCATCCCAACCTGACAATGCACTTAGAAACTAGTTAGCTTAAGCATTCATAAATATTCCCATGTGCACACATTAGTAGCTCACGAAATGTAGCCGAGCATCACCAAGGAATAATCAGCAAGATAGGAGTTTAGCACAGTCACACGACATCTGAATTGTCCTTCAGCAGCACATATTGCAACAAAAAGAGCACAAAGAGACATATTGCGTTGCACGACACTAGACCCCGCTGCGCATTACTATTTAGCCGACATGCTCTCTTACTTAAGCCACAGCCACCATATTAACTCTCGAAGGAGACCTTGGACGATTACTAAACTATCCCCCACCTTGGGAGTAAGACGAAGCTGGCCAGCACATACAGCCCATCCCGTGTTAAAATTCAGTATACCTTAGTGGTGAGGATTATCTCGTTGACCAAATGTAGCCACATGATAGCTGTGGCGCTACTGCCACCCGTTGTACCACTCCTTGATCACTGTTAAGACCGCGAAAGAAAACCAATAGACTTTTGGTAGGGGCACGTCTGTAATTTCAGAGATTGAAAAGGATCGTTTAAATTTAATCGGTAAAAGTTCAAGGTCTGGAAAATCCAAATTACAATTTTCCCTAGAAAGCACAGTGCCAAGGAGTGTACAGTAACAATGACGCAGAGCTGTGTCCCCTGAGTAGAATATAACGTTAAAATACAATTTTCCGACAGCAATAAGCAATGCAAATATAAAAAAAATCTGATTATTCCTCCATAGATGATAGCTCAACAACTCATAGGTTATTCGATTCTGAGATTATTTCGTATGAATCTCATGACAAACAAATGAATCGGCTTTTTTCACTTAATATCCTATAAGTGAGTTAAACCAGCTGAAATCAAACAACGAGTGGACCTCAGCATCTTCGATTTGGATAAAAATTTGTGTGGAATTTTTTTAGTGTATTGAAGAAATGAAGGAAATGTTTTGGTAGAACATTTTAACCCTGAAACTCTTCGCTGTATTGGTCTTTTTGTCTTTTTTGTTTATTAAAAAGGGGACAAACACGCAATTTGCATTGAAATTCTACTTTTTCCTTAAATACACTTAAGCTCCAGACTCAATATGAACTGAAGAAATCATTCAAAACCTTAAATGTATTTAGGCGTTAATATCGTACTTCTTCACAATTAGTACTCGAGACAAGAAATCTGCTTAGCGTTACGTTTACAATATAATTAATATATGTTCAGTACTTTTATATAAAATTCTACGAGAAACATTGACGTAAAACCTTTCAAGCCATTATATAACGGCTTTAAGGAAGTTTTTTCTCCCTTATTTAAGAAAAGGAAAAAATACCCATACCAAAAAGATTTAAAGGGTTAACATATTCTGCAGTAACATTCCTCGGGTTGTTTTACATAAAAGTACAGAGCGTGTCTTATACCAAAAATTTTCAAATTTTAATTTTTCCACTAAATGAAAACAACCATGAGAGAGATTTTTTGCTCTCTGCTTGGAGTTGGGAGAGTTGTTGGAAAGGTAACAAGCGAAGATATTTCTATAAATTGATTTCAAAAGGATTTGTAAAAAAATATTTTAAAAATTAAAAAGAAAATTCACTAATTTTATTTTAGATATTCTCCCAATTGGTTAATTGAAAAAAATATATTATTTGCCAGTCTAACGTTATTCTTTTGCGCTATTACAAATTGTCTTGCAACACACCGATAACCAACACAAACCACGGAATGGTTGAACCGCATTTCTTAAGGAAAACATTTTAAAATCTATCATAATTTTGACTCAAAATTTATTTATGGCTTCCTCTAGCTAGAGCAAAAAGTATGCAAATTGAAAAAAATTTTGCAGGAAATCCTTATTATAACTAATACGAGTATACTACATAATAATTGAGCCCAGCACATCTTGGCAAACAACATCTTGTTGGCATCTTTCTGTATTTAATTTAATGTTTTCAAAACTATTTTACCAAATCCTTATCTTCATTATAATTTCTAATTATTTTATATAAAATCAAACTACATAAAAAACTTACATCAATCCTTTTGCTAGCTATTGTGACTGCCAAAGCCAACAACAAAACTATCCTTTATAATTCAAAGGTATAGATATCTAAAATGTATATTTGCCAGACTGTTGTATATATTTATTTATACTTGCACACACTCTCATACTAATAATAAAATATAAGTGTATTGTATAATTTATTAATATATGTATGTCCGTTTTATAAATCTCTTTAGGCTGTTGTATTAATTAAGTGTAAATGTGAGTGTGCTTGTACCTGACAAACAGGCTTAGTTAGACCTGCCTGCATACATTTATCTAAGAAGTTTTCTACTGATGTCTTCAATAAAGATTTTGTTAAGTTTTCGCTTTTCGTTTTCTTGTTTTTTTCTTTTCATCGTACTAGTAAAGCATAATGTGGTTTTGTAGTTACAAGTTGTCGAGCTAAATTTGTAACTATGGAAATTTATTGCTTCAAGAGTGGGTGTTTTTATGGTATCTGTTCCTTTTTTTACAATATTTCTCGCCAGTTTGGCTTGGTTAAATTATGTTTTTCTAATTGTCTGTCTACATTTCATGTCATATTTTTAACCAAGATGTTTATAAATTAAAACTATTTGTAAATATAAGAGATAAAAAAGGTTGCTGTATGACAATATATAAAAATTTATTAATGACACGAGAAAGTGTTAAAGGTTATTGAACTTAGAGTTAATTGAAACTTGTTTCATATATTTATTTGGCAATAAATTTCGTAAAGAAAAAATTTTGCTAGAAAAAAACCTTTGCTGCAATACATATAAGAAGCTGTTTTGTAGATTGAAATCGAATACGGATTTTTTTCAGACACTTTGTTTTCTTGATTTTTAACGCGGTTTATTTTTCTTCAGCCATTTTTAAACTTGAATACATTATTCATTGTTTTATTGTGTAAAAATTTCGTACTAAATGTTTAATAATTGAAAACCATAAATTTACATTTCCTTCCTTTTAAGTTGGACTCAATACATAAAAACACGCACACATGTGCATTCATATATGAAACCTTAAACAACAAATTAACTCACAACAATTTGACTTGAAATGCACCCCAACTAGTGATGTATGATTTTGTATCGATTATTCCGATTCTTCCACTAATCGATCGATGAGCTCATGAATGAATTTATATGGACGTTCCAGTTTCTTAAAGATTTGTTACGGGTTAGATAAATTATACTGAAAAGCGTTACGAAGGGGGGGGGGGGGGCGGGCGTTATAAAAACTGCGAAAATAGCATTACGTAATATGTGAATGGCCCCATAGCAGAGGAGTATTTCTATTTATGTTTTCAATAGCAGCATTCTTTCTTGCTCAGGAGCAGTCCTATGAAACCTCAAAGTAGGGCACTTCGGACAATGTAAAATTGTTTACTAATTGCCATTTATTTGTTCCTCATCCAATTTCAAAACTTTGGGATTTTAGATCATGTGTACCAAATTCAAATTTGCGATTTAAAAAAGTTCATACTAAGAAGTGCCCAGGTCAAAGTATATTAGAAAATTCCAATATTTTTTGCCGTCCATTCATGTCTGTACAGATAAGTATACATTTGCTATATGTTCCACCAGAATTTTTTTTATATATGTAAAATAGTGATGGTGCTTTTTTTTAGCAAATATTTTCGAAAATTAAATATTTTACAATTAAGTTACGAGTCAAACTATATGGGCTTATATCCAAAGAAATTTAATTATTTTTGGCTTGAGTTCGGTTTTAATTTAATATTTCAATTAAATTATATTTTAAGTTAGAGATAAATGTGAAGCATATTTTAAATGTATACCAAACTCAACCAAGCAACCTAACAAATGGTGATAATCAGGGATACGCTTGAGGACTTACGGTGAACGCTCTACGGCTTTCGAAAGCAACGTTCATTTTGAATATAACATTACAAGCCTTAGGCAAAATAACTACTTTGAATTAAAAAGGAAAGTATTTCATCATCATAATTTTTAATTGCGACTAACTGCAATTAATATTTTCCCGGCTCAATTAAGCACATTCTTAAGTAGTCGATTAATCAATTTTTCGGTAGCATTAACACTTAGAACTGTACCACTGTTTACGCTTTCCGAACCAAAGGTTAATATAGTGACAACCAAGTATTTTTCCTGAGTCTATGTAAGCTATATTTTGACTACAAAATAACATTACATGATTGTGCATAAGCATGAGCCTGAGAGCCCCGGTAGTACATGACAACTTCTATTGCTCCCACCATGAAACCATTTCTGATGGATACATATAAATCCTAATATATAAAAGTCATGGGTCCGTATGATCGTTTACGCTAACCTCCCAAGCCGTCCAACCAACTACAATTAAATTTTGTGAGTGTGCATGGTTGGTTACAGATTGACAGATAGGGCATTTTAGCAATCAAGAGCTAGTGATGTTGTCGAGATGTAATCTTTTTAAATAATTTTGAAGTTTTTTTTTTCAACTTTTTTTATGTATACATATGACTGAATACAGCTTGCAAGATAAAAAATTTCTGTAAACTGGGGAGATTGCTATTTTTAATGCGATCTGTGACAGGGAACCATCTGGCTGGGTTGCTAGAATACCTAAAAGCAAAAATATACATTTATTTTCCAAGTAATTGTATTACGGAGAAACGATCTTTTTTTTTCTCGGACCAGGACTCAGGGGATGACCTCTACTGATGAAATGCATTGTGCTGGAACTAGGAAAATTGGTTGTGGGAAGGAGGATAAAGGGAGTAGTGTTTGTTGACGTTTGATTTGAAACTTCCAACATTGAAACTGACAGGAAAGACCTCTGCAGGGAGTTTATTCCACATACGAACAGTTCGGCCAAAGAACGAGTTCTCTCTATAATGCGTAGTGCGATTCACTGGCATATCGACCACAAATTGATGTGCCCTTAATGAAGAACGTGTTGTACGCAAAAAAGAGCGGTTTTCGGGAACCAGTTCCCTGATTTCATCAGAGCACATTCCATTGTAGTAACGATAAAACAGTGAAACGCACCACATTGCGTCGATGCTCAAGCGAGTCAATAGAACTGGCTACCCTACTGTCACCGATGAGCTTCTTTGCCCTCTCTTGCACGCGGTCGAGTAACTTCAAAATAGACTTTGAAGCACCGGCCCATACATGAGAGTTGTATTCCATTTTCGGTCGGATATAGGTGGTATAAATAGTAAGGAGATCAGATGAAGTGAAGTATATCTTGCACCGTCTTAAGAAACCAAGGCACTTGAATGCTTCTTTTGAGACTTGAAAAATGTGATCAGTTCATCGAACGTCACACTGGATTTTCATGCCAAGAACATCAAGAGCTTCTGATTCCCTAATACCTATGCCACCCATAATTACAGACTTAGCAGCAGGTTCTGTCGTACGTCTGTGCGTAAGACCCAATGCTGTATGGGTCTTACGAGCGTTGAAATCGACCCTATTCGCACTACCCCATTCAGAGATTGTTGTGAGATCGTGATTAATCGTATCATTCATGTTTTGCCGCATGGCCCTAATCTCCAACAGACTTGGTCTATTGCTGAATGAATATGAATGGCAGATGGTGCTTTCGTCTGCAAAAGAGTAGATAGGATTGGAAGTTTGACAGAGAAGGTCATTAAGAAAAATAAGAAATAGGGTAGGAGAAAGAACGGAGCCTTGTCGTACCCCTGAATTAATCTTGAACTCGTTTGATGAGATCTTAGGGGGAATGTAGTTCTAAAAAGAATTAAAAGCAACTTTGTCCTAGAAACCATGGGTCTAAAATGGATTTTGAGCTTGGGAAAATTTCAATATATGCTTAATGACGACTTTATTATAGAAAAAAGTTAGAAAAATTGAAGCACCGTGGCGTATACTTAATATTTTCTTAATACATAAAATAATAATACTCATATAACATCCTGTATTACGACATACTACTTCAAGCACTTTTTATAATGTTTCCTATAATAAAGGCGGTATAATATCTGAGCCACTGGTACCACTCTTCTGCTTTGTGGATCAAATGTTATTTGGACAAGACTGAACTGCCATATTAATTTTTTATCTATTTCGAAGGGTCTAGCTACGAACTTTCAACATATTTTGGAATTTCCGTAAACTAAACATTCATTTTAGACTCATGACATCCTAGCAAAGTTGCTTCGATTTCTTTGCAGAATCATTTGCCCCTTCGATTTTTTTCTTTTTGTTTTTAATCCATATAAATCGGCCCATTCTTAATGATATATTAAAACCCCATTGCATTATAAAAGATATTATAACAAACTTTCCAACAACATCTTTTGCGTTTTGCAAAATACAAATTTTGACATTTATTAAAATATATGTATTCAATATATCACATATTATGTATATAAATTTGGTATAAGTATCTGTGTATAATATTAAGTTGAAATTTTCTAAGAAATTTCTCCAGACAATATAATTTACTTGTACATTTTAACTATAAAATTAATTATAAAAGGCAATTGCATATGTATTTAGAAGTTAGTTTATGTTTAAATGTATACATAGATTTATAAATGTGTGCAAGTGTATTAGTAAATATGTATAATAGTTTTGGTGTTTATATTAAAGGTGTTGGCAAGGAATTTGCATAACGTTTAATGTCTACAATAGCAGCAAGAACTCAAAATAATATAATACTAAAAACTCACCATTTCTCAAAGAAACAATTGGCTTTATTGTATGTGTGGCTGGAGATTTTTGTTTGACTCTCATACCTTTAAATAAAATTTTCCAAATTGAATTTATTAATACTGATACACATACATGACATGTTTGCTTCTTTGTGTATGTGTGTGGGTGTGTGGCTGTGTGGCTGTGTGGTTCTGTTTATAAGCTGGTGCATAGGGATGTCTTAACTTTGTTGTTGTAGCTGTGAAACCATAAAATGTCCTGCATAAGAAATTTAAATTCATTTTCTGGATTTTATAAATAGAAGAAGACGAAGAAGTCTTGAAATGTTGCTATTTTGGAAAGGTCTCAGAAGAAACTAATTAAGAAGTGATACAAATATATAAATGGAGTATATATTAAATAATATAGAGTGATCCATCACCTTTCGAAAGGGGGATGCATACTTATTAATATTTTATTTATATTTAACTTTCAAAAAATGCATCATATGAAATTAAATTAAATTATGGGGTCCCTATAACAATGGTATGCAAAAAATTAAAATACATTTTCAGTTTTTTCTATCACATACAGATGACTAACATTTCCACTAGATACGTCAGTATATTTCACACTGACTCGAAAACGGATTATTCGATTTGAGTAAATAAACCACCAAAGGATGCTGAATAACTTATCTTTAAGTCATCGATATGAGTTTTTTATTTCCAGCTGCCTCCAATGTGCTATTTATAAGCCTAGCACAGAAAAAACTTCATTTCATTTTCAGTAAAGGAATTCAATGAAATAGTAAATATTTTGTTTAGAAACGGATTTACAAAAAAAATTTGTAAAAACAGACAAAAATATATCAAGAATTTCATAAAAAAAGTGTTTTTTTATTGAACAAATTGTTAAAATCTATAAAACAATTTGTCTAAAAATATTTACAGATTGTAAACAAAACAATTTATTAAATCAAACAAAAAGATTTACTAAATTTTATGAAAAATATCAAACAATATTTTTGTCTGAATTTATAAAACAATTAGTCTAAAAAAGCTAGCAAATATTAAAGAAAATTGTTTACTTAATCAAGGAAAAATATTTACTGAATTTTTTTTAATATATCAAACAAAATTTTTGTCTGGGTCATCATCATCATCCATTAAGCATCTATGAAATTTTACTTTGTTAAATGTGTTTAAGTCTGAAGGTTTATCTAAAGACACTAAAAAATTAATGAGATTAACGCAACGACATTAACGAATTGATTTACTCAAAAATCTTCAGTAAACAAACTTGGTACAATCGCACTGCTTTTACTATCATTGTTGTTGTTGTTATGTGTGTGTGTGTGTCGTCATCGGGGTATTTTTTTACGACACAGAAAACGGTGTGTTCTTATTCTTTTCGGTGCTTGCGACCTAAATAAAAGTCAAACAAAAAATTTATTGATCCAGTAAAGAACATTTACTGAAAATTAAATTTATTTTCAGACAAACTTTTGTTTAAAAATTTTTTGGTGACAATTTTTTTTGTGATCTCTGGCAATTTTTACGCATATGTATATAAAAGAACACTTGTCGACCACTTGATCTAAGCGAAAATGGCATCACCCTGTATGTTTGCAGTCTATCGTATATTATGTTCATTAGGGTGGGTCGATTTTGTTTGACAAAAAATCGTACGAGCTACGAAGAGTTCTAAACAACATTGACTTAGAAATCAAGGGTCTAAAGTGGATTTCAGGCTTGCGGAAATCCCAAAATATGTTTTAATGCCTTTGTTATAGAAAACATTTTAGAAAGGCGTATACTTAATATTTTATTAATACATATTGACGAAATACTAAGTATACGCTAACCTGCTTCAAGTACTTTTTGTAATTTTTCCTGTAATAAAGGCGTAAAAATTTGTGAACCACTGGCGCTAGTCAAATGTTTTTTTGTGTCTATTCTTAGTTGTACAGGACTGAACTGCCATAAAAATTATTATTCTATTTTGAGGGGATCTGGCCTAATCACCGGTAAGTTGTATAAGAACTTAGTATCATATAACTTATTATGGAATTTCCGCAGGCTCAAAATCCATTTTAGACCCATGATTTCTAGAACTCTTCTTAGAATTATTTCCACCCCTATGATTTTTTTCTATTTATTTTTTTCATCCATATCGACCCACCCTAATCTGCATGCATTGTATGGACTAGTTACTAAAATATGTTTATGTGTATATAAATATAAATCATTTATTTCAAAGTATATAATACGCAAGCATACAAGTATATGTATGTATGTATGTATGTATAATGTAAAGATGTTTATAAATCCTTATCAAATTTTCTTAAAATTTGCCTTCTCACCATCATCATCTTAAGCTTGGCCAGAGTTGTTTGCCAGTGGTCTATTGAAATGTATGCAAAATTATATTGAAATACTAATTAAATGTTAAGGATTATTTGGGCGTATGTGAGTATAAAAAGATGTGGGTGTGTGTGTGTGTGTATGTGTCTATATTTCAATATTACACACAAACATGAGCAATGCTATAAGTGTGTATTAGAGTTCAATTTACCATGTATTATAAATATTGTATAAAGATTTAGACCACATTATGGGTATGAGTTAATTTTATATTCGTCTTGTATATATAAGGGGTTTTCCAAGGATATTTAAGAAGGAGTTAAGATTTTGTTATAAGAAATTGCTAGTGGATACTTGTGCCAAAATTAAAGGGCAAGAGAAAACTAAAGAGTGTAAAGTTCAAGAGGCTAGTTTTGTTACCAAAAAGAAAGGTAATACATACAAATACTTATGCTTATAATGTACACATGCATATGTATAACGAATGCCTGTAAGCATGTTTATGTTGATCATTATTTTTTTAATTTTCTATATCTGTACACAAGTAATGAGTAAGTGTGTGTGTGTGTGTGTGCCTGAATGTGTGTGCATGTAGTGGGTAGTTTAAAATAATAACATCATACAAGCAAACAATAAAGTTAAATAATTCTTGAATATCTTAACCATCTACTTTGGAGTTTTAAGTTTTGGTTTATGTAAGAGTGTGTCTATTCAACATTACAAATTTGAATATACCAAGAAAATTTTTGGTTTTAAGAAACATTTTCAATTTGACTATGCTGTTGCCAGGTTCATACTTATACATTCAAAATGCCTCCGAAAATTATCTTAAGTTTTAGCTAACGTACATACACACTTAAATGAAACACATATTATGTGTCTCAATTTATTAGTTATTTTCTTTAAACACAACATCTTACTACTTGTAGTTGTTACTGGTCTTAGTTGTTTGTGTAACGAAAGGGTTGAGTTGGCCAAGAGTAAGCTTTCTAATTATCCTTATAGAATATTGCATAATATTGAATATATTTTAGTTTGAAACATAATTACATACGTACGTAAGTATTTAACACGGGCTTGTGGCCATGAGTTTTCTACTTTTTCACTTCCACCACTTTATTTGTTATAACATACGTATATATGTCTGCATGAATGTATATTACAACTAGGGTTGTTGTTTTTACTAAGATTTTCTAAATTAGCATTTTATTTAGTTCGGTCTTGTTGCTTGTCAAAATCAGGAATCTATTTCTTCTATAGTTTTGAAATTTAAAGGGATTTAAATGAATTTATAGTAAGCTGGTTTTGAGATTGTATGTAATATAAGTGATAATGTATTTAAGCATTAAATATATTAACCACCTGATTATACTATTTAAGGCTCGGACTCAGAGACCGATAAACTGGTTTGACATTTTTAAGGAAATTCGGAGAGTTTTATTTTCTACTGTTAATATGATCTTGAAGATATATGATTTTTTTGCTACAAAAAAGTTTGTTTTCTTATATTTACCACATTTGTTAAAATGAATATTTCGATATACGAACTGTCCTTTATAAAATGTTAGAATTGTGATAAATAGTTGAGATTTGATTACAAACGGTAAAAAATAATTCAGAGAAACAGGAGTTCACATACGTCGCATGCGAGCAACAGAGTATATCAAAAAGTGAAACCAAGATTCTTTTCCCAGCTATTGACCGCAAGTCGATAACCACAGTTAGCGCTAATAAACACGAGCAAGATAATCTCTCTTTTTGGTTTAAAATATGTTTAAACCAGAACATCTATAAATCAGAACATATATAAACCATTTTTAATCGCATTAAACTGGGCGTTTAAACCAACAATGCAGGCCATATCATTCCTCTTCAAAACCATTAATTTTTTCGCATTTGTTGTGGTGCTGCCGCCACACTATTATTGTTTAAACTATGCATAGTACACGGAAAAGTGATTTACTGCTGTTGAGTTTAAACTGTAATTAAATTTTAGTTTAATTTTAGTAACCTAGCGTTTAAACGTTCACAAATTTATTAGCCATTAGAAGGTCAAGAGCCTACGCATTGAAGTTTTTCCCTTTTTTCTTGTCGTAGTTAGCTGATTAAGAGCCCAAGTATTTATGTTGACGGATCTTAGTATTTGCTTTTCATAGTTAGCTGGTCAAGAGCCGAAATAATTAACTTGTCGGATTGTACTATATGCATATCGTAGTTAGCCGATCAACAGCTGCAGAATTTATCTTGCCGGATCATTTCATTTGCTTCTCATAGTTAGACGATCTAGACCTGAAGAATTTATCTCGACGTATCGCACGTGCTCCCAACGAACCGAAGTTACCTAATGAATAGCCGAAGCATTGTTCTTGTCGAATCGTAGAATTTGCTTATTTTAAAAAGATGACCAAGAGCTGAAGTTCTTATCTCGTCTTAAATCGCGTATATAAGCATAATGTGGTAGTATTTGAGGATAATTATAAAAAAAGTAAAGTAATTTTTTTTTCACTTTAACATTAACCAAATGAGAAGTCCAGCGTCACCCCGCACTACATGACATTCATTTGGTGTATATATGAGAATATATGGAATTTAATAATTTTAAATTAGAATGTAAATTTGAACTTTTTTAATGTGAATAAAGTTTTGTTAAAAGTATGTAAATACAACAATAATTTGTTTGATACAATCATATATTTTTTGTCACAACCATAAAATAATTGTTTCAACCATATTACAATCGTCACTTCATCACTTTTAGCACCTGAGTCACCTCATTATTTAAAATATTGATAATACAAAGTCAACATAAACATGACTCTTTTTGATGCGATATAAATGTGATATAATTATGATAACAAAGAGTCATCTATATAAAGACGGGATGTAATATCCTTGTTTTCTTACCTGTTTTATTTGTGATTGTGCGTTGTTCTATAGGCTTGTTGATTTCACTATTAGTTTATTTTATTTTATTTTATTTTATTATGTCATTCTTTCAACAATTTTAAAATGCATTCAAAAAGTTTTATATATTTTCAATACTACAGAAAATGTGACACCAAATTGATGTCATTTCAGTCACAGCTTAGGTGATATTTGAAACATAGAAAAATTCTATGATTATGTTTGTCATCAGATTTATTCCAGTTTCAGCTTTACAGATGATACTTGCTGTATAATTGATGTCATATATCTGATGACAGAGTGTCACCAGTCCGAAGATGAAGTTTTTATGTGTATACTATCCATTTACCTTCTGACAATATATTGATTTTTGATATAATTTTTTTTTTTTGGAAAGAACATGAAACTTAAAAAAAAATCTAACTTCAGAAATACTTACACACACATACGAGTATGTCCATCCATAATCTGCATACACATTTGCCAAGAAAAACATATAATAACAATAATAACAAATATTCTCAATGGAATGTTTAGAGGAGTTTAAAATGCATACTTAAAATATTAACAATCTGCAAAACTACAAACTCATCTCTATAAAGTTAAATATAAACTCACACCTGTGTAGAGTATACTCACTCACACACCTAAATAGATACAAACAAATTCTAAAATTAAAAGGTTTTAAATGTATTTGCCTTAATATTTGACCAGATTTTTCAAAAAATCATATAAAGTTTTAGTTATAGTTTCTCTCTACCTTTCTCTTTATATGCCACTATCTTGTTGCTGTTTTCAATCTTAATTTAAATGTAAATGAGATTCATTTTGATGATGATAACTGTAGGATATGTCTGTATGCAGACATACCATTCTTTCATAAATGGTAAAATATACATATACTCATTACTAATTACAGTGAAAGAAAAAACCTGTAAGCAAATGACATTAAGACTGGCTTTAAATTAAAAAAACTAAATTGTGGGATAAAACCCTGTGTTATGCAGACAAAAACATATTCCAAAATAGGATTATTAAAAATATAGCCTGGCAAAAAATTTGTGGGATGACTAACAACCTTGATAATATTTGTGAGAAGTCTATGTAACAGAAAACAAATAAGCATTTTTTTTATTTTATCAGTTTTATTTTAAAAATACTGTTCTCCATGTAACATTTTTCATCATCACTTTATTATATTAATCTCAGCCGAGACTTTGTCTTATAAATGTCGAAAATGTGAAAATGTTAGTATACTCTTTATTAATCTACGTAAGTATTTGATTGTGTGAATGTAAATGTAAAAACCAAACAATATATTTTGCAATTGTATATTTGTGTGCTGGTGTATTTAAACACTTCAAAATTTTACATTTATGCAAACATTCTAAATGCCACCTTTATTGGCTTCGTATGCTCCCACATCTATAATTATACATACTAATATAAAAGCCATAGCCATAGAACTTAAAATCCTTAATTTTAAGAGATCTATCCCAGTGGTAAAAAAAGCAGTAGGGGGCCTTCTTGAAGGCATCATCGCACCTTCTTTGGAAGGAGAAGTACTTCACGTTCGATTCCATCTTCCTATCTTTTTACAAACGTTGTCATTGCGGGGAAAGTCTTCCTATCGCCTCTTCTGAATGGCCTGACAGAAGACCTACATGGGCCATTTTGAAGGGTTTCTAAAGAAGGTTCGTCAAAAAGCAAATAGAGATTTTTTTAATCTTGGAATAAGTATAAGCTCATCAGCTTCAAAATAAACGGCATAATAGCAGCAAATATGATATCTCTTGTACGTAAAATTGAGTGTTGTATGCAAATTACTTGCGAAAAGAGACTACGAGAATGTTTGTTATTTCTAAAGAAGATTTTCTTGCTAAACAAAACTAAAAACCTAAAAATAGAATACTCCTTCTACCACACTTATAATAGCATATCTTTTCTAAGGGAGAGTCGAGGCCTTCTAAAAGAAGATGTAAGCAGGCCTTCAAGAAGACATGAATTGGGAAGGCCTTTTTGTTTTACCGCTGGGACAAGACAAACAAACATATGGACAATATTCTTAGTTTCCATGCAGACATAGATAGTATTCATAATATGCTTGAATGTGTTCTCAATTATTGCTTTTAGCCTTACGGTATGCTTTGATTTGTTGCATAAATTAAAAGTTGCTATTGTATATTAGAGAGAATAAGTGTGTAGAGATATACATTATCCCAGTGGCAAGATCGTCTTATAGGACGTTGTCGTCGATGACGCCCCAGTAAAAACTACTGCTTCGGTTCAAGCAGGTTTGTAAGCGAGAGAAGCTGGTTGTTGTTGTTTCTCCCGCTTTGCAAAGCTCTTTGAACAGGCATGATTTTTGCTCGCGACATAAAACAGCCCTTCTTTCGAAACATCCAATTTGCTCTGAAAGCATGTCGCTTGGTTTTATTGCTTCATTCAATTGTACCATCGTTAAACTGGACTGTGCTAAGTCAGCTTCAACATTAAAAATTTAAATAAAACGGAAAAAGCAAATGAGAAAATATTAAATAAAGACCGTTCTATGATTAAATAGAAAATTAAAAAAAAATTATTTGGATGACAAAATAGTTTTCATTGTCGCACACGTAATCATTAGCGACAATACTGTTACCTGCCTTTCGCTTTTATAATTACTGGGGTGATAACGTCGCCCACGTATTCACTCTAGTATTATGTGAACGATAAAATGAGCGAGATCGCCTTCCATATAGTCGTGCACACATCTTGCGACATTTGTTCGAAATGGTCATTGATGACTTGCTGCGCCCTTTCCACATATGTCGGTGAAGATTCAACATTGTCGTGCTTTCATCATTGATGATGTCTAAAGACGTGGCCAACTGGGATATGGCTTATATTAATAAATCTGTATGTAGGTTGTACTTGATGATGAATGAGTCCGCTACCTAAATTTGTTGATCATTTTTTTTAGATACAAAACTCTTTTTGAGATTCATTTTAGAATTGTTAAAATGTAAATGCTATCTATAATATACATAAATCTTTAGTCTTCCTGCTTTTGTTTTGAAAATTTGGCATTAATATATTCAATATAAGAACTTAAACCTTTGGAAATAATCGCAGAATGAGTTACAAAATAAATGCCACATCAGTTATAAGATAGTTAAATGTTTATTAATACAAGCAATGAAAATGTTTCTGTTGGAAGAGATTTTAAAATTTTTACAGTTTGGGATTGAAAACGTAATCAGAAAAATCAATATTATCTGTAAATATTATGAAAATAATTGTTGTGGTTTTTCTCAATGTGGTAGAAATAGAAAATTTTAAGGAATTGTAGAGTTTTAAATATCTTTGTCTGGGTAATAGCAAGTCGATGGAAATATGAGTGTTTTTTCATAAATGATTATTTGATTCAGAGAATCATGTGCAAACAAATGTTTCTTCACTTTTTTAAGCCCTTAACAATGGCTGGAAAGAATATACTAAATATAAATTTTCCATTTCATTTGAATTTTTTTTTTACAATTTTATGCAAGACCTCATAAAGTGTAAGGACCTGTAAAGTGTAAAACTTGAAATAAATTCTTTTACATATTAAATTTCTGCAGAAAATATAAAATTTTATTAATATTTTTAGTCTTTTTTCTTCAATTTATTTATGCATATCAAACATATAATGTTAGCAATATAAAATAAAATCATGTACCAAATATAAGTTATTTAATTATTTATTTCCTTTTATCAAATAAAAATTTCTTAAGAATATATCAAGTATAATATTGAGTTTGTTTTTTTAGCTCCTATACATAAATAAATTACTTTTTGATTGAATATAAGGCCAAGAGTTTCCTATTATTTAATTTATTATATTTTATCTTATTTAAAAGAAATATATTTTTGTTGCCATGTGTCTTATATACAATTTCAATATAATTTATATGCATCTTTATATACTCCTACCTGCATACTTTATGGTTTGATTGTTCAGTAAAAGAAAATTTCATTTTATTTCTCTAATTGAATTATTGTGGTCAAAAATGCATTAAAATATTTATTTTATTCGTATTTTCAATAATATCACAAAAGATTATAAAATTATTTCTACTTGAAATATTAAATCTCTTGCATATTTCATAAAAAAAAAATTCCATACATCATGAGTTTTTAATCTTGAAATTAGCATTTACAAAATTAAAATTATGTGTATGATCAAAAAATGAAGTATTAAAAAATAAAATACTTTTCAGTGAAAAGTTTTCACACCTTTGTCATTTACGAATGAATTTGATTTCAAATCATTTTGTAAAAGATCAAATGCATGTTTAAATGTTTTATGTATGTATGTCTTCATTTCTTTACTCTACGTCTTCACGAGCCATCGACTGGAACATGACATAAACATGACGCCGGCTGTAAAAAATTCATCAACTTTTTTGTTGTGGTAAATACGTGCGATGTCCATATTCTGTCTTATCAAAGTATTTTGTGGTAGTGCAATAGAGATGAAACATTTACCAATTTCATTCTGTCTCTTTTCTTTCTATTGAAAACTGTTGTTGACGGCGAGTCTCATGGCGAACATGGATGCTCAGCCATATGTTCGGGCATCGATGTCAAAGCTCGGATAAAACGTGGACATGAGCGTTCTACATTGGCCATATGCAATGTTCGACATGATGTTCATACCAAGTTCATGGGTAATGTAGACCCCCAGTTAAGAACATCCAGAATGCTCGATTAATTTGAATAAAATATGATATTGTGTACATGTGCGTATGAAATTAAATGTCGCCTTAAAGTAGGCAATCAAAATGCAGAATATCTGTGAAAATTTTTTTGCATAGGCTAATCGGTTAATCAACTGAAATTAACCGGCTTAACCGCTAATCGGAATTAGCCGATTTTGAGTTAACCGATCAGTTAATCGAGTAGTAATTAACCGGTTAGCCGATAAACGGTTAACCGATTGAATACCCTAGTAATGTATTATAAGCAGGCAATGAATGTGATATAGCTTTTGATAGTTTGATGATCGCAGGAAGCTTAGGAAAGTTCATGACATGCAAAAATCTGATACACTAAGATTTTTCCATGTCATGAAAAAAGTCAAGCGTAAAAATATGCGCTGTTAAATTTATGTGCTCCATTCAAAAACTTTTTTTATTTCTAAAAAGAAGTGTTTTAAACTTCATTAGTTTAATTTTTAAGTCAAAATTGAGTAATTTCCGAAGGATTTAGTGTATATTTTTAATTCAATAGTTATTTCATTAAACCGAGTGGTCGGCTAATGTGGTATAGCTAAAGGCGGCTAAAGTGGTATACTGTATCACATTGCAAGAAAATTGGCAGCGTAGTATATGAAGGTCTGCTTACCATATTATATCAACATAGTATACCACATTACCCGCCAATTTCTTAAATGGCTTGTTTATGGTTTTTTTTTCCTTTTTCTTCAAGTTCTCTGAAACTTGGGTTTCAAAGACTTAACTTTCTCTATGGTTTTTTCCTTTATAGTTTTTTTTCCTTTTTCTCCAAGTTCTCTGAAGCTATGCCTTCAAAGACTTTTAACTTTCTCTAAGGTGAAACTAATAAATACATTTTTTAAAAAGTACATTTTAAAAAACATCTAATAGACAATACGTATTTTTAAAAAAAAGTAGCTTTAAGATATAATTTTAAAAAGGTACCTCATTAAAAAAGTACATTTTAGAAAGATTTTGTGAAAAAGTACCTTTTTGAAAAGTAACCTTAAAAAAGTACATCTAGAAAAACTACCTTTTGAAAAACTACTTTCTAAAAAATTACTCTTTTCATAAAAAGTATTATATGAAAAAGGACTTTTTAAAAAAGTATCTTTAAAAACAGTATATTTTCAAATAGACAACCTTACCATTTTAAGAAACACTTTTTACGAAATGTATCTGCTAAAAAACGTACCTTTTCATACAGTAACCCTTAAAAATTTATTCTTTAAAAACAGTGCTTTTTGAAAAATACTTCCTTTTAAAGAAATTATCTTTCAAAAAGTTCCTTTTAAAAAAGAACACATTAAGAAAAGTACCCCTTACAAGCAGTATACTTTAAAAAAAAATTACTCTAAGAAATAGCATTTAACAAAGTATGTACCTATCCAAAAATAACGTACCTGTTCAAAGAGTACCTTTGGAAAAAATTACGTTTTGAAAAAAGTACCTTTAAAACAAATGCCTTTTGAAAAATATTAAATAATAAAACAGCATACATATTCGTAAACAAAATTTGAATTTTAAATAAGGTACCTTTAAAATATTGTCAGCCGTATGTACCTTATTATTACAACAGCATGCATAAAAATGGTTGTAAAATTCTTGTTGTACGGAATTTGACAGTTCGTATAAACCACTTGACGATCTGAGTTTACCTTGTAGACGTTGTTTGTGCTAAATATTTTTATTAATTCTTTCTACACAAAAAAAATATATTCTTAAAAAATGTTCAATTAAGAACTTAATTAAAACTCATATGATCAAAAACAAAATTTTCTTTCAAATTTTGAGTACTTGAAAATTTGACTTTCAGTAATTGAATATACAATTTTCGTCGTACGTACAACATCAACAACACAATTAGTTAATTCTACAGTTTTCGTAATTGAAATCATATTTTTATTTTTTCTGTCTATTCAAGAAAATATTTACAGTTTCTTTAGAAATAATAAGCTAAATTGCATACTTTTCGGGATAACCTACCAATTAGGATATATTTCATACATCATTTATATTTAGACTTTTAATTTAACTTCTGAGTAATTTTAATACTAGACATGCCATGCCTAGTTTTCTATAATCATTTTCTCAAAGAAATTGTATATTGCGTCTTAGAAAACAAAAAGGGGGAAAAACAATTTAGCTAAAATATAAATTTTGTTATACAACTCCTACACACTAATATAAAGTTGGCCTTATTTAAATACCAACTGTAAATACTAAATAGTAGTTTTATTTTTGGTTCATTATATGTATTGCATTCTCTTGTACACATACAGTTAAACAAGCCATTGTATAAATGTCATTATCGTTGACATAAATGAATAGTTGCATTTATTGTATTTGGCAGTCTGATTACGAATACAACATGTACATGGACATGTTAAGACTACAACAAACATTCTGTGCACTTTAAATACGAGTTGATTTCACTGGGGCACAAGGAGCAGGAATTTAGTGAAAAAGTAATTACATGCAGAGGCAAAGAAGACGTAAGACGTTGGCACACACAGAACTAATGGAAAGTCAAAAGGGTTGTAGTTTTTGAACAAGAAAAAATTAAATTAAAACATGACTGCATTGAAAATTTATTTTAATTATAACTATAGTTTAACATATACATACATATTGAAATAAATATAGAAACTCATGTATGTAGTATATACAGCCTAAGTGCATGCTTTAAGTTGCAACAAACTTGCTAGAATTTCCTTACTAAGTTTGTTGCCATTTTTAGCTGTTATATTATAACAGAATAAATGGTTAGCACAATTATCATGTGTCAGAACTACTATAATACTCTTAACAACAACAATAACTAAAAGGACATTTATTTTGCTAAAAGCAAATGATAAGTGTAGTTATAGTTATAAAAAAAATTTAAAAAGAAATATATGAACATATTTCTTATACGCCTTATTTTATGCTTTACTTTTCTTTTTACTGTATAATTGAAACTTAAGTAATCATTTATTATATTTTTGCATTCAGCTATTTTTCTTAACAGGTGCTTGAGTGTTCTAATTTTTATTACTTCATACATTTCTTTAATTATTTTTTTAACAAAATACTTTATTATTCAAATGACACCTGCATGCAATTGTATGCCTTTCATTGTTATTTAGCGGAAGAGTCATAGTATGATATATTTGCATATGAAAGTTTAATTAATTTTTTCGATATCACTACATTAGTCAAGAGAATATAGTCGTGGAAGTAATACTGCATTTTTTAATCAATTCGAAAAATCTGAATATTTTAACACAGGGAACTATAAGGATTAAATTAAAGATTACGTAAGTGTTCGCTTTTTTGTGAGAGCAGCTTGACAAAGTTTTTAACGATCTTGTCATTAAGAGTTATTTTAAATGCAGAATGAAATGTATAACTATTTTCTATAGCATACTTCAAGGATGCAGTCTAAAATTTGGCAATGAATAGATAACTGGTATTCTTATACTATTACCACAAACACCATTTCCTACATATATTATTAATTCAAAT
Source organism: Panzeria rudis (assembly GCA_956483635.1). Lineage (NCBI taxonomy): Eukaryota > Metazoa > Arthropoda > Insecta > Diptera > Tachinidae > Panzeria > Panzeria rudis. The sequence goes on along the minus strand of OY101450.1, from coordinate 7,798,305 downwards.
ATTGATTTTTATCACAATATTTTTCCTTATTACTTGCCATCTTTTCTTAGCTCTAAATTCTAGTCTTTTTCCGGTATGTTAACCAGACTTTTTTTATGGAACTTACCTAAGACTTATTGTTAATTAGATTGAAAGGATAATGGCTTGTCTGCCGTCAGTTGTATAGCATTTTCACTACTTTCTCTACACTATAATCCTGCAATTGTGAAATTTTGTTGTTCACTTTTCAATTTAAAATGCTTAAAGTTTTGTCATGTGTGTTTTGTGAGGAAGCGGGGGTGAATGTTGCTGTTTCAAAAAGTTGTTACTTTTTAATGAGGTTAATTGAATTGCCTTTCATTGTCAGAGTAGAATGCCAGCCATGATATATGCAAACATGTATGGATAGTCGTATATCTTTGCTTGATTTTACATATGTATGTAATTTTATATAACGAATTTTGTTTTTCTAAAGACAATGCATTTATGCTAAAAAGAAATCAGCAAGATGGTAAAAGCCTTGAAAGTACACTTGCATACTTACATTATTACTTATTGTAAAAAGCAATATTTGAAGAATAGTTTTATGATGGTAAATCCAATTTATTATGCAGTCTAATTGTGGGAGGTTAAATTTTTTTTATAATAATATCTTTAATTAAAGTAGAATTGTTGAAAATTACAACAGCAGGCTCTATAAAATTTAATGTAAAGGAAATATTTCCAATTTTGAATATTCAGAAAATAATTTATTTATTTCTTATATCGATATAGTTTTACATATGTCGATATAGTGTTAAAGTTTTTAAAGCTTAATGACTTATTAATGGCATCAAAACTAAAGGTAGCCGGAGAAGTATAGCTCTGGTAGAAATAAGCTATTATCGTTTGTAGCAATGAACTATAAAAACATTAAACCTACGAGAAAAAATTTAAATAGAATGAGAGGATGCATGTACCTCCGAGATATTGAGAAATTTTAAAAACATGCAAGTTTAACCCGCCAATGGTGACGTAAATTTGACTTTGATTAATGGTGACGCCGGTCTTTTGCACCCGGGTTTTCAACTGAAGTTTTTCAAAACGTGATACTAATAGTTCATGTTTTTTTATTTTTTTATTTATGCACTTTGAAAATGAAACAAAGATATATAATCAATTTAAGCTCTTTTATTTCGATATTAAAATTTACAAATGTTTTTATTTAGAGCATTAAAAATAACAACGTTTTAGCAAAATTAAGAAAAAAAATCACATATTCAATAAACAAAATAACAGTAAATAGTCTTTCGACAATTGTAACTTTTATAAAATGAACAAAAATTGGTATCCATAATTAGTCCTTGATTATTTTAATCCTTGATTATTTTACTTACATACACGGTGACTCACGGTCTCCCATACCAGGTTAGTAAGAAAAATACAGAAATTGTGCTCACTAAGTAGTTTCGTCGCGAACTGATGGTGGGGGACGTGCAATGCGGCAGCTATTCGAAATCGCAACAAAAAACAATAACGGAGAATAGAGTTATACTAATTTTTTAACACAACCGGTCTCACAGACTAATAGGTCACCATTGGCGGGTTAGACATTGTAAATGCATGCCGTTCTATTATGGACTATAAAAGCATTCATTCTTAAAATTAAGCAATTGTTGTTTTTTTTTTTTGTTGTTTATTTTGATGTTCGTTTTGTGTAAATGTTAATAGCCGACAAACTTCGCATTTTATACAAAAATTGTCTGCTGTTGATTTAAAGTAACTTTCTTTTTAAAAAGTACACTCCAAAAATTTACTTAAAATTTAGGATCATATATTGTCTAAATTTGTGTCGAAAATTTCTTCTTGTCTAAGATTACATCGATTTTGTAGGGATTTTATTAAAGAAAAAACATTTCAAATTAAACATATTTAGTCCAAGTGGAAAAAATTTAACATAAAGTATAATACGGCTATGGCTGAATAGTATATACGTCAGACTATCAATCAGGAGGTCGCGGCTCAAACCTGCACGTAGCCAATCGCTTTTTTTGGTAAAAAACATTTTGTACAAAAATAGTGCGTGTGTAATTTTAGGTCTATAATAATCGGTAAAGGGTTGCCGACTATTATCGACCTAATTTTCAACAAAAGTGTTTTACAGTGTAGATGCAGTGAGAGAAAACTACCTTCGTAAGAAGTACATTAAAAAATTTATTTTCCAAAATAATATAATTCCTTTTAAAAGAAGCACCTTTTTAAATGTATAAGTTTAAAAGTGCATTGAATATAAATTTAGTTTTGTTGCGCAAAGTTTCTCTCTTTAACATAAATTTTGTAACTCTAACGATACCGGATAAATAAGTATACCAAAATTATTATATTAAACCTTACAACGCTATAAAAATTATAACAACAAAGCTACACCTATAACAATTCTTTTAATAAAACAGAAGCATAATCTTATGTAGCTGTGCTTATAGTTGATGCTTAGTTGATACGATGCTCATATGTGATGTGGCCAATATCACAATGTACTAAAAAGAAGAAGAAGAAGAAAAAACAAGAACAAAATATATTTAACAATAACAAAAAAAGCGAATAGGAACACTACCAATCAGCAACGACGAAATATAAGCACAAGTAAGCACAGCAAATGCTTTTACGTTTCCTTTTTATAAAAACTCACAGATCACATGTATGCAAAATACACACACACATACATATGTGTACAAAAACAACTACAAATATGTATGTTTGTATGAAAAAATGTTGCGCATATGTGCAAAAGGAACAACAGCAACAACAAAAAATAAAAAAATAAAGCCTATTTATAGGAGGCTGCTTTAAAAATAATATAACAAAACTTGGTTTTGATTTTTTTTTTTAGCAAAATACAAAGCAAAAATAAGAAATTTGCAATGGTGCATAAATTATAAACGGTGCAGCTGTAAAGAAAATAACGGGATAGGAATGGTGGCCATAAGGAAGCATTTGTATGAGAAAAAATGGCAAATGCTGCACTTAACTGGCAAACACATGCATCGTTTTTTTTTGTTGAAGGATGAGGCAAAATATTAAAATCCAACACAAGCTGATGCATTTTTTCTATAAGATTAACAGCAAGTTTTGTTTGTTTTATTTTCTCAAAATAAACTTTTGGGAAAATTGACGAGGAATGTGCGTATTGCGGGTAACGAACGCAAAAGTTAAATGCAATTTTTGATATATGGTTAAAAGAAGATATCAAAAATTACCTTTAATATTTTTAGCTAAAGATTAGTTCAAGTGTAAAATTTATCTAAACTGATAATTTTTTAAACTAAAAAGCAATTTAATCCAAAGTGAAAACACTGACTGGTCCGCAGAGAAAACGCCCTTTAAATAAAAATATATGGAATATAAAGAGTTTAATGCGCTAAATTCAAATACGTTTTCAGTTGTTTTTGTCATCTCGAGATTATTTTAATAGATGTGGCCAATATTTCCACTTGGTACATCAGTATATTTACCCTAACTCGAGAATGGTATTCCCGATTTCGATCATAGTAACGCTAAAATATGCATCATCAAATTAACTTTCAATGCTTTCGAAGTTATTCACAACAAATCAATATCGGAAAAAATGGTTTTCATGCAATATTGAAATTGCTTTGCTTTCTAAAAACTTGTAGAAAAAATTTAAAGCTGCAAAAACTTTACCCTTTAACTATTGTTCTTTAAGGCAGGTGCTTTGCGATAAAATAAGCTCTATATTATGAAAATCAACAGATAAATGTTGATTTTATTAACAATTAAGTGAATACACCCGCACACTTAAAAGCTGCTTTCGGTAATAAACTTTTTTTAGTTTGAAAAAAATAATGTATTCACTCAATTGCTAATAAAATCAAAATTTATCCATCGATTCTAATGATATGAGGCTTATTTTATGCGTAAGACAGCTGTGCTTAATAATAAGGACTTAAAGCTAAGTTTTATGCAGTTTTCAATTTTTAATGATATTTTAGAACACACAAATTTTTTTTATTTTGCATGAAAAGGCACTTTTTCGATACTAATTTATGCATGACTCCGAAGCCGTCAATCAAATAAAAAACTATATTTAAAGGTAATTTTATCATACATATTTTATTTGTTTGTTCATGCTAATCGGGCAAACCGTTCCCGAGCTATGATAATGAGAGCTCCCTATTTCATATTAGTCATATTAGTCATGGCCTTTAATAAATATATACGTGATAGAAAATAAACAAAAATGATTTAAGTTCAGCGCACTAATATCTTTATATTCCAAATAATATCAGCCTAATTATTAATAACAATTCCCCTGCTCTGCTATTCTAAATAAAATCTCCCCAGGAAAATTTTCCCTTTTCCCATTCGTTCTACTCCAAATAACAATTTCCCCGGGAAAAAACTCCCAGGGAAAAAAGTAAGTATTCTAAATATAAGGGAGAGGGGCAAATTTTTGTGAATTTTTGAAGGGAACTAATGGTAAAATTTTAAAACTCAAATTAAAAAATGTTGAGAAACAATTGCATAAGCTTTATTTAGGACAACAACTTTAAATAAACACCGGAGTATTATATTGCTCTCTTGTTTTATGCATTTTTATCCACGCCGTGAAAATATGCGCTTCAAAAACATGAACTACTTCAGCCTTCAGAATACCATTTTAAAACACACTCAATTTTGCACGCAGCTGATTGACTACACTGTACATTTTACTTTTTATTTAAGCAAAACCAAATATTTATATTAACAGACAATCTTATTATCAATGAAAACATAAAATTGTTATTAATTTCTATTACTGAACTCTTGCGTTAGTGCAGAATAAAATGTAAACACTAAACAGCTGATCCAGATTTTTCCCTCTCCCATATTTCTTTATTCCCGTGCTTTTTAGAATAGGAGAATTTTTCCCCCGGATCAAATGAATGGGAAGAGAAAAACTCCCCGGGAAAATTCATAATTGAGCTGTATTTAAAGGATCGAAAAAATTTTGTTTAGCAGACTAGTGTTATTAGACTAAAGCTCGTAATAGTTTTAATCAGCAAGAATTGGATATGAAACGTTATTCGAACTATCAAAAGAAAATTTTATATTGATTCCACAATTTATTTGTGCTGTATAAATTGCGGAATCATTAAAGCATTGTTTATGAAGCCGCAACATTCCCTCGTCAGTGCTCATGTGTATTTCATGTCCTTAGCTGCTAAAAGCTTATAAATTAAAAAGTTTTGAAAATGTCTGTCTTATTTACATCACACTTTTGTATAATTTTTATTCTCATACCTATATAATTAACAGGCTGACGATTTTTTGCCATGTTTCTTACGCTCATATCATACAGCCAATTTGGACAAAACTTACACAATTTTAAACATATTTAGTCGCACATTTACAGAATCCATATTTTGCTAACATCCGTTCAGGAATTCGGGAGATGTTAGCTTTTAAATAATTTATTAGCTGGCAACTAGAAAATATAACAAGACATTCATGTGTGTTTGCAGATTTTTTTCTCTTCTTTGAGTTGGTGTTGATGTAGGAAAGGAATAAGACTAAAAGCGAAGAGAGTTTAATAAATTGAATTAGCTTGCTTGAAGGTATTTTGTTTCTGAGTGTTATCGTAGTTTTTTAATTTCAATACTTTCAAGTATCTATCATTAATTCATTATAGTTGCATTATATATTATGTGGTTGTCTTTTAAGAACACTTCTTACAACTAGGTCAGTGACGTTAAGATAATTTTATTCTGAACCATAATAAAATTATTTACATCTAGAATACGGTAGATTGTATCATATGTCTAGCAAACTAAAATAAACTGCTAGCAGAAAGCCAAAGATGAAATAGAAAACATTGCCTGCCTTTAGGGTTTTAAATGTGAAACCATTTAATCCAGCTCTTTCAATATTATTACACCAAAAATTTTTATCTTATAGATTTGGACTTGTAACTATTATAATCTTATCAAAGTAGCAAAAAAGAAAAATACAAAATTTATTTATAGCAACTTAATTTAAACAAGAAAAAATACATAAATATATTATCTTTATTACAAATTCTGTTATCCTGAAGCAGCCAGCAGTAGAAGTAACAGTTGAGTTTAAAACACTTGCCCCCATCCCTCAAATAAGAACACCAGTAGTATAGCCAATGTCAACCACCTTGACACCCAACCATCATATAAAATATGAAGAAAATACAAACACGCATAAAAGCCTGCACTAGAGACAGCAGAACAAAAACTAAAGAAATAAACCAAAATAAAAAACTGGAAAAAATTGAATGAATCTCATCCACCCTCACTTTGACTACTTGATTCCCTTATTTTTACTTTTTATTTTTTTAAGACCAACGACAGCAATAATAAAAAAGATATGCGGCACGAAAAAGAAATAAAAATTATACACAAGTATTGACCAATACTTTGCCTCATACCATTTTATCGTTGGGTTCTCCCTTGTTTTTTTCACCCAACTTTTCTTTGAGCCTTCCGTTGAAAATGTTTCCCTATTGTCCATAATCAAGGATTTTTTCGTTTTTCTTGCTGTATTTATTTTAAGAGGGATTTCAGTATTTTTTCTAGTTTCTTTTTATAATTTTTTCCAACTTTTTTCCTTTGCTTTTCGCCTTTTTTATATAAAATTTTTTATATTGTTTGCATTGGGATGGGGTGTGGAGGCATTAAGAACAGAGTATGAAAAACTTTTTTAACATTTTTTTCTCAATTTTTCTTGTGCAGTTTTTCATTTAGTAATTTTTTTCTCTGTTGATTTTGAACACAAACACCAACTGCGACTTTCTGACTACCTATTCACTGGTCAGCGAGTTTTCGTAATGAAAAGTTTTGAAGACAGCGAACGGTCAAACATTGTAAATATTTTTTTAATGGTCATTTGAACATTTATAAAATAAAATCACTTAAAAAGTTGACTAAAGGAAGGGGTAGTCAGGACTTGTTCCATGTATTTTTTTTTCGTGTTGGTCAGCAGTTATATTTTTCGGCTACTTTTTGTGCTTAAAGGAGGAGGCTCTGCGCTCAGTGGTCATTTGAAACCATGACCTAAAAAGACCAACAAAAATTATGAATGAAATATTTTTTCAACATGCTTTTCATTTGTAAAGTTAAAATGGCAAAGAAGAAAAAAATATTCTGCCAGCTTTTGGTTATACTGCTGTACAAAATGTTTGTATTTTTTATACGTTTTTGGCCCATTTTTAAAAGTGTGCATATTTTTTCAAAATAAAAGTAAAAGTTTGTTTTATTGCTGCTTCTGCTGCTGCTGCGTTCTTTGGAGCCTTCGTCTTTTTGGTGTTTGTTCTTGTTTCATTTATATTTTTTTACCGGTTTAAATGGGTGTTGGGTGCGAGAATTGTTAAGCCATGTTTGATGGTCAATTTTGTTTCCAAATTTTTTTTTTGCCCAACATTTGTTGCCTTTTTTCGCTTTGCGGAAATTTTTATGTATAAATTTTTTGTGTTTTGTGCGACTTTTTTCAGTCTGTCTGTGATATCAATTTTGACGTTAATACCAAAATTTATTGTTTTATCTGGTGTTTCGTTGTTTTCAATTTTTTCAGTAACGTTTTATGTTAAACTTGTAGGACAAAAACAAAAAAGAAATAGAAATAAAACGTGTAATTAATGCCATCATATTTTATTGGCAACGCAAAAGAATACTTGACTTGAATATTGGTAGATATTGGTGTAGTGCTTCTTCAGCTATTGATTTAATTATGTGAAGTCCGCAAAATATGATATAAATTTTTCTTTTATATCCGATAATTTTTTACAATAATTTCAGTGGTCACTGGAGAAAATGTCCTTTAAACGAAAACATGCCCAATATACATATAGATTTTAATCTGCTTTATACAAATCCGTTTTCAGTTTTTTCTATCACGTTCATTATATTGATTTTGGATATGACACCTGAAATAGAGCAGTCATGCTAACATATTTCATCATAACTAAACAGCGGCAGAAATTAAATTACCTTCAATTCATCTATACATAATTGTGTTACATTGTCAACTGTTTCGGCGTTATTCAGCAGCGGAAAAATATGTTGATGCAAAATTAATTTTTTTTTTGTTTTCAAAGACTCATAAAAAATTTACTGAAAAATATTAAATTTTTTATCTAATATTAGAAAGCTAATGAATTCCACAACCTACTCAGCACAGTGGGGCAGGATAAAAATATTTTTAAATGGTTTTATTTAGCTTACCGTGTTTGTGGACTTTGTGGTTTAGTTCAAATCTAATCATTTAATATTAGCCCGCTCCCTGTTGACCGACTTATCTGAAATTTGGTACGCGCTTTTACTTTTACTGACACTTCAATGTTGTGGTAAGAAAAGAGGAATGCGCCACGCCCATAAAAATTAATATTAACTTTTAGCTTATTCCTGTTCATCGATTGATCTGAGATTTGGAAAACACCTTTACTTACAATGATTAAACAACTTTTTATTAAGAAAAGTGGGCGGTACCGCGCCCACAAGAAACCAATATTTACTGTTACCCCTTTCCTTTTAACCGATTAATCTGAAATTTGGTAAACAGCTTTACTTCTAATGACGATACAATTTTGTGATTACAAAAGTGGGCAGCGCCACGCCCATTAAAATTAATATTAGGCTTTAACCCTCTTCCTGTTGACCCATTGATCTGAAAGTTGGTGAACACCTTTACTTTTAATGGCAATACAATATTTGGATTAGAAAAGTGGGCAGCGCCATGCCAACATACCATAGTAAATTAAAGATGGCCGCCACTATATGATGAATTAGTTATTTCTTTACCAACACCTCAATATGTATATCAAAAGAAAGGGTTTGGCTAGTAGAATACAGTACGCAACGAAAAACTTGTAATTTCAAAGTGGCGGCCAGTATAAAATTGGGGACTATATACGTATTATCAGATCCCTCCATATGGGTATTAAATAAAAATGCTTGTCTTGGGTCTTAAATGAACCCAGGTGGGAGTTCGAAAAAAATGGCATTTCATAGAGTTTGAACAGGAAATCAAATAAAAAACTTAAAAATAAAATTTAAACAAATTCTTTAAGTTAAATAGTTTTATTGTAATGAAACATAATAATGATGCAGATAATGTACTAAGAGTAAAAAATAATTAGGTGGTACCAGGTATCAATCACCACACCAATATTACCAATATTATATTCTAAAATAAAACCGTGGACGCGTTGAATTTCCGTTATCTATGATCAATGCCCTATAATAGTGAGGAGAGTGGTGTGGTTTGATTGATACCTGGTACTACCTAATTCGTTTTTTGCTGTTACTACATTATCTGCACCATTATTATGTTTCATTACAATAAAACCATTTAAGTTAAATTTTTCTACTTTTTTTAATAAACCAGCCATTTCTAAACGAAAAATTTTGACAGTATAAAATTGCACACGAACATAGCAGAAAATGAGTCATACTTATCATCGGAAGATAAGCTTCTCATGTTGCTTAGGAGTAAAGCTATGAAGTCCCAAAATAGTACACTCCGGGCATGTAAAATTTTTCGAAGCTCATAATTTTTATGTTTCTTGCTCGATTCTAAACTTTTTTGTATCTTTGTAGTCCTTATAAAGTTCTAAAAAAAATCATGTCTAGCTAAGCAGTTATCTTTTATATTTAGTGTGTTGAAAATTTAAATTCTCAATTTTTCAAAACCTTTCTTCAGTATTTTCAAGATAACAGATCCAAATAATCACCAATTATCATAATTATTTTTTTGTTAGTTAAACATCCAGATTTAGAATTTTATAGAAATATTCTGAATTGTAAAATTTACAATTTTTAATTTAAAAATTTTTATTTTTTGGCAATTTTATGCCCAATTAGTTCAAACATTTTTTTCTCTATAAAAAATTCTTCAAGAAGATATCATTATTATAGACTTGTCTAAAAGTTATCCCAATAGATATGATTTTTGAAAAAAAAATTTTTAAATTTATAGTTTTTGTTGGCCCTTCCGAATGCGAACTATTTTGCAGCAAAGTTTTGAATTTTACCATAATCTTCTCAATACCCAAAGCTTGGATTCAAAAAGAAATAACATTTTCAGAAAGTCTATCGTGTATCCATTTATTCACCAAAGCACTTTATTTACCTTGAACCAACTATGGACTCTATGGACAAAACCATAAAAATTCCATTTTTGGGATTTCTTGGAACTTTCTTGGGAATCCTGAAGTTCTCAGATCCCAGTCATAGTTTTCTTTGCATGCCTGATATTAAGTACGTAAATTCATTTATAACTTTGAAATTTCATTTGAAAATATCAATAATCAACGATTTTATAGCACTAAGCAAAAATCGAATACGCACAAAACACCATATAACACAAATTTTCCACTTGCTTGGCAAAAGTTCTTTTAAAAAATTTTAATTGTTAAAATCTGATTACACTGTTGAAAACTTGACATAATTTTGTAAATTATGATAGGAGATATTTTTACACTTCTATTTTATAAGTGTAAAATTAATGAACTAACATATAACTAAAAGCTCGTTGTTCAAATTCTTCCACAAAACAGAAGAAAAATATTAAGTATACGCATGGAGGAAAATAGCAGATACATGCATACATAAAAGCAGGGACTGAAACCGAACCCGAACCTGAACTCAAATGGGTTGAGATTCGCTGTTTACAAAGACTTTGAACCCGAACCCGTTGAACCCAAAAACTCAGCAAGGTTCGGGTTCAATAATATAAAAAATAGAGAAATATTTAATAGAAGACTAATAAAAAACATTATATATGTTGCATGCAAAAAAAAATAAAAATAAAATCAAATTAAAATAACGACCAAGGCGAATTCATACCAGGCGGCAGCACCCCGACAGCTGATTATTTTTTGCAATTTTCAAGTGCCAAATGGCTACAAAAATTTTTGCTTTTTCTTGTTCTGGGTACTTCTAATAATATCTAATTTGAAGTATATTTTCTGTTAATGCGGTACTTACGTTACAAAATTGAAAAAACTTTTTTTTAAGCTAAATAAGTTAAATTTAATTAAAGTAAAAAAAAGAATATATTGTTTAAACTAGGGATGTAACGATACGCCGTTTTGCCGATCCGATACCGATACCGATACTTAAAAATAAATATCGCCGATACCGATTCCGATACCGATACGAATATTGAAATTGAGTTCAAGTTTAGATTAATAAAACTCAAGTGCAATTTTTTTATTATACAAAATTACAGTATAAGAGATTATTAATATCTAAATTGCTTCCAAAAAATCTATATTAAAAATATGCAGAAAATACAGTGCAACAGTCCAAAAACACACGGACTTGACAGTATAGATTCGATTGTACTACCACGGGGTAGTAAAACTCTATACTTAGCTTGGCGAATTTGGTGACCAATTTCGTTTTATGGACCTCCAAAGTTTTGGAAAATCAGCGGGCCCTCAAAAAAAGGTGTCATCAACTTTTGACCAACAGAAAATTCAAACTCGGTGGTACCGCTTAACTATATATGGAAATAATGTAGCTAAGAGTTCGCTTTACAGATTTTATTACCATTTTATGCCAAAAAATTATTGTTTCGTTCACCTTTTTTGAAAAATTAAGGGAAAAAAAATTTTTTTTCACTTTCCAGAATAACTTACAGGGACTCGTAATTTTTTATTAACAATATTTGGCAAAGTTGTAGCTACGGTAAAGCTGAACAACTTTTGTCAACATGTCAATACAATCTGAATGTATCTGGGCATCCTAAACAGCCCAGAAAAACTAATTTCCACCTTAAAAGTTTTCGTTTTTTACGAGCTAGGCTATATTTTTATTGCATTTTTTGCTTTCTTTGTTATTGTTCCACTTCTTATGTTGCTGATTTTAGTATTTACTATTTTTTATTGTTTGTTGTTGTTTTGCCAAATAATGGTAATGAAAAATTTGGAGTCCCTACAAGTCCCTACTTTTTTTAATTTTTTTTTTTTTTTCAAAAAAAGTACAGGAACATATTATTTTTCTGGGCACAAAATGTTAGTGAAACACAACAAAGAAGTATGCACTTGAATATACTATTTTCAAAAAAAAATATTTTTTAGCATAAAAAAATAGTGAAAAACTAAAATTTTTAAGGTAAAAAGTGGTCTGTGTGAGCTATTAGAGTGCCTAGATACGTATAGATTGTATTGCTATGTTCACAAAAGTTGTTCAGCTCTACCGTAACTATAAGTTTGCCAAATATTGTTAGTTAAAAATTACAAGTCCCTGTAAGCTATTCTGAAAAAAGTGAAAAAACATTTTTTTCCTTAATTTTGTCAACAAAAAGTTGACGAAAAAAATGTTTGCCATGAAATGTTAAAAAAAATCTGTTAAACAGACTCTTAGCTACATTATTGCCATATATAGTTAAGCGGTATTATAAAGTTTGAATTAGCTGTTGGCCAAATACTGATGACACCGTTTTTTGAGGCCCCACTGACTTTCAGAAAATTTGGAGGTCCATAAAAAAAAATTGGTCACTAAATTCACCAAACTGAGTAAAGGGTTTTACTACCCCATTGTAGGACAATCGAACCTGTACTGTCCAGTTCTTGTGTTTTTCGAAGTCTTTATTTGTCGCATAGTGTAATTAGTAGAAAAGCAAGAAACAAATTTTAATTCCTTTATAATTTTAAAAAATTCTCGCCATACTCGCATTAAAAAAATTTTGAAAATGTGTAATTTTTTATCCTTTTGCTTGAGGAAAAATCATTATAGAACACCGAAAAAGAAATTTGTCCGAGCATCGCTTCCAATTCGGTGATTGGTAATCGAAAAACAGAACTTCTTGCAATGGCAAGGATATGTAAAACTAATTAGAAATTATCCAAATTTGCAAATCTTCCGGATCCCGAATTCTACATTTTCATGACTTCTTTGGAGTGTCTTTTTTTACTGGAATAAGATTTAAAAAACAACGAATTGAATTTGAATTCATGGTAAAATTAAAAAAAAATAATAATTTTTTTACAAAATAATAGTATAAAATATTATTAATTTTTTAAAATTGATATTGATAAGATTTAAAAAATAACGAAATGAGTTTAATTCATGGTAAAATTAACAAAAAATAAATAATTTGTCAGAAAAAAACTCTGAAAAAATTTGTTAAAGTATCGTCGTATCGACAGTAAAATATCGCCGATACCGATGTATCGGAAAATCTGAAATATCGCCGATATATCGGTATCGGTATCGGTATTCGTTACATCCCTAGTTTAAACGTATAAACGTGAATGTAAAATTGATTTATATATTAATAATAAACAAAATAATTGCGCGTGCTTAAATGGTTTTAAGCTCGAACCCGAACCCTGAACCCAATCCAAACCTTAACTTTTTATTTTGATTAACCCGAACCCGAATACGAACCCTTTTTTTCATGGTTTCAGTCCCTGCATAAAAGGCTATTTCAATACGAGTTCTGAACTTTGACACGTAAGGTCTTTGGCTAAAGTGTTTGCGAAAATCTTTGCTTCTTATGGCTTAAAATAATTAAAGTTTTTTTTTTCTTAGAAGTTTTCTACTTTTTAAATTGTTTCAAAAAACTCTCTTAAATTTTATAAATAATTTTATCAAAAGTTTTTGCATCACTTACAAATAATAATTTAACTCTTGATACTAGCATTAACTGCAACAAAATTGCATTTTCTTATATCCCGAAAATAATGTAAAATATAAAAACTCCTTTTTGTTTTTACCACCACCAAAACACTGGATGGAAAAAATAAGCGTATGTTGCCGTGGTCATAGGAAGACATGCAATGTGTTTGCTGGCAGCAGTTGAGCGTCAGTCTAAAGCAAAATGCCAAAAAAAAATTATACTTGCATTACGGTCAACTTTTACTTTTATTTTGTATTATTTCTTGTAACACTGCTGCCGTTGTGCTTTTAACTTTTTATTTATTTTTTTCTATAAACCAAAAAGCGGCCTTAAAAATCAACCCCCTTACGATAATAGCAGTCTTGGAAAAACAACACGAAAAATATTTGCAACAACATTGAGTTATGTGTTTATTTTTTTTTTATAAAAAGAAAAACGAAGCTGTTAATATTATACAAAAATAGCCTAAAAAAGTTGTGCTTAAAATATTATTTGCTTAACTCGTATACTTTTATTATTCAACTTATTTCGCTGTCTATTTTACTTTTTCATTAATTTTAACACTGACTGCTCTCTGCTAGGAAAGTGTGCGTGTGTGTGTGGGTGATCTCACTCCTCCACACATTAATAACAGCTTAAGTAAAGGGTGTGTCACAAAAATGCATTTTACCATTAACATGGTGCATACTTTTTGGTGTTATGAAAAATTGCAAAATAAATAAAACATAAACAAAAAATTTTGCAAAACAAGGATGGGATTACGGTAAAAGCAAAAAAAATAGTATAAAACAAATATTTGCAAAGGGAAAGAGACTGGGGCTACTAAGGCTGAGTAGAGTGTGTTTTTTCTCTATTAAAACGTGTTACGGTCAAACGCTTTTTTAAAGGGTTGACAATTGTTCAACATATAATATGTATGTTTTGTTGCATTGGGCATTTTAACTTTTTTTAGGAAGGCGAATTAATAATGAGTTTTAATTTTGTTCGACTGCTTTAACAGGGTTGATATGTCTGCATTTTTTGCAATTTTTACTTACTTGCGTAATTAAACCCAAATTTTAAATCGTTACTTCTACTTTATTTCAATGAAAATGCTTTGCATATCGGACAGAAGATGAAATGAAATACTATGTTATAATACCGTCTCTTAAAATTCCATGGACCTACTACGTGTATGTTTAAAAGGGTTCGAGAATTTCTAACATCTATAAAACCTTTTTTTAAATAATCGACTCACAAATTTTCTTTAAAAATCTACATGCTATTTTACTTCTTTAAGCCACGGCTATGATTTTCTGCAAATATGTTATGAATAACTTTAGTTTTCTACAAAAAATTTTACCCAAACTTTACCTTAATTATTGCAAAATCATAAAAATTTTTCAAAAATCAACATTTCTTGTTTCGCTGTAAAGTATGCTAGAAAATTTACCGATAAATTTACTTTTCTATTGAAAATGAGGTGATGAATCTATTTTTCTACATAAAATTTATCGATTTCTTTACTTTGCTGTATTAAAGTTATCGATAACATTACTTTTCTATACCAGCATTTTCGATAACTTTATTTTTACATGGAAAGTGAAAAATAACTTTACATTTCTATAGAAAACTTATCGAAAAATTTTTTTTGGTGTAGGAAAATAACCGTTAGCATTTTTTTAATAGAAAATTATCGATAAATTAAACTTTTCTAGAAAAGCTATCGATAACATTACTTTTCTTAATAAATTTAATAATATCTTGAATTTTTTCTAAAAAAGTAATCCATAACCTTACTTTTCTGTATAAAATTATCGGTAACTTTATCTTTCTGTAGAGTATTCATCGATTACCTTTTTTTTATAACCTTACTTCCTAATATCAATAATTTTACATTGCGTTAAAAGGTTCTCAATATCTTTACTTGTCTATAGGAAAGTTATCGATATGTTACTTGACTTTAGTGTAAAAAAATTTTCGATAGTTTCTCTTCTATAAAAAATTATCTGTATCTTTAGTTACATAAAAAAAATATTTCAAAAATTACTTTTATTTACAATATATATCGAAAACTTTTTTTGTTGCATGCAAGCTATCGATAGTTTCAGCTTTCCATAGAATAATTATCGCATATTTTATCTTCTGTCGGGAAAATTATATATAATCTTATATTTTCTATAGAAGAACTAGAACTTTAATTTTCCTTAAAGTCGTTATTGTTATTTTCTATTGAAAATCTTTCTCTAGCTTTATTTCTCTAATGATAATATGTTCATTGCCTTACTTTTCTTTACAAAATCTATCGATTACTTTTCTTTGCTGTATTTAAGTTATCGATAACATTAATTGCCATACAAAAGTTATCGATAAATATACTTTTATATCGAAAACTTTTCTTTGATGTAAAAAATTTATGGTTTTTCTCTTTTCAATAGAAAATTATCGACTTCTAGAGTTATTTTTAAGAAAGTTATCGAAAACCTTACTTTATTTTAGAAAAGTTATCGATAATCTCACGTTTCTTCAAAAACATAATTATTTGTTAACACAAAAGTTATCGACAACCTTACTTTCTTATAGAGACGTTATCGATAAACTTAGCTTTTAATATAACAGCTATTACAACTTTTACTTTCTCCAAAGTTATTTTAATTAGTTTGGCTTTAAGTTCGACTAAAACTCATAACTCAATTTTTCTTTATATTAAAAAGTTATCAATATCTTTACATATCTATAGAAAAATGACCAATGTATTATTTGTTTTTATCTACACATTAATTGTGTGAAAATTATCAATATGTTCTATTCTATACAAAACTATCGATATCTTTAATTTTAAATAGAAAAATTACCATCGATTTAACTTTTATTTAGAAAACTTGTAGATAATGTTTAAAAAATTGATTATTTGACATTTTGTCATGATTTTATTTTAAATGAAATTTTTTTGCTGCTGGTTAAAGGTGTAGAAAAATAAAATTGATTCATATCGAATACAAATTATTTGCTGGGTTTTGTATACGTTTCCAAGCGTACTATGCTTATTTTTGAAAATCATTTGTTAATCCTCAAATGATTTTTGAAAATGTGGACATATAATAAAAGATCTGTAACTGTTCAAAAGTGCAGTTAGGCACCAACGAAATGCATAAAGACAATGCTTAAGCATCAGCAAATAAATTTCGTTATAGATAATGTAATTTTCTATTGTTATAATTTCATTTTCTATTGCTATAATGTCATAATTTGCCGATACCTTTACTTTTCAATAGAAAAATTATCGATAGATTTACTTTTCAATATAAAAACTATGGATAGATTTACTTTTCAATAGAAAAATTATCGCTAATTTTAGATTTCTTCAGAAAAGTTATCGATAACCTTATTCCCTATAGAATAGTTACCGATAACTTTAGTTATCCTTAGAAAAAAAATCTTTAGAAAGATAATCGATTATTGTATTTCGTATTGAAAAGTAATTGATAACCTTACATTTTAAAATAAAAGTTCTCGATAATCGTTTATTTTCATACTAAATTTATTGGAAACTTTTTTTCATACAGCAGTTAGCGATAACTTAACTTTTTTATATAAAAGTAATCGGTTACTTTACGTTTTTCAAGTTATCGATAACACTACATGTCTGCACAAAAGTCATCGAGCAATAAGAAACACAGTAGAGTCATAATAATTGGTAATATCCAGGGACCGGTAATTTTTTATGACTTATAGTGTTTTTCGATTTAACGAGAAACAATTTTTTATTAAAACCAAAACTCAAATGTATGGCAGGGACACTAGTTTTTTACGAATTATCGCAATTTTAGATTTACTGGAGTATGAATTATCACTATTCTACTATACTAGAAAATTCTTTTGAGATATGTTTTTTTCATACAAGCTGCAAAAAAAATATAAGTGTCGTACTTTATAAAAACAGGATGTTATTAATTATTTTCAATTTCCATTTTCCCTATTCAACCGTAAGTTTTGAATAAGCAACCCAAAGTATTCTCTACAAAATGAGTTTTCAATAAAATATTTTTCATCCGTTTAAGCATTTAATGTGACAACATTAAACAGGGTTTTTTTATTGCTGCTAAATTTTATCTGTGGAATTTTTTTTTGAAACATTTAGTAATTAATACAATTTGCAGGACATTCCTTCTTTCGTTCTTTCTTTCAGCATGCAAAGCAGCCATGTTTAGTTTTCTCTTCTATTTTGTGCAGTATTTTTTATATATTTTTTAATGTCTAGCTTATGAGAGCTACTTTTAGATATTTCTGGGCAATTATGTTAATTTTCACTGCAAATAACATTTAATTGAAGTGTTGGTAGTATTTTCATATTTTTTTTCTTTTCCTCTAGCACAATACAAGACCACACCTTAACACCAACGCAAATGGTAATAAAATTAAACCATATTTTCTTATATTATACTGCAGCAAAATATGCAAATACTAGTCAGTACTAATGGTAATTGTAGCTAAAGCTAAAGTATTAATTGCCAATAATTATATTGGTTTTAGTTTCATTTCATTTTGTTGTTGTTGTTGTTTATATAAGAAAATATATTTTTCATTATAAAATAACTTAATGTTTACTTAAATTTCTTATTTGTACATCAAATTCTATAAAAAGTTGTATAATAAAAAAAGTTTAATATAATAAATGTTGCTGCTTAGCATATGCTCCAATTGCATTTAATATGTTTTGCCTTTAAGTACGCTGTTATTTTTACACATAATTAAACACTTGTATGTTTAAGTGTTTCTTTTTTTATTATGTTCGTGGTCTTATTTTCTATTTTTTTCCTATTTTCTATTACTAACCAACCAGACCACATAACTACAGAATGAGAAAAAATTGCACTCTTAACGTGGTAAATCGAAACTTAATTTATGACTGGCAGCATTTTTTATTTCTAAAATCATTCTTCTTTTAATTTATTTCTTCCCCCCTCAGTCTAAAGTGAATGTCCTGTTTTATAAAATGAACCTTGCACTAACTTCAATACCATTGCATAGCTGTAGGTGCTAAAATATCAAACCATTTAATACACTAAATTATTAAATGAAAAAAGAAACGAAAAAGCTTACACATACAAACGCAAATGGTTGGGAAGTGAAAAAAATAAAAAATAAACAAGAAAAGAAATTTATTTCTCATACACATGGCAGTCTTGTGCAATGATGTGTAATGAATTAACTTTTTAACATATTTACTAGTGCTCAATTGCATATGCTAGGGCGTATGCAGTACGTAGTTAACTACTGTGGACAATACTCTCTCTCTCTCTAGGTTCGTTGGCTTGCATGCATACGTTTGGATATACATGCCCTGAAGGAAATGTCGATAGTAAAACTGTACTGATTCACTATTGACTTTGTCCCAAGTACTACTGACTCAATGTACCCCAGGCAATGCTCTGTGCATGTGCTTGTCATTTAGGTTCCACTAGTGATATCGGATTTATTGCCTTACTATATAGACTAGACATATTGAGACATGGGCACCAGAGATTCACTAGTACATTTTAATGATTCTAGTCAACATACATATATGAAACTTTTTACTAGGTAAGGTAATTAAATTAGATATTTTATGAAAATTTTTAGTTTTGCGTGCAGCCGCATTTATTTTCAATACAACAAAATGAGAGCATAACAAATCGTTTTGTAGCTGTCAAAAACTTCTCTTCCTCTTACAGGCTATATAAAAAGTTTAGACTATTCGTTGACAATGTCGCTAAAAATTCACTAAAGTTGTCGACAAAAGTGGTGATTTGGAGACACTTGGCCCCTCGCTTCCTTCAGGGTACATTTACATAAAATATATAAGTTTTTTTCAGTAATGGTTGTTTAATAAGTTGGGACAGTCCATAGTAAATGTATGAGTGTTGCTGCTGTTGATAGTCGTCGATAATGCATCTGACTTCCTGTTGGTTCCATTCATTCTCTCTCATACTTAATTCATTGTATGTTGGTTGCTTTTTTTTCTTCTGTTTTTTAATTCACCATCATATGGCTGTCATAAAAAATTACATGTTACCGAGATTTCTATACAACATGTTTAATAATAGTAAAGTTTACACAAATCAGAAAATATACTCATGAATGATGAGCTTTTTTTAGCAAACACATTGTTGATTTTGTCTTTAATACCGTTCAAAAATAAACGCTATTGTAAAACTATTTATGTCAATATTTGAAGATTAAAGATTTATTTCTTTTTTCGATTTATATAACTATAACAGTTTGATTCTACAGGCATGTTTTCCAATAACACTAGCTAACATCTTTTCCACTATTTGTCATAACCTTAAAAAAGAGATATTTTGTAAGATAATTTTCATTTCGTTTGCTATAAACGAATATGATATTCATTTATTTTTCTTGTTCGTTTTCTTGTGTTCTTTTTATCTATTTCCAACAATCTTGAGAACTAATCATCTGAATTGTACAAACTTTGCACTGTTGCTTTATTGTCTGTTTTCTCTCTCAGCCAATATATACAATGTATTTATCCGATTAAAATTCAGCAGCTTAAGCCTCTTGAGATTTGAAAAATGTTTAAAATGTATAATTGTTAATATCGGATAAAAACTGGGTAAGTTACAGCATATTTAGTGAAAACATCCAAATTCATTTGCATTCGTTAGTCCTCAGATTAGTACGAATTTTTACTTATACGTCCATTACTCTTATGCGGTTAAAAGAGGAAGTTAGACATTCACATACGAGTTTGAAAACTTTTTAAAAATGATAGTTACAGATCTACTGATGTGTTGGCATTAGCACCCAACGAAATGCAGGCAGATAGTTTAGGTAACCCGCAACAAATAAATATATCTTTGAAAATTTGTTTATGAAAACTCAAATTTGGATGTTTTCACTAAATATGTTCTAACTTTCTCAGTTTTTGTCCGATGCTAATAAATTTACACTTGTTATATGTGGAACTAAGTTTTCTTTCAGATGTACATATGTAAAAAATTTTGTTTTAACTTGTTTGCCTTAATAGAGAAATTTGAAACAACGTAAATAAATCATATTTGTTAAAATGTTATATCCTGTAACTCAATGAATTGTGATCCGATCATCACAGTATATGTATTGGCTGAAAGACGGAAAGCATATCTAAGCAGCAGTGCAAAATTAGTACAATCCAAATCAACAGTTTCAAAGATTTTTGGAAATGCCTAAAAAAGATGCAAAAAAACCGTGTTCAGCACTCCCAAATATGCATCAAAAACGTCTAATTTTTTAGCGTAATATATTTTTTCTGTAAGCTAGTGTAAGAGACGAAAATGTAATTTAGCTTAAGAAGAAACTTAATCCTCTGCGGCTGACGTGACTCCATTATCACAATTCCACTGACGTGGTAGTACACTAGACACTATTTCGACTGCTTATATTTTCCAATTTCCGTTTGTAAGCCCACTGAACATATTTTTGATTTTAGTTTAAAGCAGTAGTTTGTTATTTATTGTAATTTTTTGTTGCAAACAAAACGACAAATCTTGTTAAAAACAAAATTATTAGCATGGCATAAATTAGCCTTAAAAACTTACATGCATACAAAAACAAAAAAAAAACTACATATTTTATTTTTTTGGTAAAAAGTTTAACATTAATTTTAGCTTATACCTAAGCTAATAAATACAGAGAAAAATAGATAATATTGTATGCTCACAGCAACGCGTGCGCTCGTTTCAACTGTTTTCTTCGCACTAACGTACACATGAGTTCGTAATAACAATCTTTTCTGTTTACTGGTGTCTGCTAGACTACGACGTCAGTCGCAGAGGGTTAAGCTATAAATATATATCCGAAAATTTATCTTGAAGTAAATATATTTGCTATCATATAAATAGCTTAAACAGCTGATAATGGATTTATATGACAAATTAAAGTAATGGGCTGATTCCCAGCAAAAACCTTTTGTAATCGATAGTATTCTATTAATGGGTTACAAACTAATGAGTGTTAATTATTTATCTTATTACAATGCTTCATATTAGAGCTGCTACTTAATTTTTAATATACTTTTTACGTATTTTCTCATTATCTAAAAAAAGTTATAATTTGTTGTATGTATTAATAAAATAAGCCCTGCAAACAAGTGGATGATATTCTCTAGGGCAATAGCTTAGCAATATCCTCAAATTGTCATCTAGAAGAAACTAATCAAAGTAATATTCTTATTTTCTTCCTTTTATAATTTTTGACAACATTCCGCAATATAAATAGTAAAGAAAATTAAATAATCTCATTTTTTTTTCAAAAAATATACAAAAAAGGGCGTAATCTCCATGACAAAGAAATTTTAAAGCAATTAGAGAAAACGCAAGCCGCAAAATTTATGTATGAAATTTTTACAGAAAAGAAGGTAAGATCTAATTCAAAAAATCTATGTTGATAAACGAATATTTTTCAAATTGCAAAGTCTTTTTATCTTCCTAACAATATTTTGGTGAAAACTTCCTAGCAATATTGCTAATTTATCATCTAGAAGAATCGCTTTCGTCTTGCGTAGGAGTATTGCCATCGAGACATGTTTCTTCCCGAAGGAAGTATCTTCCGCAATACGACATCGGTTATTGGCGCAATAAGATTTTTATCCAGGCAATACGTTTGTCAATACATATGGTATATTTTTGGGTTTGCTGGGTAGTAGAGCACCACTTTTTCAGTCAAAATGTGTTTGTATATGAAAACTAATCTTTGTCACTTAAACTTATAAGTCAACAATAGCTGAGTGGGTAAAGTACTTGTCTTAAAATCTGAACGAGCACAGGTTCGTATCCCAGCTGGGTCAAAACTAAATAAAAAATTTTTAAAAATATAAATAAAATAAATATAAGGTATATAAATTTTTGTTTAATTTAAACTTTTTATTTGACTACTTATTTTTTAGCTTCAAGTAAGCCAAATATAAACTAGCTAATTGCTGTGACAATGTAAATACATTTGCAAGGGGTACCCGTTATTTTTTGGACTTCTCAAACAAAATCTAATAGTCATTGAGTCAAATTGTAAGATTAAGGGTGCTGTTGGCTGAGTAGTTAGCGCGTTTGACTACAAACCCTAAGGTCTTGAGTTCAAGACTACTTTCAGGAGAGCCAACAATAACATGCATTTTTTCATGTACATTGGTGTGTTATTGTGTTGGTAGCTGTTGGACTGTTAAAATGATGAAGGCATAGCACTGACCACTTTGGCAGTACCGGCAGTGATTATTACTAATATATCTTAATGCACTTCACACCACCCTCCTTCGTCGGTATTGTAGCAGAACCGTCGGCGAAGTAGCAGAACTAATAAAATGGCTACACAACGCCATGCCTCTAATTGACACCAGAGAGGCTTGCAACACTGCTCTACAAAAAAATGCGCAATACCAGGGTTATAAATGAATTAAACTTTAAAGCTCTCTCCCACTTCACCACATGTTCTCTCTACTCTATCCCTTTCCCAAGGAAGGTAACATATTAATTAATTAACTGGTAGGCATTATTTGCCTGATTTTGTTACTTCTCTTGAAAAAAAAGTAGTTACTACTTAAATCCTCATATACTTGTTTGCCTACCAGTAAGCAAAGTTTTTGCTGGGTTCATTTCTAAACGGTTAAAATTTTAATGATATATCACGAAAATATTTTTCAAGTCAACATTTTTTCATCCAAATTTCAAACGTGTAGAAACGCCTTTAATTAATAAAGTCAGCCCTTAAAATATGGAAGCATATGACTCACTGTATGTATCTGAATATAGGCTATTCTTTAAAATATCTACAGTAATATTGAACTATGCCCGCAATATAAAAAATAAAATGTAAATTTGCCGTTTAAAAATTTTAAATATATTGCAATAGAATTATTGCAAGTATTTAAATACAACTGAATACAATAATTATTTTATTATATTGAGATCTTTTCAATATAAGTATGGAAGTTGGGTTATTCCAGTGAGTTTATTAAATTACATTTTCATTTATTTGTGTAATTACATTCTATAACAATTGTTAACTGAATTATAAATAGCAACAGCAAATATTTAATTTCAATAAATTACAATCAGCACATCAAATGTTAACACTGATTCCCTTTTTTCCGTCCCTTTCAAAAAAAAAGTAATCGTTCAACGTGGGTGTTAAATTATCATCATTTCGCTGTTGTTACTG
Organism: Panzeria rudis; assembly: GCA_956483635.1. Lineage (NCBI taxonomy): Eukaryota > Metazoa > Arthropoda > Insecta > Diptera > Tachinidae > Panzeria > Panzeria rudis. The sequence goes on along the minus strand of OY101450.1, from coordinate 7,774,530 downwards.
CCTGTGCTGGTGGTCGCTTATAATACAAATTCTGTGCACTAGTTTACATTTATCTGAACACATAGTTAACAACTACATTCATTTCAATTATAAATTTTTATTATAATTTATTTTTTATTTTTTGATCATTTGTAAACTTGGCTGAATAGAGAAAATATGAAGTGTAAAGCAGTTTAACTGTATAATGGGATTTTTTAATTTAATTTTGTTAATTTTAACACTTGTCATATAAGAGCTTAAGTAGCTTGCATCATGTCAATAGCATGTTTGATTACACTCGAGTATGGAATGGCTCACACATATGCTTTAGCATAAATTAACAATAAAAACAATAATCATTTATTTGTTTGCATTCTTCTGTTGATGTTTTAATGAACTGCGCTGTGATAAATATGATGCTGAGCTCATATTTATATTGACAATTATTTAATAATAATCATACGTATTAATATGACTGTTACCTTTTCAACATTAACCAGCAAAATATAGTTATGAAGGCAAACTATTTGAAAATTAATGGGCTTGAGTCAAAAGCACAAGGACAAGCCCAAATAAAAGTTTTGCAAAATTGTTTTATTATTCCAAGCGGTCTCTTTTAAGCTCCTTAATCCATCAATAAAATTTTACAGACATATTTGTAGAGAAGTAATCAATAGCGATATTTTTTTTTAAGAAAAATGTAGTTATCATAATTAAGTTTTGAATTTTAGTCGAACGGTATGGAAATAATCACGGTAAAGAACTCTGATGAGTATATCGGCTGGTCTCGAATCATGTAAGTTCAACCTACCGTGCAGTCAAATGTTTCTTTGCCTACATGCATCACACCTTTTTCTAAATAAAACAATTATATAAAAAATAGTTTAATATCTTTGAAAATAGTTATCGATAAGTTTACCTTAGTATTAAAAGAAATCGATTAGATTATTTTTGTATATTAAAGTTATCGATAACCTAATTTTTGCATCGAAAAGTTACTGATAAATATATCGATAGCATTAAGTTATAATAAAAAAGTTATCGATAACTCAAACTTACCATAGAAATGTTGACCTTAACGTATTTTTTCTAATGCAAAGTAGAGCAATAGATTATTTCTTATACAAAAACGGGATTACAGATAATTTTTCTTATGTGAGGTGTACATTGACTGTAATTTTTCACTCCTCCATCAGAATAGTAATTAATATAGTTTTTTAACGAAAAACTATCGATAACTTTACTTTTTTACAAAAAAATCATGTCGCTAACTTTGAAATCCAATTGAAAAGTTATGGATAACTTGACTTTCCAATTAAAATTATATAAATGACATAAGTTTAGTTTAGAAAGTCTTAATTATCGATAACATTTCAATGGCAAGCTATGATTGCTGTACTTTTCTGCGAAAACGTTACTTCACTCAGACAACTAAACACAGATAACATTCATGCTAAAATCATTGAAAACAAGATTAATTTAACATTTTTCGGAAGGTATTTTGCTTCATAGGTATTCCATGTTAATTCAACATGATTTTACAATAACTTTCAAAATCATTTTTCCTTTTGAAATAACTATGTTTCATGTTGATTTAATATTATATTACAGTCAAAGCAAAATGAAGTTGATAATGAAACAATGCGAAGAATCATGTTGAATCAAAGTTACTTCAAGTTGCATAAACGTTAATTTGATACTGAAATAACACGAAGAATCATGTTGAATCAAAGTTGTTTCAAGTTGAAACAACATGAATTTATTAATTATTTTACTTACGTGATGTGTATTAGCGTTGGGATCAGATAAATTTTGCGTTGTCCCAGCCAAGATTTGAACTCGGGCTCATATATTATCACTTGCTTAGTAGTCAACGGTCTAACTACTGCAACCATAACAGCCTCAAATATACTCTAGATAAACACTTATATAAATAATGTCATAATTAACATGAATTTCAGTTTTATTCAACGTGATTTAATTAATGAATTAACATAAAATTGATTTGAAATTAAAGTTTTAGTCATGTTGACTTAAAATGAAATATAACATTGCTTTTTAATTGATTCACTAGAGTGGATCCAACTTTAATTTAACATAATAAAAATTAAATTTACCATAAAAAAGGATTATATGGATTCAATAATGAACAATTTTGTGTTAACAGTGAAAAATGTTAAATCAAACAGATTAATCATTTTTAGTTTAAAATAAATATGAAACAATAATAGTTTTAAATAAAGTCTAAACTTTTTCCGAAAGTTAATATGATTTTCAATCAACATTGTGACATGTTGACTTTACATTGGTACTTTTTTCTGTATAAAAATCTATCGGCTACTTTATTTTCTGTGTAAATTTTATCAGTAAGTTTAAATATAAATATAGTAAAGTTATCGCTTAATCCGTATTTCTTTGGAAAAAGCTACCAACAACTTTGTCTCTCTGAAAAAGGGTCTTTGTAAACTTTATATTTTCTAGAGAAGTTATCTAGTACTAACTCTATTAGTCAAGTAATATTCATAATTTATTTTTTCCTATAGAAAAGCTTTAGTTTTCTATAAAAAAGTTATCGATCGATTTGCTTTTCTAGACAAGAACAATAACTTAAGTTTTCCAAAGAAAATTTATCGATTATAAATCTTACTATAAGAAAATTGATCAATAACTTTTCTTCTGTGAACCGACTCTGAAAAGAAAATAAGTTTATTAATTCGTTTGTATACTTTGTATGTTTGTTACCTCAGCGCTCGGAAATCTGTATTTTTGAGCCTTTTTTTTTGCAAGAACTATTAACTATTCCCAACTATTATTTTCTTAAGTTGCCATACTTGAACTTCCATGCGGCATGTTTTAGAATCGCTTTTGTAAATAGAGTTTTTGTTATACCTTTGAAACATGACATACATATTTGCTGGGATGTGCTTTCTGTAATTTGATATAATTGTTTTGCATTAACTCAATTTTATATATTAAATACAGACAATTATTATTACAGATATCAGGCAACAAAGCTAAAAATACGACACTTGTTGAATGTTTAATTTATAGCAAAATTATTAACATAAATTTATGTATGCAAAAGGTTTTTTTAAATCAATAAGTTTTATATTAAAGCAAAAATTTTTTTAATGTAATTACAGGATTATGACAAGGAAATACCACCTCACAAAATTCACTCACCTTTGGGTAATAGTATCAACGATATGCCATTGCATTATGCCACCGAAGACAAAGATCATCTCAAAGAATTGGAATTTTATAAAAATTTAGCTAAAGCAGCCTCATTGGCTTCACAAAACAATAATAACAATAATAACAACAATAGCAACAACAATAACAATCTTATAACAAATGAAAAATCACCTTTACCTCATCATCCAACAAACCATGTGCAAAATAATAACAGCAACAATCGCTTGCCATCACCTGATTCTTCACCCCAGCCGATGCTAATCGATACTGATATTCATCATACGATAAATGATGATGATGATAATCTAACGTCGCGTCATAAAAGACATGTTGATGAAGATGTTCATACTCTGACTGATAATGATGTTGAAATGGTCGAGCAGCCAACGGATCAGGCTAAAGCTTCGGCTTTAGCTGCAGCAGCTGCAGCGGCCCAAGCTCATCTAAATGGAACTAGTGAGTACATATCGAAATCCAATTTTATATATAAAAAAATATATATACACAACAGAAACAAGAAAAGACTAAAAATAAAATTTGAGGAAAAATATAATATATGGAAATATGAATATAATGTTCAGGCGTGGACCCCGTTTAAGCTTTAGGGGGGAGGGGGGGGAGGTTAAATAAAACATACTATTTTGTAAAATGTCTTCTAAAAACTCAATAGAAATGAGGTGCATATATTTTAAAGGTTTTGTGATGGTGGGGAAATATCATATCAATACATATTCATATCATCTATTTTCTTTATTTCTAATAAGATAGTTAGATTTGAAGAAAGCTTTTACATATACTAACTTGTTTGAACAACACACACACTCATCCACATTGTTTTGCGCTTTCGGCTTGAAGCTTTCCTAATTTTACTTGATTCTCTTTCCATTGTAGTGCAAGAAATGTTAAATTTACAAAAATTACAAAATCTATCGACATTTCAACAAGAACAAAATCTAGACAATAGCGCAGCAACAGCCGCAGCCTTAGCAAGCCTGCAAGGTTTGGCCGCTGGCATAACAGCGAGTGCGGCTGCAGCTGCCCTTAACTCTCCTTTGAACTTAAGTGTGGCAAGCAATGGTAGTCTGCCACAAATGGCTACGGATTTACTAAATTCCCATAAGGCAATGACACAATGTGCCAGCAGCAGTGCCGGTAATAGTAACAGTGGTGACAATCACAATAATCCCGGATCCTCTACTTCACCACATGGCAACAGTTCTGGTCTAACGTCAGCTGGAGGGCAATCCTCATCTTCTACGCAAAATACTTTAGCTAATGTTTTAAATAATGCAGCAGCAGCGGCGGCAGCTGCTCAAGGTACAGCTACTACTGCCTCGCCACCCCCTCAATTGCAACCACCACCAGCTAGTGCCCAAATGCCACAGCTTATACTGGCCTCGGGTCAACTGGTGCAGGGTGTACAAGGGGCACAACTTCTAATACCTACAGCACAAGGTAATAGCAGCAGTAAAATAAAAAAATCATTATAATATTTCATTGAATTTCTTTTTTATCTCTTAGGCATTGCCGTACAAACAATACTCACCATACCGGTTAGTCCACAAATCAATACCAACGAACAATTTTTATCGAATTTTGGAGCTTTTGCCGGTTTTCCCCAACAACAGGTGGCACAATCACAGATATTGACTTCAACAGCGAATCATTTACCCTCGCCATTGGCAGCTCTACACCAACCACCCACCTTGCCTCAGCTTGCCCAAGCACCAACGAATTTACTAAAACCAAATCTTTTCTCAAATGGTGTACAACAGCTTCTAGCTGCTCTGCATCCAGAACTGTTTGCAGCTGCTGCTGTAAATCATCATCACCAACAGCAACAGCAGCAGCAACAGCAGCAGCATCATCAACATCCACAACACAACCAACAACAGCATGCCCAACAAATGTCAGCCCATCATCATGATATGCATCTAAGATCGTCGAATGAAAGATCCCCGCCTTCTTCTCCCACAAATAGTACAAAAGCAGCCGCTGCGGCTGCCGCTGCTGCAGCAGCAGCCTTCCACATACAATCTCAGTTACATATTAAGCCTGAGACTCAGCCACATCTGCATCCTCATCATCATGCGGCTGCGGCAGCAGCTGCCTTACACCATCATACTCAGGCTCTTAGACATGCTGAAGGTTTGGCATCGCCCAAATTGGAATGCAAGCCCAATGTACATTTAGCGGTGGAAAATTCATCAAATTCTTCACCACCTCTGGGTAGACATCAGTTTAGTGCACACCACCGTTTAGGTGGCTCTTCATCATCGCCTCGTCCTTCTTCCGGTGCTTCCAGTAGTATGACCTTGAGAGAAAGAGAGTCGCGAGAACAACATTCCTTGAAAATGAGTCCCTCACGTTGTGGCAGTACCTCGGGTAGTGGCATGAACTTAAGTCAGCTGGGCAATGAGAGAGAAAAGGAAAGGGAGAGAGAACGTGATCGTGAAAAGGAGCGAGATCGTGAAAGTCTTCGAGAAAGAGATCGCGATAGGGAAAGGATAAGAGCTGCTTCACCTGCCACCTTAAATGCACGCAGTGCGGCAGCTTCTATGGCAAAGGAGGCTTCAAATGCTGCCAATGCAGTAAACCCTAACTCATCCCTGTCAACCAATTGCAACGACAGAGGCTTTTCATCTCCTGTCGGTTCGAGCTCAGCCAACCAAATATATCGTACACATTCTCCCCGCCTAACGCATCATTCCATGAGCCAGCAAGCTACACATACTCACCAAATTTTGGACTCTCCACCACCCAGAGACTATCTAGGCAATGGAGTGGGGTGTCTAATGTCGGCCTCATCATCCTCGACCACAGCGACATCAACAACAGCCAATGTACTTAGTAATATGAACAGGTAACTTAAAATTCAAGAATATTTTATATAATTTTATAAAATTTATTTATTCTTCTATAACAGACTTTCCTCTTCGAATGGTGAATTGACCATAACAAAATCTCATGGTCCGCCAACTGCCACCGCTACACGAGCCTCTTCGGCTTCACCCACCTCACCTGCGGGACCAACCACAAGTTCCCTTACGAATTCTTCCTCGCTACATCATCACAATCCTCATCATTCTATGCATTCCATGAAACTAAGTCCCACAACTAGTGCCGTGCTACATCAGCAGCGGGAAAGAGAACGAGAAAGAGAGCGTGAAAGAGAAAGGGATCGCCTGCAGGATCAACAACTGCCGCCACCCATGTCCCCCAATGATACAGAGGGTTCGATGGGAGCTCATGATTTGCTGATGGATTCACCGAGTGAGTAAAGATCGTTTTCACAAGATTTTACCTTAAAATTAGTTTTACTTGAGTAGAGTATTTAAGTCAAGGATTAGATTGCTATATTTTCTTACTCCTTAATTTTCTTAAAATATTAAAAGACTAATTTGTTCATTTAGTATTTGAAGTTTAGATCTTTTATACAAAACTTTATTAACTTTATCTTTTAGCCCGAAAATCTAAACAATATTGACAGCTTGTTTCTATATAAAACTTTTTAGCTCTGTGCTAATTTCCAATTACTTGTTAAATAAACACACACATACAAAGTTTTCCTCTTACACACAGACGCACAGGAAGCCTTGCTCCTACACACACCCACTCATAGACACGCATTTTGCTAGCAGATGCTTAATTTGGTTTAACATATGAGTGACATTAAGTCTTTCGCCTAAATGTATGCAATAAGAAAATGCAATTTGCCAAGACTTATGCTTAGAATTACGAAATTCAACAAAAGATTATGCAGCGAAAACTTTTCAAGGTATAAAAGACATCAACGCGTAATTTTCTAGAAGTTTTGCCTTAAAAAGCATTATCAGCTTCATCATGAGCATCATCATCTGCTTTAGCAGCTTCTTGCCATCATCTTTATTGTTGTGTTTTAGTCCTTGAATAGGAAAAAGTTTGTGGTTGCTGTGCCGTTTTTGTTGCTCTTGTTTGATTCATTTTCATTTTTGGCAGCAATTATTTTTGGCAATATTTTAAGTTTAATTAACGTTACAAAACTTGGATAAATATAATTGTGGATTTATGTGAAAAGGTAAATTGCAACAAAAAAAACATACGGAAAAAAAGTTTTGTTATTTTGTTTATTACAAAACTAATTCCACTCACTCGCAATTTAGTTGTTAGAACATGAGTTTATTTTTGAATTTGATTTGAATTTGCCAAACAAATTTTAAATATTGTGCTGCTGATTTATTTGGTTTGTTTTATTCTTCAATATGCTTGCTTATGTTCTCAATAATTCTACCAAAAATTTTAATTGCAATTTATTTTTATGCAAAAAAGTATTTGATTACACAATTGACCCTTTTTTTTTGTTGTACTCTCGTATGTGGTGTTGTATTTTTTTAATTTTTTGTTTATATGAAATTCTGCCAACCATATGCATGTGTGGTAAGTATATAGCGTTGTGTGTTTTTTACCTTTATTATTATTTTTTATTAATGGTTTGTTAGTTATTTCCATTATGGTTATTGATTATTTATTCTTTGGGGTATTGGCTACTAAGCGGTGGTATGAGCGCGAAGAGGAAAGAGGTTGTTTGAGTGGGTTTAGGTAGTATATTTGCAAACGAAATATATGCAAATGATACTTATAGCTCTGCATTTGTTTTAGTTAGAAATATCAAAAGAGAGCTTTTATTATTTTGTAGTTGATTGGATTAATTTATGGAAATGATGTTAGAGAAAAAGAAAACCATATACAAATTTTGTTGGTAAGGTTGATGACCAACCACTCTTTTTTTATAAATACATACATACTTTCGAATATTCATGAAAAATCTAAATTTTTAAAGAATTGTATTTAAATCCGCAATAATGTCCAGCAAAAATTTCGAGATATTTGGTAGTGACTTACAATATAATTAGTAGCACTTATTTATCTTATTATTTTCTTAGGTGTAATAATGACGTGCTGGTAATGTATCTATATAAGTAATAGGCAAACCATTATATCGCTGTTGTTACAAAACGTATACCATTTTGAAGATATTTACTGACAGTTGGGCACAATATATACTCTGTTAAAATCGGGTTAGTATTTCGGGAGCTATAAGCTCATTATAAGCGTACATAAACTTAAATAAAAAAAAAATAAGCGGAACATACATTTGTGTTTGTATATCCAGCTTTTGTAAAGAGAATAACAATACAACATTTTTAATCTTTTTTAAGTAATCTATTTTTTTAACTGTATAAGTCTGAAATTTATTATTTCGACTTTTTAGTTCAATATTTGAATTAATGTAAATTAAAATTTTTATTAAGAGTGGAATTTTCGAATATTCAATCAGATAATTAGAACCGATTAGTACTACTGGTTTCGATAGGCCGCTACACCGTCTCATCAGCGCTCTTGTTCAATTTTACCACTTATGAAGGTGTATGCTTTTTATAAGTAAACATCAGCTATCTAACCGATTTTTGTCGAGAAATAGAATACAAGAGTTCTTGAGTAAATTCTTACATTCATTTTATTTCAAAGTTAATTTTGGTTAGTCGAAGTCTCCTCTATTTGATTTAATCGAACACTCGCAAAAGCTCTCATTATTTTTGTTTTTGTTCCGACGGAACAGGAACCCTGACAAAATCAATAGTACTGATCCGTTCCGTTTATCTGATTGAATATTCGAAAATTCCACTCTTAATAAAAATTTTAATTTACATTAATTCAAACAATGGACTAAAAAGCCGAAGTAATAAATTTTAAATTTTTTACTTGCTTTTAATTGATGCTGTTGTAGGAAAGCCATAAGACTAAAAGCAAAGGCAGTTCAATAAATTGGATTAGCTTATTTGAATGTATATTTGGTATTAATGTCAGTACAGGCAAGATTCTACGTATCACTAATTAATTATATATCCTGTACAGCAAGAAAAACGCCGTACTAAATTCAAGTATTTTCTACTTACTTTGAGTAAAACTAATTTAATTACGAATAACACTAAAATGTACTTAAGTCAAGACGAAAACGGGATAATCATGTTAAAAATCTTGAATCAATAACAAAATACTTAAATTGTGTACAAAATTCTTATTTTAAGTGCCACTATTAGTATAAACTTTTTACACACTCGTAGTGTGTTGGTATTTGTTTGCTTGTTGATAGCTTCAGTCGCATGTTGTGCTTATGTTGTTGTCTTATTGTTGGTGCACAAACAAACAGAAGTTCGTTAGCTGAGTTGTCTAAGACGTTGGCTTGCAAAACATGATGAGTTAAGTTCAATACTAGGAATGAACAAAAATAAATTTAAATTAAAACAAATAAGTAAAAATATTAAATTTATATAAGTAGTAAAAATAAAAATTCTCAAGTCTGTTCCAGGATTATTAAATAAGTAACAGTTAGCCTGCTTCAGGCTTGATTCACGCACGCGCGGGATTGATTAAAGTACGCAGTTTAGGATTGCTTCAAGTACGCGGCGGAATGATTCAAGTATACAGCGGGCTTGAATCTACATGCAGACGACGTGTATCAGCTACTTGTCGGCTATGCGCGAACAATGAAAATAAACAACAGCAAGAGCAGAACAGTGATTTGTGGCCATCATCAAGCAAACAAACACCAACACAGTACTAGTACGGCTGTGTATAAAGTTTATAAACATACTCGTACTTAAAATGATATTTTTTTTACATGAATAAAGGCTAGTCAGGCTAAAATTAAGTATTTTGCACTTTAATATTCCGACTTGAAACAATCTTTCTGTACTTGGTTTTAGAAAAACCGGGATTACCGTACTTTTGACAGCGCTTGGGATTAATGTAAGTACGGATGGACTGATTTTTCTTTTGAGTGTGATACTGATGAAAAAGGACCTTAGCTCCATTGTCTATAATTAGATAAAATAGGGCCGTTTTTTACAACGAAATTCCAAAAATTTGCCGATATATGAATTTTTTAATATTTTAAATTTAAAAATTTAGTTTTGAGTAAATGAGCTTTGTTAAAGATTGGCAATATTGTAGAAAATATCCTGCAATAGGTTGGAAAGAATCTCATTTTATATAATTTCGGAAATGACTACACATAGCAATAATTCCACTTTTAAAGTGAAGAGAACATGTCTGAGCAGTAATATCAACCATAATCTCAAAATCGGCAAAATTTGCGCAAACATCTTCCTTTGGCTGTACTGATAATTCGAGCTAGTCAGTTAAGGCCCCTTTTCATCAGGATCATCACATATATTGAGTTTTTGATTTTTTTAAAAGTAAATAAACAAAATTTTTCGCAACAAAATTGCTTTTAATCGAAGTTTTTTTTACTACAACCTGAATTTGAACAATTTTCCATAATAAATAAATTCGGATCTTTCACTTAATGGCCGGCCTATAACTTTCTTATGTGTCATGAGAGTTTAACCGTTGTATGCTTCATGTGTTCGTCACAAAACTGTCCTTAAGCTATAAGTATAACCAAATTATAAAATATTTTTCCCCATCTAAATGGACAAACTTAAAATGATAATTTTTGAAAAATCTTCGAAAAATAACTTTTTTATGTTGAACGTTATTATTTCGCTTTAAGTTCCATATTTGAATTAATGCAAATTTAAATTATTAAGAGTGCCACTCTTTGGAATATATAATCAGACTAGCAGAACGTATCAGTACTGATTTTCAGTGCGCTACACCATCTCATCAACGTTTTTTGTTCGTATTTACCACTTGCCACTGTGGATACTAGTGTGTAGAAATATAAACTATTTAACTAATTTATTTAGCGAAATAGAATATATTCATTTCACGTTAAATAAATTTTTGGCTAGTACGAAATTCCAGATTTCTGATTATATATTAAAAATTTCTAACCTTAAAATTATCCAGTTTAAAGGAAGTTATGGATAAATAGTTATCGAAAGCTAATTATTTAATTAGTTCGGCTTAAGTGCGTTTTCAATGTAAAAATTCGATTAAATCATCTTCATTTTAGAAAGAAATTCGAAAGCGTGTAATAATTGAACACTCAAAGAAAAATTTAGGTGTAGGGAAGCGTGAACTTACATAAGATGTTTCGAAAGCATCACAGCCTTCTCATCAGAGTTCTTTTCCACCTAAAAGACACTGCCAGGGAAAGACAATGATCGAAAATCCTATTTACCTTTTTACCAATTAACACATGAGTCGCAATCTCGTGACTGTTTTCTCAACTATTATCGGAAACAAAGGTTCGGAACTTTACTATGTTTGATATCATGTTCAACTTTTTAAATTTTCATTCCTGTCATTACCAGCATGAAATATCATCGATATTTTCAAATGCTGGGGCTCTTGTAAATGTTTTTTTCTGCCCAACTTTTTTGAAGAGTAAACATTAGGTCTATTTCCTTACGTGTCCGAAGTTAGCCAGTCTTAACCGAAAGCTTTTTTCAATACAAATTTTTTATTGAAAAGAGCTTTCAGTTAAGTTTGTGTAACTTTGTGCAGGTACGAGAACAGACAGATTCTTGTTTAGCTAAGTGCCTTTATTTTTAGAAAGAAATCCTAAGGCATGTATCTAATAATTGAAGAGATAAAGAAAAATTCGGCTGAACGGAAGGTTGAACTTACGTGTTTCGAGACCACCTGGTCTTCTCAACAAAGTTCTTAACCGCTTAGACCTCACGTTCACGGCAGCCTAAGCCACCACGGCAGCTACAACCAATTAGTTAAAAAAAATCCTTCAACTTTAATTAATTTCGGCTGAGAAGGCCATCTAATGAGGCTTTTTCTCCTCAGCTTTCATTAACGACTAGGAACTCCACTAACTTCTTTATCTCAATTTTAAGCTTTAGTTTTTTCTTTATATGTAATTATACGAAAGAAAGAATTCGTTCGACATTGTGAAAAGGGCAGTTTAGGAGTTTATATTTGAAGAATACTGAGAAATTTCCAAGACTTCAATTTGTGCCATACAAGTTTCAAAGAAGAAATTAGCTTTACAGAATTATGCCTTTAATGTGTTTTCAAAATTTGTGAGTATTATTTCTCTAAAACGTAAAATAACATTAAGCGATATACAAATAAACAACATCATGCAATGTATCACTTTAACTTGCACGTTAAACATTTTCAGCACTTTGAAGCATCCTCCGATGAACAAAACAAAACTAAATTGCATTTAAAATAAAAGTAACTTTCAAAATTGTGTGATTCGTTTAAGTATTAATGATATGCAGCAAGAAGATACAAACAAATGCACACGTTAGAAATATATCAACACCGTCATTAAGAACATCATCACTGGCAGCGAACACAATCAACAGCATCTTGTTGTGCGGAAAGTTTCTTGCATATTGTGGGCTTAAGAACCTAAAGTAGCTGCTATTTCAACAGCCACTTGTAACAACTTTAAGTACCAAAATTTTATTCTATATAATTAAACAAGCTAAAAATTATTGCCAACGAAAACTTAAGACACATATACAATCGCTCTCTATATCTATCTATCCGCCACCACTATCTTTGGGGTTTTTGAAAGTGTTAAAATAAGAGACAGCTTAATGTTTTGTTTATATAACATCTTAATTTCGAATTTACACATACTCCCTCATACTAAGAAGAATTATGTACATATATTCAAATCTTTCCAATTCTAAGGATATAAGTAACTAGGCCCTTATTTGAGGCCTTTTTTAGGCTGTTATTGAAAGCTGTCGAGAAACATTTTGTAGGGAGGTCTCTTACATTAAGTGCTATTCAGAAGGTTTCAACCATCTTTTTATTATTAAAACAAAACTTGTTCACTTTAAATCAGTGGTGTGCAAACACACACTATCTTCTTCTGTATTTGTGTATTTGCTTTGCGTCTAAAAAGCTACGCTGTGAATTTCACACACAGTATAAAAAGTGTGTTGATGTTGAAGACAGTGCTTAAAGCAGTGTGCTTGAAATAAATATTGCGTATACGCAAAAAAAGATATGCGATAAAATAACATCGGACTTTATATGGCGACGCTACATATCGATAGCTTAATATAAAAGGGGCGTATCTAGATTTTTTTTCGAAATCAAGTTTTTAACGTTTTCTGGTAGCCAACTTCTAAATACATCCTCCCTAAAGAACGAAGTAAACCACTGTTATTTTTTGCATGTAAGTGTTCAAGTTTGTGTTCTGTTTTTTTCCTTCTCCTGTGAAATAACGAAAATTCGAGTTACGCCTTTTTTATATTAAGCCATCGATATAAGAAACAAAATGTGCTGCATTTGGTGGCGTGGAAAAGCTCTTTTTACAGTTCTAGAAACCTCATTTATATGAGTTTTATTCTAAGGAGCGACTGATTCACTTTTTTTTGTACTATTTAATATCTATGTGGTTTTTACTTTTTTGGCGTGGCATAAAGCTAAGTTTTAGAGGGCTTTTTTCCACGTGCAAAAAATTGGACATTACGTAGGAAGGATCCGAGATGGCATAACTGGCGCCCAGATGTTGGTGTCGGATTAAAAAGCTGCCAAAGGCAAAAATGAAATCATAGATATGCCATGAATAACGACATGCAATATGTTATGATCGGACTACAAATAACAACGCACTGTACAAAAACGACGGTATCCAGGGGTGTGGCAAAAATTAAAAAAAAAATTGTTTTGGAATTGTTTTCAACCAATCTTTAGCCCTAGCGGGTGACTGGCTCAAATTTTTTTTAACCCCCTTAGAATACGCCAGAAGATAACATTTTACTAAAATCGCCGACAAGAGAGTGCCTTTGTTTGTTATGAGCCACTTCCAGAAGAAATTTTATGTATTATTTAATAAAAGCCTGAAATGAAAAGGCCTTTTCAATTTAAACGTTCGCTTAAGCTGTTGCTGCTTTTAAAGATATTAACTTAAAAATTTTATTTGGTATTGTTAACTTCTTTAATGTCTTATTTTTAACAGACATTTTTAATTTATTTAAGATTTGTTTAAATTTTAGTAACATGATAAATTTGCATGTTGCCCTTCCTCCCTCCCTCTATCTAAAAAGCAAAAGGAGTCATGTCATTAAATAGTATGATTCTTTCCTAAGTTTTATTAACGTTATAAGCATATTTCATACAAATAACACGTAAGTAAGTATTCTGTGCAACTGAAAAAGAGCACAAGTTTTGCAAACGTCAATTAGCAGTAATTAAGCACAATATTGTTGCTGACATGTTCGTGTGTTTATTATAGCTTTAATGTCTGTGTGTGTGTGTGAAAGTTATTTTAATACAGCTTCTTGTAGAAGTAATAGAAGATCTAATGGTTGCTACATTGAACATTTTCTGCATGCTAATCCTTTTATTAGGCTGTGATAAATTATGTATACAATTTGTTAGGTAATTACTTGAAATTGTATGACAATATAGTACAAATATTATCATATAAGACACATAGTACATATATACAAATATATTAATTTGCTAATAATGCAAATAGGATTTATTACGCTAAATTTTAAAGTTGAATTCAAATATATTAAAGCACGATTTAAAATCAAATCATAAAAGTTCAAAGAGTGATTAATTGGAGCTACTATAAAAAAGTATGCGATCGGTTACCTGTTACTCCTACAATTGAACATGAACATCTTGACATTTTTGCATTAGCAACAATTTTTTAAAAAGAAAAAGGAAGGAAATAATTCCCGGGGTTTTGAAAATTGTGCACAGTTGGTCCTTAGTACATATATTTAAAGAAATGAAAGAATCGCCATGTTGGGAGGGCCCCTTAAGGTGATATTTCCTTAGTTTTTTACTCATAGGCCTGAAAATATGACTTTTAGCAAAAATTGTCAGGAAAGTCGCACATAACGATGGATTTGTCGTGAACAAGCGAATACATCACCAAGTCGCCGGTTTCACACCAGTAGATAGACGGTAAAATCAGCCTCCACGATGACACCTCTGACAATGGTAAAGTTACAACTATTAACGCTTTGGGACCGTCATATTACTAGTTGTAATGATAGTAGTCAAAAAACGACAGTCATATTACTAGTTGTAATAAGACTAGTAACGTTACTGGTAAAAAACAATCATATTACTAGTTGTATCGAGACTAGTAATGATACTAGTCAAATAGGGACAAAATTTTCAGGTATACGATTTTATATAAAACATATTTTTAGCTATTAAAAAAAAAAAGTAGAATGTGGCTCAGTGGGTAGAGTACTTGCCTTAAAGTATGATGAATGTGTGTTCGTACCCCGGTTGAGCCAAAGATTTTTTAAGAGTTACAAAATTCTTAATAAAAGCACTAGTAAGCGCACTAGTTTACTATAACTGGGATTCCAACTGGGATATAACTGTATACAAATGAACTAGTTGGTCTCCTATGACAACCTTATAATCGATAGTCCGATATATGAAAAAAGGATAGATAGGCAACTAGTCCGAAGCAAAAAACAACTAGTATAGTTCCAACTACATACCAGTTACTTTTCATATATCGATAGTCCGATATATGAAAAAAGGATAGATAGGCAACTAGTCCGAAGCAAAAAACAACTAGTATAGTTCCAACTACATACCAGTTACTTTGTCTGCAGGGTAGTAAGCAGCGCCAGGTTCAAACATCGGAAGATTCATTAGACAACATGGCTGTCACCCGATAGAAAGACAAGGAATCAAACAGATCACGTTGTGATAGACGGGAGTCATACATCCAGCGTGTTGGCTGTACGGACGTTCCGATCTGCCAACATTAATTCGGACCACTACCTTGTATCAGCAAAGGTGCGCATGCGGTTAGTCCAGCAAAACACGTTCGTAACAACACCAAAAGAAAGTTAGACGTTGAAAAGCTTCAATCACAACCAACAGCAGAAGACTAGTACTCGAAGTTACCTCAACTTCTTTTATTGAGCCCTCCTCCTCCAAATGATGTAAGCAAACACTGTCAACACATACACAATTCTACGATAAAGGCCGCCGAAGAAGAAATTGGTTACCGAAAGCGGCGTGAAAAAACCCAATGGTACGATGAAGAGTGTAAAGCTGCCACTATAGCTCATGTCGACGCAAGCTATTTTGGAGCGATACCGCGAGTTGAGGAGAATCGTATATTCCAAAGAAAGAAAACAGAAATGAAAAGAAGGCATGTGAGGAAACAGAGTTCTATGGTAATAGAGATGATGCCAGAAAATTTCACCAACGAGTAAAACAACAATATAAAGACATGGCTACTGGCATAACTTCGTGTAGAGATGAAAATGGGAAACAACATTTTTCCAGCTTGTTAGCGGTCGAAGAATACTGAAGAAGAAAATAATTCGGAACCACACATATATTATAATGCTGAATATGCGCCACCAAACCCAGAGAAGGTCAAAGCAGCAATAGTCCGGCTTAAGAAAATAAGGCCGCAGGTTCAGACGTAATACCTACAGATCTGTATAAGACCGGAAGAGAAGAGCTGATAAGGGAGTATAAAAGCATCCCTGATGATTGGAACCTCAGCGTGCTGTGGCCGATTCATAAGGAAGGAGACAAAACCGTTTGCGTCAACTACCGCGGTATAAAATCCTATCTCGATCAACTTATTCAGCCTTATGAGTGTGGCTTCAGGCCGAATAAATCAACTATAGAACAAATCTTCACAATTCGTCAAGTCTTGGAAAAGACCCATGGAAAGCAAAGCGGTACTTACCGATAAGAGAAAAATTGTCTGATCCCATCAAAACTTGTACGCCTTTGTAGAATGACTATGAGTGACACTAGATCTACAGTAAAAATAGACAGCGACCTCTCTGAACCATTCACCATTACAAGAGGCCTTCGCAAGGTGCAACTTCTTCAGTATACTGATGGAGAAAATACTTGAAAAAGCAGAAATTAATAAGACAGAAATGCAGATATGCGGACGACATTGACATCGTCGAAAAAATAGAGCGAGACGTAACTAGTGTTTTTTCCAGAACCGAGAAGGAAGCGGCTAAGATGAGCTTAATAGTGAACGAGGACAAGACTAAACTTATGCTTGAAACTGCTAGACAAACGTCGCGTCGACAGAAATGCGACATAGTGCAGGCCGGCAGTTGCACGTCGCGGTAGTGGAAGAATTTACCTCGGCTCCTTCATTAATCGATCGTGTTGGCAAATAGATGCTACTTCGGGATAAGCAAACAGTTTTCTCGTCGAACTAAAACAACACTCCAAAACACGCTTATTCTAATTGTGTTTCTTTATGGCGCTGAAACATGGGTGCTTGCCAATGCAGATGAAGCTGTTCTGGGTGTTTTTGAGAGAAAAATCCTTCGCAAAATCTATGGCCCAATTTATGTTAACGAGGAGCACAGACGTCGAACGAACCGTGATCTATATGAGCTATATCCCGATATGAACGTAGTTAAGCGCATCAAAATCCAGCGATTACGCTGGCTGGACCATGTCGGCTGAATGAATCTAAATGCTCCAGCCAGAAAGGCGTTAGACGACAATTATCATGGAAGTTGCAGACGGAGAAGACCGAGACTGCAGTAGAAGGACAAAGTGGAAGAAGGCATGCAGATCCTTCGTATCACGAGCTGAAGAAAGCACACGAACAAGACGGGAGTGCTTGGAAATCATTTATTAAACAGACCGAGACCAACAACAAGTTGTAGAGCCAACTTAACTTAACAAACTTCAGCATGAATAATTGAATACCTTTGGATCAATAACCGTAAAGCTCGATTGACATTCATGACTTCAAGAAATTTTTTCTTTGAACAATCTTATCAATATTACCGTTGTCTTAATAAAATATATAAACCATGATTCATGTTTTTAAAATATTGTTCTATTTGAAAATTTCCTTTAAAAATTAGTTCTCTTTAAAAACGTTGTAATTATCTCTTTAATTAACATTACCTTATTACCTTGAAAATATTTATATTGCACCATTACATGGCAGCAACTCTAGTAAATTGCAAAACGTTAATAAAATTTCGCTAATTACCACAATTATTTAACATTATGGTTGGTTGAGGCAGGTAGCAGCAGCAACAGCCACTGTTGCTAACTTATTTCTCAACATCTCATTTTAACTCAATTAGTGTAAATAGAAAATGCAACTAGTAGATATCTTCTAGTGCCTACTTAAAGTAAGTACTAGTTCTTAAGATGAAACATAAAATATTTCACACCTATTAAATAGCACACAATTTAAACATCATAAGGAAGTTAAACAAATATTAAGTTAAGTTAAATAAGTCTCAAGGGAAATGAGATAAATTCAACATAAAAACATACAATAAGTTAGTAGCTTAAGATTAAGTAAGTTAATTGTAAACTACGCTTTAAAATATAAATATATTAACAAATATTTTATTTCTTTTTTATATTTGCTATTTTCCAGATGAACCCACTATAAACCAGGCCACCACCAATATGGTTGATGGCATCGACTTAGATGAGATTAAAGAATTTGCCAAAGCTTTTAAATTGCGCCGTTTATCATTGGGTTTGACTCAAACTCAAGTGGGTCAGGCTTTATCGGTTACAGAAGGTCCCGCCTATAGTCAAAGTGCCATATGCAGGTTGGTTGATTTATTTTTTGTACTTAAATTTCATTTATTTAAAAACTATATTTTTTCTTATTAAATGTGTATGTAAATTTCCTTTCTAAAATAGTTCTGTTATTTGTGTTACTTAAAAAAAAATTTTTTTGGATAGAGAAAAGTTAAAGCTCTAATCATTTCATATATTGAATGGTCTAGTAAAAATATTAACATTAAGGGATATATTCATAATAAATTATCAAATGTTAATAAGAGGTTTATGAAACACATTTACATAAAAAAATTTTTTCATAAACCTTTCATAAACTTTTTGTAAGTCTTATAAATAAGGGGCAAATAAACAAAGTACTTTCAAAACGTATATTAGATTCTTGATATTTGACATATTTTTAATACTATACTGGTTTCAGATAAATATAAGTTATATCACGCAGTAATTGAACTAATTAATGTAGTAATTGAGTTGTTTGCAACCATGAAAAAATATTCCACAAAAAGTGAGTAAAGGGCACATTATATCTTCTCTCTAAGAAAATTAATTAAAAATCATCGTAGGAGTAAATTAAGTGCTATGACCACTTTTTTAATCTTAAGCAGGTTATTTCTTCTTTCAAATAAAACTAACTTTAATAAAATCGACTAGTAATGTTAAGAGTTATGTCAATTCCAAGTTATTATTGGTACCAAAATGCGACCTACTTAAAGTTTCCTTCACAGTTTAGCAGAATCAAAATATCTGTAAAAAAAAATCAGCAATTTTTAAACAGATTATCCGATCAGAATGAAATTTTACATGGACATAGCAGAGGAGTGTTTCTGTTTGACGTAAGAAAATAAGCCTCCCATATTCTTAGGAACGAAGCTATGAAGTCCCAAATTAGGATACTTCGGGCATATAACATTTTTCAACGTTTGTCATATTTTTGTTTCTCGCCCTACTTTTTTTTTTGTTCTTATGGCCCTTATAAAGTTCTAAAAACTAATGTTTGAATAAGCACTTATCTTTTATAGTTAGTGAGCCATACTCATTCGAAAATTAAAATTTCTCATTTTTTCAAAACTTTGGTGCAGTAAATTCAAGATATCGGAGGCAAATAACAACCGATTGTCACAATTGTTGTTTGTTAGGTAAATAACAATATGTTAAATTGTTTAAAAAAAAAACTTTAATGGAAATATTTTCTGAGTTGGAAAATATACAACCTTGAATTTGAAAATTAAGAAATCTTTGAAGGTTGGACCATTTTTGCCCTAACGAAAATTCTTCAGAAGCATATATATAATTATTATATATTATTATATTAAGCTATTTTCACAGGCATGATTTTAGAAGAAATTTTTAATTCAATTTACCCTTTCGGTTGCTACTAGACCCTTCCGAATCGACCTATGTCGCAGCAATGTTTTGATTTTAAAATGCCAAAGCTTTAATTGTTCTAGAACTCCAAAGCTTTGATTCAAAAACAAATACTACTTGTAGAAACTCTTATGTGTATCCTCTTATTTGCTAAATTCCTTTATGCACCTTGAACGAAATGTGGACTTTATGGGCAAAACAAAAAAACAAAAAAAGTCCCATTTTTATAATTTAGTTTAAACTTTTTTAGGAATTTTAAAATTCTCAAAAGCAAATCTTAGTTTTATATGCTTACTATGTATTTAGTACGTAAATTTCTATATAATAATTTCATTCGAAAATATCAATAATACCACATAACACCATATTTACCTTTGTGTTGCAAAATGTCTTTTAAAATTTTTTGAATTGCTAAAATCGTATAACACTGTTGAAAAAACTATACATAATTTTATAGATTTTGATATGTAATATCTCTACCTTTCTTGTTTAAAAGTGTAAAATTAATGAACTCATAACTAAAAACTCGTGTAGAATTTGCTTTATGTTGTTATTCTCTTACACAAAGCTGCAGAAAATGGGTGATTATCATTTAAACTGAACATTTTGTGTTTTTTTGCCAATGTACCTAATAGAAATATGAGAGGATAGGATTTATATCATAGTTTTTGTCTCATTTAATGGATCCTGCAATAAAATAATATTTTTCATATTTTTGTGTATTGAGCGTTACATTTGCTTTCACGGTTGTTTGGGAATGATTTTGCAGAAAATTTCACAAAAAAATTGTATAGGGTTTGAAAGCACTATACATCTTCTCTCTAAAAAAAATTAATAAAAAAATCGCAGAACGAAATTAAAAGTTATGACCACTATTTTAAATTTTGACTTTGGTTTACATGGAAAAATAAAAAAATTTTATATTTTAAAGTAACTATTTACAAGCTCTTAGACATGAACAAAAAGCAGGTTAACACTTCTTTCAAATAAGACTAATTTAAAAAAAAAACTACTGAAAATGATAAAAGTTATATTAATTTTAAATAATTATTCGTACCAAAATACGATTTACTTAATATATATACTTCGATAATATAACAACGCACAGTGTGGTAGAAGAAAACTTTTTTCAAAGCATATTAGAAATTTCTAAACGGATGATGCTCTCCATATCGTTTCTAGCCTTCTGCAGCTGCTAACTTTTTTTGGCCGTGCTAAAATTTATAGATAAATTATATCTAAGAATATTGTTAGTGTAACGCTCAATACATTTTCTTACGAATTCAATATTTTTTCAGAACACACATTTTATTTTTTTGAATTTAAAATATTTCTAATGTATAATCTTCAATGAGTTTTAACATAAACTCCTTAATTATGCGCTAAAAATTGCAATAAAATTTTAAAAAATATGGATAACACTCAATACATGATTGATTGATGAAAAGTTTTGCTTCTAAACTTCTAAATATTTAGAAGTATAAGCCTGCACTGTTATTTTAAACTGAGTAATGAAGCGTACAAAAAACGCATAACGCTCAATACACAACACTGCGGACAATTAAAAAAAAATATTATAATATCTACTATATTTCAAAAATTTGATGAGTGAAATAAGAAGAAGAAGAATAAGAGAATATTCTAAAATCGTTCTAAATTTAAATTTCGTTTTTGAAAAATGGCATACCTTTTTAATGTGGAAAATCAACAACATGCATTAGGGACACGTCATTTTGTATGAAGGGAGTATACAGAGTATAAACAGTACTTTCATTCTTCGTTTTTAACACATACTGGACAGTCTTACATAAAAGAAACTTATGTACATTTATTTATAATTTATGAACTGTTTGTTTTTGAAAGGCCTTT
Organism: Panzeria rudis; assembly: GCA_956483635.1. Lineage (NCBI taxonomy): Eukaryota > Metazoa > Arthropoda > Insecta > Diptera > Tachinidae > Panzeria > Panzeria rudis. The sequence continues at coordinate 7,752,660 of OY101450.1, read as the reverse complement.
TGTCATATTTTTTAACAAACACCTTTTATTACGAAAATCGGTAGGTCATATGCTAATACATCACTTGATTATTAAAGGACCCATCATGACATGGGGCAAAATTCTGTTAACCAAACATTGGTCCCTTCATAATCAAATGACGTATTATCATATGACCTACCCATTTTACGTAATAAAAGGTCTTTGCTAAAAAAAATTACAAAAGGCCTTTTATAAACAAATGATTCATATTAAATAATGTTAAAGTAGTTTTCATTTTAAAATTTATGCGTTTATTTTATGAACTAACTCAGCGGACAAGAAAAAAACATTTGAAATGAGAACCAACCAAATATTAATTATATATATGTATGGAGGAAAATATTAAATACATAACAGGATATTATAGGATTTGTTGTTGTATTGTGCTACTTATTAATTAGTATAGAGCAAAGCGACTATAGTACACTTATATTCAACAATATGGAATAATATATGGTCCGCTTAAATATATGTAATTATATTTTCATTTAAATCCCAATCCTTTTCTTTCCCTTAAAAAAACTATGATTTTTAACTTCCTGCTAAAAAAAAGTATCTTTATGATTTATAGTGCCAGGACATTTGTTTTAATAAAATAAACATATAAAAAATATCTATAAACTAGACGCTAATTGCTTTTCTAAAACCATTATAATTAATAATATTTTTTTATTTTATTCTTTTTTTATAATCTACCAAAAAAAATAACAAATTGTGCTTCATAAATGAAAAAAAATAATGTAAAAAACAAATAAAATCGCATTGAATTGAAACGTATCGAATAAAATGAATGAAATAGTGCATTAGCTGCTCAAATGTATGCTGCTCAACTATCGACACAACAACAGACCATGTATGTTGACAATGAAAAAAATTCCCCAAAATAAGTATTTAAATTATAAAATATAAATGCTTTTTTGAATAAATTTTTATAGCTTTTTTTATTGTAAAAAAATGAAAATCTAAAAACTATAAAAAAATTTTAAAAAACGTTTCAAAAGAGATGAAAAAGTTAAAAAAAAAACAACCATAAATCTCTTTAAACGTTGAAAAATATTTTATTTCTTTTTATTTTTAGTATGCGCTAAAGTTTTAAGCATCTATTGGCCAGGGCATTGCCTTTAAACTTATATAATACACTACATAAAATATATATAAGTACATATGCAAAAACAGCTTTTTTGTTTGTATTAAATAAAATCTTATAATTTTTCTTTATTTTGTTACAACTTATGTTTGGCTTGTCTTATCAAAAAAAAAAATAAATTGTAAACAACAACCAAAAATTTAAGAGAGAAAAAATCAAACAATGTCCTGGCACTTTTTTTCAATTCAAGCGCATACTAAAATTTCATTTGTGTAATTCATAAATGTAATTAATTTTTATTATTTTTTATTCCATATTTTCCCCTTCTCAGGTTCGAAAAATTAGATATAACACCAAAGAGTGCTCAAAAAATTAAACCCGTTTTAGAACGTTGGATGAAAGAGGCCGAAGAGAGGTGAGAGTATGGATTAAGTTCCTACCACGTTTACTTTTAGTTTTATTCTTAGACTTTACTAACTTTGGTTTGTTTTCTTTAACTTCTATGTCTTCTAAATAAAAAACAAAAAAATTTAGTCACTGGAATCGTTTTAAATCTGGCCAAAATCATTTAACCGATTATATTGGTGTGGAACCGTCTAAGAAACGTAAGCGACGCACTTCGTTTACACCGCAAGCTTTAGAGCTTTTGAATGCTCATTTTGAGCGTAATACCCATCCATCGGGTGAGTGGTAATTTCAAATTTTATTTTTATAAATAATATTTAGATATAAGTAAAATCCTTTTTAATAAACTCTAAAGCTTTCTTTAAACAAATAATAAAAAAGTTCTCAAATAATGAAGCTTTTGTCAGCTTTCTTAAATTTATTATTGCTTGTAAGCCGACTTAAAAATAAAAAAATAAGTATAAAAAACTAAAACCCGACTAGTACAAAAGCATAAAGTATCCGTGGGCGTATAGCACCTAATCCTAAGCATGTTTACACTACAATACATTTCATAAAAATAACTGCGATATGGCGCAGTTGTAGAAAGTATGCTTTATGTCCGGGAAGCCCGGGTTCGTATCCCAGCCAAATCAACATTTTTTTTTTAATATATACTATTTCTTCTTTTGAAATAATTTTGTTATCAAGTCTTTATCACAGGAAATTTGAAAAAAAAATTATTGAATACCGGGATTTTTGTTATCAAAACGAAATTTATTTTTTTCTATGTGAGCTTCCGTTGCAGTACAATACAGATAGAAAAATTAACACTACTTTGCACCAACAAACTTAAAGCTCTTTTTCGAATATTTCTACTCAACCGATACTTGTGAAATTTCACACACACATTAGGTCTGTTTCTTTACTTGTCCGAAGTTACCCAAACTTAATCGAAAACTCTTTTCAATACAAAATTTGTATCTAAAAAGCTTTTGGGCATGTTTGTGGAACTTCGTGTACGTACGGGAACAGGCTGATTGAGTTCACATGATAATAAATTATTGCATTAAAAATTTACGTAAATTAAACATGTTGGAGTTTATAGTCAAGGATTTTGATGAGAATATTTGAGAGGTATAGTTTCCTCCTTATTCATGAACGTGTCTGACAATGTCTTCTGGTTTCGTTTGATGAATGCTTGTGACCAGTGAATATAAAAATTCCAAATATGTTTTTATCCATGGATTTCGGTCGAATTAAGAGGTTGCCTAAAAATGAGATGATCAAGAACTAGGTCAACATTTTGATCTTAATACTTTGAAAGGCCGATCTTATTTTTTTATAGGAACTTGTCCTTATTTGGACTTTTGTGTTTTTGTGCAGATAAGCTTTTGGTTATAAAAATTTGATACTAAAAATATATTCATATAGAAACCCACATAATAGGTTTGTTTCTGTTTTAGTACTTAGATAACCAAATTTGCCAAAAGCGTTTTCTTCTTAAAACTGTATATTGAAAAATTCTTTCAGGTAAGCTTGGGTATCTTCGTGCTAGTAAAGAAAAGTACATAATTTTTTTTTTCATTCTATATTTAAAAGCTTGTAAAAAATTTAAGAAAGCTTTTCGAAATGTTACTTATCTAAGCTCAGAGTAATATACTTGTTATATATTTTAGAAATACTGCAGAAAGTTTGATTTTTAAGAATTTAAAGAAAGCTTTTAGCAGGAGTGGATCCATGGAAGGGAAAGAGGGTACACCCCTCCACCAACTGACTTACAAAATATACACCATTTCTGCCGAGTTTCTCAAAGAAATTTTACAAAATGATATGTTTCATGTTAAACATCTCCTCCCAAAAGCTTATGGTGGATCCGCTCCTGCTTTTAGAAATATTTATAACTTCTGCACCACTTTTTGGTGCCACTTATATAATTATATGCATAGTTTTAAAATTTTCATATCAAACTGACCCTTAATATTATGTTTTTTTCTTGACAGGCACGGAAATTACAGGCCTAGCTCATCAGCTTGGTTACGAGCGCGAAGTCATACGTATTTGGTTTTGTAATAAACGACAAGCTTTAAAGAATACAGTGCGTATGATGTCGAAAGGAATGGTTTAAAATTCAATGAACTACAACTGGTTTTAGTAAAGCCTAACGGAAAACATAAAAAGCTTTAAAAATTCCGAGAAAAAACGCTTAACAATCCCAAACATTAAATGAAGGCGAAAAAAGCTTTAAAACAACCCTGAAGCTTTTGTTTTACAAGCTACTATAGAAAGCTTAAAGCTTCTTCTTGTACATACAGATTTTAATTAAAAACAAAATAAATAAAAAATAATTTAAATTAAAATACAAACCATAAATTTTAAGCTAAATATAAAAATTTTTTTGATAGAATTAAATAGATTATTCCAAATAAAATGCAATTTCTAAATTAACTTCAACCATTATTTCCAAACTCAACTAATTTTATTGAAAACTTTTTTAAGCAAAATTACTATGTGATTAAGTGTATGACATAAAATATTTAAAACAAATAAAAATTAGACTCTAGTAAAAATTGTCTCCCCCACGTTAACCACCTTGTACTTCTACTAATCCTCATCATTAAAGAAATAATTTTAGTTTGTAATATCTACTCTATGTAATATGTATTTATAAATAATATTGTTTAATTTAAGGCCATATGTAAAGGTGTGTCATAGCATTTATCATTTCGTTGTCATTAGTCTTTTGCTAAATACAATTATAATTAATAGGAACTAGTTTTTAAAAATTTAAACAAATTTTTCTTAAGGTGTGCAATAATGTGATAAAGTATATTTCTTTTTTTTTCGACGGTGCAAGAGCAGCATTTACAGGTTTTTTTTCTTTGTTGAACGCTTGCAGACAAAAGTACAACCAGGAGCAACTACTAAGAACTTGAAGCAAAGCGCTTTTTCCAAGGATATCACAGCCATCTTAAAATGGCATTTCCAAGTTATGTTTGCAATACGTTTTTTAATATATGCTTCAGAAGAACAATTAGTTATTAAATAACTTTATCATTTCGACGCGCACCTTTTTAAAAAAGGATTTTATTATAATTTTAATTTACTTATGATAACAAAAGCACAAAAAATATTATTAAATTATTATAAAAATATAAGAAATTAAACGTGCCATTCCAAAATGCAAAACAGCAAATAAAATTATACATATATAAAACTTGTAAACAAATTTATTTCATTATTATAACTTTATTTAGTTGTCAGTACTAAAATTTACATAAAAAAACAAGTCCTTTTTGAAAAATTGGCAAAAAGTTCTCACATACATCTATAAATATTTTTCAATAAAATATATTTAAAAAAAAGCATTTAATTAAGCATACATATTTATGTATATTGAATTAGTATTGTACGTAACTCTTATAGACTAAATATATGTATGAATATATATATATATAAAAAATCGTATGTAAAATTTTATTAAAAATAAAAAACAATAGATTCATATAAAATATGTTTAATAAAAATACTAAACTAATATTATAAAAAGAAAAGAAAATATAGAATTTAAAGAAAAAAAAAACAATAACGTAACAACGTTCATATTATTTAAATGATTGTAATAATTAAAGAAAAAATATGAAATAAAGTAATATGTAAAAAAAATATTTAAAAATTAAGTGGTTTAATATATTTATCAGCACAGGAAAATTCTTAGAGCTCTAAGGAAAATCTCTTGGTGTAGGATAGACGACTACACAGAAAAAACTAAATTTCATTTTGAATAAAAAAATTCAATGAATCAGTAAATATTTTATCTAGATAGGGACAAAAATTTCATTGAAAAAACCGCTTTTTTCAGTAAAAACAATTTTCCAAACCTATAAAACAGCTTGTCTAAAAATATTTAAAAATTCGAAACAAAGTAATTTACTGAGTCAAACAAAAGTTTTTGTTGGATTTTCTGTAATATATCAAACAATATTTTTGTCTGAATTTATAAAACAATCAGTCCAAAAACACCTACAAATTCTAAACAAAATAGTTTGCTGAATCAAACAGAAATATTTACTGGGTTTTCGTAGTATATCAAACAAACTTTTTGTTTGAGTCAGTAAAAACCTGTTTTTCTAAATATTAAATAAATAGCATCATCATTTAATAATTTCGCTTCGTTAAATGTGTTCAAATCTGTATGTTTATCTAAAAGGTCTAAAAAAAGGAATGATAATTAATGCATCGACATTAACGAATTGATTAACTCAAAAATTTTCAGTAATCAAACTTGTTACAATCGGATTCATTTTGCTATCATTATTGTTGTTGTTCTTTATGTGTACGCCGGCATTTGGGTGGTTTTTTACGACACAAAAAAACCGGTTTTTGTTGTTGCTTTGGTTTCTTGTGTCCTAAATAAAAGTCAAAAAAAAAATTAACTGATTCAGTAAAGAACAATTACTGAAAATTAAATTTAGTTTAGACAAAACTTTAGTTTGAAATTTTTTTGGTGACAATTTTTTCTGTGTAGAAAAAACAACGTCAATTTATTAATATGATTATTAGGCTAAGGTTCGTAACGTTATATTCAGAAAGAATTGGGCTTGATTAATATTCCAAGGAACAAGGGAAAAATTAACATGAACTTAATTTTTCAACGTAGACAGCAGAACAGAGTAGCGCCACTTTCGGAAGCTGCTATACTTCCATCGTCAGTGCTCACGAGTATTTTGCTTATCGCCACTTGTCAGGTGGCTATGTTGAATGTGATTCAATTTTTAGGAAAATATAAAAATTAAAATGTGAAGTCCTTCAAAACGCAGTTTGGCTATATTTATCTCTAGATTAATGGATATATAGTGGAGTTTCTGCCAAAAAAAAAATGCTGACACGCGGTGTAATCAATTTGGATTCAGAACTTCAATTTAGTTTACTTCCATTCAGGAAATAATACATGTTGTGATTCCTTTTTAAAGAGACCTAAGAAGATTTATCCCGAAAGAAAAATAAGGTGACAGAAATATGTATATGAATATATGAAAAAATGAATATATGAAAAATTAGGCCTCTAAACATGGTTTTATTGCTCTAATTGTTGGTGTAGGAGGTTTTCGATTTGAAATTTTCAGCTGAGGTTTTTGCTAAGAAACTCACAACTTCTTATTTTATTTTTTATTACAACGGTCCTTTATTCTTTTGTATTTTTTATAATATATTTTCAGTACACAAAATTTGCTTCTGTTTTTACATCTGATCAGTACAACTTCTGTTTGCTTTCTCAAAAGATAAAATCAATCTCTTTAAATTAATCTAATTAACGGCCCTTTTCGCAATGTACGATTAAGAGTTAACATGGACTTTAGCGGCAAGTTTTGTATGTCGCACTTGCCGTTAAAGTCGTCATTAGCTTTTAATCACACATAGTGAAACGGACCGTAAATTATACGAAAATATGCAAAGAATGTTAAGAATTTAAGGAATTTACAAAAACAACATTAATGCAAAAAAATATATATATATATTCCGTAATTATTTAATATGCATGATCAAAAGACAGAGCAGAAAAAACCAAAGTATATGATACACTGAATAAAGATAAGTATGCATACATATATGTATGTAGACAGCAAGTTTTAAATGTAGGCTTGAGATGTGAAAATATTTTAGGAATTAAAAGCATAGTTCAAGTGTAATATTTTATACTTTTAGTTTGGTTATGGAAAACTCCCAAACAGTTGGTGTATAGAATTCTTTTGATGAATGATATAGAAAATAATTAGCATCAGCAAATTTAATATATTCTTAACAAAAAATATCTTTATTAATTACTAAATCAAATAAAATTAAAAGTATATAATTTTCTTAAATATATATGTATGCATATAAATATGTACGTATAAAAGGTTTAATATTATCTATACTACAAATCACTTTTTTCGCTTGTTCTCACAGCTGCGTATTTTTGTTTCTTCCAAATACGATACTCAATAATGCCATAACTGCAAAAAAAAGGATTCAGAAAAAATTTTGTGTTGAAAACGTTTAAAACTTGTAGCTTTACTGAATGTTTTCATAAAATGAGACGAAATTTTCGTGTGAAAAATTTAATTGACAAAAAATAAAAAACTTTCCTGTTTTATTGTTGTTTTCAACATGAATTCTCGCACGAAAATTTCGTTTCATTTTATAAAAACAGGCCGATTCTCACCAGTGCATACAATTTTAAATATTTGAAAACTATATGCATATAGAGCTACTCACCCTGTACAACCCACCAAAAGAACGGCCATCAAAATTAATAATTTTATAGAAGTGCAAAGTTGAGAGCTAATAATGTAACCAATAACAGAACCTGAAGATTCCCATAATCTAAAGTTACTGTAGCCGGCTATAAGATTTTTGGGGAATAAAATTCCATAGAATGCTGGAAGATAAAATATTTAGTTTTAATTCAAACTAAACTTTATTTAATCAATATTAAAATGAAAAAACAAAAATTTTAAATTAACGGAAATCAGAGGAGATGATTTACAATGATATTATTAAAAGCTTAATGTTAACATAGCAACAGTGGTAAAGCTTTCTTGTAAGTTATTCAATAACTAACTAGATATCGTTAGCTAAAATGCAAATCAATGTAAGCATCGAAATATGTTTTTTTATATATATTCCTACACGTATTACTTTTTACAATTGATGGCAGAGAAGCAAAGGGATACAGTGCTAAAAATAAATTTCTGAGTAATTAAACTTCAAAGCTTTTTGTACTAAATATTTTGGTTTTTGTAGACTGCATCTAACGCAATTTTTTTACACTTGTAGAGTAATTTCGAGTATTGTAAACTAGGTGTCTAATGTGGACCAAAACCTCTTTAAAACTATTTATATTATGATAACACTGCTTTTATCGTTTCTTTGAAATAAAAACCGCTCATGTAATTGATGTGTAGGGCTCTCAGTGTACAGTTTAAAGTTAATGTGTGTGGTCAACTTTTTTTGCAGCCTTTTTGAAGTCTAGTTAAAATTAAAAAAAGGATAAAAAACACGTAGCTGAAACGCTAATTTGGAGGCTGAAAGATAAAAGGGTAAATATAGGCTGGCAACGCTGTTACTAGGTAAAAATGTTATTAGCGCTATAACCGAAGTTCGTCTAATGTGGACCACTTAAAGTCCCTTATTGTACACTTTCCAGATTATGTTTATGACAATGCCAAAAAAGCAAATAAAATCGTAAATGAAAACCAGAGGACATGAAAAGAGCCAAAGGTGCTATCTAAATGAAAAAATGCGCTTGTAAAGCAGTAGTCCTCGTTACCCGCCAGTTTTTTAGCCAGGTTTTTTTTTTCTCTCAGTATTTACAGATCGAATTTTATTCTTTAGCGCATACAGTTTTTAACTACAAAAATTATTGTAAGATACACATACATACATATCTGACAATTTATTGGTGCAAAACGTTTTAAATATCCACAGATATTGTGGAAAAATTAGGAAATACAGACGGTAGTCCACATTACCCTTTGCTTTGCAGCCCCTTAATTAATATTAGCTTGAATTTTCCGGTGCAAATTCAAAATTTCAAACTATTCTGAGACATAAGCTGTACGTTTGAATTGCCCAGTTGTTACACAAAAATTAATAAACAACGATTTAGATTTTTTTATTAGAAGGACCAATTTTGTAAGCCGCAAGCTTTGTAAACATTCTAAATTTGCATTAAAAATATCCAACAGAAAAGTTTGAAAAATTCTTTATGCCGTGTTGTATAAAATCTGGCCATATGAAAAGAAACATCACATATTTCAAAAACTTTAAGCAAAATATATTCTCGTAACCCTTTAAAATTTAACATTATTTAAAAGCTTTAACGTAAGCTAAATAAACTCTATACCTCTCATTTTTCCTGTCATACCATTTAAACAGAAAGCTTTTCTGTCGAATTCAACTTACCATTGATTATAACCAACCAAACACCATCACATATGCCCCAGATGGCAGCAAAAGTACAGTATTTTATAAAATCATTCTGTTTGGCTTCATAAAAATACATGTAACCAAATAAGGCCAGATGCAGTAAAGCACACAGTATAGTCAATTTAACACGACCCAATTTTTCAGCCACACCACCAGCAACACCAGCAGCAATTGCATTGGCAACACCAAAACAAATCATAGCAAAGCCAATGTTTGAAATACCCCAGCCACAGGCAACGAAGGACTAAATATATTACAAAAAAAAAGAGGCAATTACAATTTTTTTATAATAAGTTCATCTTTCTACTTTTTCATACTTTGGTAAAATCTACCGCTAAAAAAGCTTCTTCCAGGCCAATGAACATAGTTATAGGCAACATTAAAAGTTGGCGCTTTTTTTTCAGCATATTGAGAGTGGCCGTTAAAAGTTTCAAACCCGTCATGCCATCACCACCAGTATCACCTTTTTTTACACCATATCTTGAACGATGTAAGGAATTAAACAAAACGTTTGTTTACATTCAAAATATAATAACTACCTCTTTAAAGAATCCACTCCAAATAAAATCAATATCACCGCCACTACCATACACACCAGAAATATGGAATTTAACATCTGAATTTTACTGGCCTCTGGTGGTATGAGATTTGGATTTACTTCAGCCTGAATACTAGGACAGAAACGAGCACCACACAATTCTCCAACTAAATCAATTTCTTTTGTTGCATTGCTGGTAAGAGATGTTTCTTCTTTATCTGGCGAGTTTAGCGACAATATCGAAGATGAGATTAAATTGCCCCATACTTGTGCCATTTGATAAAATATAAAGAAAAGACCAAAGAATTTCACAGTATTAACATCTTTTGATGATTTTTGTCCCGGAACTTGTGTTAATGCCTCGGCCACTGTGGAAAGGTAAGTACATTTGGCACACCAAAGAGGGCCACCACCAAAACCTACCATAAGACCGGCTGGTATTAAGGTTTTAAAACGGGGATAAAATTGTGCCACGATGTAGGGCATGTAGGCAAAGAAAGCTAATGACATGGTAATTTTGACGCCAAACCATCTGCAAAAGAATATGAGAAGACGAAAAAATAGGCAAGTAATAATTTGTGGTATTTTGTAATTAAAATAAAATAGAAAACTGAACCACCATCACTTTGAACAGTAATGATGGGCAAGTGAAAAAAATATATCGATATATATCGATATATTTTTAAATATCGATCGGCATCGATATATATCGAACAAAAAATATCGATATATCAATATTTTTCAAAAATTATAATTCATACGTAGTCCCAAAACTTTTTTTAAATAAAATAAAAAAAATACCTTTCTTGTAAATAATTAAGCTGGAAATAGTGAATTTTCAAGATCTTTACTGTTCCATCAATATTTCATGGAACATAGATACATCAACAATATTATACTCAAAGAATGATAATTTTTCGAATAGACAAAATATTATAAATAAAACAAAAGATTTTTTTAATAATATTCTATTTGATGAAGACTGTGCCGAAATGTTTTCAAAAATTGCACAAAAACAAAACCAAAGCAAAACAAATATCGAATTTGATACTGTCGATATATTTGGAAAAAATATCGATATATCGAAATTAAATATATCGACGATATATATCGATATATTTTTAAGAAAATATCGATATATCGATATTTTTTGCCCATCTCTATTGACCAGCATATAAAAAGTTTCACACTAGACCAGACTCAATTATATTTTGTAATTAACTATACATGAAGTTACCTAATTACTTGTAATTGTAATTTAAAGTTTTTAATTATATTTACATTTTGTTGTAATTGAATAAAAAACAATTACATTTAAAATTGTGATGGAACAAATCTAAATTACGATTACATTCATACATACATATATATATATATATATATGTATATGTAATTGTAATTGAAAAAAAAAACTTCAATCACAATTACTGACAAGTTTAGACTTTAATAGTACCTAGCCTAAACTTGCATCATATTATGGAATGTCATTTCTTTATTATTTTTTCCACATTATTTCTACTTTAATTAATATTTATTCATTATCCAATTTTAATAAAGCAGATATTTATGAAGCGTTTTAACGAGAAATTTTCACATAAATAGATAAAATTTTTATCACTATTTTTTGAGTCATAAAAGATTTTAATTATCCATTAGTATTCCTTTAAAATGTGTTACTATTTTTTATGGTGTGCTTAAATAGCTGTGAAAGAGTTGCCAATCATAAAATTATAATTTTACAAATTGCGAAAAGATCAAATTAATAAAACATTAAATGCTAGCTCTTTTCTTGCAAATCGTTTTTTATAACAAAATAAAATGTTGAATACTAAACACACTGTAACAGATGTTCGCAAGTGTTTCTATAACTTAACAAATTTTGCATTTAGAGCTTAAAATTGGGGTTTTAATTGATAATAAAAAATGTCGTAAACACTGCATTTACTTAATTACTACGACACATTAAATTATATTTGCCTCTGTTTAAGGATAAAAAAAAGAAAATAGCGAGAAGGGGGTTAATAAATGATGAAGAATTTATTTTTACTAATTGAGCTTTCATAGACTATAAGCTTTCATAGACTATAAGAATTTTATTTCGTCAGACATAATTAAATATTTTGTATAGCTATGTGGCTTCACCAGTTTTTATTAAATAAATATTTCATTGCATACTGAAGGTCATACGTGAGATGTCAAAAATGTTGCATATTTAATGGGGCTGCATATTATTTAACAACTACAATATTTCTTTTATTATAGAGATTAAAAGCAGACAGCAAGATTTTAGAAATTTGTGCAAGAAGTTGTTATTTTTGTTGTTGTTTTTTATTGTTAGGCACTTTTATGGATGTAATTAGTACATGTAGCTAAACGAATAACTAAATATTTAACTTATGTAAAATTTTAACCTACAGATTTATACCACAAAGAAAATTATAAACATACTTAAGTGGAATGTTTGAATAGAAAGCCCTGAAGTCGAAACAATTTAATTCATTACATTATATTTGTTGAATTTTTTTAATTTAAATATGTGCACTTAGCTTGGGAAAAATCAAATAATTCCATAATATAGAATACGTTTGGGTAATGTGGTATACCTATCTTTTATTTAGCTTTAGCTTTGATAGACTCGGTTCTTAAGTTTTGATTAGGGAAATTTAAAAAAAAAATTAAAGCTTAAGTTTCAGAAAAATTAGAGAAAAAGTAAAAAATCCATTAAAAAAAATTGGCGGGTAATGTGGTATACTATATTCTGATATTGTGGTATACCATACCTGCCGATTTTCTTACGTCATAATTTTTTGACATGCTTATTTTTAAAACGGTAATGTAGTGTATTACACCACTTTAGCCTCCTTGAGCTGTACCACATTAGCCGACCACGCGGCTTATTCAAATAATGAATTAATTATATATATATACTAAATATGAAACATTGTTGCATGTGCCCTTTACTACTACTAATAAAATAACGAAGTTTAAAACACTTATTTTCAGAAGGGAAAAAGTTCACAGAGCACAAAAAAGTCAAACACGCGACTACGCATATTTTTGTGACTGGCCATTTTCATGACATCCAAACATCTAATACACTAATATACCCTTAACTTTCTGATAACATCGAACTACTAACAATGTACTGTTAATCCTATGTTCTTAGTTTTAGAGAAAAGCAGCTATATTACATTACCCGCCTATACCACATTATTTGATTTTGCTCTATGCTATAATATTTTGCATTTGCCTAAAATTATGCAAACAAATTCTGCATTTATAAATATTTATTTCGCCCTTTTAAAGTATTCGTTCGACTGAGTTTAAAGATTTACAAAAAAATTATGTAAGTAGTCATATAGAATAAATCCAGCGAAATAAGTAACAAAACCATTGTTAATATTGCAATACTTTAATCCAATAGCATGCTTTCAAACGTGTAATGACTTAAAACAAAATCTCATATTTGAAACTACAAAAGCAATACATAAAGGTTCTTTAAAACACTTTATTTAAATAACAATATTTAATATGTATGCAAAAAAGGTAAAACTAAGACCAAGGTAACACACAAAATTATTTCACCTGCCTTTTAGCTTAGACTTCCTAAAAGCCAGGTGAATTAATTTTGTTTCAGTATCAGTAAGGCATCATGGTGATAATTTGTTTATTTAAATGTAAACTGCAAACATTTAACCTTAACATCAACGCTAATGGTCCCTTTGAACACAACATAAAAAGTTGGTAATTAAAATTCAACTCTACTTTTAGGAATTTTTCAGTCAACTATACTATAGCATACTTGTAGAAGAATTTGTTTTTATTACATATTTTTAGCTACTGGTTTGTTTGCGTATGCAGAGCACAATAATGAAAAGTTTATTTATATAAAAAAACATATATTTTTATATATAGTTCTATTTTTAGCTAATAAACACGTTTGATTTTAAGTCTGAGATTTTTGGTAAACTTATAAAAACAACTTATACTACAATTTAGGTATATAGAAATTTTCTGTCACTAAGCTTAAGATAAAAACAATTTTTATCTATTCAAATATATTAGCAATGCTATTTGGAAAATACTAAAAACATTCTTGAGCATACTTTTGGGAGCAACAAATTAATATTTATTACAGCATCTTGTGTTAGGGAAGTATTAAAGTAGCGCCTTAAGACATGTAAAGTTTTTGTAACAGAACGTTTATTGGCAATATGTATATACATGTGTAAAAGCTGAAGGAGCAAACAAGTTTTAGAAATATTATATTTTTTGTTTCGTAAAAATACAGACAAAGAGAGACCTGCTTAAATAAACAAAAATAAAACTACAGGTAAGCCTTAAAATATGCTATTTTTTTAATTGTATTACGCAGATATATTAAAGAAGTTTTAAATTTGCCTTATTTTTAGTATAAGCCATAAAATATTAATTTAAAAAACTCTGTCTAAAGAGGTCTAGTTTATAATTTTTTATATTTTATTTATTTTTTGTTTACACTGTTAAAGAAAGAAATAAACAGCAAAATATTACAACATACTTTTCGTCATAAATTGACAAATTGTTTATTTTTCATTCCATTAAATTAATTCCCTAAATCAATAGAGATGAGGTCAAACAAGCATAAATATAAATTCAATAAAATTTCGAGGAAAAAAACAAATATATTAAGACAAATTTATAGCAAAAAATATAAATAAAGCTAATGGCCTACAACCAACATGATATCAAAACAGCATGAGTATCATTACCACCCCCACTACAAAACTGGACAACAAATACATGTCAATAACATTTTAACATTTACCTTATCACTGTCATGGGTAGAAAAATATTCGATAAAATTAATGAACCATAAATAACCGCCAAAGTTGTTGTGCCTAACGCTTTATCCGAATTGACAGAACTCTGTAAATTGGAAGTGCCATGGAAGGCAGTGAAATGTATCATAAATGCCAGACCAATGATAATGACATTTTTCGTAATCACAAAACGTTCTTTGGGTTCATATTGACAAACTACCTCCATGGCAGCCACTTTACTACGTGATTTGTTAGCATTATTTTTTAAGGTCATCGAACCATGTTCGTCGACACTGTCGTTTTGTTGCTGGCCATTTACACCATTTAGGGGCATGAGTACATGGGCTGTAAGATCAATGGCAGCAGCATCCATCACTCTTGCTTAACACAACTAACGTCGACAGCTGGTAAACGTTTAAATGAAATCAATAAAATGTAACACAAGCAACTGGAGCAGAATAATGTGATCTGAAAGTAAAAGCAGATAAATTATAAGATTTTTTTATGTTAAACACAATATAACATTGATTTAATTAAAGAAAAATCTTTCTTTATGGCTTACAAGTATTTTTATAGTCACTTTTACTTAATTTATATTAACTGTGATAGGTAATTTAATGCTTTGTACATAAAATATTTGATTAATTATAATGTTTTAAATAGTTATTTATAGAGCAGTTATAAGTTAAGTAACAGGTTAACAGGGTTCTATCAAAGAATTTTTATGAAATAGAAAGAAATTCGTATTTAAAAAATTTGGGAGGTTTCGTTAGTTACATATATTTACTATTAAGCGAACAATATAATTATTATACATATAATTGATTTCTCATTTTCTCTGATACATATGTAAGGTTAGAATGAAGCTAACTCTATATACGAGACTTAAACTTTTCTTGTCTTTTTATTATATGGGCAAAAGGCATGAGCTTTATTATTATGCAAAAATTTTTAAATATGTAGTAAATGGGCAATGGTCTGTAGATTGTGAAAACATTTTTACTAAAAAAATTTTACTTTTTTTAAGATATCAATGCATAATATTTTTGTCATTCGTTACCTCACTTTAGGAAGAAATGATTTTTATATTATTTCACCTTGTCTTAATAGCTTAGAACTCTCTTAAATCAAAGACAAAGAAGTAATAAATAAAATAAGTTGTTTTAAGAGCAATTCCTTTTACCTTACTCTTTTTTTATATTTTGCATACTGTTTTCTTCTAGTTTTAATTTATCTCAATAACGTTTTTGGATCTATGCTCTGGTTAATTTAGTTTCCTTCCCCTTTAAACCAAAATAAGGGATAAGAATAACACCGAAATTAAATATAAGAAAGTACCATAACAAATTCCATAGAAATGGGCAAGTCGCGTATTACAATTTTATATGTGTTTCTTTTTCTTCGCAATCAGATTTTAAGCGAATGGTCTAATCAATTATTACATGCTTTGAAAAATCCTTTCTCAATAAAAATAACATAAGTGAAATATTAAATTGAACGAATTGAAGCCAGAATAATAATATTTCTTGTTAAAAAGAAAAGTCACGAATGACAAACTACATGTAGACATACTTAAAATGAATTTTCTTAGCAATTTGCTCTATTTTGAGTGAATGAGAAATGAAACTGATGTGTTTACTTCTATTGACGGCTATTTATTTTTCAATTCATTTTATTGTGATAGGGAAATTTCAGCCAAGTAAGATGAGTTACAATAATATGAATGCAAGAATTTACATGAAAAAAGTCTTGTATTCTATTTCGTGACAAAAATTTGTTAAATAGCTGATGTTTCCTTGTAAAAAGCAACCACCTTCACAAGTGGTAAAAGTAAAAAAGGTCGCTGATGAGACCGTGTAGCGGCCTGTCGAAATCCGTTCTGCTAATCTGAATTGAATATTCCAACACTCCACTTTTAATAAAAATAATTTGAATTTACATTAATTCGAATATTCAACTAAAAAGCCGAAATAATAAATTTCTGAAAAAATTCAAAATTGGAATGAATTCAAAGTGATTATATAGGCTAAGGATCATAACGTTATATTCAGATAGAATTATACGTGATCAATATTCTATGGAACAAAGGAAAAATCAACATCAATTTAATTTTGAATATACTACACAGCAGAACACCCGCCGTGCCTCCATCGAAGGTGCTCTTGTCTATTGCAGCTTATCACCACTTTTTTTGGTTGAATGAGATAGCAATTCTTATATGTATATTCAAAGTTTTTTGTATACGAAAATTTCATCACTACTAAATTGATCTTTACCTGATGTTTATCATAACAAATTCCAGTGTTACCATTATTTTAGTTTATGACTATTTTGTGATTTCTTTGCTTTACTTAAGTCCAACCTTTTCAGTTTCATTTTATACCTTATCGTATAATACCAATAATTAAATTTTTTAATAAAAATGTACATTGATATACTCGTATACATATTGAAGGATTTCCCAAAGGCGTACTAACTGTTGTATCGATTGTAAGTACTATTCTGTTTGACAAATTATGATACTGTTGTTAATATTCTGTATGACAAAAATTATAGAACAAAATACAAACAACAATTTTATACATTTAGTACACTCTAGTGTATTCCTTTTCTTTTTCTTAAATTTGTTATCTCCTTGTCAGTTTTAAATAGAAAAAAAATATTGATTGTTTTATAGTCTACATTTAACAAAGTATTGTTTCTTAAAAACAATATTCGATGCTATTTTTATTTTATTAGCACCAATATTCAATATTCACGATTTTCCATTAAAAATTTTTTTTCATGTCTGATACGAAATAAGGGTACTAGCTTTGAGGTCATGTGTCAAACCACAACTAGGTAAATAATTCTATTTCGTAAAAAACACATGAAAGTCTATTGCTACATACACGTTTAGAAACATATTTTGCACTTTAACACAAACACAACGCCATATGTACATGAAAATTATAACAGACACTCAAAAGAAAAAACTAAAACTTTTGGTTTTATTGCATTTTGTTTTATTTAATGTGGAATAATAATTGTTTGCAGTTACTAAAATCAACGATCATTACCGATTCGTATAATATTTCTCTTGAAATAAAAAAAAAATCATTTATTTCTCTTATGCAAATTAACAGTTGATGGAGGATTAATATTACGAGAAATCAATGGGTAAGTATGTGGTGAATAATTCGTTATAAACAGAAATAATTATTCGAGATTCAAATTACAAGAAGTCGATAAATAACTATTTATAAGCTGAAACAGTCATTGGAGATTCAAATTACAAGTAATCAATGAATAAGTATGCTGGGAATAAATCTTTATAAACAGAAACAATTGTTCGAGATTCAAATTACAACTGGATATTTGGTCATATTAGTCATAATAATGTCGTTGGGTAAAACTAATGTACATACATAAGTATATGCACTAAATACATGTCCATCAAAAACACGATATTGATCGCAAAATGTTTTAGAGTACAGAAGAAACGAAAATCTTACTTCAAGCGCAAAAACTTCGTAGATTAAATTTACAAGATGAAATTATTCATACGTATTTCATCGTCTGCTACCCTTCGTCTATACCTGATATATTTTTATCACGACAAATGTCAAACTTTACATTGAAAAATAATTATTTTTATGTTAGCTGTTTTTCCTATATGAAATATATCATTTATTATGATAAAAATAAATCAGGTATAGACGTAGGGTTAATATGTTAAATTTTCGTGAACAATACACGCTGGTGAGATGGTATAGCGGCCATCAAAATCAGTAGTACTGATACGTTCTGCTAGTCTGATTATATATTCCAAATATTTCACTCTTATAATAATTTGAATTAACAAACATAAACTACGCCGAATTAATATTTAACTTTCGAATTCAAAAAAGTTTTGTTTGAAAATCATCGAGTTATGTATGACATTTAAAGCGTGCAACATTATGTTTGTAGGGTTATTAGTAGAGCTCATACAAAAAAAAAATAAAATGTATGTAAGTTGTTACTTGTTAAATTTCAAGATACGACGAAAATAGTGTATTCAGTTACTAAAAAACTAATTTTTAATAGCTCAAAGTTATAAAATTTTTTTAGAAAATTCGGTTTTTGATAAAATTTTTAATTGATTTCATTACGAAATTCATTAAACCCAGTTTTAGTTTTTGATAAAATATTTTTAATGAAATTTTTAAGGAATAATTATTCCGATTGACTTTTTTATCCTATTGTAGTATTGTTGTTTGCGTAAGAACTTTTGTTTGAGTCAAATGAATAAAATAATGTAATTATATAGTAAATAATATATAGCATGTCTTATTTTTTCATATCTTTTACAAAGTGTTGCAAATTTATAGACTATAAGTTGCCTCGTGCTGGCTTAATATAGTGTTATAAAATACTAGCGAAATTTATGATCAGATCGATCTATAACAAGCTAAAGCCACAAAATATATAACAAAAATTCGCTAAGCATTGTATTCATGAATATGTAGGTAGGATACATAGATTATAAGACGAGCAGCTATTTTTAGTTTCACATTAATAACATTTTTACTTGTAGAATGTGTTGCTAGACTTAATGGATACTTAAACACTTTTTGGCCATACACATAAATACAAAAGAAGGAAGGGTATTTAACACCTTTAGGCCATGTAAATATAAAAGAAAGAAACATAAAATCGTGTTATTATTTAAATACACACTAAACATAAAATAAATTTAGTCGCACAAGTAGAGCAATTTTTATTACATTCTCTTCTACTGGTATTAGTGCGTATGCTTGACAATGACTAAGTTAGTTTTAGACATTTTATGACCTCAAATGCTTGTTGCTTTTCCGAAAAGAAAAAAGAAAAGGAAACAAATAAAGTGCCATTACAGCAGCCATAAAAACTTGCAAGTGCTTTACATAGAATGGCTTTAAGCCATTTGATATTCGTTTTTAGCACATCCAACCTCCTACCGGCTGTACTTTCATAGCCTTTATTCCACATTTAAACCTTCTACACATTCTTATATTTTTTTGCCATTGTGTTTAATAAACAATTTTGCAATTTCAGACTACATTACAAAGAAAAAGTAGCTTTTGCATTTGCAATATATCTGTTCCAATGTTTTTGTCACGTTTAATATGTCTCATGTTCTGTGAAAAATGGATTTTTGTGATGAAATTCATTAAATAGAATTTAGAAATGGCATAAACCAAAATTCTATTGAACTTTTTACCTTTGAAAAATAGTTCTTAGCAAATAATAAAATTACTGGATCTTTAATTTCGAAAGAAAATTCAAATTTTTTACAATTGTATCTGTAAATTCAAAAGGCTTACGAAATTTTAGGAAATCATAAGGAAAACTGTAAAATTTTATGTATTTGATTAAGAAACGGTTGCATTTATTTAATTTCAATGGAAAAGTAAAATTTCCCAAAACCAACTAAGGACAAAAAATTACTAAATTTGTTAAGCGGCCCATCCATTATGCAATATTATTGAATATACTATTGCAAATATTATTCAGGTTTACTCTCATGTTCGTTTTGACCTATAATATACAATAAGTGGCAAAATACTTTCAAATATATTATGGCATAGTTAATCTCACAGTGAAAAAGTAAACGAAATACTGGGCCATGTTGCCAACAACTTACACACTTTTCTTGAATGTGGAAAAAAGTCAAAAACCTTTTGATTTTTGTCGACATATTGTGCCACCTTAGAATATGACATGCACATTGGCGATAGTATTTTACAATATGAAAAATTGCACAATTATTTTGCAAGTGGGTGGGTTGCTTTAAACAAAGTACCGTGTTACGTATGATTGATATTAATATGTAATTATTCAATACTCATACGCATCGTGAACATTAGCGTGTTTTTAGTTGAAAACTATTGACGCATTTCATAGTTATTCATTTTAATTTTTTGTTTTATTTTTTTCTAGTTCGAAACAATAATAAAAAAATTCTCAAAAACGGCAATACTTTCGCACCCCATAACTCGACATATAAACATTATACAAAAAAAAATTTGCATACACATTTATAGCTACTAGAACCACAGTTATGCCAAACTTCAAAGAATTTCGGCAAAAAAAAATTTTGTGTTGTCCGCTTCAAAAATAATGCCCCATATTATAAACTGTAATATAAAAGCAATGCCACTTATTAAAACGTCGAACCTTTTATACTTTATTATATATAAATAAGTTTGCTGTAATTTTCCCCATAGAACTTTAAAGTATTATATAAAAAAAATAAATAAAATTGCTGTGTAAAATATTTTCGAGTATTTTTGCACTTTGCATTCCTCAAACAAAATAATCGAAATAATTTTCCAAAGAAATTTTCAATCAATTTTGCTTGTTATGAAAAATATTTGCAAAGAAAATGAAAAGCATTCGAATTTCACCTGAAATATATTCAAATATTTTCTCACCTTTGACTGTTATTACAGAAAAGAAAACATCATGTCATTATTTTATGCAAATATATGAGTTTGTTATGTAAAGTATGATAAAGATGAACATTAACACTTAAATTAAAAAACGACACACATTAAAATATCGACATCAAGAACAGAAATAACATATGTGACCTTATGGAATGGTGCAGCACTACTGCAGTGAGGGTTTACATTAACCTAAACTATTTCATATACTATACAAGGTGGGCCAAAAGAAATCACCCTATTGGAAGATGCTCATTTTTGCAAAATACGAGTGAACAAGCCATGGAGCGATACACTCCCCAAGAACGCAGAATAATCGTGTCTATCGAAGTTTTTCATTTATAAAAAAAATTAGATGCAAACAACATCGGATGACTTCTTTTGGCCCACCTTGTTATCCATATGTATGTATATATTAAACGTGTGCGCATTGCCATTAAAAATGTTAATTATTGTATTTTTTCAAGCGCAAATATTGTTTGTAGTTGTAATTCTAATTGATTGTAAAGCAAATATAGAGAACAATGAAACATCAATGCACAATTGTATAAAAGTCGAGTCGACACTTGTGTCAAATGTACAGGGTGGGCCAAAATTAACGAAGGGATTTTATTAGTCTACAACTTCATTATTTTAACATTTTTTTCTTGTATTTTTTCAGATTGTTGTAAAGAAGATTTGGGAAATTTAAACTGGAAAGGTTTACTTTTGAACAATGATCATACCGCCAGAGAAACAATGACACTGCTTCGGAGCATTTTCATCGAACGCATTATTTCAGGAAGCAGCGATTTTATTAGCAGGACTAAACCGCTCCCGAAGTTTTATCCTTGCGGTATTTTAAAGCTCGTGCAGACGTGAATAAGTCACAGACCATGACCCAACCTAAAAAAAATCGTCCAAAACAAATTCGAGTGATGGCTTCGAAAATCTTGAAAAGAGTCATGGAAAGTTACGAAAATGCCTCTTAACAGCGCCATTATTTATTTTGCTATGTGTTGGTTGTTCAGTAGTAAACCTTTCCAGTTTCAATTTCCCAAATCTTCTTTGCAACAATCTGCAAAAATACCAGAAAAAAATGTTAAAATAATGGAGTTATAGACTATTCAAGCCCCTTCGTTAATTTTGGGCCACCCTGTACAATAAAAATCCTTTACAATTCAATATTGACATCATTTCACAAGACTTTAAACGAACACACATACTTCTTAAGCCTTTTTTGGCTTTTCTCCGTTATAAAATACAAATTACATACATACATACATCCATACATACATATTACATATATTTTTTTTAGAATGAGCAGAAAAACTTAGTAAGGGGTGATTTTAATTACGAAAAGGAACAAAAATGAAATCATCCAAGCTTTATTTGTTTCTTTTTTCACGTATCGTATACATATGTGGTTATACTATAACAATATTTCATTTCAGCTGACACAATTGTCACAGTTGAAGTTTGCTTCGACACAATTGAAATGTGCTTCGACACAACAATAAACATTGCAGTTGGTCGGTATTCTTGTTGTGTGCTTTCATAAAAGGAAATTTCAGTTTTAGTTTCCTTATAAAATCAAAACTAACAGAAGAAGAGAAAAATTCAATAATGTACATTATTAGCACTTCACAAACTGAAGTTTTGTGCTCACATTTAGTGTATATCAAGGCTTATTATCACACACATTGTTACATACACATATTGAATGCAAATAAGACAAGCATGATATATATTTATATACAAATACTATATACAAATAAAGGTACTAGCATCAAGGTTAAAATTTACGCAAGCATACTTTTGTAAAGCCCAGAAAATACCTACAAAATACATGGACAATTGAAAACAAATTTATGAATACAAAAATATGCCAAACACTCATATGCTTGCATGCATGGTCTTCTTAGCATGAACTGAAAGTTCTACGAATTAAAAAAAATTTAAATGATGCATAATTACTGCACACATACGCTAACAGCCAAGTCATGTATGGAAGTACATTTAACAATTCAATACACCTTCAGTACCATCATAGCAATCATTTGTCAGTTGAGTAAATTCTTAAAGTTGTATCATGCACTTCAATTAAACACCAACAAAAACTAATAAATTGATGTTTATTTGCTTTATGTCACAGTAAAACTTTACAAGAGTATTGACAGTAAGAATAGAAAAAAAGGAATTTCTATTTCCTAAATGTAACACCCTAAACATAATAGGGATGGATGATCCCACTTTTATGGAAACTAGGAAATTACAAAGAAGTACAGGAAGGCATTCCGCAATCTTAGTATGCGATGGTAGTCTGTTTGAGTAAAAGCACAATATACTGAAAAAAGTGTGCTTAAAATAAGGCCTGCTAGTCTGAGTATAAGACGGAAGTCTAAATATAATATGAAAGTTTGATTATGAGACAATAGTGTGAATATAAGATGATGTTCTGAGATACGGCAAAAATATGATTGTAATACGGAAGTTTGAGTATAAGCTGATAGTTTCAGTATAAGAATGAAGCTTGAAAACAGAAGGCTAAGTATAAAATTCAAATCTGAGTATGAGATTAAAGCCTCAGTTTAAATCAACAATCAGAGTTTAAGAGCGAGATCTGAATATATGGCGAAATCTGAGTGTAAGATGGAAGTCTGAGTATAAGACTGTAGTTTGTGTATAAAGCGGTAGTCTGAGTATAAAACGGTTGTTTGAGTATAAGACGAAAGTCTACACAGAAAAAAATAGACAAGAATTATATTCAATAAGACCATGTTATTAAAAAAAAAATATGAATTTCAATAACATTTATCTTTAACATAATAAAATATTTCGTTGTAAGTATTTCTTTTCCATGCCGGTTATTTCTTTTCTTTTTATACATAAGTACTTAAAACAAGTTGTATCCCATAAAAAAATAAATAGGATATAGCTCAGCTAGAGAGTGTATGCTTTACGTCCGGAAAGCCCGGGTTCGTATTCCAGCCATGTCAACATTTTTTTAATTTATATATATATTTTTATTTTGAAATAATTCTGTTATCAATATAGGGGAATTCTTTATCACAGGAAATTTGAAAAAAAATTATTGAATACCGGGATTTTTGTTATCAAAAACGAAACTTATTTTTTTCTGTGTAACGGTGGTTTTACTATAAGACTTTATTCTGAGGATAAGACAGAAGTCTGAGTATAAAAGACGGAAGTCTGAGTATAAAACGGAAGTCTGAGTATAAAACGAAAGTCTGAGTGTAAAGCTAAAGTCTAAGTATAAGATGGAAATCTGAGTATAAGACAGTGGTTTGGGTATAAGATGGAATTCTGAGTATAAAAAAATTATATATATCAGCTATTTTCAGTCTAATATTCGTAACGTAAGAAGTTTTCATAGGCTATTTCTAATATACAGCCATGTCACAGAATGCCATTCCTATCGCAAGTGGTTTCAATTCTGTAAGCTGCTTCTTCAGAAAAAGAAAAACCAAAATTTTCTTCGTAATCAAACCACTTTTAAATTTCAAAGTGGAATTGAAAAACACTTTTCTACTGACTTCATTTGCAGTAACTACTAAAAATATGCATACTCTTAGGAGCGTCAAATAAATATTTGGTCATGAGCTTTCCATGTTCATAAAAATGTCAATGTGAGCTTTACATCTAAAAACAAGAGTAAACAAATGCCACAAAGTATAAAAACTGTATCACTGTAAAAACGAAATACAAAATAAACGGAATCTAAAGCACAAAAAATGTACTTGTTCGGAAAAACAACTACGGTATCAAAACCAATCCGAACGGAACCTGTGACACGGCTGATAATGGTATTTTATGTGGCTTACGATATTTTTTTTCTCTCATGCTAACTACCTACTTGGTTACGACAAATTTTTATATAAAAATATTGGGCTGTGTCATTGGTTTTGGTTCCGTAGTGGTCATTCCCAAAAAGTACATTTTTGTTGCTATAGATTCCGTTTACTTTGTATTTCGTTTTTACAATGATAATTTTTTTATACCTTGATTCGTTTGTTTATTCTTTTTTTTTAAAGGCAAAGCTCACATTAAGCTTTTTCTTAACATGGAAAGCTCATGACAAAATATTTATTTGACGCTCCTAAAAGTATGCACGTTTTTTTGTATTTACTGCAAATGAAGTCAGTAGAAAAGTGTTTTTCAATTCCAGTTTCAATTTTAAAAGTGGTTTGATTACAAAGAAAATTCTGGTATTTCGTTTTCTGAAGAAGCAACTTACGGAATTGAAACCACTTCCGATCGGAATGGTATTCTGTGACATGGCTGATTATAAGGTTTTTTGACTTAATTATTTTTTTTTAATAATATTTATCCATGACGAAAAAACTAAAAATTAAAATTAAGGCTAAGAAAATTGCAAACAAAGGGATCTTAGAAAATTAAGTTGTACCTAACAGGATTAAAAAGTAAAGCATAAATAAAAGATATAAATAAAAATATCTTAACAGTAAATGACAACTACAACAAAAAGTCCTTAACTGTTATCCGTTTGGTCTATTTCTATTAGGGAATTCCTAACTAATTGCGGAATTTTTAAATTCATATAGATTATTATAATTTTTAATGACAACGTCATGATAAAATTTACTAGTTTTTTAATAAAATTCAATAATAGCGTAATTGTTTTGTCCTTGTCTATTTGGAATAAATGTATCGATATTGCTGTGAATTAAATCAACAGACATCGTATCACGTCCTGGTAATAAAGACGTTATTTTTATTCTGTTTACATAATTAAAATTTTTAAGGAAATATCATATGGTGCAAAGCATTAATCTATTGCGGTTTTGGCCTACATAGCTGTCCCAGAAAACACTTATCGAAGGATACGTGCTTATTTCATCCAAAAGTTGTATACATTGAAAAAACATGGTGAAAATTTCATTAAATTCCCATATTCCGCCAGAGAAGCAATATCCTTTTCTGGTGTCATTTTTATATTTGCTCTCATAAGCACAGCACATTATTTCTCTTCTAAAAAATAGTTTTCTTTTCAGAATATGTGTATCGTCGATAAATGTCAACACGTTTAGTAGCCGGTCTTTCTGCCTTGTTTTTTTACCTATGTCCATCACCACTCGATCTGATTCGGTGGACATTTTACTGTAATATTTTCTACACATTTTATTAAACATGGACTAGAAAGGACAGTTGTGTCACCGGATTTAAATTTTTGTAGTCTCTTGAGTATTATTTTTATTCTTGTATGTCTTCTGTATCCGATACAAGTTTCTGTGATGATAGGCCCTTTTGCTTTTCATATGACGATATATAATTATTGGTCCGAGTTATATAATATTGATATATGAACATATTACAACGATAATATATGGGATAATTTTATTAATCTTTATATTTTTGCCACCTGTTTAGTTGAAAAATTTTATCGTAACCAACATTTCAGTCACCAAACAATATAAACAAAAATTAATTTGGGCTTACGTTAAAATTGATTTTGCTGCAAATTTGTTACGGCGCTTTGTAGAACTATGAAATTTTTACAGATTTAGATAAAAAACGCATATCGAAAATTATATTGGTTGCGTTTTTCATGCGGTTATGACTCGATATACAGTGGGAGTAATACAATATATAAAATTATGGAATTCATAAGGTGAACTATCCTTTGCTCTAGTATTCTAAGATTTTTCAAAACTTTTAAAATTGTTATTTATATTATATTCTACACGACATATATCATACCACGACATATATTATGCATAAAAACTACATGCAACAATGTTATAAAACTTAGCACATACAACTGACACAACAATTATTTCACCCTTGTGACTTCCTTTAATATAAAAGTCGGAATAGTTTTAGTATTATAATGACTGGATGTGTGTTTATATCGTTTATGTGGTTTGTGCTATAATGCATTATAGTTTTAAGACTACAATAAAAAGTCTAGCTGAAATATACATAAACTCATACTTGACAAAAGAATTTTAAATTATTTATAATTCCGGGCATGCCAGCAATAGATGTTAGCCAAAGCAAAGAGAGGTACAAGAAATGTTCCTGTGTATTGTACATGAAAATGCTGGTAAAATTGTGTAAAAATGAAATATTTATACAACTTATAAACATGGTTTTGCATTGTTAGATGTTGCAACAAGTAGAAAGAAAAGACAAAAGACTACATTAATATATAGCAGAGACTATAATGCATTTTTATGTTAATTTAGCTGTATTTAATTTTTATTTTTTACAATTTTTCAATTTATCTTCATAGAGCATAACTTAGTGTTAAATTATGCTTTGCATTCATGACAACAAAACAACTAAAGTTTTTAGATGCTTGAAATATTGTAATGTTCAGCTAAAAAGCTGAAGGT
Organism: Panzeria rudis; assembly: GCA_956483635.1. Taxonomy (NCBI): domain Eukaryota; kingdom Metazoa; phylum Arthropoda; class Insecta; order Diptera; family Tachinidae; genus Panzeria; species Panzeria rudis. The sequence continues at coordinate 7,725,049 of OY101450.1, read as the reverse complement.
CTCATCTAGCAAAAGCAAAAAATTTGCATTTTAAAGCTGTTGTTTTGTTTTTGTTCAAATAGATACTAAAATGTATTTCTATAAAGCTACATTAAAGATGATGAAAAAATATAAACTAAATAAAAATCACAAAGTCCTTAACTAAAGTGTAATTTTGTAAATGAAACATAAAAAGAAATTTCTGTTATTTTAATAAAAGTTTTTTTTTAATTTTATAGTCAAACAAGTAAATTAAATTATTTTTCTTTTGCAAGTTTATTTTCCTTATCACTTAAAAGGACCGGAAAGCATATTGTCTATTTTAAAAGTCGTAATAGGAGTACTAAACAATTTTTACTGAGAGCATTAGGATATACACGTCTACTAGTCTTAATAGGAAATTGTTATTCGAAGTAGACACACTTTAAGGCGAAAAAATAAATAAAAAATAATAATACAAAAACAAAATTTAAATAACAAAATATACAAAAAGGCAAATATATATGGGCCATAAGGCAATCGCAAATATTTGTTTGACCTAAATATTTTAAAACAGAAATTTTTTTACACTGCTGGCCCTTATTACTTTTGAAAATCAAAACATTAAATGTAAAACTTATGACCATAATTAAAGCTTTAGAAATATTATTTCTGTGTGCGATTGTTCTGCATGAACTGGAAACAGTTTTCCACGATGTTTCTTTTAAAACTGACAACATTTTTAGCTAGTATCTGAATTAAATATGTATATAAGACTGATTTATTTAAACTTTCAAATTGGATGCCATCTAGAAAATACACAAGGGAGAAACGGACATTGCCGTGAGTGGCCAGAAAGAAGTTCAGATTTTAATTTTAGTTATGACGTATGAGTAATATTAATTATACATGTTCTATCACTCATATTACTCATACGTCAATACTTACACAGTGGGGAAACTACAGGAAAAATAAAATATATCTGCAGTTTCTAAACGGCTGTTCGATTTTAATAAAACTTCATACTGCTACTAAGAAAGTGATAGTGAGTTCAGATTTTAAATTTCTACTTTATGCTTTTGAAGGGGCACGGTCTAACGTAAGACACCTCATGTGCATGCAAAATCGAACAGAGCTTTATATTAGATTTTAAAAATTCTTCCACACTTTAATTCCTGTAGATGAGTTCTAAAAAAGCTTGCTTAAAATTTAACCTATCGCGAACAGTTTGCCAGATATGAAAATTTCTACCAAATATTTTGACAAAATTATGGAGATAAAATTTTTTCGATCATTCGGCAAACACATCCTAAAAAACTTTACGCTTGTATGGTTTTTTTTTTGTAACGTTCGCTCTTATAAAGTTTTTGCTAGTGTACATCAAGCAATAGCAAGACACAATCGGCAGGCAGCACAACCTGCTTGGTTAAATGTTCTTTCGAAACTGGTTGATATTTTTGCTTTTAGTTAATGCATGTCAGTATATACGTGTGAGAGTAAAAGAGTAACAAGCCCCATGTGCTATGTTTTGCGGATTCCTGATATATGGCTATCAGCAGATTGTGTATTGAATATTACTCTTTTTAGTAGAAGACACTAAAATCGTTATCGAAAATATGGGAAAAGGTTGCGCCAGTCAATCATTTTGTACTATAAAAAATGTATTGAACGTTGCCCAGAGTTTCTTACAATTACGTTGGCCTGCAGAGAAAATGTCTTTGAAATTATTTTGTGTGGAATATGTATAAAGATTTTAATACGCTAAGGTCAGATCAGCTTTTAGAGTCGTCCATATAAAGTTTTTATACGGTTCAACTTCTATAATTTGAATCCTTCTATAAGTTAAAGCCAGTCTAGTGGCACAACCAGTAACAGCAGCTTATCACCTTAACTCAACGACGGTCTGTCTGATCCAAAATATGTGGAATAAAATTAACCACACATAATATTCTATATATCTAACTGTTTCGCAGTTATTCAGAAATAAGCCGCGAAAAAATGTTTTTTCCAAAATTAAACATTATTTTTTATTTTCTTTTGGTTTAAAAAACTCATAAGAAAATTAAAACTAAAAATATGTTATATTTTTATCATTAATCTGAGAACTAGGTGTGCTAGGAACAAAATAAATCTTGAAAATCGATGGACAAATGTTGATTTTATTAACAATTAAGTGCGGGAACTCAATTGATAAATCGTCCATTAAAAAATCTGTACGTGATAGAAAAAAATTAAGATGGTATTGAATTTAGTGCATTCCACATACACATTTTTATTTAAAGTGCGATTTTCTCTGCAGACTAGTGTAATTATACATGGCGAAACTACTTTTTTATAAACCATCGGCGAAGTAAAAGAACTAGTAAATGGCTACACAGCTTAAACAAATTAATACCTCTACTTGACACCACAGGGCCTGCAACAATGCTCTACAAAATGTAACAAAAAACGCGCAATAGCAGAGTTGTAAATGAACTAATCTTTCTATATCTCTCCCACTTCACCACCTGTTCACTATTCATTTCCCAAAGAGAAAGTAACTCATTATATAATTAGCTGGTAGACACTAATTGCCTGACTGTGTTACTTCCCTTTAAAAAAATTTTAAATGTATCGATCGAGTTTATCAACGAAAACACGAGAACATTTAAGAAGAAATGGTAACACTCAATACACAAACCTAGTTTGGTGTAGCATCTATTAAATGCTACGAAAACTATAATATTTTTTTATTTTCTCATAATAATCCAAAGATATTTAATTATGCTGGGTTAAGTTCGTTTAATATAATTTTTCCATTAAATTATTTTTTAAGGGGAAAATAAATTTTAAGGCATGTTATAATTGAATAGACACAGACAAATTCTTGACTGTAAAGGATCTAACTGAAACATTATGATTTCAAAATCAACGACGATCTCAATCATCAGAGCTCTTGTTGTAGCCTTCCACCGTTTAAGGTTGTCAAAGGCAAACAGTTAAATTTTCAACATTAAAGCAAAATTCATAACTTCAATTGTCTGTTCAATATTTTAAAATAAGTAAGTTAAAAAACTGACTCCAAAACAAACAAAAAACACACAGGACAACAAGTAAAAAATAAACTAACCGAGCAGTATGCCTTGTTCTCCTTTAAAGTTTGCTAAAAATTAAACCATATAGACTGAGACTTACATAAAACTTTAGATCTCTGTATACACTATCATTCAGTTCATTTCAAGTCATTCATATTCTTAACACTCCTGTCATACAGTTGATAAAAAAAAACATGAATTTCATACTCATTTTGCCTCTCGACAAAAACGAGAGTCGACAAGAACTGCAAATAACAGGTTAAAAAATAATTTGCATTTTCTAAAGGCCAAAAAGAAAACATATTGCATATACTTGGCACAAGTGTTGATATGCGGGATGCAAAAAAATATGAAGGCAAAATATTGTGTGTAAAAAGCATGCCTAGATATCTAATAAAAAATATATGGAAAATTATGCTGTGATATTTGGACACCAGCACATGAACGATATGAAAGCCATGCATACGTATTTTACAATGCCACTTTATTTTCACTTATTGGCCATAAGAAGCTATGATTACGCTGCACGGTGGAGCAGAATCAAAATATTTGGAACAGAAATTAGGCATTTCCAAAGAGACATTTCTATCGGAATAAAATTTCACCTGGATATAGCAGTGGAGTATTTCTATTTATGTTTTAAATATAAGCCCTCTGACTTGCTCAGGAGCGGAGCTATAAAGTCTCAAATTACAGCATTTCGCTAATTTAAATTTGCTTACATCTTGCCATTTTTTTGTTTCGCATCCGATTTCAAAACTTTTTTGCTCTATTATAGCCCTTAATAAGATCTAAAAGATACATGTTGCATACTTATATCTCTTATACTTACTGAGTTATACTTATTTGAAAATTTAAATTTGTAAATTTTCCAAAACTTTGGTCTAGTATTTTGCAGTTATCGGACTCAAATATAATTTTTATGTGTACGTAGCTAATTGGCAAGGTATTAAATAGTCCTTCGGTCAAGTGTGGCCCCTATGAGCAAAATACTTCAAAAGTTAATTTTTGGATTTCTTGGAACTATCTTAAAAATGTTGAGACTGCAAGAAACGAATCTTACTTTTTTTTCTTGCGGGCTAGTTGGTACATAAATTCTAATATAACTACAAAATCTCATTCGAAAATATCAATAATACACGATTCATAGCATTAAGAAAAATTAAGTACTTATGGGAAACCTATTAAGATCTAACCCTTTGGTTCCAGTATGTCATATGATTAATACTAAATATTAAGTATACATTATCCATTATCTCTATTTGGGCAAATACGGGTTTTTACTTATAAGTCCATAAATTGCACACGTATAAAAGAGAAAGGTAGATATATTACATATCATAATTTACAGAATTATGTGCAGTTTTCAAAAGTGTATTGAAATTTCAACAATTAATAACTTTTTGAAAAAATTTTTGCAACACAAATGGAAAATGTTGTTATGTGGAGTCTCTTGTGTATATTAAATTTTGTTCTTAATCCTATAAAATCGTTGATTATGTGAAATTTTATGCCGAAAGAACTGTTCGTTTAGAAATGCCTGATTTATATTCGCTGCAGGCATTGTTTCGATTTTCAAAAATGTATAATTGTCATAGAGGAGATAGTATAGGTTTCAATGAAAAACGCAATTGCGCAATGTGTAGTGACACAAAAAATATATTTAACAGTGTTTTCTTTTTCTCTGCTTTGTTTCGGAGGTCCATAGTTGTCTAATTTTCAACTAAACTAACACAAAGAATAAATACATAAATTGCAAACTGTCCAAGCAGAAAAAATTATAAATAGCCAAATTTGACAGTTGAAGTCATATAACCAGTTCTTTATCCCATACAAAATTAATAAGTAAATCATATTTAGCTTATTTTAGTCGAACATTCTTTAATAAATTTTTTAGATAAATTAGGCACATCAACACGACAGCACGTCACATCAACACGACAGCCATAAATTTTTATTTGTCTACTCCTTGTCGACCACAATTCACTGCTATTGACTAGTTTTTAGAAATTTGATTGGATTAGAACAGAAATCAGATGGTGCTTCACTACAATTCACATTCGAGAAAGTAAAAAACCCTTTAAAGCCCATGTTTCAGGGAAATTCTAGTAAATGTGAAACCCCTATAAATAAGCCTTTAAAAAAAATACCTTCATATATTACGCTGCCCATTTTCTTACATCATCTCTTTTTGGCACGCTTATTTTCTGGATAGTGTATCTGATGCAGTATACTATTTTAGTCGCCTTTAGCTATGCCACATTATGCGACCACGAAGTTTATTTAAATAATCATGGAACTAAAATTTCACATTCATTGACCTAGATTCATTAACTGTTTGCACAAATATGTTGATTCAATGTATGCATGCGTTGTTTCATTGAAAATATTCATTAAAGTCCATTAAAAGCATTCAATGTTGTTAGTCTTAAAAAAATTTTAGTTAAGTGATTTCTTCAAAATTAATGAACAATTCTTTAAAATAATGAACTTTTCCCTTTAATTTTTAATTCAGTGTATGCAATACTAGTCAAAAAAAACTCCCAAAGAAATCAAATCCTGCTCATTTCTAATGACTTTTACATAGTCCTGTAATTCAAGAAGTATAAGTTTTTGATGCCTTTCAGTGGATCAAAAGTCCTATTCATGATGATTTTTTGTATATTCTTTTTAGTAAGTGTAAAGGAACTAATTTTTATTACTTCTATAGAGTTATTTTTTATAGAATAAAAATATGCTAATTCATAAGATATATTGCATTTGCTTAAAGAAATGAAGAAAGATCGTAAGTATTTGCCAAAATTTTGAAAGAGCCTCAAGTTTATATAATTCAAATGACTTTTTAATTAATTATCTGGATGTTGTTAATAATCACTACCAGAAAAGTCCAAAATTCAAACTTATTGATACTTTGGAAGTGGAGAAAAATTAGTTCCCCTAAAAACGACTTCCAATTTTTTCCATTAGGATATTGTTGAGAGTATCCTTCACAAATAAAATACTCACCTATGACTTTAAAATTAAAATAATGAAGTTTAAGACACTTACTGCTAGTTTTTGTAAATAAAATATAAATTTTCGTTAGGGAATTTATATTGAAACAACAATAAAAAAACTCAAATTTGTTTTTGTTTTCAATTCAAAGTCCCTAACGAAAATTTTAATTTTATTTACAAAAACTGGCAGTTATTTTTAGAAAAAATAAATCAATTTTTAGTAGAGCACAAAAAAGTCAACCACGCGACGGCTCATATTTTTTACGATTGCCGATTTTCATAACATGCAAAAAAATCTAATACATCAACGCGCTCTTAACTTTCTGAGAGCATCAAACTATTAATATCGAATTGCTCTTAGCATAAGAGAAAAGCAGCTATACCAGATTATCCGCCTATACCACATTACCCGAACTTACTCTAGTCACTTGTTGTCGACAAAAATTAGACAAGTAAAAACGTTTTGCTGATGTATTGATGTGATTCACAATAGGGGGGAATACTTAAGCCTCGCAAACACTTAAGCCCCAATATTCAGCTTTAAAAAACCAATTAGATTTTATTATCCAATATAAATATTTAATTTCATATATTTATCATATTAATATACGTACATATTTCCTATGTTTGTCACTCTGATTAAAAAAAAACAAGTATATCATAGTGAATATAAAACATAACTCTATTTATTGGCCATAAAATTCATATTTTTCAATTAAAAACTTTATGAAAGCAGTTATTGGTTAAACGGGAGCCTTACAGCATACAAATAAATATAAAGAAATGCCTATAATTTCGCTGTTGATTTAAGTGTCATTTGCAACCAGTATTTTTCCACTTGATCTACTTAGCCCATCCCTATCACGCATTTCCACTTCCGTTTGAGTTGTGGAACATTATTTTTGTGCTTTGCTCGACGACCACATACCAATAAAATCATGATTTGAAATGTTGATGTGGAAGCAAAACTCATTCCTCAACAACTGCCGTCGACTAACAACAAAATTAAACGAAAAAATCGGATAGATAGAGCTTAATAGAGATGAGAAAAACAAACAATAGAAAATATCTAACAAATAAAAAAATTTAAGGACATATATTTAAGCAAATACAAATTATTGCTCTCATCAATTTCATTTATTTTGCGGCATGAATGCAAGTATGGCCTTTAAATGAGCAGGCGAATGATTATTATGTACGATTATTATGTCAAACTATGTGTTGATGTGTAATTAGAGGGTGTTTGTGGGCGGTAGTGATGATAATTATTGAGGCTGTGTAAGAATTTAAATAAAATTAAGAGCGATGGTATTTTGGGGAACTAATTTTTTCACAAAAACTTAGTATCCAATGCAATAGAATGGATATTAAAGGGCTACATATTTCACGGTCATCGATACAAAAAATAGAATAAAAATGGTTGCATATTTATGCACTCAAAGAGATTTTTATAATTCAAAAGAGACTCTTCAATATTTTCGTCGATTTTCTGCTTGAAAATCTGAAGGTACTAAAATCGAAGGTAAAAGAAAAATTACTAAAATAGCAACATATTTTTTGCCTTTATCACACTAATAAGCCTCTGTTTTTTTTTCAATTGTTGATGCTTCAGTGATTCTTTGTTGTTTACTGGGAAAAAAAATTTGAATTATTCGGGTAAACGGTAGTCATTTAATTAATGAAATTTTAACTGTATGGCTTTGTCACGCCCGTCACAAGACTCATAAAAATAGATACAAAACAGTTTTTGCATATTTATGCACCCAAAGAGATTTTCATAATTAAAAAAAAACTCTTCAATATTTTCGTCGATCTTCTGCTTGAACGGCAACATATTTTTTTCCTTAGTACATTAATAGGCCTCTAGTTTTTCAACTATTGATGGTTCAGCTGCTCTTTGTTCATTGTCAAAAAAAAATTGGAATTATTTGCGCATACAGTAAACACTTAATTGATCAATTCCTAAGTTCATATCTGTGTCACGCCCGTCACAAAATTCATAAAAAATGTTGTTTTACAAGAGCTATGCTAACTTTTTTCTGTAATGATCCTGTAGAACATTTATACTCATTCACTGAAACTAAAATGTTCCATTTCATACTCAAAATTTTTAAAACTTTTTAGGAAATTTTGTTTTTGATCACATAAGTAATTGATACAATTACGGAATTAATTGCAACTAGTTTTAATTTTTGATCAAGTGTATTAATTGAAAATTTATGAATAATAACTTGTTTTTGTGCTCATCTGTATTATTGAAAATAATTTTTTAATTTTCTACACCATCCTAATGTATTAGAAGTCTCCCAACATACCATACAGTAATCAAAATCCAATACAACTTGAGAATAATCGTATATAAATAGTGGGCCTTAAGCTTTTCTTAACTTCGCTTATAATAATGTTTATAAAATGTGATTTCACAAGTAATTTTTAACAATGCTTGAGAAACTATTATTATACACAACTGTTTCTTAAGTATTCCTATAAACGTCATACATATATTCAACAGAAAAATATAATGATTGAAAAAGACTTATCTTTTTCGGAAAATTTTATGTAAATAGAATGTATTAAAAAAAAGACTTATCTTTTTCAATACATTATATAGCGGCATTTCCATCTAGTTTTAAATTGCAAATTGGGTGCACGTGTAATTTTGGAAATTACAATATAAAAAACGTAAACATGTATGTATGTAATAAATAAATGAAATCGAATGAATTTGAAGTAAATAATAAGAATTTTCTTTTTCAAAATTAAAAAATATATTATTTGTGAATTTTATTCTTCAAAGCTTATAAAAATATTAAGGTTTTCTATACAAAAGTTAATATAATATTATTTAGAAGCTTGTTCTACAATTGCAAGAATAAGCTTATGGTAAGCATTCACTTATAATATTTTCAAGAGGGATCCGTTTTGATTTTTCTACAATTGCTACGATAGCTTTTTGCAATTTATTTTCAATACTTTTTCAAGCTTAAGGCTTATGTTAGTAAGCTTATTATAATATTTTTCTCAAGCTATTTGGTATGTTGGGATTTGACGGATATTTATAACATGCGGCAAACTCTTTATATTGTTACTAGTGTATTTCAAATGTCAAATCATTTCGCTGTTGTATTGAATAATGTTTGTTCAAGTAGATAAATATTTGCTAAAGTGTGCTACTACAAATACACACACATAAACACTCATACGTGGATTAGTAAACATAATATTAGTTTAGTAAATACGTTCAATTGTATAAATAACCATAAAAAGGACGATTATTCTAACGTGTATAAGTATGAGTGTGTGTTTTGACATACATAAGTGTACTCATAGAATTATTACATATATACATTTTCCTAAATGCCATCTATGCATGTGAATGGTTGGTTAATTTTGTATATTTAAGCATTCATTTGTTGAAATAAATACATATTTAATTTGCCATTTTGACTTATGATGAGCCGCTTCTAATACTCTACTTTATGCAAACCATTGTGCTTGTGGCTTAATTATTTCTAATGTTTGTTATTTTATGGTTTAAATAATGACGGCTTAAATTTGAATGCAGAATTGTGAAGTACAATTAAAATAAGAGCTTTTAATATCCTCCACTACATATGGAAAAAAATCTATAAAATTGTCGAAATATTCAAATATGTGTACTTTTAAACAACTTCAAAAAATGCACAAAGTTATCACTTCGTGTATGTGTATTTGGGTAATACTAATTTTGTACAAATATTATTTTCTTGTATTTTTTAATGATTTTCAAATTTTGGAAATATGAGTATGCTAAAGAAATATTGTAGTTTTTGTAACATGGAATCAGTCGCAAAGAGTTCGTTTTTTAACGCTAAACAGAAATAGAAGCCAGTTTTGTGTATTGAACGTTACCCTTATTTTTACGGTATTCTTCGTTTTCGCTGATAAGCTCTGTGCATCCATTGATGCATTATATTTCTTTTTAGTCTCTTTTAATTTTTATAAGTGAGCAAAAATATTTAAATAAATAAACAATATTTGTCATATATAAATAATACAATTACCTTTTTTTTTCTTTAACTAAAAATGCGTTATTACAAGCTTTGCTAAGCTCAAGCTTCTCTCTATATCGTTTCTGATGTTCCGCTAATATTAAACTGTTTTTACAACTCTAAAATTCAACGACAAATCGTATATAAGAATTTTGCCAAAGTAACGTTCAATACAGATTTGTATGAAGCGATTGTATCCATCTGTGTATAAATCTACTTGCTAGTTATTTTTTTTTTGCGACCATTTTAAGACAGCTGTTATCTGTAAAAATGTTTAACAAAAATTAGCCCACCGGCTGAATGGAAGCGAGTTTTTGAGACTTAAAATTGTTATCCCCAAAAAGTTGTAGAAGAACATAAGCGCAATAAGAGCAATTACCTGAAGATTGTGAAAATATAATAGTCTCCTAACAAAAAAATGTATTTTATGTTTTTTACCATTATATTTTTGTCATTCGTTACCTCGCTTTAGGTCCTAAAATTTAGGATGATATGACTTCTATATTATTAAAGCTCGTTTTAATTGTTCATAACTCTTTAAATTATAGGAATAATTCCTTTCTTTACCTTTCCTTGTTTTTGCTCATATTCTTCTTACAGTTTTTCGTCTAGTTTTAACTTTTCTCTATAAAGGTTTTTGATCTCTGCTCTGGTTAATTTAGCTTTATTTTTCTTTAAAACCCAAAACAATAACAAAAAACACTGAAATCAAATATCAGAATTAACATAACAAATTCCATACAAATAGAAAAGTTGCGAATGACAATTTTTTTACATATTTCTTTTTCTTTGCAGTGAAATTTTAAGCAAATGGTCTAATATACTTCAATTATTTACGACTCAAGTTATTACGATTGAAATAAATTTTTTTTCTTTTCAAAAGAAATTTACATTTTTTATTTAACAATCGCCTGAGTTTTGAAAATAAATAAACAAGTAACGAATGACGAATTCATCTCAAATTAATGCTACAGATTTTCCATAAACATTCCAATTTTACATGTAGCTTCTTTTTGCATAATTTTATTTATTTATTTTATAATCATATTTAATATTAAAACGAAAAGTCACGAATGATAAACAACCTGTAGACATAATTTTACAATCTTTTCTTTTGAATTAGGCCTATTTTTTGGGAATGATAAATTAATCTAATTTGTTTACTATTGTTTATTGTTATTTAATTTTGGATTTGTTTTCAGTTTTTCTAAATTATGCAATGCATAAATAAATAAATATTTATGAAATGAGAATACGATATCATTTTGTAGGCAAAAAAAATCAAATACAAAAACCCATTTTCTTTCGTATAATATGATTTATTTAATGCAAAGTATTTCTCTTGTTTAAAGTAAAGGTTTAAATAATTTTTATCCAGGACAAGCATTGAAAAGTAATGAGACAAAAAATTGTAATTATAGTTAAATAAAGTGAAGGGTATCAAATATTCGGTAGGGCCGAACCCTTCTTTCTTATTTTCTTATATATTTGTTAGCCTGCTTCTCTCATAAGTTGTTGAAGCCTTAAATGCTAGTTTGTCTATTAATTTATCTTACTGAAATAAAACACAAACAAACAACTGCTAAAATTGTTTTGCTAAATATTTTATTCACCAGAAATTCTCAATTTCCTACGAATGTTCAACAATAAAGTATAATTAATCTCTGGAAAGTTATTTACACAGCTTCGTTGAAAGAAAATAAGTTTGATGGATTTTGGTAAAAGTTTCATACTTGATAAAATGTGTGTTAATTTGTGTTCCTGAAATATAATAGTGTAATATATATAAAGTTAACTTAATAACGTATTTAATTTAATGAGATGTATATGTTTGCTTATTTTTAGTGTTCGTTTATTTATCTTAAATATTGAGGATTAATTTTCATTTTATCAATTACATAACGAACTTATAAATGTTGCTATAATTAATTCACTTTTATACCAGTTAGTATAAGTATTAAAATGATTTGTACGTAGAGACAGGCTGGGCCAACTTTGATTGAAAAAATTTTCTATGTAAATTTAAATAATCAATTTCAATACATTTTTTTTATCTTTACAGAAACTTGTTTTCAATTTCTTTTATTTATAGGAATTTTTATTATATTTTTTTTATATGTTCTTCCTTTTATTGTTTTCTTGTTTATAAATATTTATGCATGCAAATATTTATTTTATGTTTTCAAATTTAATAATACGAAATGAAGTGGTTAAATTAAGGAAAAGAAAAAACTTAGTAATAGAAATGCAAATATTTATTTTAAACATATTTTTATATTTAAAATTTTTGAATATATAAAGCAGTAGGAGAAATACAAATATTTATTTTACAGTCAAAAATTTAATAACACAAAGCATTTCTGAACTAAGCAAAATAAAAAATTATGAAGAGAAAGTTTAAAAAAATAAAGATATATTTATTTATACCAGGCATAGGCATACAAACATTATTATAACTTAAGCTTGCACGAGAAGCTATATAAATACTAGGCAATACGAGTTTTTTGTTATGCATTTTACGCTCTCATTATATTAGCCGATTATGAAAAAACTTATACCATTTTAAAGATATTTATTGAGAAATGTGTACAATATATATTTTGCTGAAATCGATTCATTATTTTGGAAGCTATAACAGTCTAAAATTACAACTAAACATGCGCATATAGTACACATGCATGTATTAGCTTAAAGTTTAAGAAAATATATGTGTGCGGGTTGTAGATTGAGCTTTTGCAAAGACAATAACAAATCAAAATTTTTTCTATGATCTTAATTGGTATTGTTAAAAAAAAGCATAAGACTAAATGACGAAACAGAACAAGTCTGCAACTTCAGGCAAAAACGCTGCAAAAATAAACAGGCCCATAACTAAATCGATGGCAGTAGCTTCAAAATTCTTTCATATTATTGTTTATTTTGTTTTGTTCTTATATTTCGTATGAAAAATTTATGAAATTTTATTAAAACATGGCAGCATTGTTGAGAGAATGAGTGGCTAAAACTGAGAGCATGAGAAAAAACGTTCTCAAAATAAAATAGATTCATGAGTTATGACTGCTTTTTACGGCGTATGATTACCAGCGTTGTCAACTCAGTGCTTTTCGCACCGTTTTTAGTGCTTTTCAAACTTTTCGACGCGAAAAATTTTGGAGTTAGTGCTCGGTGCTTTATTTTTTTTTTTTTTTTACGGTGGCACTAAACCCAAAATTCAAAAAATTAGTTTCTTCATTAAAAAAATTTTTTCAAGTGTAAAATTCTTTGCTAATGCAACTATTTCCTGAACAGGATTTTTGCAGTCTTGCAGAAGAATGAATAAATTGATTCGAACAACCAGTGGTGCTTCATCTTTTGTCTTTTTTGTCGAGCCCCATTAAAACAACCTGTCGAACCCTATTAAAACTAATTTTTGTACGTATTTCGTTTGCTTGGCACTTTATATTTCAAAAACTTTCCCTTTTCATGAAATTTGACATACATAAAAATATGTATATTCTACTCTTACGTGCGCATCACGTGGCGTAAGAAGTAGCCCGATACTTTTTATGGTTTCTTTTTATAGCCGTCTAAGCTTGGGCATCTCATCCATTTTTTGAGAAATGTTCGTCATATTCAAGATTGGATAACTTTAGAGCGTGGCATCGGATATCATCATTCGAAAGGTTTTACGCTCCTCCTAATAAGTATTGATTAAAAGTGACATAGCTTCCCGCTAGAAAGTCCTCTAAAATGCCAAAGTATCCTGAAAAGGGTATTTGTAATTTTCTTTATTTTTTAATCGACATCAAAAAAGAAATTCGTATTTTTTATGTTTGTATTGGCATAACTCTGTCATTTGTGAACAGATTTTCAAAGTTCTTTTTTTGTTTGAAAGGCTTTGCTTGCTTTTTGATTCCACATTTTTTTTCGAAAATCGGTGAGAAAATTTGCTCCACCAAGCACAAGTCTGTCATATGTGAACCGATTTTCTAAATTATTTTTTCGAAAATTTGCAGGGCATTCTCCCCTCCCTCGGAAATATTGATTAGCGCATAACCCTCTATTTATGAACCAATTTTAAATTTTTTTTTGTTTCAAATGAATTGCTTGCACTTTGATTCCATAGAAGTGAAAATCGGGCGGACAAAGTGGTAGCCCGATATATTTATTAATTATCACATAACTCCGACATTTCTTGACAAATTTTCAAAATATTTTATTTGAAAGGACATGAAAGATTTGGTACTATGAAAAATTGCGGGCGGACACCTCATTTGTAGACAAGCACACCATTTGATCTACCACAAAATCGCGTTGGTTTTGTAATCTGGTATAGTGTTGTAAAAAGCGGCTACTTTTGACTACTCAATACTACTCGATACAATTTTAACTGGGTACTCAATAATACTCGATACTTTTAACGGCAGTTTTATTTCAAAATAAAAATGTTTAATGGGTGCAAATTCTCATTTATTGAAACATGTTTGAACAATTAGGGGCTTTAAAATTATTTTAATATTCAATTATTTTAATTATTTAGTTAATATCTCTCTAAATCACAAGGGTTAGAGTTATTTAAAAACGTGTTTTAACAGAGTTATATTAATTCTTATATATTTCAATGCAAAAGTTTCGTGTTTAGCCCAGAAAATACAACTAGGAAAGAATTGAGTAGGTACTTTTGGGTATCGAGTACCGAAAATTATGTTCGGTATTGAGTACACGGTACTCTAATACTCAATACTATCACAACACTAATCTGGTACATAAGATCTTTGCATTGAAGTCGGGTTTTTTTACATTCGTAATTATATATATTACAGAGTTAACTATAACTAACAGGTCTTTATTGTACAAAGTCTTTAAGTAGGGATGAAAACAAATTCAAAAGTTACAGTTTGTCTTTATGATAACCTGAGCATTTCTATGAAAATACCTGTACCAATAACAATGATGATCATATATAATGAATTAATATCGGATATGATATATTAAGCTCAAAAAAATAGAAAGCTACAAAAAAGTCTGAAAAATTTTTGCTGTTAGTGGATTTAATTTTTCTAAAACGATTCTTTTTAAATCGGCTCGATTTACAGAACAGGCAGGTATATAAAAACTTTTTTAAATAAAATTAAAACAAATTTTAATTCAGTGCTTTTTTTTCAAGAATTACGCGTTTTTTACTTGTTTCAGTGCTTTTTGAAATCTAAAAGTTGACAACGCTGATGATTACTGCCAAGTTGTATCGAAAAACTCGTCTAGCCTGAAGTTGCCTGAAGTTGCAAGCTTGTTCTGTTTCATCTTTAAGCGTAGTATGCAGCTCTGCATGAAATTCAGGCTGCCATAAGAAGTATGTGTAAAAAAAACGAACTGAAATTCAGGTTGGTAAATTTCTTAAAGAAATTTTCGTTTACTAGTACGCAGTTCTAAAAGAAAAGTACACGGAATTATGGCATTTATTGTCTATTACAGGCATGTTATAACAATAAGTGGAGAATTTTTTCCTTCAACTGAAACAAAAATTAATGTTCAGACAATTGTTTGGCCACGGAATTTTTGACATTTAAAATTTTTCGTACATTGTAATTAATGTTTAGTGTTTTTGTGTGTTGTAAATTAAAAAATATATAAATTTGTGTATATGCAAACAAAATTCTGTATAGAATTCTACACGATTATTTTTCCGTGTAGAAATAAATGCAAAACTCCAAACCTTAATTTCATTGAGAACTGCATACTACACTTTAACAGGGAAAAAGTTTAAGTCAACCCCTATGCGCTTGGTGCTCATATGTTTTTCTAAAAGCACTTAGCTATAGGCTGTGTGTTTTAATACACACACAGCACACAGCACTCAGCACTAGCAATACATGTGTTTGGCTGTGTATTTTAATACACACATACGGCACTCAGCACTAGCAATACGAAATACACAAACAACTTTGTCTTATTAGTTTTTTTATCGTTCTTCACTGTATACAGGCAAGTGCAAAGCAACAACAAATAAATATATGAAATATTTTTTTGCTTTGTATTGAATAAAAATTAGTTTTTCTTTAAATGTATTGGTGTTTGCTCTTCCTTAAGAAACTTTTGGGCACCCCTGGTTTAAGTAATTTGATTTAGCTTATTTTAAGGTATTTTGCTATTGGACTTTAGCGTTGTGTTTTTATATTTAGTATCGGCAAGTTGATATGAAGCTTTCCAGCAAACAATTAAGATTTTAGCTTTCACTTGTATAAGTGAGAAAATTTAATAGATATGATACTGTAACAACATCGCACAAGTTAATAAAATTAGTCATATAGAGCAAATTATTGACAACAAACTTTAAATCATTCAACAACCTTTTTGTATTGTTGTCCCAGAGAGTATGAATGATTTGCATAAATACATGATATTACAAAGAATTTGCCTATGCCTGCTCAAAACACAAACGATTGCCTTAATACTTGTTATGTAAACTATTAAATATTTCAAACATTTCTTGTTTAAATCAGATTGTCGAAAGATTTCAATTGTGAAGAAAAATATTTATTTATGTAATTTATATAAAGAAAGTAACTGAAAGCTCTTTCAAACAATTACAGAAAATACATAAGGACTTTTGTCGAAAACTAAATTAAATGGAAAATTCTTTAAGTAAGTTTTCTATGTTTGTAATTAAATAGATTCCAATTTAAAAATGTTTAATGAAAATCAAACACAAAAGTTTAATATAAGGGTGATGCTTATTTACAAAACGATTTTGAAATCAAATTTAGCATAATTTAAAATGTTATGAATGAAGATGCTTATTTTTAGCATAAAACTGTTTATCAGATTTTAAAAACAAATAACAAAATTTCACGTCGACTTTCTCAAATTGAGGGCTGTTTCTTTTGCCCATAAACCACAAACTTGTCAAAAATAGGAGTAAATTTATAAATAGTTCAAAATATTAGCATTAGCTCTTAATATGTATTATGGAAACCAAATATTTTGGAAAATAATAAAATAATATTTTTTCAGTAATTTGTTGTTATCCACAGTTTTATGTATTGAGCGTTACTGTTTCTTAAGTTATTGAAATTTCTTTAAAAACTTCATACAAAAAAGAGTTTATATGTATCAAATATTATTATATTTTAAAAGGTTTCATAAATCGATCACGTTTTGTATTGAACGTTACTCATAGCCATTAACTAATTTAAACTACTATGCGTTTTGAGTTTTTGCTCAAACTCAGAGAAGATTATTCATCTCAATTGTTTGTTATTTCAAGTTCTAGTGCATGTTTGCAAGCAATAGGAGTCATACAGAATTGTATTGAACGTTAATTTGACTAAATTCATATATATATATATATATGACTTGGCTTGGAAGTTTCGTGAGTAACTGAAACTGTAAATTTTTGGATAGCTCAAATATAAAAAAGTCATAGAACAATATTGTTTTCGAGAGACTAAAGAATCATTTTCAATAATAAAAAAGTCTTTTTCGCGAAAAGTCGTTTATTACATATTGCTAGATATAGTAGCAAATGTTAATTCCAACTTATTTGAATTGAAATTCGGAGCAAAGCTCCTGCTTTTAAGAATTTCTGAATATTTGACAAAGCTTAATATACCAAATATTGTAACATCTAAGGGATATTCAATGTCCTAAGCGATACAACTGCCCATCATCCTTTGCATTTATTGTGTAACTTGAATTAGGCTGAAATGACAATGATGAAACTGCACTTTCACATTTGGCAAATATTTGATGTAAAAATTATATATGTAGTGTAATATTCAATTGTGGGAATTAAGTTGTCCATCCTTGTTTGGAGTTGATTCACTAATTCACTCTAATATACATACATGGTTTGAAAATTAGTTAAAAGCCCCAAATATTTACTCTAAAACAATTGACCTTAACATATTTTGCAGCATAACAAAGTTTCCTTAATAGCAATAAAAGAAAACATCAAAATAGTTAACAATTTCGTTTATAGTTACACAAAAAAAAAACATTTTAGCATAACAATGTCAAATTCTTACTTAATTTAAATAAAAAATGTTTAAAAACTTTCGCTTATCATGATGAATTTTATTGAGAGAAATATTTAAACAAAAAAACAATCTAAATCGCTGTAGTAGTCCTTTGTACTCGTTTATGTTAAAAGTTTTTAAAGTATTTGTGAGTTTTATGGGTAAAATTTAGCAAATTTCAAAGCATACTGTTAGCCGAACAACTTAAATAAAACGAAAAGCATTAGAATGAGGAAAGGAAATAATGGAATAAATAGAATGTCCTTTTATGTTTTAAATGACTTTAGCACAACATAATGAGCATTTTACTTCATTTAATTAAATTTATTTTAAAAACACCCCTTATTTACTTCAATTAAGCTTTGGCTATTTTTGTATATTTAATTTTAGAACCCTTAAAAAATAGTTTAAAAAAAGTTCTTGGTGTGTATTTATATGATAATTTTGTTTTCCTTTATATATTTAAGGCAAACAATAAAAAAGCCCAAAAGATAACTAAATTTCTTTTGTTTTTTTCTTGTTGTTATTGCTGTGCTGATTTAGCGTTCACTGCTCTTAGCAAATTTTACTCGCATCATTTAAAGACCATTGATTTTTTTTTGGCAAAAGTTCACACATGGTTTTGAACTGTTAATGGAAAGGAATTGATTGGCAGTCAGAGAGTGGGTATAATAAACTAGAGATATTTCAGTTTTTATTATTTTGACTTGATAAGTGTTTATCTTATATTATTGCGAGAGCAAAGAATAAATTTCAAGGACAATGTATTGTTGAAGGATGGTTACCAGAAGGCACAAAGGGTCTTATATGTTACAATGTGTGATTTACACTATTTCGAGGAAAATAAAAGAAATTAAATAAAGCTGAAATCAATAAATGGTTGTAGTCATGTTTAAGCTTTTTTAATTTTCTGTTCTAATATAATTTATTGAATTATAATAGAGAGAGTTTGACTTTTGTCAACAAGAAAAGATCAAAACTTTCCGAAGGTACAGCCAAATAGATTCAAATGGCAACACTCGGTTTGATTACACGAAAGCATCTGAAGATGCCTATAACAAAAACAATAAACTTAAAAAGCAACAACAAAAATAATAGCTACTACAATTTAAGAATAATCATAATTTTTTTAAATGCGAAAAAAATTTACAAAATCGAATAGTCCTGGGCAATGCAAGTGTAAGATTTTTCGATTTTACACTACTGTGCCAGGCCTCTGCTGCTTAATTTTTCTTAGAAAGCTACAAACGTTAATTGATCTAAATATATTTTGAGACTCTGAGCACTGAGAATTTATAAAACGAAAGAAGAAGGGAGCACTAGATGGTCGAAAATTCTTTGAATTATAAAGATCTGAACAACAGAATAACGAAAATTATACTATGCAAAAAGAAAAATGCCAAGGGGTACCATTATATATTTTTTGATATGTTATTGTCCCTAACTACAAAAACAGTCGAAATTTTTAATTCTACGTATAATTCTTTTTTTTCTAAATTTTGGGATTTTTGAAGAGGCTGCTCCACTGATTTTGTCAGAACTTGGAAAAGGGTCGTCAAATTTTATTACAAAAACCAGTAAAAACTTGAAATAAAATTACCTTAAAGACGTTCTAATATTATTTTTGTATATACTCAATGGTTTCGTAATGATTCAGACCCCAATGATGAGAAATATATTTTTTATGCTAAATTGGAAATTTTTTTTCTATTAAAAATTTATCAAAAATCAAAAATGGGCCAAACTTGATATTTTTATTAATTGAGCATAAGGCCACATATACTACAGCTTACATACTCTTTATTTTATGAATATCGATGGATAAATATTCAGTTTATTCACAATGAAGTGGAGCTACCTGATTTTTGCAGGAAAAAAAATAAGAGCATAACTTGATAAATACTCGACAATTTTGTTAAAAATTACTTTATATATTTTCAGCCTTCTTCATAATAAGTTATTAAATATTTATAAAATGTTTATAAAATGTTTATGAAGCAGATTTCTATACAAAATTATAAAAATATCCTAAGGACGGTTAAAGCTATAATTATTTTAAATAATTTTTATCCAGTTATTTAATTAGTTTGGCTTAAGCTCGCTTTTAATTTAATCTTTCGACTAAATTATTTTTATATTAGAAAGAAATTCTAAAACATGTAAATATTGAACATTCAAAGAAAAGTTTTGGCTGTATGGAAGCTTGAACTGATATCAAATGTTTCGAGGCTGCCACAGTTTTCTCATCAGACCTATTTGCGCCTAGATCACACTGCCAGCGAATCGATGATATTTTACGCTGCTAACACAGAAATCAAAAGGCTTAAAATAGTTGAACATGATAAGAAAACACTTGGTGAAGTTCCGAACCTTTAAAAAAATTAATAATAGTTGAGAATAGTCACTTGATGGCGACTCATCTGTTAATTGGTTAAATAAAGTAAATAGGATTCTCGCTCGTTGGTTGTTGCTGACTTCGCTGGCAGTGTGCTCTGGGGGAAAAGAGATGTGATGAGAAGACTGTGGTGGTACAGCCAAAATTTTTTCTTTCAATGTTCAATATTTACACGCTTTAGAATTTCTTTCTAAAATGAAATTAATTTAATCGAAAGATTAAACTAAAAACGAACTTAAGCCAAACTAATTAAATAACTTTGGATAAAAACCATACAGTTCGACTAAAATTCATAACTCATTTCAAATAATTTTTAGCAAAAGATGACGAGTATTTCCCAAGTTATAATATAATTTGTGGGCAGCGTTCTCAATACTCTTTTATTTTTTAATATTTATTTTTGTAAAAATTAGGTAATTTCACTTGTAGTACATTTTTATAGTCAGCTCTAAAAGTGGTAAATTTTTGCCATGTTCGATTCTTCGACTATTCTGCTGTTGTGGCGATTTTGGTGAAAAATGTGTGCTTATGCTACACATGATAAATTTCAAAACGTTTGCCACCATGAATATGTACTTTATTTTCACTTTTTTATTATTTTGGCTTTGAAATTATCCAAACACAAAAAGCTAAATATCAAGCACATTAAAATCAAAAAGTCTATAAAATTAGACTAACTTTTAATACCTAGTATTCTACATATTTCGATAGACAAGAAAAAACGAAGATATTTAAAAAAAGACTGCCATACAATTTCAAAACAACCACACTGTTGTCATTTAACGAACCATATTAAGGCAAACTCAAATACACGCACTCATCATTCCTAAGAATGATACAAAAAGATTGTGTTTATTTTTCCATTTATATTTGTACTTTTTTTGCTGTTAATAATTATATTAAGTCATAAATGTAATACGTACAATTTACAATAAAGTCTAGTTGTAAAAGAATAATAACAAAAAGAAAATAATTATGAACGAGCTAGGTAATTGCAACAAAATGTATTACCCTATTAAAAGAGCACACCATAATAGTACTTTTGCCAAAAGACTTACCATTTATTTTATGAAGGATGCGTAAGAGTTGTCACTTGGCAACAAAGTAATAAATATTCACGTTTTACATATACACAATTTTTAGATACAAGTAATAAATTTTCATTAACAGTCTAAAAATACGCGAATATTTTAAAAATTATAAGACTATAACTTTTAATTAAAGCAATAATTACAACAATCAGGGCTTAAGTTAGATATATAACATTTTTTTTTTTTTCAATAATGATACCTATTATTGCTTATTAAATACTCGTACTAGCAAAGGAAAATGTGTGGCTTAGCTACTAAAAAATGTAAGCAACCATATAATTATCATTGGAAAGATGATGTAAAACTAAACAGTGTTTGCTATCCTATCAGTCCTTTACATAATTTATTTTTAAACATGTTTTATGTTAAAAATTCCTCAATGTAAATATGTACATACATAGTTATGTATGTACAAAACATTTCTAGAGAATAACATTACATTAAATGTTAAACTTAACAGTAACATTAATATAACATTAACATAATATTAATAGTAACAGTAACAGTAATAGTAATATTAACATAACATTAACAGTAAGATATTTTAAGAGTATTTGAGTATCCTTGCGAAAGAGAAAAAGTCCTTTGTGCTAATACGACTATAATTCTGTTGAGTTTTTAAACAAGGTCAATGTCAGTTTAACAGTGAAACAGTTATTTGTAGTCAACATAAATGGATATGTATGTTGTTTAAATTGTTAACTTTAATTTTATAGAACAAGTAACACGAAAATATAAAGATTTAAAGCTTGCCTTGCAGAATGTGAAACAAATAAATAAATAATAAAGAAATTAAGGCGTAAGAAAGTTCTCAGTAAGTCACACATTTCCCTCAAAGTGTCCATAACACACTGTTACAAAATAGCATATATTATTCTCGTGAAAAAAAAAAAACTTAGTGAGGCTTGTAGGTCTAGAAAATTGCAATACACCTTCACAGTCGGAAGTTATCGATAAAAAAAATTAAGTAAAGTGCGACTTTGGCTCGCACAGGAAGGATTCCGTATGAATACACACATAAATATCCCTTTCCGTTTTTGCTTAATTTTAGTTTTTTATTTTTTAAGTTTTATTTTCATTGTTTTGGCGATTTTTTTGGCTTTGGAGCTTTTTCATTTTCGTGATATTTTGTCTATTTTTTTGGCAATTTTTCGTTTATAGCAAACTTTGCCGATGTTTTGGCTTTGGCGTTTTTTTTAACGTTTTTTTTCACTTTTTGACGATATTTTTAGTTTTAGTGATTTATTTTAGTTGTAGCGATTTTTTTCAGCGTTTTTTTTAATTTCAGGATTTTGCCTCTCACTGTTTCCAAGATACAGGAAACTGTATAATTTACATAGTCAAAATTGCAGTAACTGATACAACACCCTTTAATTTTTATTGTTTTAAATATCAGTGTTATATGTTGTAGTCTATTCTACAAACTGCACCAATTAACACTTACTTTGAAAATTTAAAGTGTCTGTATATTACGTTAGTATTTTAACATGTTTCGTTGCTCGCTTAAGAACACCCTTTAATTTTTAGCTGTCATATATTTGTTGTTGTAGCGGCCAAAGTTTTACATATTCTGTGCAAATTTCAGGTCCGTAGCTTTTACGGTTCCCGGGAAAACAGCTTGTGACAGACAGACAGGCCGACAGACGGACAGACAGACAGACAGACAGACAGACAGACAGACAGACGGACAGCGTAGCGAAAACAATAGGGTTCCTTAACACTTTTGGTGTACGATTTTTTTCGGACTTCACTGACCAAAAAAATTCTCACTGTTTTTTCTGCACCGATTTTAAATTTTTAAACGATGTCGAATGGAGGAGGACTTAAGGTTTCCGTGTATATTTAAGAAATATCATAAATTCTAATAGGATCTCTTTTTTACGGTAAGACAATGCCTTCTAAAAGTAGGAGTAAGCAGGTCTTTAAGAGGGTGCTGTTGGCTGAGTGGTTAGCGCGTTTGACTAAAAAAAATCTGGTCTGTTTTTTTAATTTATTAAAACGTTACTAATGTACCATTTGTGATGCCAATTGAACTATTTAACTTGGTCACCTTTACTTTAATAAGCAATCTATCGCTGAATTCGATCCTGTAGCAGATTTTTCTTATATCTTTAAACACCGACACATGTAGCTATAATAATAACCAACTTATAAAGCAACTATCGTCCTATAAACTGAGACTGTTTCAACTGCTGGCTTTGTTTAAAATTATCTTTGTATTATTTGCTTTCATTCCGACTTTTTGTTGGTATTTTTTCTAGTTTTTTTTTAAATTTTTAAACTTTCCTTTGCATTTGATAGCACTGTTGTACCAACAATAAAATATCATTTCTATACATTTTCAAAACATTTTTTTAAGCGCAATTGTTACACTTTGCTATTATTTTTAAAAATCCCGGTTAAATAATTCTATGTTCCTTTTGAAATAGTAAAAGAAAATTGCTTTCCTTTTTAACTTTTATTTTATTCAATGTTTAACATTTATTCGCTATTACGACTACAATTCCTTGGTGAGTAAGTGGGCTTATGGTATTGTTATAAAAATGTCTTGAATGCTGCACCGCCGCCCTGTGCCAGGCAAGCAAAGGTGTTCTTAGAAAATATATTTTGCAATGGTATTTTGTATTTCTAAAGCGTTTTTCGCAATTGTCTTTTATATGCCGTTGCTTACTTTAATTTATTTTTATTTCTTCCGTAATATTATATTTATAGGAGTTTCAAATATTAATGATCTCTAAGGGATTTGTTTAAATAAACAGCAATGATGAAAGTGATTTGAAAAAGTTTTGGGAAAAAAGCAGATGGCAAATAATAAAGGTAATGTGTGAAAAAGAAGTAGGACAAGCTATTACATTAATTGAATATTTATTTTAAAACTATTATAATAATGACAAGACTGTGACTAGACTATTAGTAGAATGTCTAAACAACAATGCCTTAAGTAAAGCACAAAAGGACAAAAACTACACTTCATCTTAAGTAGGACTATACTTTTGATATGGATAAAATTATAATTGGACTTTAATTGTAGGGTCCATTTATTTTAAAAGTCAAACGCATCATATTTCAATTAGAAATATTTATTACAAAATAAACTCTTATATCTCAAATGTTCTTTATATTTTACTAAACTAAAAAAAAGAACTAAAAAGCTTCAATAATCTAAATCGCTGTGTTGATTTTTGATGAAGGAGCTTACCTTAAGCCCAATTCACGACAGTTCCTGTCACGACAATAAAGTCCCATTACACAGTGGGGACTTTTGCAAAATAGAAGGTAATACAACGGGAACTTCTAAACTGCTCATTGGATTTATCTGAAACTTCGAACATCTTTAGATGAGGAGTCAGGCCTTACAACGCGTTCCTCTTTGCCCTTCTGGCTTAAACACAAGAGGGCTAACAGTGAGTCCAATTTTAATACCTGGGGCTCAAAAAAACTTCTGAGGCTTGTAACTTTTTTAAATGTTATTAGATTTTAATAATCGAACAAACCGTTCACGAGTTACAATATACTAGCGTGACCGCCTAGTGTTATTAGTACTAAGTACTCTTATATGAAAAACAGATTGTATATTTGTACATAAATGATTTGTAAAACATTAAATATGTAGTTTTTTTTCTTTTTATAAGCTTTAGGTGGAATTTTAGAAATTACAACAGTTGTGTGAATAAGAGGAGAGAATTTAAGAGATTTCTTTATATTCCTTGAATTGTATATACTAGAATCGAAATATCTCGAGATCAGTAAAAGATATTCGAACAATTTTTTCAGGCGTAGTAAAAAGTTTCGTATAGGAGTTAAAAATGTTAATTTGAGAAAATTAAATTCTTTTACTATATATTTTTATTATACAAAACTTTATTTTTCCTAAATTTTAACTTTTTTCTGAAAATGATCGCGTATATCCACATTTATGGACAGGCTCTCTTCATTTTTTGCCAACATTCTTAGAACTATCCGCACTATAAAATTTTTTTGTTGAACTTTTCAAATTCTATCGTAATAATTTTTTATAGGCCGTTAAACAAAAAAAATATTTTTAGAACTTACGATTTTCGGCCATTTCTGAATGTAGGGTACATGTCCAAAATACAAAATTATTGGAACTAAACACATTAAAGAGTGAATGTGCATGACAAAGTTTTATACAAAATTGAAAATAATGAAGGCACTTTTTTTGAAAAAACCTATTTTTTCAGGTCAATTTAAAAATTTTGAATTTTTAGCCTTTTTCCGACTGCAAAAATGCAAAAATGCAGATAGTGCGAAATACTAAAAAAGTCAAGACAAAAAAAATGTTTTTCCTTAAAGTCAAATATCTTCTAAGTTATGAGAAATACGGAAACACATGTTTGAAGATTATTTCTTTGTATTTTATAGCTTAACTCAGAGCTTAACTCATCGGATTTACAATCCGATAACACTTAAAAAAGTTACAAGCCTCAGAAGTTTTTTTGATTCCCAGGTAGTCAGCTTTGGCCCACTGTAACTCCTCTCGTGCTTCAACGAGAAGGCCAGCAAAAAATGCGTTTTAAGGTCTGACTTCTCCTTTAAAGATGTTAGAAGTTTAAGATAAATCCAATCAGCAGTTTAGATGTTCCACATTTATTTTGCAACAGTCTCCACGTTGCATTACAAAATTGGGCTTGATAGTGCGACAGTAACAATAAATGTCAGAATTTTTTTTAAAACTCAACTGCCATGGCAGTAATATGATGACAGTTACTGTCATATGATTGCAATTAGCGATTTCAACTTGTTTATGGTTGTTCGAACCGGCTTTTGGTTACAACAAAAATAGCAATTACCAATTGCAACTTGTTTAACACGTTCGCTGCGCCGTATATTAAAAAAAGTTACCAGTGTGCCAAATGCGTTTTTTTAAGTGTATGTTAAATGTTAGTGAACCGTTCTGTGTCTTTAGTTTCACGTTTGTCTTCTTTTTTTGTGTAGAAGAGCACATGGCGCCAAGTGTTTGATACGCAGGCTGTGGTGAAAACAGTCATATAATATTATGTGGCGTGTGACCCAGCAGTGGTGCACATGGCCTCATGGAAAAAATTCGTGGGAGTCACCGGTGGGTCCAGTGGCAGCGTACGTGTTAAATATAGCAAATTACTTCATGTTTTCGTTTTCTTTTGACTTTTCTAAAATTTGGCTTAAGTCATCGGCTGACATGAGCAGTGAGCTTTTAACTTTATTAGTAGAAAATATAATACAAGTTAAATTAATTGTTTATAGTTTTAAAGTCTGAAAATAACATTTCAAACCATGTATCGATTTATATTAACGTCTGCCAATTTAGCTATTGTATTGTCTTAAAATTTAATTTTGATTGATTAATGTGCTACAAATTAAATTAGACATAAATAGAAAACAAAATTAACACATGCATTGATAACAAATGCTAATTAATGATAAATTGCTTTCAAATTGTTCTAAAGCGTAATTGCCCATATGGCTATAACGTCCATAGTAAAGTCAGTATAGAATATACAACAGCAATCATTTAAAATGTTTGCACACAATGTAAGTGAATGAATTTCCAGCTTATAGGCAAAGTAAACAAAATATTTTCCATATGGTTTACCTTACGGCATTGTATGAATTTAATATTTAAATTAATTGTAATTGGTTTAAGCTTAAATAGTTATAAAAACAACACATTTAAAACACATTAACAATTTAACAATTAACAATTTAGTCTCATTGTTTATAATAGTAGCTTATGAGGGCAGATTAAATTAAACCACATACGGAGATAAATTTGAAAATATTAGCACTTTGCTAAGTTTGAAATAAATATGCATTAATAATGGCTATTATTTTTAAATGCTCATTATTGGCGGATGAAAGTTTAGTTTAAGGGTAATAGTGATTGAATCGTGAGTAAATTTTTAGCAGATAATAAAAATTTTCATGAGCTGCTGAAGGGAGTATAGTGCCCATGTTGTTTCGTTCCGCTTTTGCATTGTCAGAATTAATTAGCTTTTATTGAATTAGCTTTCTTAATTAAAGTTGGATTTAACGAACTAATGTAATATACTAATTTTTATATTCTTAGATAAGAAAATCTCATTGCTGTATCTCTTAAATATATATAATAAGTTAAATTTTAACTTACACTATACAATATTCTACTCCTATAACTCAATTAATCATGGAACTTTTAATATATTAAGTCGTATGGGATAAAACATGTTTGAGTTCATGTCAGTATGACAACTTGCTTGTCGACATACACAGCTATAAAATATTGTTTTAGCTAAAGCTACGCTCACACTTGGCAAATATTTGACGAAAAAACTTTACCAACAGGCAAACTAAAATTTGATTTCCTTTAATTGCAATATATTTTTAAATATGGGTTCGCATTTGTTAAAAATTATATAAAAATTGCTTTTTGCAGCATAATTAATTTTATTATTTGTAATATAAAAACCAAGTTATTCCAGAGTTATTCTAAGCTCTGTGACAAAATAAAAATAATAACATATGACAATTGCACGCCTCATAAGCGAAGCGTCGAGGTGGGTACTATTCTCACTTCACGCGAAACTACTGATTTTTCAAACTTAAAATGTCTCTATTATTATTATATATTGCGCTTGTAAAAGATTTATACACACACATATTAAGAAAAAATGCTATTTTTAACACTCATGACATTTTTAATCTAATTTTTATTATATAAACTAATTAAAAAAATGTTTAAAAAAGTTCTGTCTTAGACGTCCGTTTGTCTGTATGTACGGATCCTGTGTGTGGTCACGATAACGACCGAAAGACTTCACTAATCGAGTCCTTTTTTTCTTTGTATGCTTCAGTATAATTAGGAATAGAAGTCTAATTAATTTCACGGTCTAAATGATATTATGAGGCGAGCACTTTTCGATTTTCCAAACTATTTTTACATTGCCTAAAATATAAAAATTTTTATTTGTTATACTTTTGTCAATTGTCACAAAGAACAGAATAAGGAGGTAAGTCACATTAACCCTGAGCAACAGTAGTCGTTAAACTTATTTCGTCAAATATTTGCCAAGTGTGATCGTAGCTAAACTCTTTGCTAAATGTATATACATATATTTCAATTTTAACAATGTTGTATCGCAATAAAAAAACAGCAACAATTTGAAAGTACAAAAAAGCCATAAAAAAGTTTTGGTAAGTTTAATTGAAACATTGTGTAGTCACGACTTTTATTTAAAAAAAAAAACAATGTAAAAAATTTAATTCAAATAAACTTTTAACTCATATTATATTTTTCTACTTTTCAAAGTGTTCACTTTTTAAAGAAACTGTGATTGGAGGGGTATTTCTGCTAAATTTGTTTACATGTGGGCTTGTTTAAATACAAAACAAAATTTATTGTTTGAAATGGATATATTAGATTATTTTTGTTTTATTTGAGCTAAGAACTTTTTAATGTGTCTGTAAAATAATAATTTATTTATTTAATTTGTTCGCTTTTCTTGCTTTTTTGTGCAGCCACATATCAATTAGACAAGTTGTAGAGCAATTATTTAAAAAGCAATTTGTTGCTAAAAGGTGTTTGGAATTTAAATGAAAAATTCATGTTTATTTTTAGTAAACTCAAAATAGCAGACAAAATCAAGGTTGCTTTTTAAAATAAATCTAGTCACCAAAGTTACTTTGTAACTCGGAGAGAATTTCTTAGAGTAAATTTATAATTCAATAAAATATTTTAGTCAAGCTCTAGTCCTCTTACGATTCAATGTTAAGAACGAAAATGTTTTTAATTATTGTGAAAATTTTTCATAAAAACAGGAGAAACTCAAGTAAACCAGCAACTTGTAATTACTCAGGCATACATGTATGTTGGAAAAATCTTATGAAGCAGAATACTAAGGACAATGACAATTTGATTCTTATACTTCATAATAAAAGTGCTTACAACGCATCTATCTTACCATTCCTAAAATAATAAAAAGCAACTATACTATGGTTGTGATAACTATAATATGGTATGTAGCAAACAAAATATTATTGATCTTTAATATCTTAAACATCACATTATTCAATTGTTTTATATTTGACCACAAAGTTTTTATAACCCATAACAATTGCAACATAGTTGCAGTGCAACCAAAGTTCTATAAATGCACAAAAATATGTTTATCAGCTTGCAATCAAATTGCGACTAAACACCAACCAAAATCCACTTGGCCACTTCTCTAAAACATCTTTAAAGACGGGTACAAGACAATAGTAAGTCGTAATAGACATACTGACGACAGCGCCATACAAATCAACGAAGAAATTTTAATACAAATGGCGGCGAGGTCACACAAGACGACATTGTCGATCATCTTGTCATTAACCTTTGCCCAAAGACATATTCCTTAACAATTTCGTCGACGACTATGTAAAAGACAATATCTCCACATTGTCACTGACAACAACGTATCCGACAAAATACATCGTCCTGTTGTCGTCGATTAGCGACATTTCCTTTATCTTGTCGTCAAGGGTTAGAAAGGCGAAAATGTCACCTATTTATATATAAACAGAACACGCTTTATTTAATATTTTAAATTTAACGTGTTATTTGTTTGTTTCTGTTTCATTTAAATTACTGATATTGAGGGATGACTTAGCTGGCATTTGAACTGAAGCTACATGTTTATAAGTTGCCGCGCTTACCACCTTGCTGTAGCACCACCTAAATCAGCGACAACAAGAGGTCAACATTGTCGGGTTGTCCTCAACAAAGTTTTATTAAAAACAAAACGTAGGACATTTTCACACAGATTATCTCCAGCAAAGCTTTATTAAAGACAAAACACAGGACATTGCCGTTCAGATTGTCCTTAACAAGGCTTTATTAGAGACAAAACAAGGGATATTGTCTCTTAGATTGTCCCCAAAAATGTTTTCTTAAAGACTAAATGTGGGTCATTGTCATTCAGATTGTCCTCAGCAAACGTTTATTAAAAAAAACGTAGGAGATTGTCGCGCTGAGGTTGTCCCCAACAAAGTTTTATTAAAGACAAAACGTGGGATATTGTCGCTCAGATTGTCACTAAAAAGTTTAATTAAAGACAAAACGGGCGGCATTGCCGCTCAAATTGCCCTTGTTCCTTGGAATAATAATCATCAAACGTTACGAACATTAGCCTAATAATCAATTTGGATTCACAAGCAACAACGTTCGGAATAAAAATATTAATGTCCTGAACAAAGTTTGACTGAACGGCGGCTTCCTTTAGGCTGAACCCACACCAACATAAGACAAAACTGCTCTTTTGACTGATACGACAACAGTACATTAGTTCTTAGGCTGAACCCACACCAACAAAAGACAAAACTGCTTTTTTGACTAATACGACAACAGTACATTAGTTCTTATGAGACAACCAAACAAAACAACCGCAATACTGTCTCGTTGACTTACTGTGCCAAAACATTGTTTGCAGAAAATACATGCGGTTTGATACAACATATCCACCTCGTTGCACACAATTGCGTGTCTTCTTATGATGTAACCCACAACAATTAAGACAAGTAAAAAAAACGAAAAAAATACAAAAAACATATTCGCATTGCTGCCTGATTACTGGTTGTCTTTTAAGACAAAGACTTGATAAGAAGTATTTTTTTTTCGGTGTGGGCTAGCATCAAAGAAGTGTTTTTGACTTGAAAGACAAAAAAGTTTTGTCTTTTGTTGGTGTGGGTTCAACCTAAGTCGTACATTAATCGTTGAATGCAATGTCGTGTACGATGATTTTGCCAACTGGGCACATACACACAAATATAAGCACCAAATGCACATACCCAGCAAACCAAAACAATCGAAAATAATATCGCATTCGAATTTTGCATAAACATTTCTCGGACAAAACACTCGAAAACCGCATCGAAGTCGGAAAGAGAAAGAACCTCTTATCTTATGCACCGACTTTCAAAAACCATTTGAGAATTTACAAATGATAATATATTTGAAAATCACAAAAGAATAAAATAAGCAAATAGCCCAGCAAATAATTTGTATTCGATATGAATCCATTTTATTTTTATACAAACAGAAATCCATTGGATAACAATGAAAAATAAAATGAAAAATAAAATCCAAATCAAACCGTTAAGAAATTTATAACCGCTGTGATTGAGGTCTTCTGACGATTTGTAAAGCACCAATGAAATGCATATAGACAACGCTTAACCATCAGCAAATAAACTTCATTTAAAGTATATTAAAATTTTTTTTAAAAATTCAGTCAATATTATGGAGGAATGATAGAATATGAACAATTATGTTACATATTCGTGGCTATTATGGAAAACGTGTATTGATACATGCCAAATAAAAGCTTAGTTGCAAAAATTTCCAAAATATGATTCTGCTTACAAAAAAAATGTCCAGCTTATGAAAGAGAGAAACGCGTACAAATACGTTGATTTGATTTTCGTAATATAATGTCACGTCCTCGACACGCTTTCTAGAATAGCCACCATTAATTTATTACTGCATGTATTATATAATTTTCTAATAAAGCTTGAAATTACTCTTAACTTGAAAACACTGTTATTCAATGCTTGAGGTAGACTATATCGCAAGTCTTGAATTAAGCTTAAATTTAAGGCTTGAAATGAACTGCAACTCACTGGAGAATGCTATTAAAATAAAGTATAAAGCAACTACATATTAACCCTTAAAACTTAAATTTTCAACTTGAATACCAATTGTTTTACACTTGATTTCAAGCAAAATCGCTTATTGGTTAAGGACACACGCTTCAATATATCTCTCCTTTTTAAACAAAATTAAACAAAACAGTATTAATCAGAAGAAAATTTTATTGTTTGCCATACGTGCTAAGAGACACGAAAAAAAATATGGAAAAAGACAATATTAAAAATATTCATTATTTAAGCATATTGAACTAATAGAAATAGAAAATATTAATAGAAATTGTAAAGTGTAATGTGTAAGGAGATAACGAGAAAAAAGTAAGAAAAAACGTAATATAAGTTCATCACAAGTCCACTACAAAACGAAATACATACACGCTTTCTGAAAATTGCAAAAGGATATTTTAAGGACAGATAAAATACTTATGTAAAGAAACATGTACGCAGATCATTATTAAAAAAATTTTACAGAAATATAAAATCAATCTGAAGATAGAAATGGAAAACATAAGAAAAAAAGGAAACACTATTTTTTAAGTAACATGCAGACATTTTGTAAAGTATACTACTGCCAAGAAATTACATGATTAAATTTCTAAAAGGTTCTAAAGTAGATTACAGACTATCGAATATGAGTGACAATTTTGCTCTAATTTTGGCTTGCTTTATCGTGTGACCGCTACTTTCGCCAGTCAGCGACTGATAGTGTGTACCAAAAAGTATCAGTCAAGAGCTATTTTTTGTAGCATAAACTTCACAACTTGGACGCGGAACATGATATTTTTTAAGAATTCATATATTTATGTGATATGCCAGGTTGCCTGTGTGAGATGTTAAGACAAAATCGTATGAGGAGTTCTTAAGTAATAAGAAAAAAATTAAAAACATTCATTATTAAAAATTATAAAGAGCATGAAATTTTCTTATTTTCCGTGTTTATTTTCTACGTTTCTATTTTCCATGTTTTTATAGTAAGCCAGCGATATATTTAATTCACAATAGTATTTTATTGCAATTGTCTATTTAGTATATTCAGTTATTTTTGCCGAATTCGTTCAGTATATACAACTGAATTTCAGGATAGTACGAGTAAACGAATTTGATCGGTTACACGTACTATCTACATAGAGATACCTATTTTACCTATTTTACTTTCTTATATATTTAATTTTTTTTAAGCAAATAAATATATTAAAATCTCCTTTTTCGTCTTTTAAAGTCGTGAACTAAATATGCATAAAATTAAAAAGATTGTTCATCTATTTTTACACCTCTATTTAAATGTAAATAATCTAAGAAAAAAATATAACCTTATAAAATGCACGTTTATAAATTAGTTTTTTATAACATTCAAACCGGCAAAGTGATAACGAATTAACATTTTTCCGGTTTTGATTAAAACTAAACAGGTGTTGATTTCTTGAAGCTGACTAAGCAGTTATTTATAACAACAGTTTTCTATTAGATAAAAATGTTATTTTCAGAAAGTTGTTTTTCTACAGATGCTTATTAGAAGGAACATTACATTAAACATTAGGGTGAACATTACATTAAACATTAGGGTTGAACTTACAGCAGTTCATTTTTTTCTTGTTTATTTTATTTAATAAGATTTTTTTAATAATCTTTTTGAAGAAAATTTTTGATTTTTCTTTGTCTATATGCTTCACATTTATCTCTAAATAAAAATATAATTTAACTGAAAAATTAAATTAAAACCGAACTCAAGCCAAAATAATTAAATTTCCTTGGATATAAGCTCATACAGTTCGACTAAACGCATAACTTAATTGTTAAACTCTAAAGGCACCAAGGAAAAGGATGTACATGTTGAAATAAACTGAACAAGCAAACATTCACATACGCTAGTACTTGTAATTATCAATGATAATTCATACTAGAATAGAAAAATAATAAAAGAAGCTTAACACAAGACAAAGAAAAAAGCGAACATCAATAACTATCGAATTAAATACAGCTCTAAGAGTGACAGTATGAGTTGATTAAAAGTAGATGATATTCAACTCTTGACTGCAAATCACCGACTTTGGTCGAGTGGTCTAAGCGGTAGAGAACTCTGAACATGTCAGTTCAACCCTCCGTGCAGTCAAAAATTTTTTTTGTCTACATGCTTCACATTTATCTCTAAATAAAAATGTAATTTAATTGAAAAATTAAATTAAAATCGAACTCAAGCCAAAATAATTAAATTTCTTTGCAAATATTTTATATAGTTAAATATTTAACTTATAAGTGAAGGAAATTTATTTTTTGCTACTTTTTTACTTTCTTGAAAAATTACATTTTTTAGGTAAGTGCATCCTTGCTATAAATTGAACGAAATTTTCTCAAAGCGTTAAATGTATTAAAACTAATGGCTCTAAAAAATTTCATTAAGTTACAAATATTTTTCTCTCCGTTATGGCAATTTTTTATTTCAGGATATATGGAAAGGACACGAATCCTTGACATTTAAATTGCCAAATTTTAGGCGTGATTATATTTTATTAATTAAAACATGTGCGCCAAATTTAATTTCTTTACGATAACTCCTTCTATTTTTGCCCGCTCGTTATATGAACTCACGACACTATGCGTCAGTTCAACCCTCCATGCAGTCAAAAATATTTTCTTTGTCTATATGCTTAACATTTATCTCTAAATAAATATATACTTTAATTGAAAAATTAAATTATAACGGAACTCAAGCCAAAATAGTAAAATTTCTTTTAAAAGCATTTTAACAATTAAGCTAAGTTATTTAGAAGAATATTAGTTGACAAATGTCCTTTAAAAAATCGATTTTTTTAAAAGCATAGCGAGTATTTTTCTAAATTATAAAGAAATTACAAAATCGCTATATGACTTATATAACCTTTTAGTTGCTTCTCTACTAATTATCGCATATTTTTAATATAGATTCTTTGGAAGCAATAAAAATGTAGCTCCTTCCAATTACTTCCAATTTCTTATACTGAGTTAATATCAATTTTAGATATTAATAATATCTTACACTGTAATTTTATATAATAAAAAATTACCCTACTTAAGTTTTGTTAATTTAAAGTTAACCCAATTTCATGATGCGTATCGATATCGGAATCGGCATCGCCGATATATCTTTTTGAGTATCGGTATCTTTTCGGCAAAAAGGCATATCGTTACTTTCCTAATTTCAAGTCAAGCACATGTACACGACATTTGGATAATATATAGTGCCCTTAATATGCTTAAAATTTTTGTTTTTTGATAGCACTTCTTAGGGCAAAAGCTGTCAACAAATCAATATTTTTTTAAATTTTCAAATTAAAAATTCTTATAGTGAATCGGAATAGGGTATAAGATGTGCTCGGAACTTTTATGTAAAACACCACGATTATCATTTGTGTGCAAAATTTTAGCTCTCTAACTCTTCGCTGAATGAGTCTTTTTGTTCCTCTCTGAAAAGAAGGGCCCAAAAACTCCCCCTCACGTCACTGCAGCGGACTGAAATATCTTAGAAAAATATTTGACATGAAATTCTACTATACGTCTTCAAACACACCAACTTCAAATTGAACGGAAGAAGTAATTGAAAATTTTAAATGTGCTTAAGGGCTAATTTCGTACTTTGGTTGACAGTATGTATGAGTACGTACTTCTGTATAACGCAACAAACAAAATAATATAAAATTAAAAACATTTTTTTAAATATTTAAAAAATTTTTATAGTCGTCTGGCTACAAAAGCGTCTATGCTGTTTTTTTCAGATAATATTGCTCATAGCACTTAAAATATATTTCATTTATTTTTTAACATTTATTGCATATTTTTTAGCTTTTTATTTATACTCCATAAAAATGCCAACACTAAACGCAATTTCAATACATAGAATTTGCAAATATATTCACTGGCCTAAAAACTTTAACATTCGTTCAATTAAAGTACATATTACTTTATGTCTTAAATGATCGTGCATTTGCACTCGAATAAATACCAACATACAAATATTTATAAATTCAATTGCATATTTTTTTCTGTCTGGCCTATGTAGCCACGGACAAAGTATTTAGATATTTTAGAACTTTTTAAGATCTTTGGCAATGATTTGTTAGTGCATATTTTTTCATATTTTTGCATACTTTACTGCCTATTCGCCAATGTCGAAGGAGTTCTTTCTTTTGCACAATTACATTTAAAGCAATAACAAAACTTTTGAACAGGCAGTTAGTCTTAATTTTAAGCTTTTGCTAGCTTATTTAATATTCGAAGCATAACGCATATTTTCAACTTACAAAAAATAGCACAAAATTGGTTTGTAGTCAAAAACTTCTTGTCAATTTTCAGATTTTCCTCCGACTCCATTGATAACAAACCCTCTAACGTTCCTTTTCACAATGTATGATTAAAAGTTAACGTAGACTTTAACGGTAAGTTCGGCATACATAACATGCCGTTAAAGTCCAAGTTAACTTTCGATCGTATATTGTTAAAAGCACCGTTAGTGACATATTTTAAAATATTCGAAGCATAACGCACATTTTTGCACGCCTCATAAGCGAAGCGTTGAGGTGGGTACTACTCTCACTTCGCACGAAACTACTGATTTTTCAAACTTAAAATGGCTCTATTATTATCATATATTGCACTTGTAAAAAATATATACACACACATATTAAGAAAAAGTGCTATTTTTAACACTCATGACATTTTTATTATTTCAACTAATTAAAAAACTGTTTAAAAAAGTTCTGTCTTGGACGTCCGTTTGTCTGTATGTACGGATCCTGTATGTGGTCTGGATAACGACCGAAAGACTTTACTAATCGAGCCCTGTGTTTTTGTTACGCTTCAGTATAATTAGGAATAGAAGCCTATTTAATTTCACGGTCTAAATGAGATTATGAGGCGTCCACTTTTTTATTTTCCAAACTATTTTTGAGCATATTTCTGGTTTCCCTGATTATTGCCAATGGAACTAAAATATTATTTAAATAAAAAACCCATTTAACTAAAACTTTTATATGACGAGTTAAATAATTTAAATTAATTTACTTAATACGACTATTTCGAGCAAATTTTGCAAATTAATCTATAAAATCTTTTGATATATTTTGTCACTTACGATAATTTGAGGATATAGGATCAAAATATATTATAATTGAAAATTATTTGTTTAATTAACTTTTTCCAAATGTTTCATTTTCAATTGAATATTTTATTTTCCATATATTCAATCACAAATTTAAAAATATATTTTATTATCTATTGACATTAAGCTAAAGTATTTTTAATGGTTTAATACACTCGAAATTATTTTCATAATTTTCCCACAAAAAACTATTTGTGTCAATATATTTAAGGTAATTTGTATTTTGTTTTATTGCATGAAAAACATTCAAATAACATTTTATTATCACACAAATTATTCACTTTAACTATAAATATGTATGGGCGTTTAATAAAAATCAAATATTTTAACGGAAATTTAATTAAATTTCTTTAATCAAGTAAACCACCAACAGCAATCAATGACTCTAACGTACAAACTAAAAAATATTGAATGAAAATATCAATTAAGAATTATATAAATAACAGAACAGAAAGAAAAATGAGATAAATATTTGTTTATACACTCACAACTTGGTTTTAAGTTCTAACGAAAAGCGTCAGCACAGAGGTTTGAAATTGAAACTATTTTAAACAATAATTTGAATTTTACTTTAGAGTGAAAACATTTTTATTTCTTGGGAATCTTAAATTGTCACTTATTTATTTATTTATTTATTTATTTATTTATTTGTTTTTAAAGTTTAAGCTGTTGCTGTTCTTGCATTGTTTCTTAAAATGATTTTTATTGAAAAGATTTGTTTTGAAAAGAACTTCAATATTGACCATATTTATGTTTTTTGTTATTAATATGCAAAAGCAAAGCACAAAATTAAGAAAAGCTTATCAACTGCAAATATAATAGTGACCACTAAAAACAGATCACGAACTTAAGACTACAAATTAGAGATGGACTCGTGAAAGTCTAGTTGGCTTATCTTTTACGGCTTAAAAGAATAATTTAGAAAAAACTTGTTTGAGAAAAATTTGAAGCGAAATAATTCTTTATATATTTTTTTATAATAAAACACAGCCCGCGAAGCGATTTACCTTGTCTGAGGAAAAATCGAACCCACTACCTCTAGACTGATAAGATAGCATCGCTACCAATCAACCACAGCGGCACCACTAATTTTTATTAAAAACTTTTATTGGAACTGGTAATATTTACGAAAAAAAAACTATACGAATCAGCGTTATTTGAACAATTTTATTCGAATAACTTTTATTCGAATAACATTATATGAAAACTTTTTAATAGAATAATTCTCTTTCTCAGCGGGAAATTTTGTACCAATTTTCTTCAACGTACTTGTCCTACGACATTTGAAAATGGGAGTGGCACATTACGTTGCCGAGTTGTGAGCGGTGAAAGGAGAATACATTTAACTAGAAAAAAAATACCCTCACTGTACCAGCAGACTTTTTACAAAATAAAAATATTTGTGTAAAGTACAGTAAGTTGATTAGTATTAAAGAAACCACTAGGGTACAAGTACTTGAAGTTTTGATCTAGAGCCTATCACTAAGAATCTTAAATGTAAAAGTGACAAGTGAATACTGTCTGAAGTTCCAGAACTCGAACCGCTTGCTAAGCCGTGCATACCGCTCAGGTGGCTTGTCTTCTAACAGACTATCTTCCCTTTAGGGTTATTATTAAAAATTAGATATGGACTCATTACACTAGGCTTTCTATAAAAATGTCAAGTGTGTACTTATTGCGGCTCAAAAGAATAATTATGCTTAAAAAGATAATCTTACGAATAATTTTATAACAAAAAAGTTTACTAATAAATTTATTCGAATAATTTAAAAAACATTATATCAATTATGAAATTTGTCATAATTTTATTTTAAATGAAGTCTATTTGCTGATAGTAAAGCAATTGTCTATATGCATTTCATTGGCGCTTTACCAAATCGTCAGTAATCGCTTGTAACTTTTCAAAGTTGTGGTTGATGTCTACTGACGATTTGGTAAAGCGCCAGTGAAATGCATATAGACAATTGCTTAACTATCAGCAAATAGACATCATTTATACCAATTATTACTTTATTTCAAAATATTATTCAAATAATTCATAATAATTCAAATAATATATGAAACATTTTGATTATAATAAAATATTATGGAATAATTTTTATTTAGATAACTTTATTCGAATAATTATTGGAATAGTTTTCACAACAATAATTTTCATCGAACAATTTAATTTCGGAAAATTGTTTGTAACTAATGTTTAATAGAATAAAATATTTTATTCGAATAATTTTGATTTAAATTATTAAGGTTTCAAAGAAAGCCAAGGACACATGAATGATGATGAAGCATGGATGAAGTGCCTTCGATTAATAACACTGGTCTAATAATTTTTATTCGAGTAATTTTTATTAGAAAAATTTGTATGTAAATAATTACAATCGAATAAATGTTTGTCTATATATTTTTATTTTATTCAAATAAGTTTATTCCAATAGGTTAAGTTGAACTGAATGGGAAGTCGCCAATTAAGAGATGACTCACTAGAGAAAATAAGACATAATTATTGTCCTTCTGCAGTATCAAACCATTCAGTAGGAGGATAGCTTGACTAGCTCTGTATTTTCCATTCCGGCAGCATACTAGAGTCAAGTAATCTTATCTTCACGCTTGCTAGCGCAGTGCAATGTCATAGACGGTGGAACGCATTTCCTTTTCCTCTTCATCTTTACAACTTCTGTAATAGTCGTTGTAATCATTGGCGTAGATAGGCACTTCTGGGAGGGGGCTAAGAATGGTTTTAGCCCCCTCTAAAAATTCTAAATATTAGATCAATGTCTACAATATAAGTAATCTGGAGGGAATAATGGAGCTTAACCACCCCAACATCCCCAAGGAAAAATTTCTAGCTACGTCAATGCTTTAAACTAAGACTCAAATTTCTGAGGAACCTATTATCCAGTGCGCTGTGACCATTGCTAAAAATATTCCCAGACGACCTTTACCAAGCCTAGGACCATCACGTGCCCTGCGCAAGTCGTAGCGGGCCCACATTGACCAAGCCACTCCGCTGTTTGTATGATTCATAGAGCTCTTCAATGTCTTCCTGTTTGGAAATACCATCCGCAGTGCAGTTGCCAGCGCAATCTGAATAATAATTTATTCGAATAATATCTCGTTTGATAGACATTTTTTATTATAATAATATAATTCGAAAAACATGTTTTAATAGCTTCTATTAGTATAATTTTAGTCAAAATATTTCTATTCTAATAATATCTCTAGAGGCCAAAGAGGATCTGTCACAAGACAAATCACTTGACTGGTTCCCAAGGACTAGGAACCGGTTTGAGTTCCGAAACTTTATATGAGAGGGCCCTGCCACTTTAACATGGAATTGTTATTGGAGGGGTCTATTGACATAATTAAGTACTTGTAAGTTACTTGTCCTGTGGTGGTTTCTTTAATACTACTCAACTTACTGCACTCTAAATAAATATTTTTGATTTGGTAAAAAGTCTTCTTGTACAGCGGAGGTATTTTTATGATATTTCTGTTCTAGTTAAGTGATCACGACTCGGAAACGGTCTCATTATCAGCAGTTCGAATAACTGTATTTGCATCATTTTCATTATATAGATATATTCGAATGATTTTATTCGAATTATTTTTGTTCAAAAATATTTTATTCGAATAATTTTATTATAATAATTTTATTCGAATAATTGTATTCCAATAATTTTTAAGGGAGTAATTTTATTTTAAAAAAATTCAAAAAGCGCAGGCAGCTTAAATTTTTTTTGTGTGGGTGTGTATTTCATCAAATATTTGCCAAATATAACCCAAGCTTTATCAATTTGTGCTTTTTTAGCATTTATATTAGTTTTAAACTTGTTCCATGTAAATGATCGTTAGATAAATAATAATGTAAATTTGTTTGTTAAGAACTAAAAGTTTTATTAAACTGGTTGCAATATGTCTCTATTTAGTCATGTTTGTATTTAAATTAAATAGTTTATATTTTTTCAAACTATAAACTATAATTACATTTAAGACGAATAAGGCGTATGCTGTATAAAAAAGGAAATGGAAAAATAGTTATACTACAATGTACAGTGAGACGATTGCTTAAAAGGAAAATGTAGACTACATCAAAGGTACAAATAAATTTTTGTTCTGGTTTTTTTTTTTTGGGTGAAATAAATTTGTAAGTAGTTTATTTTGTATGCAATAAAATGAAATGATCGCTGCTATTAAATTATTACCAACAATTGCTTCACTGTTGTTGAAATGTATCTCTTGTAACTAACTATATCTTTCGCATGGGTAATATATAGTATTATCCTATAAAAATCAGCAACTATTTATTGTAAAACATACACATATATTGAACTGGTAAGAAGATTAATAAAAATCCCATTCACACAACACAAATGATTGACATAGATATTTATAATTTATTTAATATAATAATAACTAATAAAATTTAATAACTAATCAAATCAAGTAAAAACCACAAATTCATTAGCATAACAGGCTTTTTCTATTTTTTTTTATTATTAATCAAACATCTTTTAATGTAAAAAGAATTAAATAAAATTATGCATAATAAACATATCAATAAAAGAATTTTAAGTATGACCGCAAAATTTTTATAATCATTTTAATATAGTTGTAAAAACAAATAAATCAAGCTTTTGATCCCAGCAAACAAGTAAGTTTAAGTACAAGTCGACAATAATTTGAAATCTCTTTCTTATATTTCTTAGTCATTGGGCATTAAGGGATGTTTATGGTGCTTGGTGATGACGCCCACTTTTCGTTAAATGGATATATCAAGTTGTAGAGTTTTAACAAATTCTTCAGTATAAATTATGTAATCGGTAACATATCTCAAGCGTTTTACTTTGAGTTTGTTGGGTAATTATTTAATTATAGACTTTAATTTGAATATTTGAAGTAATAGCTTTCAGCTTGCTTATTGCAATTAAAAATATTAGTATGTATTAAAACATAAAGTCCCATGAAGCATATATTTAACGAAATAAGTGTAACCACAAATTCTTAATATCTCATTACTTAAGATTGAATAAAATTTTTGAAAAATAGGGTCTAGTTTCATTTTGTGAAACTTTTTGGCTTCTGATGGTCATGTTAAGTTGAAGATGAATATTAATTTTATGATAAACGTTTATAACATTTTGATTCAAATAATTGAGTCCAAATCTTGTCTTATCAGTATTTTGATTTCTTACACAAAAGTGTCAAACAGGTCTCTTGTCAGTTGGTTTGTCAAAAGTAACTAACTAAATTTTATAACTTTAACTTAAATATAAATACTCTGTATTTTAATAAACCTTGTTTGTATAATATTAATTTCATCATGATGTAATAAATAGTGTTGTTATAATGACGATTTTCTATATGTATTTAAACATATTTTACACTTCATATAGCTATTAAGAAACCGCTAGATTTTTACAAAATAATACGTAATTAAAACCTTAATGTCATTGATTAAGTAGACAGTCGTGATGATAGAAAAAAAAAATAACACAAAAAGTATATGATTTGGTAAACGTGATGCATTATATAATAAAGTGTGACTAAAATTAAAAAACACACACACACATTATTTAAATAACACTGTACAATAGGGTGGATCGTTGATGTATAAAGGAAAAAAAATCATCCAATCGATTTCGAATACCTTCAGAATGTTGCATTTAGCTAAATTGTTTAAAAAAAAATTTTTTTTTTTGAATTTTTTTCTACCACGACTGGAAGCTAAAGAAATTATATGAATGTTATTTTAATTTGTTTCATTAATATAGAAAAAATGTTTAATAATTTCTTTAAGGCTGCACGTAAAAAAAAACAATTTTGTGCCGCATAAAAAAAGCTTAAAATCGTAGAGATCTGACAATATATAAGAAAGTTATATATAAGTCATTAAGTGAAAAAAGCTGATTTTATTTATTTCCCATACAAATTTATTTTCAATAAAAAAAAAATGTTTTTAATACAAACTGATTTAAATTAATTTTGTATGAAAAATAATTAAAAAATAATATAGCCGTTTTCGCTTAAGGGCTATTAACTTTCTTATTTTTTATCAGAATTTAGCAATTACATCCATCATGTGGTCGTCACAAAATTATCTTTGAAATACAGCCCGAAAAAAAATATACTAAGTATATACTCAGTATATTTGTTAATCTTAATGGAGCAATTTAAAGTGATAGTTTTTGGGAAAAGTTCTAAAAATATATTTTAAATGAAATTTATTTGCTGGTGTTTAAGCATTGTCTATATGCATTTCATTGGTGCTTTACCAAATCGTCAGTAGGCTTCAAACACAATTTTGAACAGTTACAAACCCTTATCTTATGTACAGACTTTAAAAACCAAATGGTTTATGAAAATCTGTATATAATATAAGGATTTGAACTCTTCAAAATTGTGTTTGAAGTCTACTGACGATTTAGCAAAGCACCAATGAAATGCATATAGACAATGCTTAAACAACAGCAAATAAATTTCATTTAAAATAAAATTATGACAATATGCCAAATAATAAATTTCTTAAAGGTCTAAAAATATACTGTCTTACCCCCATATGCAAAAAAAAATAAAGTGTGTTTGAAATATATGTTAAAACCGGTTTTTCTATGGAAATTTTGTTTTAACATACATTTCAAAGACACTTTATTTTGTTTTGCACATGGAGGTTAAGCTTTTAAGGCCTGTAACTCTATACATTTTTATCCGATCGGAATGAAAGAATAGAAATATATGTA
Source organism: Panzeria rudis (assembly GCA_956483635.1). Classification (NCBI taxonomy): domain Eukaryota; kingdom Metazoa; phylum Arthropoda; class Insecta; order Diptera; family Tachinidae; genus Panzeria; species Panzeria rudis. Next base: position 7,680,983 of record OY101450.1, on the reverse strand, counting down.
TCTATATAACAGCTTAGCTGTTCTCGGAATTTTTGTCAATAAATGAAAAAACTAAAAAACCAAACAAATTGTTTTCCGCGTATATCGAGAAAACGCGCATTAAGAAAAATAAATGAATATAACATTGGTGTTGAGCGATCTCAAATCAGCTTACAAAATGTTTTTTTTTTTGCAAGATATGACAAAGACTTAACAATTCGAAATTATTTTATCTTAAGTTTGTCTGAAATCTGACCTCGTATGTATAAAAATAATGAATAATTTGAGTGTAATGAGTAATAACAGTTATAAAGAATCTATAATGTTGCATCATATGATGTTCCACAAATGAGGGTGCTGTTGGCAGAGTAGTTAGCGCGTTTGACTACAAACCCTGAGGTCTTGAGTTCGAGACTAGTTTCATGCAAGCCAACAACTTCATGCATTTTTCTCATGTGCATTGGTGTGTTATTGTGTTGGTTGTTGTTGGACTGTTAAAGTGATGAAGGCATAGCACTAACAATACTAACATATCCTAATGCACTTCACAGCACCCTCCTTCGTCGGTACTGTAGCAGAACCGTCGGCGAAGTAAAAGAACTAATAAAATGGCTACACAGCTTAAACAACTCGATGCCTCTACTTGACACCAGAGTGGCTTGCAATACTGCTCTACATAAAAAGGCGCAATAGCAGGGTTGTAAATGAAATAAGCTTTCTATCTCTCTCCCACTTCAACACCTGTTCTCTCTACACTATCCCTTTCCCAACGAAGGTAACACATTAATTAATTAACTGGTAGGCATTAATTGGCTGAGTGTGTTACTTCCCTTATAAAAAAAATTTTATTGATATGATCTCATATTCAAAATCTTTATGCTGCGGTAGAGGGCTAAAAGTAAGTCCCAATATTTTTTTCATTATTTTTCCCATGTATCTAAAAATAAAATGCAACGTTTTAGTGTTATTCGAAGTTGAAATTCGGAAAAAAATTCTCACTCACCACCCTAATGTACAACACAATGAATAATAACGTTCTAACGACTGATTCTGGTAGAGAGTACCAAAATAGTAAATACATATATCGGCGTTTTAAAAAGTATTCATAAGAAAACACCATGAGAACTATTTTTGTAGAACATTCTTACCCTCTAACTCTTCCCTGTATGGGTCTTTTTGTTTCTTTCTTAAAAAAAGAGGCAAAAAATTCCCTTTCAGCGGCCTGGGTATAATATTCTACAAAAATCTTCCACGTGGTTATTTTACATAAAAGTGTAAAACGTATATTATACCTTAAACGTAAGCCATAAAAGATTTCCTATGCCAATAAGTACGAAATTAGCACTTAAACACATTTTAAGTTTTTAATGATTTCTGGCTTTCCAATTGAGTCTGTAGATGGGGTGTCTTTAAACACCTATTGTAGGATTTTACGGCAACTATTTTTGTAGAAAATTTCAGCCCGCTATATTGTTGCTGAAGGAAAAATTTTAACCCTTATTTTAAGAAAGGGACAAAAAGACCAGTACAACGAAAAGTTTGTGTTAAAAATAGTACATGATTTCCTATGCCAAGTCACTATAGCTTTGTGCGAAATAGGGGGATTTAACTTTCAAAAATGATTCCCAGATGTAAACTTTAAAAATGCCGATACACGTGTATATTTTTTGGTGCCCTCTACCAGAACAATTCATTAGAACCTTGTGATTTTGGAAAAAATTTGATATTTTGTACAGTCATTTTTAAAAACAATAGTCTCCTCCGATAGAACACGAAAATAGGTCAATATTCAGAATAGCAAGAATTTTAATACATTTAAAATTATTTCATATATGTAATACATACTCGTTTAGTATAAGCTTCAATATATATTTTCCTGATATATGCACGTATGTATGTATACATATCTCTGAAAGAAACCACGATAAAATAGTTGTTTGAATCTTTATCATACTAAACGTAGAAATATGAAATGTTCATTTATACTTTGAAACATAAAAATATTTTTTTATATTTCTATTGCAAGTCAAGTTCAAGTCGAAACATTATCTCTTCTTTGGAAAGTATACTTGGGGGTAGTTTCATAAATAAACGTCACAAAATCAACACAAGTAAAACTTTAGATTAAGACTTAAGAAAAGCTTTTGTGTTGAAAGCCACTTAAAAACTTACCAGCTGTTACCCGGTATGCTGCACCACACCAAAAGTAACAGAATGAAAGAAATCTTCGACCCTATTCTGTACAATTTCCACAATTAATAATGGTCCTGCAGACGTTTTTAAAATCTGATACTATAAGTTTCTTTCAGATATGATGCTTGAGACTCTATACATATATATTATCGGAGTTAGTTTCCTAAAATCGTACGATTTAAAATCGATTCGAGGAACAAACCGGCCCTGTTCTAAAACTACTATATATGTATGTTCATATTAAACAATTGGTAATTGCAATTGTTGTCACTATTTGGAGGTACTAAAACAGATGCCAAATTCACAAGCTCTCTCAGTATTGTTTATCGTTTATTTAAATACACCTTTGAAATATACCTTGTGAACAGTCATATTTACTGTATTGGTCTGTATCTTGTATTAATGGACAAAAAAAGAACAAGATATAAACAAATACTCTATTTGAGAGTCTCTCTAAATACGAAGTTTTCGAAACGTATGAAGAAAAGTTTATCAGTGTATTTCATTTTTATATGAAAAATACCAACAACAAATATACTCTAATGTAAAGTAATATAGAAATACAGTTGGCTTGTGAATTAGGTAAGAGTTTGTGGAATATGGGCCTACAACAATTCGAATATTTTTATTCAAATGATTTTAATTCGAATAGTTTTTATTCGCATATGTTATTCGAATAATTTTTATTCGAATAATTTTTATTCGAATAATTATGTTCAAATATTTTTATTTGAACAATATTATACTTATAATTTTTTTTTATCAAAAATTTAGAATTTATTTACATAATTGTAACCTGGCACAACAACATAGATATCTTATAAATGAGAGTGCTAGTGAATTAATCAAGTAATAACCAAGCCTATAAATAAAAATAATGACATCAAATGAATATAAATAATAAATTATTATAGATGGGATTCTTACCAGTATTTACCCGATGTATGGTTAAATACCAGGTAAATGCTGGGTATTTATAAAAAGCATTTGAAAAGTAACATTTTATTTGGACGTCAAAATTAACAAACAAAAGCGTTTAATGTATATTTTTATTTTGTTATTCTTTAGAATATTAGAAATTTCTTTTATAAAGTTAGCTATTTTTCATAAATATGCGGCTTCAGCGTTTTCTAATCAATGTTAATGCTTGTTTTCGATGTTGAAACTTCTAGCGAATTTCTGCAATGTTCGGGATACAAGCGACTTTTTGCAAGTTTTTAGGCTCTGAGCAGTTTACATGATTTTTAAACCATATTACTCTTTGTTATCATGCCGCTGTTAGCAAGTTTTTGCGTATTCCTGTCATTTTCGCGATTTTTTCCGAATTTTTCGCATTCCTTACAGTTTTAGCGAATTTTAATCAAAATTATGTGTAGTTTAATATATTGCAATTTTTCGCGAATTTTCGCTATTTTCGCGATAGGCGAAACTTTTCCAAAGGTTTTGGTTTTCTTACATTTTTGGTGCTTTTAATTAATCGCAACATTGTAATCTTTCATATATAAGTAAGTTTTCGCGAATTTTCGTAATTTTCGCGATTTTTAACGCGGGGCTGATATTCCTTGTACTTTGAGCGACTTTTAATCATAAAACTTTTCAAATAATTTTTTCAAATAACTAAGTTTTGTGTTTAGTCGAACTATATGGGCTTATATCCAAAGAAATTTTAATTATTTTGGCTTGAGTTCGGCTTTAATTTAATTTTTCAATTAAATTATATTTTTATTTAGAGATAAATGTGAAGCATGTAGACAAAGAAAATTTTGACTGCGCGGAGGGTTAAACTGATGTTTCGATATTTTTTCAAATAACTTTATGCAAATAATTTTTACTGAATCTTTCTGTGTGTCAACAATTTTTTCGAATATTTTTTTCATTTAATCAACGGAAAATGACTAATTTATTTTCTTTCTAAGAGCACATAAACTGCAAAAGCTTTACCTTTTTACTTTTCTGCTTCAAGATAGGTGTGTTACGAATAAAACAAACTATATATCATGAAAATCGATGAATAAATGTTGATTTTATTAGCAATTAATTGAATACGCCCACACACTCAAAAGCTACTTTCGGTAATAAATCGATTTTTTTTTTTGAAAATTATTTAAACAATTTTATGAAACTCCCCACATATTTCATACAACACATTCGTAGCAGAGAAGTTCTTTAAAGGTTGTTGCTATTTGAACTGCCATGTCGATAACGATGAAATTCACGTTGGCAATGTTTTTTTCTTCTTCTTCTTCTTCTTTTTAGTGATGATAATGATGCTACTTAAGTATATGGCACCTGTTGGCGGCTCATTTTCTTAATAGAAAAAATAACTTAAAACAAAGTATTTTTATTTTCACTTCTGCGCCTCATGAGTGTAAGTGTCAATAATGCTTTTTTGATATGTACTCATACTTTATATTGCTGAAGTTTTTGAATTATTATTTAATAAATTCGATCATAAATTTGGAGGCAAATATCAAGTGCAGTTAAAAATCGTAGAATAAAGCGTTAACGATTCTCGTGTCAAGTTGAGTTAGTATGTTGTGAAGTATTTGCAGGTAGTTTTAAGTGGCTATTTTTACTACATTTCTTAAGAGATTAAAGATTTACATTCTTGAAAATATTGAAATATTATTTTTTTATTAGTAAACCTTACAGCCAAATGGTTCAAAGAAAAATTTGTTTCAAACATTAAAGTTTTATAGATTAAGGAAGAAAAGACCTGTAAAATAAATATTGCCTTTCCATTACTTTTTATACAAATTTTTGAAGCTTGCTCCTTTCCAAATCTGTCTTTTATAAAAAAAAACTTTAACTTATTAAAAAAACGTATTACACTTATTACGTATTACAATTTTAATAAACTGAATCTCATAAATATTGTTGCAAGTTAATGAACTTAATATGTATGTGCATAGTAATTTTCCTACGAATGGTAAAAAAAAACTAAAAATTAATATATTTTAAAACCTGTTACAAAAAACTTGTTAATTATTATTATTATGCATCACTTAGCAAAAATACGAGATCATGTCAATAAGTCTTTACGAAAACGTAGAAAGTTTTTCAGTTTGGAAGAATTATTTTAGCTGATACTTTTTTATATATAGTTTCCTTTTAGTTTAAAAGATTCCCTACATATTTTGGCACCTTCCGCGGGTTCGTTTGTTTCGTTTCCGTAGGTCTTTTCCGCAGACAAGCTAATCGGGTTCGTCTTCACGGGTTGTGTTTGTAAAAAAAAAAGGTTTGAAAATGTTCTAAAAATGGGTTTCAGCTGCACAATTTCTTTCTTGCGCGCCTTATTTCAAAGTTTGGCCACAGAAAATTATGTCCTGGACTTACACAAGCGTTTTGCGTTTTCCATAAGCGTTTTGCTTAGCCAGTGGAAATATTTGATGACATCACTCAATGTTTTTTGTTATATTTTTCAAAAATTGCGAAAGCTATTAGCCAATCGAGTATCAAAAAAAAAAATAAAGGAGTGAACAAGTTTGCTTTATTTTTAAGCAATTATACTGTTTTAAACTTTTAGTAGACTTATGGCACTCTCCTCGTAACGGGCCTAAATAACGTTTTGTGTTTGTTGTAGAACAAAATTTTAAAACTTTTAATTGAGTGCTTTATTTCACAGCACCTTCGACTAAATTATTAACACTTCACTTAATGTACGCGATAGAAGAATCTAAAAACAAGTTAAAAAGATTTAAGCATTTTTGACTTATTTTGTTGAAACCTTAATACAAGCAATTCGTTTTTATTTCATTTATTATTTTAACATTTATAATTCATGTGTTAAATCTCTTCTGCTGAATTTTGTTCTTAACATAACATCCACAATAAGGATTAAAATAAAAGCTTTTTTTACTTTGAAATATATTTAGCACTAAAACTTTTGCAACAGTAATTGTAGAAATATGTTAAAGCCATATTGTTATAAAAATAATTATAACAGCATTGAAAGCTTATGTCAAACTGCTTTAAGAAAAACTGGGAAATTATTTGTTAGATGAAACTTTTCAATACAAAGCTTAAGCCTTGAGAAATGTGTTTTTCTTACATGTGACTTGGATTTGAATTTAATAACACTTTACAACAATTTCGAACTTTTTTCAAAATTACCAGGTTCTGCCAATGGATTCTAAAAGTAGAGACAAAAAAATATACGGCTGATTCTAATCTTAAATGCTTTTTTCATGTCCATTGAAAGTATTGTAAAATATTTCATAAAATAAACGCATAAATTTTAAAATGAAAACAGCTTCCCAGCAAAAATTTGCTTACTGATAGGGAAAAAAGTATATGAGGATTTAAGCTATAACTACTTACAATTTGATTCGATAACTACTACTAGAAATAAGTAGTCAAATAAACAAATTAAAACTAAAAAAACATATATACACATTATATTTTATTTATAATTATTCAATTTTTTATTTTTTATTTTTGACCCATCTGGGATACGAACCTGTGCTTGTTCGGATTTGAAGACAAGAACTTTACCCAATCATCTATTGTTGACTTACGAGTATAAGTTTAAGCGACAAAAATTAGTCGTAACACATGTCGACTTAAAAAGTGGTTGTCTACTTATTTTACTAATGCATATCAACAAATTTTAACCACTATCGGATAATGGTAAAAATATGTACTAATTTTATTAAAAACTAAGTAGTAGTTCTAATTTGAAGCATAGTAATAAGATAAATAAGTACCATTCATTACTTTGTAACCCATTAAAAAGTACTACCGATTACAAAAATGACAAAAGTTTTTGCTGGGTTTAGTATGATTTAATATAAATATTATAAATAAATGTACATAAATCTTATGAATCCAACTTGATTATTATGCTAAGGAATAAGTGAAAAATTTACATCAATTTAATTTTTCAATGTACACAGCAGAACAGAGTAGCGCAAGAAGGAGACCAAGATAAAGCAATCAAGTTTTGTAATACCATTGGCAATTCAAGATTGTATTTGGCTTATTGCTAATTGTAACAAAGAGTTCTTTCTTTTCAACAGTGAATGCGATTAACAATCTACTTCAGGACAGTAAAGAGGGTATTGTGCGTCAATACTTGGAGAAGGCTGCTTCGGACACAAACACAAATCTTTTACAGGTGTTAATGTCTGCACTTGGCCGAATTTTTGTACAATATAAAACTCTCATACTCCTACAAATATAATATGTAAAAAATTTGATAATTGTTTTCGATTTAACACGATTTTTATGTCCCAAATTTAAGTTTTGTTATATCTCATGTTTTAATTTACGGGCTATGTTAAATTGCGGGCCCCAAAAAAAGATTTTGTAAAAATTCTGAACATTATTTTACGCGGATTTGCTTTACACGTACTTTGCTCGGTCCCAGCAGACAGCGAAAATCGAGGTTTACCTGTAATAATAATAATTGAGGGGCTTAAAAGCAAAGGGATATAAGTGCAAAAACAAAAATTCTGAGTAATTAAGCTTCAAAGTTTTTTGTGCCTATGCATTTCATGCCTAATATTTTTGGTTTCTAATTAGGGTTTCTAATTTCCCGGACTTTTCCCACTCCCGGGAAACAGGAAATAAAATTTCTTATCCCCGGAAATTTTTAAAAATTAGTGATCTGAATCAAACGAGCTCAAGATAAGAAATACAAATTGCTTTTTAATAAAAATATAAAGAATAAAAGCAACTTTATACATTCTGAAAGCAAATACATACTAGTTTTGGTGCTTTTTTGCGCTTTTTTCATTTTAGTGATTTTTTTCCATTTATGGCGATATTTTTCGTTTTAATGATATTTTTAGTTTTAGCGATTTTTTTTATGTTTTAGAGTTTTTTTTCGTTTTGACGACTTTTTTCGGTTTTTGGCGTCTTTTTTAGTTTTTTTGGCAATCTTTTTAATTTTGGTGCTTTTTTCCATTAAGCGCATTTTTCATTTTGACGATTTTTCGTTTTGGAATTTTTTAATTTTTGAATTTTTTAGTTTTAGCGTTCTTTTAAATTTCAAAAAAATTTCCTCTTACGGTTTCCAAGATACAGCAGATTGTATAAATTACATAGTCAAAATTACATTAACTGAAAGAATACCCTTTATTTTTTATTGTTTTAAATATCAGTATTAATTGGTGTAGTCTATTCTACAGACTACACTAATTAATACTAACTTTGGAAATTTTAACTGTCTATATATATGCAAGTGTGTGTATATTACATTAGTAATTCAACATGTTTCGTTGCTCGCTTTAGATCACCCTTTAATTTTTAGCTGTCATGTATTTGTTGTTGTAGCGGCAAAAGCTTTACATACTCTCAGAAATTTTCAAGTCTATATCTCTTACGGTTCCCGGGAAAACAGCGTGTGACAGACAGACGGACAGCGTAGCGAAAACTATAGGGGTCCTTTACAGTTTTGGTGTACGGAACCCTAAAAAGCTAAAAATCCATATAAAATATTTTAGAGCGCCTCGAAATAGGAATCGCATGAGAATCATCTATAATATTGATTAAAAATATTTCATTACATTTGTTTAATCACACATGCATTTCCCGTTTTTATGCTAAAAACAACTCACTGACACGCTTAATAGTGTGTAAATTTAGAAATTTAAAGACACGCGCTACAACTCTTGGGTAAAATTCAAGATATATTAATTCAATATTAAATTAAATCATTGTACCAGTACATACTTGTTTGTACACAAAATTCAATTAAAAGTTTTAACATTATCAAAAATAAAATTAAACATGTTTTAGGAACAAATTTCAACTTCTAAATTTGCACAATTGCTACCATCTGAAATAACATCAGCATAAATCTTAAAGCTCGTATTAATTTGATTAAATTTAAACAAAATAGTTATTTATTTCTCAAGTGTTGTGTATCAGCTTATTTTTTGCCTTAATGAATAAGTGTCTGTAAGATTGTATGAAAATATTTATATCCTTGAGTGTAGAAAGAAGTGCTCTTATTTCACAAGTGTTTGTGTATTTATGACATGAATGTAAATATTTATTAATGTATTTCTTGTATAATAGTAAATATTTAATTAATATTTAGGCCCAAATTTACAGCGATTAGTTAATTATTAGTAAACTGAAATGATAACACCATTGCTTAACTAATACTTCATGTTTGTTCACAGTGTATTATTTAACTAAAAAATTTGAATATGGGTAAAGAATTGTAACTATCAAAATATCAAGTTTATTTGTTAACAAAAAAATGTTTTAAAAATTATGAATCTATCACATCTTATGGCGCACTTTAAACATTTTTAAGCACACAAAGCTAATGCAGCAAATATAAATTTTTCCGCTTCTAAAAGTATACCTAACAATTCTTTTATTCTTTTATTTAACAAATGCAAATAATAATTTCCAAAGCTTCTAATTGTTAATCAATGACATTGAACGGTTTAACTAATGGTAAACAATGATCTGTGAATATTATATCATTGGCTAAACTATTATCATTAGTTAACTAATAACTATGAATTTGGGCCTTATTATGTTCTGAGAGAAATTTGCGAGCATTATTTTGTCTTGCTGCCGTTATGCTGAATGATGAGCAATTAAACAATTTATAACATTTAATTTAATTATGTGCTTATAAAGACTACAGTTATAAGAAGATTTAAAAAAAAATGGGTAAAAAAATATATTGCAAACGATATTATGATGATGTTGCTTATTATGTCATTTTTCTGCCCCACACATAAATAACTAAAAAATAAAAATTCTGCTATTCATTGCTTGAGAATAATGCCATCGACAGACAATTGTAAGAATAAAAAGCTCATATAATTTTTTGCCTACCGGTAAGCAAAGTTTTTGCTGGATAGTTACTTCCTGATATTGAAAATACATGCTTATTAATATTTTGGAAGTAGCTAAAAGGTAGTTCCTTCAAAATGGCTTCAAATATTTTTCACTGTGATGTCATATGCCTGAAAATATTCATATGTTACAAAACGAATGAACTTAATATATTTTTTTTAGCTGTAAAAGCAAATTAGAAAAAAATACTGCATTATACGATTAACTATTACAGGTAATATGTAGTACTTCTATTTTAATACCAAATGTAACAAGAGATCCATAAAATGCAATCATGTTATTTAATTAATTATTTAAAAATCATATCTCTATATACGCATGTACATATTAAATTCACATTTAGCATATAACATTTTTAAGTTATTTAGCAAATAGAGGAAAATTAAGTAATTATAATGATGCAGTAATTGAATTACATTGTGAGTTCATAAATACATAATAACCAGGGAAAGGATTTTCATACAAACGAAGGTTTTTATTTATTTACTATTATAGTTTTTTTTTTAATAATTTATGCGAATCTTTGCTTGTCCGAGGCAAAGATTTGTGGTTGCATATTTTTATCATATTTTTGCATTTTTAGTGGTAAATGCATATTTTTGCATATTTAGGCAATTAATGCATATTTTTGTAGTTTTCAGTGAACATTTATTTAATAATTTTCAAAAACAAATTTTAGATTTTGTTATAAACTGAAAAATGTAAATGCCTTTAAAGCTGAAATAATAACTTTTAACTTAAACCTATACAGTGCAAATAAATTACGCGAAGATATTAATTATTAGAAACAAAGACACCCGTTATTAAATGTTGACTTTATCAAGACTATAACAAAAAGTTAAACTATAATAACACTAGGCAACATAACTAAACATTTGTCATGACTTTTGATGAAAATGTGTGGAATTGTCAAAGCATTGTTGTTATAAATATTAATTTACAACAACAATGCTTTGATAATTCCGCACATTTTAATTCCACATGAAATACAGAACATGGCCGATTGTCTCTTAACTACAAAAAAAGTCGAAATTTAAATTTCTATGGATACGTTTTTTTTTAATTTCTTCCTAAAATTTGGTATTTTTCAAAAAGCTGCTGCATCGATTTGATCATAACTTGAGAAGCGGTTGTCCACTTTTATTACAAAAACACTAAAAGACTTGAAATAAAATTACCTTTAAGCCGTTTTATTATTTTGTTTGATATACTCAACGATCTAGGAAATATTCAGACAGCAATGATGAAAAAAAATTATGCATAATTGTAAAACTTTTATTATTTAAAAATTTATAAAAAATCGAAAATACAAAAAAAACTCACACTTTTTATTAGCTCATCACAAAGCTGCATATACTACAAATCGAAGGATACATATTGATTTTATTCACATTAAAGTGAAATTATTTGATTTTTGCATAAAATTGAGCTTTAACTTGGGGAAGGACTCGTCCAATTTAGCAAAAAATTAATTTGAGTAATTTGAATTTCAGCCGTTTTTAAGATATTTTAACATTATTTTTTTATGTGCTTAAAAATTTAGGAGTTACTCAGAACGAAATAATATACAAAAAAAATTTTGTGAAATTGCACATTTTTTTTAATTTTTAAAGTTTATAAAAATTAGAAATGGCGGAAATTGCTATTTTTATTACTGGATCATGTAGCTACATACGTATATCTCAAATTATGGTTATCTCAAATTATGGTATGATAATTATGGTATATTCCAGGAAAATCGATCGACAAATGACGATTTCATTCATAATAAAGTGAAGTTACCTGATTTTTTTTCAAAAATTTCAAAATTTTTACACTGTAAAACAAAATAAAATTTTTGTTAAATAACAAGGACCTAAAAACTTATTCTAGTAGAGACCACCATACGCGTGTATCGGCATTTTGAAAGTTTACATCTGGGATTCATTTTTGGCAGTTAAATTAAGAGTCAAAAAAATTCACGGAACTAAGTAAAAAACTAAGAAAATTTAGAGCTGATTAAAAAATGGTCGTAGCGAAAATGGAACGGCGGTGCTTCTAGTGTTAAATATAATACATATAAGATAAGAGGGAGGCGGGACTTTAATCTCCCTAATGAATCCCAGATGTAAAATTTCAAAACGACGATACACATTAATATATTTTTGGTGCGCTCTCCCAGAATCAGTCATTAGAACCAAGCTATTTTTTTTTGTGTTCTACGGTGTTATTAAAGTTTAATAATAATAGGTATACCTATTTTATATTTAACTTAACAACTTGAAAAATAACATTAAAATACTTGTTTCATATGCATAGATATGATAGAATTTAATTTAAAATGAATCAGTTTTTTGCAACACAAATTTTCAATTTGTGTTGCACTTATATAAAATAAATAAATTTTACATAAAAATACAAACAGTGTATTTAAATTAATTGTTGAGCCTAAATGTATGCAAAATAAATAATAGTTCTTTATTTATTGAAAAACAATAAATAAAGTAGATTTCCAAAACAATCTTTATGATCAGTATGAAAGCTATTTAATTCATTTAGAAGCATAAATTGCAGGCACTTTTAAGCCACAAAATTTACAAAATTTATACAAATAAATATTCATTTTAACTATAACAACAAGTGCATAGCTGCAGGCATACAAGCAGGTAGAAGATAGATGGCTGGCTGGCTTTGTATTATGGTTACTAACTAGATTGTGCAATATTATTTCTTAAGAAACTTAGTTTATTGTTAAGGATGTAATCTAGTTTGTGATAAATTAATATTTTAATTTTAATTACAAGTAAAGTGTTTAGATAATACTGAATATTAATGTACTTTGCAGCCTAGCAGAAATATTATAGAATAATTTATATGAAAATGAATTAAAGAAGCAAATTTTTTTTTAATAAAATTAAAGTGAAAACATTTAAATACATACCTTACATTCTTCCAAAATTACTGGACTAATTTTTTGTCTCCTTTTGAAAGGAATATTATTTTTACATTATGTAATATATATGTATTTTATCAATTTTTAGCACACATTTTTCAACACAGTCTTATCGCCATACAGCATTCAGGCAGTCACTCATTCCGTCGCTTATTATTTATTTATTACAGATTGTCTCATTATTTCAATCATCGATCAAAGTCAAAATTATGGGGTATTATTAAAGTGTCATACAGCGTGTCATACAGCAAGTCGTCATCGTCTTTTCAATTCATTGAGCTTTTGCAATAAAACAAAACCCTTATTGTGGTTTAAAGAATAACAAAAAGGATAAAAACTGCAAGGACTTTTATAAAACAAGAGTCAATGAAAATAAAGAATAATATGCTGTGGCGTTAGCAAATAGCGAAGGACAAATTACGTGGAAAGATTTATAATATTTTAATTTAAAAATTTTAATCTTCAGAGAAATATTTTTAATTTCATCCAAACCACAAACATAATTTAATTTATGTGATTATTTTTAGAACTTAATTGCATTTTAATCCAAAGTGATTTTATTAGGCTAAAAAATTTTATGAGATTTTTAGCCACAAAGAACTGGACATGAGACAATTTTCCAAATATCAAGGGAAAAAGTAGCGTTAATTAATTCCACAACCTAAACGGCAGAACATCACAACGTTGTTTTCGGAAACCGCAACACATTCGTGTTAGTGCTAATTTGTATTCTATAACTTTGCAACTGTTCAGGTGGATGAGGTGAATGTGACTTTAAATCTTAATAAATAGGATACGAGAATTGTGTAGTAATCTAACGTTATGTTTTTATCGACAAAATCAAATTTACCATCATCATTAAATTACACTGTATCACTAAGCTATTTTTTTTAATTGCAAGGTTCTAACGACTAATTCCGGTAGAGGGCACCAAAGTTTACATCTGGGAGTCATTTAAGAGGAACTAAATTTCCCCTCATTTTTCACAGAGTTATCGTGACTCGACACAAGAAATCGTTAAGCCTTTAGTTTAAGATATGACACATATTCCGAACTTTATATAAAGCACCTCGAAAAACAGTTTTGTAAAATATTTTAACACTCTAACTATTCGCTGTATGGGTCTTTTTATACCTTTCTTAAATAATTCTGCAAAAAACCGACTTCATTACAAAGAACCTATTGAACAGTTTACAAAATGGATACAATTTTGCGTTAGGTTAAATGGTGTGTGTCCATCTACTACTTGTGTGTCCGCCTGCAATTTTCAATAGTAACAAAACTTTCATGTCCTTTCAAATAAAAAATTTTGAAAATCGGTAAAAAAAAATAGCGAAGTTATGCGATAATCCCGATTTCCGCTTCTATGGGACCAAATTTCAAGCAAACCCTTTCAAACAAAAAAAAAATTTCTTTGAAAATCTGTTCACAAATTACAAATTTATGCTTGGGGGATTTTCAGACAAAAAAAAACATTTTTAGATGCGGTTCCCAAATGACAGAGTTAAGCATAGTGGAGGATGGAATTTCCCCACCAATTTTTGAACCTCAGGCAAACACTTTCAAACAAAAAAAGAATTTTTAAAATCGGTTGACATATAACAGAGCTATGCGAGGAGGAACCAAATTCACCCTCTATTTTCGAAAAAAAAAACATTATGGGAGCAAACTGCAAGCAAAACCTTTTCAAGAAAGAAATAATTTTGTGAATCGGTTCATAAATGACAGAGTTAGTCATGGCGGGAGCAAATTTCCCCACCGATTTTGGAAAAAAGCTTAACTAAACCAAAAAATTAATGCAATCCTTTAAATTAAGCCAACCAATTTCGTGTATTTTTTTTGCAATTTTTTTTTAAATATTGATATAAAGAGATACAAACAACTTTCTTCATATTTATGTACTAAAGAAGAGCGTGATTTACACAGACAGCAGCTTATAAGGACAGAGGGAAAGGGAAAGGACATATCTAAAATAAACTTAGATATTTTTATTTAAACGTAACATACAGAAAGACAAAATTATATAAAATTATATAAGCACCTCATAAATCATTTGGGCAGTGGCTGTTTAAATCCATCAGTGATGCTGGTGAGAAAAAACTCAATAATAACGAATTCCTAATGCCAATTGATGTTTGGCTACCAACATCAAAGCTGTTTTTTGTTTCTAGATTTCGGCCTAAGGGAAAGTATTCAGATTATTTGAAATGAAAGGAATAATA
The DNA here is from genome assembly GCA_956483635.1 of Panzeria rudis. Lineage (NCBI taxonomy): Eukaryota > Metazoa > Arthropoda > Insecta > Diptera > Tachinidae > Panzeria > Panzeria rudis. Next base: position 7,665,833 of record OY101450.1, on the reverse strand, counting down.
AAAGAATGAAAATGACAGCTTGAAATCAATAGATTTACCACTCATCAATGTACAATCAAACATTTTCATTATTCATATGTATGTATCCATAAACAAAAAGCATCCTTTTTGGACAATAGTATGAGTTCTTATCTAAAACTCCTTATGTTTGCAAAAAAAAATTGAAATACAATTTCGAATTATTGCAGCAAAACAAAATTTAGTAAAAGCTATCTATAAAAAATACTTAATGTAAAAGCAACAAATAAAAATACGTTGAGCTTAAATTGTGCTTTTTAATGAAATTCTATTGATTAAGAATAAGAACTGAAATAAAAATCCCTTAAAGTGTTTGCAGCATAACTGTACATAAAGCAAAGGACCCATGTAATTGAAATAATGTATGTATGTACATTAGGGTGGATAGGTAGGAGGGTAGACATTTTATTTCTTAAAAAAATTAAGACACACTATTACAGTTAACAATTCGTTTTTGTTTCTTTTTGTTTTGATTTCAGTTTTAATTCTTGTTGTTGTTGTTTGATAAAAGCGGTTATGTATCATTGGTGTTGTTGTTTGGGTTTAATTTCAAGTATGTATAAAAGTTCGAAGCATACTTTAGGGATGTTTTTAATATTCAGGCCACATAGAAAGAAACCAGCTAATTTTGATGATATTTCCTAATATTTTTTTATATATTGTATGAAAGCATTTTATATACTCGTATGTTTATCATGTTTCATCTATTTAAAATTTCTTCAACTTGCAGAAAATTGTTTATTTATTATCTATCGAAAGTTGTAACATAATTATTTCCGGCTAAGCTTAGTAAAAATGTTTTGAAGTGTTTGGTAGTTTTAGTTTGTTTTAAGATAATTTACAATCATTGTTTTTTTTTTAACGAAAAATCGTAGGTGTAATATAATATTACGAAGAATCCTGTGCAACTTTGCCCTGAAAATTTCGAGCTTGCGGAAATTCCAAAATATATTTTATGACGTTTTTATGATAGAAAAATTATAAAAATTGCTTGAAGCAGTTTGGCGTATACTTAATATTTGATCAATAAATTAAATAATGATACTCATACGGCATCGTGTACTAAATTAACATCAACTTAATTTTTTACTTGTTCCTTAGAATATTAATCATGTCCAATTCTTTCTGAATATAACGTTACGAACCTTAGCCTAATAATCAATTTGGATTCACAAAGCAAATACGTTCGAAATAATCATATTAATAAATAACTTTTGATTTTTATTGTACAATCAAAAAAATTGTGCAATTTGTTGACAACATTGTTCAGAGTTATTTTTACTTTTTCACTGTCAGGAAAATTGGGCAATATTTTCTTTGAAAATATTGTGCATAGTATAGGTTAAAACGACAATAATATGTACAATAACATATGCAATAATATTGTATAATGGATGGGCCGCTTAAGACTAACTGCTTCGAGCAATTTTTGTAATTTTTCCTATAATAAAGGTATCATAATTTGGGAGCCACTGCCACTGGCAAATGTTAGTTGCATAAAACTGAATTGCGATACCAATTTTTATTCTATTCGGAAGGAGTCTGGCCCAATCAATGGTTGGTTTTATACAAAATTAAGTCACTTACATTATATATTGGAATTTCCACAATCTTGAAATACGTTTTATAATTTTTCGTAGAATTTTTTCGCTGTTTATAATTTTTCCTAGAATTTTTGCCCCCACGATTTGTTTATTTTTGTTCTATCCATACAAACTGACCCACCGTAAAGCATATGTATATGTAAGTATTTTATGACAGCTGAAAGGAAAATTTGGAAACGGCTGAGTAGTTATTTTACAATCATGTTTAACAGCCTGGATTCTTTCATAATTAGTTTTTAAAAGAAAAAAAAACTTTATAATATGTAAAATTTAAAAGTTGCACTGTGATTTTACAAATTGCTTATGCCTAACGTTATGCAACGGAAAAGATACTTACAAAATAGGCTCAAGGAAGCACTCACTGACACATACAACAAAAAACAAAACCATACATGAACCCTGTAGCCCCAGTTATTAAGGACGACATTTTCATCGATGTTGTGTGCAAGATAATCAATGATTTGTCGCCTATGAAACATATTTAGAAATAAGTATGGCGACAAGGTGGTACACGATGTCGTGTATAAAGAATTTGTTCTGACAAGATTATGAAAAGTTGTGCCACAAAGCCTTATTGACGTCAACAAGAGTAACAAGTGCATCGAAGTTGTTGTATGTACGGTCTTATTGCCGACAACATAAGTGACAACTGCATTAAAGTTGTCGTGCTTCCATTTATGTGTATTAAAGAGTTTAAATTGCCCACAAAACCTGTTTTTGAGTACATCGGAAGGTTAGTAGATAGCGTTCTAGCCTACCAGTGCACTATGGCTGAATTTCTTCATTTTGCAGCAAAAAATCAATTTTTCAACTTTATATTTAGGGCCTGTCCCACGATGTCGTCCTCTTATTTATATTGAAAACAATAATAAAGAATGAAAATTTGTTTTTGTTTTCAATATAAATAAGAGAACGACATCGTGGGACAGTCCCTTAAAAATTTTTTTTTCATAGGTTTCAGTTCCCAATATATTGGAAAAAAATCTAAAAAGGATATGACAGTTTGTAGCGCAGTTTATGTATACAAAGGTGCTAATATTCGCCTTTTTTAACTGATTTCTAAGAGGAGGAGGTTATTAATTCGTGTATACTTTTTTCTTGTAATGTTTGCACACACAATTTGCCCAGCCGAAATATTGATTATCGCATAATTCCTCCATTTATTGGCCGATTTTCAAAATTATTTTTTTTGTTTTAAAGGGTTTGCTTGCAGCTTAATCCCATAAATATTTTTTTCGAAAATGTTTTTCGAAAATCGGTGGGGAAATTTGCTCCTCCCACGCATAACTCTGTCACTTGTCATTCGATTTTCATATAATTTTTTTGTTTGAAAGAGTTTGTCCGCAGTTTTATTCTGTGATCTTTTTTCGAAAATCGATGGGAAAATTTGTCATTTGTGGGTTTGCTTGTAGTTTGGCTCAATAGAAGTGAAAATCGGGAGGAAGAATCGGTAGCCCGGCATTTCTTGACCGACTTTAAAAATTTTTTATTTGAAAGGACATGAAAGGTTTAGTACTATGAAAAATTGCGGACGGATGGACCATTTGTAGACGGACATACCATTTAACCTAACGCAAAGTTGTGTCGGTTTTGTAATCTCTACAATGAGATCTTTGTATTTAAACCGGTTTTTTGCAGAATTATTTTATATTTCGTTTCTCTTATCAGCTGTGAAAAAAATTTATATAATTAAAACTTTGTTTTTTATTAAAAGAAAAAACTTGTGAATATGGATTCTAATACTCGAGTTGTGTATTTTTAACTGTTGTAAAACATACTTGATAAATGTTTGCTTTTTGTACTTATTCTGATGTTTTTAAGGGATCATGCTTTTAGTGAAATTGTGAAAAGTTTTAGTAGAACTAAGTTACTTCCATGAATTCTAAAGGGGACTCCTACATGTATTTATTCTAGCGAAACTTAAGTTTTATGTCAAGCTAAAATTATTTGCAAACAACTGCAAACCAAGGAGAATTTAATATTTCTTTGGATATATTCAAGTTCGAAAACTCTGAAGTTATACACTTTTAGTTAGAGAGACTCGGCACAATAAATCTCGTAATCCTTACGTTTAAGGTATAAGAGCTGTTTTACGTTTTTATGTAAAATACTTTGGGCAACAATTTTGTGAAACTTTTTAACCCTCTAACTCTTCTTAGTATGGGTCTTTTTGTCCCGTGTCTGTAGTAGAGATGAGCGATATTTCGGTACCTGTGATTTAATCACTATTACTGAAAAATCACGATTCACAGTTGTGACAAAATTTGTCAAGTAATTGCTACTTGCAAAGTTCCTCTTTTCTATTTGTTACATACAGAAAATTATGATATTTCACTGTTTGTGAGGATAATAACGTTTTTGATTTGCGTACAATAATAACAAACTAATAGTGTTGCTATTTCTTTTGTTTTCTTATTCCTAATTAATATTTCATTTTATAATTCAAAGTATACTCTAAGGCGTATTTAAAACTACCTTGGTATATTAGAGAACAACGTTTGTTCTCATCAATCATTTTGATACATTCCTGCTTGCTAAAATTGAGGGAAATTGAGCTGATGAAAAGTTCTGTTACAATGTCCATTAAAACTTCTTGTATTAAATACTCCTTGAGCGACAAATTCCTCAAATTGTTATTGTAGAACACGTGTAAAACAGAAACAAACGAAAAAATATAATGGGGACATTTCTGAGAATGTTGTCATGGACATTTTTGAGGATGTTACATAGTCATTAATGAAAAGATGGGTGACAGTGTCGCTCTTGTTGTCATGTATGAACTTAGCAGCCATTTGTTCGAAAATGTCCTCACTGATCTGTTTGAACTGTCACCAATAGGTCATTGGCGCTTTAACATTGTTATGCATCGGTCTTGCAAGATGTCTGAAAAACATGGCCAACCGGGTTGTAAGACATACCCGCATAAGCGCGTAAGTGCGGCCATTCACAACGACAGATGACACAACACACATACATACATATAAGTAGAATATATTCCTATGGTATAAAGAAGAATAAGTTTTACTTTTACGTTCACGCTGATGGTTTTCACATAATTTTCATGATGATGTTGATGCTGATATGTAAGGACTTCAATGTCTATAATAATATTGCTCCGTTTTGGCAGTTAACAGAAAAAAGAACAAAGAATAACAACAAAATATCTTAGAAAAATTTATATAAAAAAACACATAACTGCAAAACATTTCCGATAACACTAATAACATATGAAATAGACAGACAAAGAGTTGGCAGGCATGTAGTTTGACAGACGTTGAGATGAAATCTTGCAGTTTGCTTTAAAAAGTTATAACTTTTGTAGGTCTTTATAGGTAACTATATAATCATACGAGAAAAGCACAACGTAAAAATGTATAATATATTTATGTATAAAGTTGTTGTACTCCCTACAGATAATATTGGACTACGTGGCTCATTTTAGCTGAAATTGAGTAGTTACAACATGATCCTATGTGACGCAGTCATGGACCATGTCATTTGCAAACAATACCTTCTAGTTAACCTATAAGTGTTTGTGTTTTAACGACTGCAATCGTTTAAACACGAACACTTGAGTGTTCCATCGAATAGTGGCATAGAGTAGTTTAAGACTAGTACGATCTAATACAGACATGGACCATGTCATTTGAAAACAAGAGTTTTTAGTTAAGCGACAAGTGGTCGTGTTTTAACAATTTCAACACGAACACCTGAGTGCTCCATCAAGTGGTGACATAGAGTAGTTTTGAAACTACTCCGATGTCGTGCAAAGTTGGATTATATGGTCCAGCCGTAGGACATCGTAATGGTAAATCGACCATGTTTTCTCCATACAATTTGTTTGGCTTTGGACTAGTCCTAGTCCTCAATGGAGTATACTTTACAAGCGTGTATGGAATAGTCGCGTTATCTGCAGGGCTATTACAAAAAACTAAAATTATAAAATTATCACCGAATATTATTTTTCATTAAAGACCAGCCATGGCTTTTAACAAAATATGAAAAAATTTTTCAAAATTAAATTGATTTATATCAATTAAACTCTAAATAAATAATTTAAATTAATCTTGCAAAAAAACCGACCAAAACCAGGCGATGTACTGCCCACTTTTCTACTCGTCAAGTGTCTTAAGAATCGGTTAAGTAGAAAAAAGGATATTTACTTCGTTTGGGCGTGTCACTGTCCACTTTTCTAACCACAAACTTATACTGTCACGATAACTAAATGCGTGTGCAAAGTTTAAAAGAATTTGTTTAGTAGAAGGATTTGAAAAACAATATTTACTTTGCAAGGGTGTGGCACTACCCAATATAATACTATATTGCCCAGGGAACTTAATGTTTTTAATATAAGAATCGGTTAAATATATGTAGTTGAAATATAATTTTTACTGCGTTTGGGCGTGCTACTGCCCACTTTTCTAATCATAATGTTGTATTGTCACGATCATTGGCGTAGCTGGAAATTTTTCTGGGGGGGGGGGGGCTAAAGCCCATGTTTGACCTTAAATTTCGCTTATATTATCAAAATTACTCTAATATTTTGAATTTCTAGGGGGTGGCGTAGCACCCCCTAGAAGGTCCTAGCTACGCCAATGGTCACGATAACTAAATGTGTCTGCAAAAATTCATAAGAATCGAATTAGTAGAAGTGGTTGAAGAGGAATATTTACTTTGCATGGGAGTGGCACTGCCCACTTTTTTAATGTGTGTACAAAGTTTCATAACAATCGATTAAGTAAAAGCAGTTGAAAAAAACTTTGTGTGCGCATAATGCTGCCCACTTTTCAGCGGGACCAATCTGGAAGAACATCCTTTCAAATAAAAAAAAAACAAAAAACAAAAATAGTCCTAAATAAATAGCGAATTGATAACCTTTTCCTTTTTTAAGTTGGTTCCAGCTTTTAAAAATTTAATTTTTTAGCAAAACTTTTACGACCTTCACCCTTAAATAATTAAAGACAACACATTGAATAAACGAAAGTCTTAAATGACTTTAATTAAAGAAAACAGGAAAATTATACAAATAAATTAGCTTGTCCTTGTTGCTGCGTCATCAAAATTAGCTTTCACCTGATTCCTCATTAAATATAATTTAATAAAAAATAATATGTTAAGATGAAAGATGCCTTAAAGAAACGTTTTCATACTGTCAACACCTAACAACTTAAACAACAATATATTTTGTCATTAATAAGAGGAAACGGAAATACAATTAAATACATGTACATAATAATTTATGCGATGCCCCAAAAAAACACTATATTATACTTAAAATGAATAACAATAATAAAGAGACATTCGACATGACAGCAAAATTTTATGACATTTAATTTATGATATGGTTACAATAGAATAAATGTAGGCACGTGTGTAAGAATTAAAACAACAACAGCTTAATGATAAATTACTTGATAGTAAGGCTAACAAAAACCGGAAAAGCTGTCAAAATGAATTTTCTTTATTAAAGTTGAAAACTTTCAGTGACCTTTTCGCTATGAAATAGAAGAAAATAAAACATTTATTTTTGTCTTTATTATAACTTATTTTATTGCTGTGATTCACCTAAGCAAATATATTAGAAAAACTTGATGACCTTGTATGTATATTTTCCGCAGGTTATAATAAAACGATGTTAAAGTCCTTTTTTTTTTGCTATTTTGTTTTGGGTTGACAGTTTCAGTACACACCACCACTTAAATTACCGTTCCGCCTTTTGGCTATAAACGGCACCACTAACGAACTGTTCATGCTGAATGTCAATTTGCTTTTAGCCTTAACCAATGTCTGTTGTTTTTTAGCACAAACATATCTACAACAATTTAACAGTTTTTGTTCCGGCAAATATAGTTGTTTCTATTCTTTATCGTTCTTTCGCTATTCGATTTGGTGGGTATATTTAAGCCACCTTTAATTTATTCTGTGGATTTGTTGGTTTTTTATTACAGTTGTCGCAATATTTATAATAGCAATCTATTACAGTTCCAATCGTCTTTTATTTATTTTCTCCCTTTTTTTATGTGGTGGATGTACTATAGTGTTGACAATAAAGTTTTCTTTTCAATTTTCTTCTATTCTCCTTAAAGTCGTGGCATAATGTAGTTTAAGTTTAGTAACCTTTACCTTAACCTACAAAATTCTTTAGATTTATTTAAAATACGTACATCAAGGTTTATTTATGGTCGGTGGCTTTGTATTTTGTAATATTATAACCAGCACTATACAGAAAAGAAAAGTATACTTAGTTTTTCATTCGTAAGTTTATCTAAATTTAAATAGGTCATTCACACAGCACAAGAACGAATTTGATATAAAGCTTCTCAGTGATTAAAAAAGACATCAGCACTGAGATATGAGTCATTATTGCGTAATATTTGACCGTGTCTTCGAACTTTTCCTTTCCTTTGAAATTTGTTAAAGTAACACAGAGTTGTGTTTTGGGATAATTTTAAGCCTTGCCGTTTAGAGCGATATTAAGTAAATCTGTATAAAAGTGACCCATACAAAGTGTGTTTGAAAGCTATAGACTATTAAACCAGTAAACCGATCTTGCTGAAATTTTCACAGCATATTACTGATGCTCTGGAAGGGACAATAGGCTATATCGTCGTTGCTCTGACAAAATCAGCTATGTTACAATTTTCGAAACTTTTTTTATTCCACTATTCTCAACATTTTTTTATCATACATCTCCGATAGAGCTACGGACCTGAAATTTTCAGAAATGTTGGCCGCTACAACAACAAATATATGTTAGTTAAAAATAGTTAAAAATTAAAGTGTTTTCTAAAGCGAGCAACGAAAAATGTTGAAATACTAATGTAACCGTATGAGGTAAAATCTTGAAATTTTAAAAAACGCTAAGACTAAAACAATTCCAAAATTAGAAAAATGTTAAAACGAAAAATCGTTAAAATGAAAAAAGCGCTTAAAGAAAAAAAGCACCAAAAGTAAAAAAAACGATATAGCGCAAAAAATCATCAAAACTAAAAAGATCGCCAAAAAAATTAAAAAACGCAAAAAGTCAAAAAGAAAAAAAGCACTAAAACTAAAAAAATGCTAAAACTAAAAATATCATCAAAAACGAATTAAATCGACAATAATTTTAAAAAATCACCAAAACGAAAATTAAAGCGCCAAAACTAGATAAAATCGCCAAAAAAACGAAAAAATCGTCAGAACGAAAAAATTGCCAAAACCAAAAAAAAAGTCCCTAAAACTAAAAAAAATATCCAAAAACCGAAAACACGTCCCCAAAAACGAAAAAAAGCGCCAAATTAAAAAAGCGCCGAAACTAAAATAACTCGCGAAAACTAAATTATCGTCAAAATGCGAAAAAAAAAGTTAAAAACGCCAAAGCAAAAAAATCGCCAAAACTACAAAAATCGGCAAAAAATTGCAAAAAATTAAAAATCGCAAAAAAAAACAACGTGAAAAATCACAAAATTGAAAATAAGCGCCGAAACCATAAAAATCACCAAAACAACGAAAAATAACTTAAAAAATAAAAAAAAACTAAATTAAACAAAAAGCACAACGAAAAAGCTTCCAAAATGAAAAAGAAGCAAAAACGGAATATGATATACATATGTGTATTCGTACGGAACCCTTCGTCGCACTTTTCTTAATTTACATATTTACAAAATACTTGTAGTAGTGCGAAAACTGCTTCAATAAAGCGCCTGACTCTAAAAAAATATCGCAAAGGCTACCATATAAATCGGCTTTCTCGCTCTCCTGAAAACATATTAAAAAACACATAGCTGATTTTGTCAGAGCAACGACGACGTGTTTTTGAAATACTGTAAGTTGACGTGGCACTTTCCATATAGAAGAAATTTTTATTTTATGATGTTTATGGAAGTAATACAGCTAAAGTCTTCAAAATCTGTGCGAGTAACTCTTTTTATAATGTTCTTAAAGAGATATTATTAAGGAGTGTACAAGTGGGTGTGGCACCTCCCACATATAGCAAATATATATATTTTAACATATCATAGGAGCTAATATGTTAGAACACCTAAGATTTTGTAGGAGTTACCCCATATTGATTTTATGCATTGTTCTAGAGAAAATAGTTGAAGAAAAATTAGTGGGCGTGGCACTTCACATATATTTTTTTTTCTTTTTTTCATATTTTTGGTGCTTATGCAGCAAGAAACTTCAAGTTTTGTGTGAGCAAAGCTTTCTATAGTGTGCGTTGCTGATAAAAAAATAAGTCCGGATTGGACATGAATGTATGACACCTCCTATAAAGAGCAAAATTTATTTTGATATATGTTAAAAACTAATATAGGGAGAGCCTTGAAATGCTATAGGAATAACTCTGTCGATATTGTGCATTGTCGCTGAAAAAAATTTCAAAACTGGACAAGTGGGCGTGGCGAATTTACTTTAAAATATCTTGGAAGCCAAGACAGTCAGAACTTTTAAATGTTCCCGTGAGTATTAACGTGGAAAACGAGAATAGTATTATAGAAAGGAGTCAACCTCTCAAGTAGATTGATTAACTGCCTATTTTTGTAACTAAAATAAAAAATTTCGTTCGGGAATTAATACTGAAACAACAATAAAATAACTAAAATTTGTTTTTGTTTTCAATTCAAAGTCCTTAACGAAAATTTTTATTTTATTTACAAAAACAGATAGTAAATATTTACCAGCTCTGTTCTGTAAACCGAATTCGAGTAAATTTCTCGTTTTCCAAAAATAAATAATGTTCCCATTTTAATGTATTTTAAATCGTATATAGTAAATTAATTTCAGATATGATATTTTATGCTCTAAAAAATATGAAACTGCAAAAAAGTTTGAAATAATTTTGCTATTAGTGGTTTTAATTTCTCTAAATCGAGCATTTTTAAATCGACTGATTTACGGAACATACAGGTATGTTTTTAATATAATTTTAAATAAATAAAATTGTTAAAGAATCCAAAGAAGTTTTATTATTCTGGCGTCATTACGTTCAATTTAATTTTACAATTCAATTATTTTTATTGGGAAAGGCTTTTTTCAAAGCATGTAATAATTAGAAAGACAAAGACAATTTCTTGAATTTTGTAAGGGTCGAACTTAACATCATGATATTTTCGGGAACAACAACGATCTCATCATCAGAGTCCTTTTTACATTCTAGGCCACTACGACCTCAAACGGAGGATGGAAGGAAAAAGACACAAGTAGTAGTTGTCTAAGACAAGAACCAAATACCGATGATTTCTAAAACCACCAAATCGCTTAAGTAAAAATAGGAAAAAGCTTAATGCAAATTGGTTAAAGGTTTGATGTTTATCTGCTTGTTTTTGAAGGTCGTAGTGGCCTAGGGTGTAAAAAGGACTTTGATGATGGGATCAAGCATTTGTCTTTGTCTTTTCAATTTCAACATGGTTTGAAAAATCCTTTCTCAATAAAAATAATTTAATTTTGAAATTAAATTGAACGAACTTAAGCCTGAATAATAAAATTTCATATTAAATATATCTATTTTGAATTAAAAAAGCCATTAGAAGTATCGAGTGGTATTGAGTAGTCAAAAGTAGCCGCATATACACTACACTATCGCTTTCATATAAATGTGATTAAACGTAATTTAATTGTATACTTAAATAACTAGTTTAGTTTTATATGATTACATGTAACTTTTCTTTTTTAAATATGTTGACTGTTGTCTATTATTAATCCATGGACTTAAATAAATAAATACTAAATACTAAAATGGCTTTAGGCAATCAAGAGTAATGAGCTCCAATTCGACTATCTTTTCCACTGACTCGTGCTAAAATCTTTTCAAGAAACTCAAGAATAGGTGTGGCTTATTAAATATTTACATTATAGATCGTGCAAAGTGTATCCCTCAAATCATCAAAATTGAGTTAAGTAATGTTCCTTCATGATGATTTTGCTGATGTTGGGTATATAAGATTCGTTAAAGTCGTATACAGCATCTGTAATTGCTTCTTAAAAAAGTTGACATTACATTTTCAATGGAATAAATAAAATATCATAAATCTTATTTTCTTTTAAGTGTTGAGGATTAACATTAAAAAAATAAATAAATGGAAAATTGTGCTCAAAATGGTTTGAGCTTTGTTATTCTAAATTGAAAAATTGGAATTGCGAATTTAAATTTTATAGCACCAAAATTTTACTTTTTTAAGCTATTTAATTAACTAAAACGTTTAATGCCTGGGAAATAACAACTGCTGTGATCCTTTGCTGCGTTTTATAAAGATATCAGGTAAAGTCTTAAATGTAAAAACAATTACCTACAGGCAAAAGCCAATTCGAAATGCTAAACCAGTGAGTTTGTTACCTAACAAAAAATGCTATACCGCAAATCGTTCATTAACGTAAAGCAGTTTGGCATCCAAGTTTTATGTTGATGCGGAGCGGACATTAGGCAAGATTTGTTGGTCCTGTGTTGTTCTTAAATTCTATCTTCTAACTTATTTATGTAGTCTTTTATACAACTTTGACATTTTCTTTCGTTCTTAAAATTTAAATTGTTTTTTCATTTAAAATTTAAATTTGTTTTTAACTAAAAGTTTTTATTATACTTTATTTAGAACAAAAATAAATTGCCCACCAAAAAGAAATTAAATAAATATGTAAAGGACACTAAAACAAACACAGTTTTGGTTTTGTTTGTTGCCAAAAACGAAACACAAGTTTGTATTAATAACGACATCCAGTTAAAGCGGACAAATTAACAAACACTTTTTAAATATAATTAAAAGTTATCATCGTAACATTTAAATTTTATTTCATAGAAATATAAAAAAATGACATAAAAACTTTCATTACAAACAAAATTAAACCATAAAAATTGTTTTTAAAACTTTTTCATTTAAACCCTTTTCCAAATGGGAGAAAAAGTAGAAAGAAATTAAATAAATAGAGATATTTGTTGGACCAAAAATTGCAATAAAAGTTTATTTAACAAACGACTAGACAATGGAACTTAAGAAGACGTCAAACAAAAGGTATCTAGGATGAGGAAAACAATAATTTACCATATATTTAGCACCTGCTGGGAAATCAGACAAAACTAAGTAAAAAAAATTTGATGGAAAAGGGACAAATATCTTAACACCCTTATCTTGTACAGATACATACTTGACTGATTCTCATTTCAAATGATTTTTTTTCGTGTACGTTGAAAGTATTCATAGTAATATATTTCATAAGATAAACGCATAAATTTTAAAATGAAAACTGCTTTAGTTAGCATAATTTAGTAGATTATAAATAAATGTACATACATTTTTTTGTGTAAGACTGTCCATTATGTGTTAAAGACGAAGAACGAAAATACTGTTTCTACTCTCTTTATACAAAATGGCGTGTCCGTAATGCATGCAACTACGAATTTTCCCAAAAACGAGATTAAATTTATAATGTGTTTAGAATATTTGCATTTGCTTCTCTTATTTTACACGTCAAATTTAAAAAAAAATAATTATAATATTTTTTAATTGTTCTTGTCCGCAGTCTTTTGTATTGAGCATTATGCTTTTTTAGTACGCTTCATTACTCAGTATAATTATTAAAATTGCATTAACAACAAACAATAAAATAACAGCATAGGTTTGTTCTTTTAAATATTTAAGACTTTTATATTGAAAAACGTTTCATCAATCAATCATCGTTTGTATCCAAAAAACTGTATTGAATGTTATCCATATTTTTTTAATATAATTGAAATTTTTATTGAATACCTAAGGAGGTTATCAAGGCGAATTGCTGTTTACGTAAATGTTTACACATTTGGCCTGTCAGCAGTGTTAATGTATCAGCTTTTTTGACAGCCCAAATGTAAATTCTCTACGGCGAATTATCTTGCGACTACCTGGTGTTGATCTACCTTGAAGGTTATATTGAAATACATCGAAGATTATTCATTTGGGCATAACTTTTCGATTTTAGTAAAATAAGTCTTATTTGAAAGAATAGCTAGCCTCCTCTTTGCTTACGTATAAATGTTTGTATAGAATTATTTTAAAAGCTAAAAATTTTTTATGTTTCCATGTGAGCCCAAGTCAAAATTGAAAAAGTAGTCATAACTTTTAATTTCGTCCTGCGATTATTACAATTTTTTGTTTTTACAAATTAGATGTATAGTGCTTTCTAACCATATACTAATTTTTTGTGGTGTATTTTTTCGTAAAAATTACTTCCGGAACTAACGTGGAAGCAAATGTAACGCACAAAAATGTTAAAATATCGAAATATATAATTTTATTTCAGGAGCCATTGAATAACGCAAAAACTGTAAGATGAGTCCCACCTTCTCATATTTCATTTAGTTACATTGGCAAACAGCACAAAATGTACGTTTAGAATGAGAATCAGCCACATAATTACAAGGACACATGTAGTTCACATGAAAAAACAAGAACAAAGAGAAGAAATAGGAAAACAAAAACGACCACAATATCAATAGAATTAGAAAGCAATAAACTAAAAACGTAATGAATGGTTGCCAGGGGGACTATAGACAAAGTAGTAAATGCAAATAAGTTGGAAATGTATGTATGTCAAGTCGAGTTTTTAAAGTTCCGTACACCAAAGGTAAAAAGGAACCCTACTTTTTCGCTACACTATCCGTTGAGCAATAGTCGTTGTACTTCCGATTTTAAAAATATGTATGTATATAAAATATCAAAAAAAAAACATTTTGTTGGTCCTGAATACATACTACATACATATTTTCATTATAAATAAAAATTATTTAATTGAAAAATGTTTAAATTTGAAAACTTAAAAACCGTAATATCTGGTCATTTTAAATTACAGTGAAACATAGCCACATTACGTACTACGTAGTATGAATTTGTAATTCATTCTAATCTATTTTAGCTGATATTATCAGCAAATCAAATTTTTTCTTTGTTTAGTTTCACTTAATTCTTATTTCGAATATAATTCTAAGTTTCTAGTATTCAATATGTCTGCATGTCTACATTGAATGTAATGGGGTTCGTGTGGGTTTGTTTGTACTTACAATTATCGACATAGTGTGTTGATTCTCCTGTAAAATGAAAGTAAACTACAAGGTCACATATATATTCCTTCGTTCAAATTTGCACTCGTACATCTACTATGTAGGAATCTATAGCTTTTTGTTACTATTGTTTCGCCAAAAGATGTTCCATTTAAATTTGTATATAACATACATCAGTATTTTTTAGGCGCCAAACAATAACATTTTCGACAAGTGTTAAAGAGCAGGCGCAAGAAAACTGTTATACTGAGGAAATTTGTCCTGTCTGAGGTAAATTGTGCTTTTGACTTCTTTAAAAACATGTTCAAACAAATATAATAAGGCCTGAAGTATGAAGTTCTTCTGGGTTTTGCCCGCTGGGGTAAAAGCTTAATTTGTGTCTGTTGTATGGAAATCGCAATTTTTGTGAATTGAGTTGCCTCACTTAATTGTGAATAAAATCAAAAGTTGTAATTCGATGTTAGTAAAATATGACCTGTTTTGTTGTAAACTTCACAAGCAAAATTTTCTCTTAGCAAATTTTTTTGGAGAAATTAATATTTTTGAAGTTATAAGGCAAGAAATCAAAATTTTATGGCTTTTCCTAAATTTTAGCAGTGCCGCCACGTTTTATACCCAACCGATTGGTCTGAAAATTTAGCAGAATCATTTTTTTATCTGAGACTGGAAGAAATCTAAGGTTTTAATCAAGGTAGATCAATAAGGGTATAATCATCGGCGAATTGATACAATAAAGCAACTTTTTTGTTCAAGCAATTGTCAAAAGAATTAACAAATTTACATGAAAATATTTTCCATTTATTTATATAAAAAAATATTATAAGGAAAGTTTGGCAGTTCCTTGAACAACCAGCTGTGCTGTCAGACAATTGTTTGGTCGCGGAATTTTTGACATATCTAATTTTTCGTACATTGTAACTAATTTTTAGTGTTTTTGTGTGTTGTAAATTAAAAAATATATAAATTTGTGTGTATGCAAACAAAACTCTGTATATAATTCTACACGATTATTTTTCCGTGTAGAAATAAATGCAAAACTCCAAACCTGAATTTCAGTGAGAACTGCATACTACGCTTAAGGGTCATAACATTTGTACGCCTACAAAGTGGAATAGATTTTGCAAAAATAGTAGTAATTGAAAAAATTTTTTCGTTATGTTCCATTTAGAGGGTACTATATGTTAAAAAAATTTATCACATTTGGAACCCGGTTGTCCAAAATATGGAGGAAAATAAGGGCATATATACGCGACATAAAACGGAAGTGATGTGAAGCATGTTAAAATATGCGAAAGCCTGCGAATTGTGAAGTTTTTTTTCTTTTTTAAATTTCTTACACTATTTTAAATTAAAAAAACTTTTGGATAATTTTATAATGAACAAAATTTAATAGCGTACGTGACATAGCATACGTGATGGATTTTTCTCTTATAGTATTCTTAAGTAATAAAATATGTGTTTTGAAAATATATGTGAACATAAAATTAAAAACATATTAAATATATGTATTTGGTGATAATAGCAATAAAAACAATCAAGTTTCAAGTTCATTTCATACTGCATACTATGTACTTGGGCGCTGAGTTTACGGTGCCACCTTAGCCTACTACAGAGCAGTACATACTAATTAATTAGAATTTTTTTCGCTTAATGAATACGTAGTTCGACAATCATTTATATGCTGACTATCATGAAATGAACACGGATGATTTTTTTTATTTTATGGAAATTTTGCCATTTTCATTTCCATTGTAGTACTACAATAGCGTACGTGATGAATTTTAAATGCTTATAAAACTTTTATTACACCAAATTGAGAAGAAATGTCGATCAATATTTGTTTACGACCAATATCTTGCCTTAAATTTTTATTTTGAAACAGTGGCGAACGGTAAAATTCAAATGACGTAGATAAATAATGTTTTTGCACTACATACGTGACAATAGAATAGGGTCCAGAGAAAATCAAAAATATACAGCTAATCGAACTATATTTTTTATCTTTCCTCGCGAATCTTGTTCTTTTACGTTGAAACAATAATTTTAAAGTATAATTGCAATGTTACAAATAAATGAATTTAGTCGCTAGAAAAGCGAAAATAGTTTATTGCAATGTCTTAAAATTAGCCAAAGAGATATTCAGTTTAAACTGTTTTGATATATAAAAATTGTAGTAAGGTATATAAATACCTCTGTATATTAAAATACCTCATATCTTAAAAAAAGTTTTAAGGATTTTCATTTTTTCAGTTGTGGTTGCCATTTTCATGGAAATGCCCATATATATGTATGTACATATGTACATGGGATTTTTAAAAAATCTTCGTGTTTTTAAACACTTCAAGTACGAGCATATGACATACAAAGTATGTAGTAATTGAAAATGAACATTCTTCTTTCATTTTTGCAATAAGTGAATTTCCAATTTATTGCTTTCCCAGCTTGTGGTGGTTATTGCCAAAGAAATTTTTGTTCTTGAACTGTATTAAATGCAGCAGGATCGATGTATTTATGTACATACATCCCAGCAAAAAATAAATGAATGCGTTCAAAATGAAATAGCGTTTCATGATTTGTTGAGCACTTGTTTCTTCGCATGCATTCTGAATGCCATCGTAAATCGTATATAAAGCTATAGTTTTTGAACTCATTAAAAACGCTAACACTAGGTATGTAATATATTGCATAAAATATCCACCGAAAAAGGCATGCACAAACGGAATTAAAGCGTTACATTGACACAGTTTCATAAAACAAATTTTAGCTCCAACAAAAAATAAGAAGACAATAGCTAAGTAGTAGAGAGCATGCCTTAACAGTCAGAACAGCATGGTTCGTATCCCAGCTGCGGTAATATTATTTTTATTTTCATTTTTTTATATTTACATGAAAAAACGTCATCGAATCAGGGAACTTGCATGGGTTCAATTCATTCATTTTAATGGAGATCAATTTATTTAAATTTTCACGTAAACACGTGATCTCCAATGTCACGCTAATGTAAAAATCATGCATGTTTCACGTAAATCGAACCAGTTCGTCATCACTTGAACCCATGATAATACACATGATTTGTCATGTTATATTTTGCTGGGATGTTAATATTTTTGTTACTGCACGCGTGCAACCACATGCAACTGACACCTTGTCTAGGGCATACAAAAAAATCATTTTTAAAACAAATTTGTCTATAACATACTTATATGCATTCACAAAAAAAAAATTATGATTAATTTTTAATGGAAATATTAAAAAGGAAGTTAAATTTAATGACTAAGAAAGTGAGTTTGTTTCACAAAAGAGGGTTTGTATGTACATACATACTTTTCGCAATTCTGATGGCATGGAAAGTAAACCAAAAGATGCTAATTTTTGTATTCATTATTAACTTTGTTATTCTCATAACTTTTACAAATATTCAGCATGTTCATAGAATCCAATACGGATTGGTTTGGCATCATTTTGTCTTGGACTGCAAGTAAGAAATAGAAACAAATCCATGGTAGAAATATACTACAGGTAGTAGCGAAGCTACAACAACCCAACAACAGCAACAACAACACGGCTTTTTATTGTTGTTTATGTTCGAGGTTGTCAAAAAGCACAAAAGAAAATTTGAAAAAAAATGTATATGTTCACATGTGTGTGTTTACTTCGCCATGTTTTTTTCAGTAGTGTGGGTGTGTGTTGGTATAACATAAATAACTTTTGACAGAGTCGAACCCAAAAAAAAAAAGTTCGTTAACGCTTCACCACTACCTGTATTATTCTACCATGAACAAATCTTTTCAGAGTTCACGGGTATGGCGAATTTCAAGGTGAATTAATTTTATCAGGTGGTGTTGATTCTAAAACAACTACAACATTACAATAACATTTGACATCTCAGCCCCTATGTCAACGTATACAAATTTTGACATACAAGCATCCAATTTGCGGGAAAAAAGTAGAACAGCTGTGCTTATATCACCTGTATAAATCCACCTTGGGCGAATTTCTTCCGACGCAGTTTTTATGTGTATTTTTTTATTTGCTTTTATCATGGTACGAACTGTCAAATGTGGTGTATGTGAAATAACTACGTTGCACACATAACATGCGGTCTCCACGTAGCAATATTTATTGCCGCAAACGTCAAATTTGATTGCTTATAACAATTGTGTATAACAATTGCTACGTGTGGACCGCAGATTGCCATGAGTGGCAATCCATTGCGTAATGATTGCTCGAGCAATTATTGCCAAGCAATCTGCTGTCACTTTTGTTTTGTTTATTATTTAGTTTTGCAAAACAGCAAATTCGGACAAAATATAAATAGACGTCATCAGAAAATATGATATAAAAAGAAGTAAATATAAATTTGTCATATTTTTACATTGGAGCTATGTATATATATTAGACACTACCTGCCCCATGAATGTGTAAAATTTGTGTAAAAAATTGCTATACGCGTTCTCCGCCTCAAGCAAGAGGCAAAAAAATAAAATTATTCTGCCGACGTTTTTGCTTGTGCTCAGCAATAAATATTGCTATGTGGACGCAGTGTAATACCACACGAATGTTTGCTGCTTCTGTTTGCTGCTTCCATTAATGTTTGACATTTTCTATCCCAAAATGTACATTTGTATTATTTATGCAGCTACCTGTTAGTCTGCTTTTACACACATCAGTTTTTCTTGAAGCAACTTTTATTTTCTTGTGAGAAAGAGCGAGAGAGGAATATATTTCCTGTATTCCTTTTGGCGACGAATATTCGCGGTCAAAAATTCGTCGTTTGTACCAGTTATGTTCCATGATACAATAATATAAGTACCCTGCAGCTAAATGTACAACTAGTTACGTTTTGGGACAGTCATATTACTAGTTGTAACGCTACTAGTCAACAAAGGACTGTCATCTTACTAGTTATAATTTGACTAGTAACGATACTACTCAAGCAACAACGTTTTGGAACAGTCATACAACTATTTGTAATGATACTAGTAATTTAAATTATTTATTAAAAACTGACATATTTTCAGGTGTAAATATATAAAACAAAATGTTAGCTCAGTGGATAGAGTACATGCCTTGAAATATGAGGACTGTGTGTTCATATCCCGGTTGAGCCGAATGTTTTTTAATATTTAAAAAACTATAAATAAACTAGTAAGCGCACTAGTCTATAATAACTAGTAATTCAACTAGCATATAACAATGTACAAATGAATTAGTTGGACAACCTAATTTTAAAATCGATAGTTCGATATATGGAAAAAGGACAGTTAGGCAACTAGTCTGCATAAAAGAGCAACTAGTATATATCTAACCACATACTAGTCATTTTGTCTGCAGGGTATCACCACGCCGACAACAAATACAACATCAAAAAACACATATATTTTGTTGGTAGAAACCACCAGAAATGTGTCAAATCTATTGTCTGTGTTTTGCACACATTCATAATCTCCCTCAATTTTACTAACTCATGCCCGTTGTTGAAAGAAACATACCAGAGAGGTGTCAAAACCTATTGTCTGTGTGACGCAACATTCTCAAATTTACTAAAGCAGCAGATCTCGTAGTGGTACCTGTTCAATCTACCTTGTTTTGTTCCTAGCATAAGCAGGCTTGCCATTTTAGCATTTTTAGTGCTAGATTTAGTACTTTTTTATCTCAGGTGCAGCAATTTATCAAACTGTTTGATCAATTTCATGTATGTGTTGCTAATATTTTGTTTTGCTTAGCACAGCAACTTATCAAATTCATATCATCAAACTTCATTTGAAAGTTGTTGTGAAAAAGAAAGAACATGTGATTTTTTGGGCGGAAATGTTTCATTATTTATTAAAAAACTTTTTGTTTGTTGAAAATTAGTTTTTTTAGTCCCTTTTTTAATTCCTTTTATTTTAATTCCTTTTAACTCCTTTCCATATGCAGTTCGAAGAGAGTTAACAATTTCTGCGACATCCTTTTTTTAGCATTTGGGTTTTTTTCTGTATATGTTTCAAGCAATATGTCGTACTAAAGCCCTTATGACACTACATTTTTCTTGCACTATTTTGCTATAGGATTGAAAGAAAGAAATAGCAAATGATAGAAAGAAACAACTATACAAAATGTAAACAAAACGTAATGGCTTCTTTAAGTGCTGCCTACTTTTTATTTATAATAAAACGACAAAATAAAAAAAATTTAAAAAAAGAGGCGCTAAGTCGCTGAATTCGTGAATAAACCGCTAACTTGGCAGCACTTTAATGCTTCAAGCTTGAAATGACAATTTTAAGTGTGAGGTTTTTTGCACTAATACAGTCAAAAAAATCTCTGTTTGATCAAACAGTTTGATAAGCCTTAAAAGCTTTCAAAAAAGTGATAAGTGCTAGAGTAGCACTTTTTCAAAATTACTTGGCACTTTTGCACTTTTTTATTTTATTGAATCAATTTATTTCCCATAAATAATCGGGGGTGTCATAGAATCCAAGTCGGTTTGCTAATTTAAAAAATGGAGCTTTTAGCTTGTTTTATTTGTTTCCAATAACAAAACGACAGCTGTAAGCTGATTAGTTTATTTCCAATAGCAAAACCGATAACATTGGTTTCTGTGACACCTAAAACTGACACTAATTCAAGTTCGAGCAAAAACCGTAACATTGGATTCCATGACACCAAAGTATTTTTTTGTCGGTTTCAAATCCAATTCCGATTAGATTGGTTTCTATGACACCCCTGAATACCTTAAACCAAATAACGAAGGTATGTATTAATAAAGTTATAGATTTGTTAGGAAAGTTTTTGCAGGGTGAATTATAAAATAATTCAACTGGATACATTAAAATAAACAAAGAAAGTTTACGTTTTTTGTTACTCGCCCTGTGTTCAACTGGAGGATAACAATTTACTCGCATTGAAAAGTTCTCACTCTAGTTACAGAACATGGGTACTCGCCTTAAATGGCATCAGTGTCAAATCGTTTGATCTGAATTTGTCCATTAACCTTTTTGTATGATCATATTTTCTTGGTAAATACTTCATTTACACTTAGATTCAAAGTTTAAAAAATATAAACGCATCTAAGAAAAAAGTGAAACTAAAAATTTTAAATAATGTTAGCACTTTTTTATATAAGCTGTAGAACATTTTAGCCCTTTTTATTCTGCAATCTAGCACCTTTACTCCTAAATCTTATGGCAACACTGAGCATAAGCCACGTCCAGCACAAAGCGAATTAATATCAAGTGGCCTTATCATCAAAACAACACACATACAAAGTAGGTGTAGACTATTTTTATTTGTGCTTTGACAGTCCGGGTTAAAGTCTTTCTCTTTTCTTATATAGAGTTTGACTGAAGGGGTGTAATCAGCTGATGATCATCTGTGATGATAAGGCTACCTGGTACTGAAGTCGCCTTGGTCCAGCTCGTGTATTTCTTTGACCAGCATCCATCATCTATTATTTTTTGTTGTATTTGTAGTCCTTATGCAGCCAACCGTATACTTATTTCACCATGAAATGTAGTATGCAGTTCTGCATGAATTTCAGGCTGCCATATGAAGTAAGTGTAAAAAAACAAACTGAAATTCAGGTTCTAAAACTTTTCAGACAATTTTCCGTTTGGTAGTACGGAGCTGAAAAGAAAAATCAGCACTGCCTATCACAGGGATGTTATATCAAATAGTGGAGATTTTTTCATCAACTGAAACAAAAATTAACCCTACGTCTCCACGAGCCATCGACTTGAACATGACATGAACATGACGCCGGCAGAGCAACTGCAAAAAATTCATCAACTTCTTTGTGTGGTGAATACGTGCGATGTCCGTGTTCTGCCTTATCAATGTATTTGGTGGTAGTGCAAAAGAAATGGAAGAATATATAACAATTTCTTTCTGTCTCTTTTCTTTCTATTAAAAATGGTTGTTGACATCGAATCTCATGGCGAACATTGATGCTCAGCCATATGTTCGGCCATCGATGGCAGAGCATGGACGAAACATGGACATGAGCGGTCTACATTAGCCATATGCGATGTCCGACATAATGTTCATACCAACATCATGGCTAATGTAGACCCCCAGTAATGTTCAGATAATTGTTTACTCACGGAATTTTTTGATATTTTGTTTTTGTGTGGTGTTGTGAATAATATTTTATGTTTTGCACATTAAAATTAATTAATAAATTAAGTGAATTTGCGTGAATGAAAACAAATTTCCCTGCAGAACTATTTTTCCGTGTAGAAATACATATATGCAAAATTTCGAACCTGAAACGTATGCAGAGCTGCATATCAGGCTTCAATAAGAAAAATGTCTCTAAAAGCAAAAAGGTTACGCACTTTTTTTACATAACTCGCGCAAAGTATTATGTAGCCTAGAAGTTACTTTTAAGAAAAATCGTTATATTCAATACATAGTATGTAGTTCTCATTTTCTAAATGCTTTGCAATATATTTACATATGTGTGTAACATGTATTAAATAAACTTTCCGTTAAAAATGTTAACGGTAAACGTCTAGCGACTATTATACAAGCTGTACGACTTCTGCACAAAATGCTACCCTGATATAATGTGTTGTTACTGCTTTTTTAGAACTTTCCATAAACTCATTAGATCAGGGCAGCATTTTCTAAAGAAGTCGAACGGTTTGTGAGATGGTGTAAAACAGCTATTACCAAAGTAGATTAATTGACTAGTTAGTGTTGAAAGCAGATATGATTTCCTTAAGGGCAATATACACAGTCAACATGCTTGACAAGCGTGATAAAAGTATGTGTGAGATTTCGTTAGTATTAGTGACACCGACGACGCTTGATGGCAAATCTACTTGGTTTTGATTTTTCGTCAAGCACACGTGCACGAATCTGACATCAAGCTGATTGATTGAGTATTATGCCCTTTAAATTTTTACTACTGCTGTCAAAACTTGTACATTTGTTTACAAATTTTAACCAAATAGTGTGTGTATGTGTGAGAGAAAACAAGTTTTAAGCATGGTAGTATAATATACAAGGTATCCCTGGAACGCCAGCTGGTTATATATTTATTTGCTTGTTTCGTGGTACGAGCTGTCAAATTGTGTGTATATGTTAAATAGCTACGTTGCACACACAATACCACTAGTATGTTTGCTGCTTATGTTCTACAAATACACACATGCCCGGTCTATTAATGTTTGACATTTCCTACCACACATCTGTATTAGTTATGCGGCTACCATGGTGGGAAGAAAATCATACACATATTTGACAGAAGCAGGAAAGAAAAAACAATAAGAAGCAATTGTACTTGTTTTATTCTTGCCACTACCTTGTAATAAATTTCTCTTGCTACCAAGGTAGATCAACACTAGATAGTCGCAAGAGAATTCGTTGTGGAAAATTTTGCTTTGGGCTGTCAAAAAAGCTGATACATTAACACTGCTGACAGGTTAATTGTGTAAACATTTTCGCAAGCTGCTGGGCTCTTGCGGCCACCTAGTATGATATCATAGCAACTGTATGGAAATTGTACTTATTTGCAACAGCGCATGTACAAAACAGAGCAAGAGGCTGATATTATTCAATTGTCGGCGGCGGCTTACCCAAAAAGTAACCAGCAGCGACTAAGCGCCGGCTGTAAGCCGATTATTTGCCTCGGCAGCGGCTGAATGAAAATTCACGGCTGTCGACCGGCTCACGTAATGTGTATATATATTTTTGACAAGCATTATCTAGTTGTTTGTTGTATTTGTACCAAGATTATATTATATGTTATTCACTTGTCGACTGAGTCATGCGCCGATCACAGCCGCATACAACGGCAGCGGCGCAACTAAAAATTAAGATTCGGCGGCGGCTGTTAAGCTGGCTACGCGCCGAACGGCGTCGTGCTCTGGTACAAAAACGGACAGTTGTCGTCAACAAAAATAGCGTTGCCGGAAAAAAGATTTTGGGCTATCACCCAAATATTATTTGACGTTTTTTTCAAATTGATGTATATATGTTTTAAAAATTTGCTTCTGGCCTTAAACGGACCTATCCTTCATATAAAATTATTAAAATTTTCATATTGTTTAATAGCATTGCCAATGTGTATATCATATTCGAAGATGACACAATTAACCAACTAATGTATGAACCAACTAATGTATGAACAATATTGTTTTCGTTTTGCTTGAAGGTTACGTTTACTATTTATTTTGGGAAAAGTTTCTACTATTGTGCCAGCTATTGAGTATTAAGGCAAAATATCAATTACATATCAACAATATTGTATAATGTGTGGGCCGCTTTATGAACGCATGACCTAAGTGCCGACCATAAATAGTTCACTGATTGAGTAAAAATACAGTGTTTTCATACTTATTACGTAGTTTTTTCCCACACCGCCGTTAATTTTCCGGTTATTGTTGATATATTTGTAAATTTGTTCTTCGAAGTTTTATCGGTTAAGTTTGCATTGACTGACTTTTGTCTGAGTTCGGCTCCAACTAAAGGTTGGGAATATTTTAAAATTTAAGCATTATAAGTTAACATAACCCAAATTATCAATTTTCTGATTTGTGGTGCAGAGAAGGTTTCACACCGAAAAAAATAATATTTATACCTTCGGCTCATTTCTCGTTCTTACTTCGAAAGAAATAAAAAAAGCTTTTCACACTATGCCTGTTTAGCCTGCTTGTTTTACAATTTACTCTGAAAACTACTACGAAAAGTTACGCACATTTACACTACAAACTTTTTCTGCATGTCTTTTTTGACATTTATACACATGCTTAATGATGAGATCACGAAAATAGCAAAAAAATTAATCGAAAATCCCCTCCAATTTCAATTCGGTGTTTTTTTACCCCGTAAGCTTCTCAACACCACTCGCCAACAAACTAAAAAAGCCTGCCTTTAAAAGCAAGCAGAAAAGGCATAATATAAATTGCGTGTAATTACATATGTTATGTGTGCCTCGTTTCTGTAAAAACCTGTTCTGTCAAAAGTGAAATAGTTAAGTTTTGAAAAGAACATCATTGCTTTATTTTTTTTCCTAATGCATTTTTTAATAAATGTAAATGTTAGTGTTTTGTTTTTTTATTATACCATTTTTAGCTTTTATCCAATTTCAGTCCATGATGGCTTAACCTTTTTTAAACTTCAATAGACTATTCAATAAAAATTTAGGGCTATGGCGTTGGCTACTACGTGTGGTATAAAACGACTTCCGAAGAGACAACACTTGGTGAAAATTTTTAAAATTGTATAAAATTTTAATTTTGATCACCTATAACTCAGTGATGCCTTATCCGATCAAAGCCAATTATTCACGACGCGTAATTTTTAAGCTTTTCAAACAATATAGGGAACATTTTATTCGAACCAGCATTTGACTCTGGGAGGTATACATCGAAAAACACAAATGTACCGTTATCTGGAAATGGCTGAAATTAAAATTTTTTTCTTTACTTTTCTCTTTATATGTACATTTTGCTTCTAAAGTAGTGTTATGTAAACCATTTGATTTTGCAAAAAAAAATAGCACCACTAGTAAGGAAAATTATCTCAAGTATCTCTTCATTTAGTAAAAAGTATAAAAATGTGACAATAATTACAAAAAGTATCACATTTGACTGCATTTTGTAAAAGTAGCAAAATAGTATCCAAACAGTCGAAAAGGTGGCAGATAACTACTTTATTAGTAGCACCAACGGTAACGCTGTGTAAAATAGCTTTAAAAAATTAGTGCCTCTACTTGACACCAGAGGCGCTGTAACTCTGGTCTACAAAATTTAACAAACACTCGCAATAGCAGACTATCGATCATGTTCGACACTAAAACCATCATTCAAGAAAAAAATTTTACACGCAAACAGAAAATAACAAAATCGGATGCGCGTTACTGATAAAAAAAATTTAATGCTTTTTTTAAATTTAATTATTTAATTTCTTTTATTTAACAACTTCTCGTACGATTTTGTCTTAACATCTCACACAGAAAACCTTGCATTTCATAAAAATATACGAATTCTTCGAATATATAATTTTCCGCGCCCAAGTTCTGAAGTTTGTGCTACAAAAAAATAACTCTTGACTGACACTTTTTGGTTCACAATATCAGTCAAAAACTATTATGGCCGCTGACTGTCACTCAACCGCAAAAATGTTTGTTGTTGAATGATGAAATTTGTGTCTACCATGGTTTTGTGCATAATCCACGTCCGGCACGTATATATTTTTGACAAGCATCATCTATTTTTTTTGTATTGTTGTATTTGTTTCCCTTATGCGGTCGCCTGTATACTTATTTCACCATGGTGTCTACGCTATCAAGAAAGCCAAAATCTGAGCAAAACTGTCACGCAAATTTGCAAGTGTGGCCTCTACTTAACGGGCCTTTTTACAATGCACGATTAAAAGTTAACGTGGACTTTAGCGGCAAGTTCGGCATACAAAACTTGCCGTCAAAGTTCACGTTAAGTCTTAATCATAAATTCTGAAAAGGGCCGTAAGTGTGATACTTCTCTTAAAAAATATACAGACATTATTTGCTCTATAATTTTTATAATAGATTGGAGTTGTGCTTTTCAGCTCTTTTTAGTGAGCGCTCTTTTTAGCTCAGCTCACTTTTCAGAACTAGGACACTATTTTAGTTCAGTTAGTTCATTTGATCAGTATAAGTATGTGCACTAAGCAATCACATCCATAACAGGTAATGTTGACACAGCTAATAATTTTTTGTTTGTAATACATGTTATCATAAATGAATATCAAAATTTCATAAATTGCTTTGTGCTTTTCACATCGTGCAATGATTTTACAAAACTAAAGTACTTGAGGTTTTTGTAAATTTCGTACTTGTTGTACCAGCGAGTTTATCTGGTATGGATATGCCTTGATTACAATATGTAATCTGCTTTTTGTGAGAGTGAGCGAAAAAGAAATATGAACTAAAAAGAAACGTGAGCGAAAAAGATATATGAGCGTAAAAGAAATATGAACTAGGGAGCTGAAGAGAGCTTAGCCTGCTTTTACACACATCAGTTTTTCTTGAAACAACTTTTATTTTCTTGTGAGAAAGAGCGAGAAAGGAATATATCTCATGTATTCCTCTCTCGCTCTTTCTCACTAGAAAAAAAAAGTTGCTTCAAGAAAACTGATGTGTGTAAAAGCAGACTTAATGATATGACCAGCTCACTTTGTTCACTTGTGTGAGTAGTTCAATTGAAATAGTTCGTTCATGAACTAACCAACTCTATAATAGATCCTAACATCATTAAAGTTATAGAAACCTAGAAAATAGCGAAAATTTAATTTTAGTGGCCTTGACCTATAATAACTCATGACACAGATATGAGATTTTATGAGGCTTTTGTAAATGTTATAAAAACAAACAACTTTATAATATTAAATAGCGTTTATGTATACAAAAGAGAAATACATTTTAGTTCATTTTCAAGTGCAAAAGTTACGCTCTCTGACGTGTTTTGAATTGCCTCTCTCATATGTGTTGAATTCACAATACTTAGTGTGAAGAGTTGAAAACTTTTTATTGATAGGGCGAGAGCAAGGCGAATTCAGTACCAGGTAGCCTTATCATCACAGATGATCATCAGCTGATTACACCCCATCAGTCAAACTCTATATAAGAAAAGCGAAAAACTTTAACCCGAACTGTCAAAGCACAAATAAAAATATTCCTACATCTACTTTGTATGTGTATTATTTTAATGATAAGGCCACTTGATATTAATTCGCTTTGGCCGAGAGTTGGATATTTACTTATTTATCTATGGTTGTTCATTTTAAATCATACTTATATATTAATATATAAATACAATTTTGAAAATGTTAAAAATATGTATATGTATATTGTTCTTGAAGAAGTAAGCGCAATAAAACATAAGTTTACTTCCCATTTGAGGGAAAATATAGCTGCAGTTGTACATATTTTTAGAAAATTTAAACCTTTTACTCCAACTTTTGTAATATTTACATGTTCTTGCAGAAAAGCTTTAGTTGTGATTTTTCCCCAACCGATTGACTTAAAATATGCTCTATTGGTGCCTTGAATTTGTATATTATTAAATAAATAATGAATGTTCTTCAATACATGTTAAAAATCGTCAAATGATGTTTTTTGCAGAACGTGTGTGGCAACGCTGCAAGCTGCTGTCATTAAAAAAATAAAAAAAAAACAAATAAATATTGACATCAATTTGATCGCGATTTCTTTTGCTTGCCGGTTGTGGTTTATAAAACAAATTTAAAGTTGAAAGTGCAAAAACCTCCTTCAAGTATCCTAAAAACGCAAAAAATTAGTCATGACACAAGATATTTTAATGTCGAATGAAGAGTCTGTAGTTCCCACTAATGATTCAGCCCACAAGCAACTGCAACAATTTTGCTTGTTGGCCAAAACAGCTCATGGTGCTGCTATATTGGAATTGATTAAACAAGCTTTAGAAGCTCCTGGTGTTTACGTGTTTGGCGAATTGTTGGTTATGCCAAATATACAAGAGGTTGGTGCTAAATATATTAAAAAATAAATTTGTTCTACATAGTAATATTTTTATAAATATAGCTTAAAACAGGTGACCATGTTAAATATTTTAATACCTTAAATTTGTTTGCTTATGGCACCTACAAACAATATCGCCAAAAAACGCAAGAATATTTGGATTTAACTCCTGCCATGCAAAAGAAACTGCAACATTTAACTATTGTTTCATTGGCCATCAAAAATAAATGTATTCCATATGAGGTGTTGCTGGAAGAGTTGGAAATTAATAATGTTCGTCATTTGGAAGACGTAATTATTGAGGCGATTTATGCAGGTGAGCTTAAACATTATTTGTGCTTTAAAAGATATTAAATTAAAGTATATAACTTGAGTAGAAGTAATATGTAGATGTTTCCATTCTAATCTTCCTGAGGATGCTTGCGGAACATTATACATAATATATATGAGAGCTGAAAATTATGACACAGTATAACATCCAATAGTGCGAATTTAGCTTTTTTATTGCAATGTTTAGTTTTTTGTTTAAATTAATATATTTAGTTCTAAGATTAGTTTGGGCAACAATTTTCTATATTTCCTCAAAAAAATATCGATATATCGCGACCTCATTGCTGTTTTGGCTCACCGACCATTTTTAAAAAATTGAGTTAGGTATGTATGGGCTACATATGTATATTTTGAATATACATATCGCGACCTTAGTATTGGTTTGGCCCACCGACCATTTAAAAAAAATTGAGCTAAGTATGGGGTATATATATTTTGAATACCCTCTTTCAGAATCCAAAAACTGTTTCGCGAAATTGTTCTTGGTTTCTGAGATATCAAGCATTCATTGTGCTCGATATTATCATTTTTGATAAATTTTTTGTAAAAAAAAAAATTTTTTTTAATAAAAAAAAATAAAAATCAGAAATCAAATAAAATACCAAGTTTCATCAATATTAACTTTTTATTCCATGTAAATATATTTTCTAATAACATTTATACGCTTATTTTCAATAAAAAGCAGAAAATTTCATCTCAATAACAAGTTACTCAATACACAGTAGTTAGTATACACATGGAGCAACAAAAGCTACTTTTTACAAACAAAATAAAAAAGTGGTTACTGGAGCACATAACAAGATATTTTACTTTCAGTAAAAAGATGTTAATTTCTAATCGGATTGATGAAAGTTTACAAAAATGTACATTTTTCTTTCAAACATATGCCGGAAGCAGTGGTGAGAATACAAACAAATTCTATCGGATATATTTTGAGAAAACTTTATGTAAATCTTCTTTGTTGTTTTTCTCTATTCCGACTTTTTGGCATATGGGCCAAAACAATACTAAGGTCGCGATATGTACTCTTTCAGAATACGAAATCTGTTTCGCGAAAATGTTTTGGGTTTCTGAGATATGCAGCATTCATTGGGCTCGATGTCATAAATTTTGATACATTTTTTGTAAAAAACATTTTTTTAAATAAAAAAAAAAAAAACAAATAAAGTAAACTACCAAGTTTTATCAATATTTACTTTTTATTCAATGTAAATATCCTTTCTATTAACATTTGTACGCTTATTTTCAGTAAACGGTAGGAAATTTCATCTCAATAACAAGTTATTCAATACACAGCAGTTAGTATACACATGCAGCACAAAAAGTCAATTTTAAAAACAAAACAAAAAAGGGGCTAATGCAGCACAAAAGAAGATTTTTTACGTTCAGTAAAAACATATTAACTTCTAACTGCATTCATGAAAGTTCACAAAAATTTAAATTTTTTTCCAAACATATGCCGGAAGAATGGTGAAAGCACAAACAATTCTATCGGGTATATTTTGAGAAAACTTCATGTAAATTTTCTTTGTCGTTTTTCTCCATTTCCACTTTTTTGCTTAATGTGCGGCGAACACGTTCGGCGCAAATATTATTAGATGTGGACCCACCTTTACATAATTACACACACAAAAATAAATACATACAACCATCATCACAAAAATAGTCAAAATAGCTTTTTAGGTAATCAAAACGTCGTGATCTCATGAAAAGTCGATGTTAGAAAATTTATTAAATTTGTTCGTGATATTTTCCCAATACCCAAAATTTTTATTTGTTGAGTTTATAAATTTAACCGATATTTTAAATGTTATATGGCATTTGCATCGGCATGAAATCTAGTTCAAACGAGACTTTTGGGCAAAATCTAGTTTATTTTATTATTATAGCTCCTTATAGGACATTTACATCGCCATGAAATCTAGTTCAAACGAAATTTTGGGCAAAATCTAGTTTATTTTATTAGATTTCCCATACAAAATAAAATCTAGTTCCTTATTGGATTTTGTCAAAATCTTGTTGTGTATTACATAGCGTCTTCACGAGACATAATATCAAATATTTTTCTGTTAGCAAGTGTCAAATTCAATCGCAGAGAGAATTATGTTATGTGTAGACTTCAAATTAGAAGTTATAATAATTGTTATGAGAGCGTTGTTATAATATGTATTATCACAAAAATCTTATGATATGAAATGTCAAAAATATTAAAATAAATAAATATGTGTGTATGTGTTAAGTGAAATATGTAAAAATCAATGTTTTTTATGAAATTTTTTGTGATTTTATGTTTGTAAATTTCTTTAATTGATTTTTTAATTAAAATTTTTAAGAAAAATAAAAAACAAAATAACTAATTGTGGAAAAATAGTGCATGTTAACTCGATGAGCATTCGTATTAAATGAAATCTCATAACAAAATTAAAAATACGTTGTCCTGTTGTATGACATGAAGAGAAATTTCGACATTTTAGTTTTCTTGTTCTGCCGACATTCTCTCTCATGTTATTTCAAAGTTAATGTCTCGTGAAGACGTGGTGTTAGAACTACAACTCTTATGTTTTCATATTGTACTAAAAGACCGCATAAGGTTTTTGTATTTGCTATTAGGTGTATCCTCTAGCTATTTTCGTTTTCAAACTTAATTTTTCTATGTAGTTTGGCAGTGAAATTTAAAAAAAAAAATTAAAAAAACTTTATTTGTTATGAGGTTTTTCCTCTAGCTATTTTGGTTTTGGAACATAATTTTTATATGGCGTTGGCCATTGAATTAAACAATTCCAAAAAAGTGGTTGGTGTAAGCAGCATAGATTAAAAAAGAATCAAATGAAATCTACTAGATTTTGCTCTGGTGTAATTGTAGTATTGCAAAATTTCAGGAAAGCTAAAAAATGTTTAAATGCAGCGGATTTTTCAACTTTAATTTGTTCATATTGTTTATGAAACTTCAAACGAATTTATGCATGTAAAGCTTAAACTTAATATCTTTGTGTCAGATTTTTTCTGTCCTTAATAATTTATTTTAACTTTTCCAGTATTGCCTTTTATTTCCAACTAAATCATTGGTAGTGTTTATGCCATAATCCTCTTTTATTACTCTGGTTATTTGGTTTGTTTCCATTCTATGTTTGCAGTTAACAGTTGAATGCAAGCAAAAAACTCATGTTAGATATTTTATCTCTCCAATAATCCCGCAATACCGTTTTTATTTTGCGGGAATAAAAAAATACGCAATAAACGAGAAAATATAAATTTTTTATCCCAAAGCGTTACTTTTTATTCACTAATATTATCTTTTGCTTAAATACCCCATTGCGAGAAGCATAAAAGTCTAGTTGAACTTTTTCTATTACATAAATATGTATGTACATACTTATTTATTTATTTATTTATTTATTTCAGTCTTTGGATAAAAAATCCTTACAGACTAAGATAACAAAAATACCTATAATTATATTGTATAAATATCTAATTTAACAATGAAGTATGTGTAAAACGTAAATATATACAAAATTATCTTTACAGTTTATAAATCACAGCTATTTTACTATATTAATGTGCTGCTTCCAAAATGCAAACAAGCGACCTTAGTAAAAATTTGTACGGAACCCGCTCTAAAAACCAAGTGCTTTTCAAACAAATTTCCGACAAGCAATACTTGTTTGCACTGTAGAAACAACACATAAGACAGTTATTTTATTACACTAAAAAGTAAGAGTTTAAACTCAGATTTCTCAGTGCCGAATTCGATAAAAGAATGAGAAACTTTTTGTAAATTGAAATTAATCTCGTTGAGCTGAACAAAGGCACGTGTTAAAGTACCATTACGTGCATAATTAGTCCTATGAAAGGGTACATCAAATAGCTTAGACAACCTTAGATTCCTAGGAGGTATATAAAACGGTACCATATTAAGCAAATCTGGGCAATCAATAAAACCATTAATAATATCATATACATGTGTTTTAGTTTTATTCAAAGAATTGCAGTTTGTTAGCAGTTATAATTACGTTTTCCAAACCTTTTTTAAATTAAAATTGCGGAAAATAGTATGCAGTAGAAATGCATTGTCCATACTCGTTAAACAAATTAGTTGTATGTATCATTTGCTTAAATGTTTTGTTTACTTCAACCAAAAATTAAGTTTAATAGCAGTATTTGATACTTGTTAAAGTTCACTTGATGCCGTACAGAAAACTCTTCAGAGACTACAAATTTAACTTTTGTGAAAAACGTTTATATAAAATCTAAAGCTTTATCAATAATAATGCATTTCTAGGAATTAAACACCCAACGGATTTTATCAGTACACATATAAAGGAAAGAAAAAATAATAATAATAATAACACAGCGAAACTGCAAACTGCAAAATTCTCTAAACTTTCTTGTTTGATTGATTAAATTTATTGAGAATAAAATACATTACAAAAGTAAAGTTTTTATTATCCATGATTTTGCGAACTTTAAGTTGTATTTTAATTATTTGAAAATGGAATAGCACGTCACTATTATAAAAATAAATTTTATAATTAAATATCTTAAGCTGTGGACTTTGGACAAAAATAATTAAAATAAATTATTAAGAAGCGTCTTTTGTTCTAACCGGCACATTCTTGCCATAATTACATACGAAAATATTAACATTTTGAGAAATTTAAATATGCCGAAATACGAAAAAAATTCCGAATAAGGTTCTAATAAAAATCGTTTAGTTATGTATGTTTTATTCACATCTTTAATAGTATTTTTTCTCTCCTAAATAATTTTGAAAAGTAACATTAATGATTTTTTTTCCAAAGATATTAATTTTACAAACTATGGTCGATCATATTTACACGTTTTAATATCCACAGCGTTAATTTTATTTTCCATAGAAAAGTTACCGATATCTTTACTTTTCTATATAAAAGCTAACTTAACTTCGATACAGAAAACTTTCGATAATCTTACTTCTTTTTTATGTGGAAAAGAAAACATACAATTTTGGAAAATTATGATAACTTTACATAATAATTTACTACTTTTTATATAAAAACTATCGCTAGCTTCTATAGAAAATGGAACTTACTTTGAATAAACTTACATGATGAAATAAAGTTATCGATAACTTTTCTATATAAAAGTACATATTCGATAATTTTATTTTTCTATAGACAATTAACCGATCATAATTCTGTGGTTTTCATGAATAATTGTAAATGGATGTGTACGTTAAATTATTTATACTCGAACCTTGTTAGTGCTGAAAGCTTTTTCATGAAATACAGTAATCCCCTGATTTACGTCACCTCGATTTACGTTGTTTCGGTTTAAGTCGTCAAATTTTGTGTTCCTCTATTCGATGTCCGTCGTAAAGTTTTTTGTGCCTTCCAGATTCGATTTTCGTCGCGATTCAATCTACGTCGCCTAAGTTGCTTGCAAGTTAATAGCAAAACCCGGGGAATCCCAGAGCTCAGTTAAAATCTTTGTTTTTCGTTGTTTTCATGCGGTAGTATCTACATATTTCCATTTGTACATACCTGCATTTTTATTTTGTTTGTCAGTCGCAATGGACTGAAATGAAATATAATAAAGTTCCTATTAACGTCGGCGAAATTTTTGTTCACTCTCATTCCGACTCATTCTTTCCATGAGTACTCCTAATTAGTGTAAAATGACAACAACATTTTTACTTCTTTCCCCCATTAACACAAAGCTCAGTTATGTTGATTTTAACTTTAAGTTTATTAACTTTCAGTTTGCCTAAACTTGACTTTTAACTGAAAGTTAACAATTTTCGTTAACAATAAAAAATTTAGTTAACTTGTGGCATCAACTTTTTTGATTGCCTGAAATAAACTATTTTTGGGAAATGCAAAAACTTTAGCAATTTATATAAATAATATTATGGTTCAACAGCATCTGAGTACGACCGCTGCACAAGGAAGTGCTGCATTCGCCTAAGAAGCATTGAATTTGTTATTATTCTTGAAAATTTATGTTAAATATTTTCAGAATAACAACAAATTTATTTATTTTCAAATGTCAATAATTTTTTCAGTTAAGAACTTAAACTCAAAAAAGGTTCCAGTTAAATTTAATTAAAATTGAATAGGTAAATCTGTTTTGTGTTAATAAAATTTTATTTATCAAGATTTAAATTTTGAGTTTAATGTTAACTGCAGGTTAATATTTTTATTGTTAATGGCCCTTTTGTCATTTAAAGTTCTTGTTTTGTCTTTACAACTTATTGTCTTGCACACCTTATTTTACCAAACTACATTCTTGTAAAATGTTGTATTTTATATATTTTCCCCTCATTTCTTTTACCTGAAACAAGGAAGAAACACTTAATATTTTGCAAACTTCTTACAAAAACATGTTTACGTTTTTTTTTAAATTAAACAAACTATGTTCCTTTTGTTTCTTCCTTGTATACATGTGAACAGCAGCTTGTTGTATTCTGTATTACATTACATTACTTTTGGTTAAGAAAAAATTGTTTATGCATTTGTATTAAATTCCTTGTCGAGTTACTGCAAGCATATTTTTTTCTTTCGAATTAAAAACTACATATTTTGTACAAGAGTTAATTAACAAAGTGTGTGAATAAGTTGACTATTTCATACGTAAAATTTATTTCAAATAAATTAATTAGTTTGACAATAATATCATTGAAGTATACAATTACTAGCGTAGTCATAATGTATTTCAAATTGTTTATAGACAATTTTTGTCTACTCTACTGACGGCTACAATTTATTTGTGTGTAATGCATCTATATACATGCATATATCGCGACCTTAGTATTGGTTTAGCCCATATGCCAAAAAGGCGGAATGGAGAGAAACAACAAAGAACATTTACATAAAGTTTTCTCAAAATATATCCGACAGAATTTTTTGTATTCTCACCACTGCTTCCGTCATATGTTTGGAAGAAAAATGTACATTTTTGTGAACTTTCATCAATCGGATTAGAAATTAACATCTTTTTACTGAAAGTAAAATATCTTGTTTTGTGCTCCAGTAACCACTTTTTTTATTTTATTTGTAAAAATTAGCTTTTGTTGCTCCTTGTGTATACTAACTGCTGTGTATTGAGTAACTTGTTATTGAGATGAAATTTTCTACTTTTTATTGAAATAAGCTTATAAATGTTATTAGAAAAGATATTTACATGGAATAAAAAGTTAATATTGATGAAACTTGGTATTTTACTTGATTTGTGATTTTTATTTTTTTTTTGAAAAATTTGTTTTCTTTTTTTTACAAAAAATTTATCAAAAATGATGATATCGAGCACAATGAATGCTTGATATCTCAGAAACCAGGAACAATTTCGCGAAACAGTTTTTGGATTTTGAAAGAGGGTATTCAAAATATATATACCCCATACTTAACTCAATTCTTTTTAAAATGGTCGGTGGGCCAAAACAACACTAAGGTCGCGATATAAAATTTTCATTATAACAATTCATTAACTAATCATATTCAGATTATTTTTCTCTAAATATTTTTGAAAAATTTGAAAAGAAGAAATTCTGCCGCTCCTCTTTCATAAAGACTAAAGAAGTGAGTAAGTAGGTGGTGTTGTTATTAAGATAATTATTATAATAGTCTAGCAACCAGTAAATACAACAATTTTATATAATTACTTTTAATGTTATTTTTTTCTGTTGACGTATTTATTTAGCATAATAAATACGTTTTAATTTTAAGTAATTACGGTCAATACGAAAACAAAATAAACAAATTTTTATATGCTTTTTTTTTAATAAGCTGAAGCAGACATGAAAGGAAAATCCTAAAAGCCTGCCATAAAAAGTTAATATTTCATTTAGTTTTTTCTGTTGCTGTTTAGTATTTGTAAAGAAACAAGCAAACAAATTTGTCTTCGCGGTTTGAATCTCATCACTATGTGCTATTAGAAGACAATTTAGACAGATGAATGATTTTTCCGTCTGGGCTATTTGCTACAGCATCAATTAAATAGTGCTGGCAACTGCAGTGGGTTGCGAGTAATGGGTGGTACTCCTTTTTTCTTTTATTTACCCAATGCTCAAAAGCATTTACTCGATACCATCATATAAGTCCAACTTTAAAAAGAACTACGACTTTTAATTAAAAAAAGAAAGAAAAATCTGTCAAAAAATTTATAGTGTGAAATTGAAAAAAGTAAAAAAGAAATACTGAATTAGATGAAAATATATATTTTTTTTCTTCTTGTTTGGACTGATAAAAGGATTCTTGTGTCAAATTTTAGGCTTAAAAATATATTTAACTTCTGTTTACTACACTGAAAAGAAGTCCATGCAATATATGGAATGAATTGTACATATTACAGAATATTTCGTAGTTTCTCGCCACGTAAATTTATAAAATTATTACCACGCAAAATAAGCATTCAAAAAGTTAAACTTCCAGTGCTTGAAATTCAACTGGAAGTAAACTTCAGTTCAAGCTTTACTTCAAGTTCTTTTGAAGTTTGAAAATAATTTAAAAGCAACAAAAATGTATGTTCAAACTGTCTTTTGTTTGTCAAATAATAAAAAAAACCCTTTTTTATTTGTTATTAATCTACCTTGATACAAAGTAATACAAATTACAAAATATCCGAGCTAATAGAGCCATATATATGGTTAACAATTCTACTCAGAATTAAAAAAATAACAAAATTGAAAAATTTTCTAAAATTCATTTAAAAATTATAAAAAATGAGCAATTATGTAACATATGTATGTGTCAGTGGTGGATATTCTAGAATCTGACGCGCTTTCCAGAATAGCCATCATTAATTTATTAATTTAATCTTTGTTTGTAATAAATAATTTTCAAATAAAGCTTGAAATGGACTATATTTTTAACTTAAAACACACTTTTACTCAATCCTTGATGTAAACTATATATCAAGGTTTAAATTAAACTTAAATTTAAGGATTGAAATAAACTTAAATTCAAGGCTTGAAATAAACTTTTTTACAACTGTAATGTTTTACATAAATTCAAGTTCCCCTTTTACTGGAGAATGCTATTGAAATAAAGTGTATTTCAACCCTTGAAACTGGATTGTTTGACTTGAATACCACTTGTTTTAAGCTTTATTTCAAGCAAAATTTTTTATTGGGGCTACATTTTTTTCGAAAATAAATGCGTAAGTTTTTTTTCGTAAAATGTAGCATGAATTATTTTCAGTGTATAATACATTTTTTAGCAAAGTTTTTTTTTGTTGTGTTAAATCTTTCTCACACATTTTAACAAGAGCCGCTTGACACTTTTAATATTTCCACCTCTTAATCATGTCGGTGGCAACGGTTTCAATTCAATTGTGTATTTTCCTTGTGGTTACTTTGGAACACCAACGTTGCTACTTGTCTGAAAACAAAGATCAACCTTTATGACTGGCTGCCTGAGTGACTGCAGCCTTACAGCCTTGATGTTTGATTACGGATTTTTTTATCGTCGTTTTTTCTTGTCTAAATGTTAGACAGATGTGTTTTCAGAGCAAAATGCTTGGTTTGTTTACTTCTCAATTCTTTAATGCTGTTTGCTTTTTGTTGTATCTCAACATGTAGACTTTTTGAATTACTTTTGCACTGTTGCTTCTGGGTGCTAAATAAAGAAATTATTCTTGATATAATTTTTATATTTGAAGTTTGTTTTTCAGTGTTTAAAGACAGAATCAATTTTTTAGTTCTTTGTCGCTTTTAGGCTGGTGGTTTTATATAAATATACATACATATACATGATTTTTTTGCATTTATGACGATACCTGCTGTAGTTTTGTAGCTGTCAGAGCGTAATTAAATGCGTATTAATTTAAATTGGAAGTATTTTCTTTTTTTCTTTTTATGTTTGTTTCGCAGAATTTTTTTTTCATTTATATTCGTATGCAGAAATGTATGTAAGTGTTTTTTGTTTACATTTGGTAAATAAATAAGACTGCGGCAATTGAATGAAGTCTTCTAATAAAATAAAAAATATGTATATTTTTTATTTAGCTATAGTTTTAAGAAACTTGTTTTGATTAGAACAGAAATCAGCTAGTGCTCTACTACAAGTCTTAAGGTACGGTCACACTTGGCAAATATTTGCAGAAAAAAACGTGACCAACAGACAGGCTAAGGTTAGATTTCCTTTAATTCCAATATTTTTTTTTATATGTGTTCGCATTTATTAAAAATAATATAAAAATATCCTTTTGCAGCATAATTATCTTTATTTTGTGATGCTAAGCCCAAGTTAAATCACACTAACCCTTAGCAAAAGTAGTGGTTACGTTTTTTTGGGCAAATATTTGACAAGTGTAAACGTACCTTAGGGTTTACATTCGGTAAAGTAAAAAAGCTCTTTGAAGTCCAAGTTTAAGAGAAATTAGAGAAAAAGTAAATAAAAAAAAAAAACAAACAAGCCATTTAAAAAATGGCGGCTAATGTGGTATACTATGATACAGTATACCACTTTAGCCGCCTTTAGCTATAACACATTATCCGAAAACGATGTTTATTTAAATAATTATTGAATTAAAAGTATACACTAAATATGCAATATTGTTGCATGTGTTCTTCACTAATAAAATACTCACCGTTCACTTTAAAATTAAAATAGCGAATTAATTAAAATAATAAAAAATATAGTTTTTTCTTTGTTAAAAAAAAACAAAATTTTTAACAGACCGCGAAAAAATTCAACCACGCGACTGACTATGCATACTTTTTACGATTGACTATTTTCATGACATGCCTAAATGTAATACTCTAGCGCACTCTTGGCTTTCCGAAATAATCACTGTATTAAGATTGGTACCGTTGTTCTTATGCTCTTAGTTTCAGAGAAAGACAGCTATACCACATTGCCCGCCTATACCACATTATCCGAACTTACTCTAACAAAAAGGTCAAGAAATAATGAAAAATATAACTGGAACAGAAAACAGGATCCATTTGAATTTTCCGTAACAAAATACTATTTAAAATCGGGAAGGATTTTACATATGTATTGCTTGTACAAGTCTCTAAATAAAAAGAAAAAACTCATTATAAATTTAGGCCCCTATTATGATTCACAACTCAACTAGGTTGAGTTGTCAATGCTACAACCCAACTCGACCATTTTTTTGTATTATGATTCACCACTAATTTTAGTTATCTTCGAAAAAATTTTCGAAAAAAGGTTCTTATCTATACTCTCTGTTTTTTGAAACCATAGATAGTAGCCATCACAAAATATTTAAAATATTTTTAGTTTTGGCCTCACTATTTTTACTTGAGATTTTATATTTTATGGCTATGGCAACCATATGGGTTGACAAATGGGATAGATTGGCGCCTAAAAGTACCATTTTAAAAGTAACATAATAGTCGAAATAAAAACCAAAACACAACTGATAAAAAACTGAGACAACTGCTTTGATGAAGTTGTATTCCATAATAAGAATTTGACAACTATGACTCAACTATCAATTTAGTTGTGAATCATAATAGGGACCTTAAGTTTTTTCTTCTTCCTTTTATATAAATAACGCTAATTGCACTTAAAACAAGAAAAAAGTGGTATTGCTTCAACAATCCGTCCTGGAATTTTTAAATCAAGTACGAAAAGTCGCAAAGATATTTTATGTTTATGCTAACATAACGAAGTTAAAGAGCAAATAATTATCTTCATTAAATCTTTAAAAATTTTGACAACAATATCTCTCGAATCACTTAACCGATTAATATAAAATTTGCAGCATTCGACGCAGTTTTACAACAAAACTTAAAAAATAACTGACTAATTACGAAATAACACTTTTTTCGACAACGCTCAGTGGATTTTAATCAATTTTAAGCAATCAGCGTTTTTTTTAAAGGTTAAGTGATGATTATTAGATTTTGTATTCGATCAGAATGATGGCTTAAAATATACTTCATAAAACTATACTTTTAAAACTTTTCGAAATATTATCGATTCAGTCAGTCTAGGCAAAATCTTAAAAATGTAAAAAATTTTGTTACGCTCGGTTAAGCCGTTCAAAAGCTACGAGTGGTTACTCGCACACACACACATATATGGTTACATTCATTCGGACATCGAGATCTGATGAAAACTTAATTTTCGAAAATTGTTCCCCTTTTTTGATTGCGGAAAGCTAAAAAAACATACAAATGAAAATTGAATAAGTAGAAAGTTAATTAAAAGAAAGAAAACTAAAATTTAAAGGCCAGATTTTAT
Organism: Panzeria rudis; assembly: GCA_956483635.1. Classification (NCBI taxonomy): domain Eukaryota; kingdom Metazoa; phylum Arthropoda; class Insecta; order Diptera; family Tachinidae; genus Panzeria; species Panzeria rudis. The sequence goes on along the minus strand of OY101450.1, from coordinate 7,624,220 downwards.
AAATACAAACGCTTTTTTTGTTTTGAAATTTGTATGGAAAATTTTTTTTTGAAACGTATTTGAGTTATTTTCCATACAAATTTGAAAGGTTTAGATACGAAAATGTTTACAAAATCTGCCTATAAGTATTAAAAATATTAAATCAAGTGTGTTACAGGTTCGATTCCTGCCAAAACTTTGAGTGTTTCTGCAGACAAGAAAAAAAAAGGATTAGAAGTTTGCATTTGTGGTAAAAAATGTTATTGGACAATCACTCTTACATTGAAAATATCTAAAACGAACCGACTTGTCGCTCAAAGTTTCCTTAAAAACACATTTTTCATTAAAAGTAATCTTGAAATTTGCTATGCAAAAATTATCGCTAAATTTTCAAAACAAATACTTTTTCTCTCCCGAAACACAGATAAAAATTTCATATTTTATTTTAAAACGAGCATTTGTTTGAAATTCACTTTAAAATTCAATAAACAGTTTGTCTGATTCAGTAAATATTTAATTTTGAGCTGTTATTTACACTAAAACCAAGAACAAAAAACAGTTTTATTTTCAGTAAATGTGTTGTCTGATTCTACAAAAATTCGTTTTCAGTAAAAACTTTGTCTGAATTTATAAATTCTTTTGCTGATTTTGAAAAAAAAATTTAGACAATTAATTTATCTGCTTCAGTAAATGCTTTCGTTTGAATTTGTTTTTTCATTACGGAATATAAGAACAAAATGAAGCTATTTTTGTTCAGAGAAAAAAATTTTTAAATTTAGTAAAAAGTTTTTGCCTGAATTCACAAATTCTTTAACAGGTGCTTTCTTCAAAAAGTTTTCCGCTCAAATGAACCATTTTATACGCATTATTATATCATCTCTTGCACTCAAAATATCCAACAGAATATTTTTTTTTCACGAAAATTAAACATTAAGCTTAAACAACATTAACATTTGAAAAATGACTTAAATCCCACTAGATTAAATATTTGTTTTCTTTTCTTTTGCAAAATAACTTTCCTTTTCTCTCAACAGCTTCTAAAACAAAACTTTGCCACAGGCGGTATTTCGCTGTTGCTTTACAAGTTCAATATGTAGTTCGTGTAGTAAAAGAAACTGCAAATTGATTTTATTTCATGCCATTTAAAGCATCGAACCCGAAATTTTGCAATAAGTATTTTCTTGCCACATTAAGCTGAAGTTCTTTTAACACATTTTTACTGTCATAGTTTCTATTTTGGTGGTAAAAATAAATGTCAAACCAAAATGGAACTTTTACTAGCTGTTCGTTATTTTATTATACTTTAGATTTGTTTTCACTAAAAACCAAAAAATCTTCAATGTCATATAAAAATTTACATAGAAATTTTGTAAGATTTTGTTGCTTTTTTTTTAAAGAGAGAAAGAAAAGGACGTGGAAAAGAAAGCGGCGCATGAAATAGTTTTTAAATTTCAAAAAATGTTCCTTTAACTTTTTTGTGCTATAAAACTTAAAATAAGAACATATTATTTTCAATGAAATTCTCCTTAGTTTGTTGCAATGTAACGCACAAAATTATTTTACAATATACAACATAAAATTCATTTTTTTGTCTCTTCCTCTTTTCATGTTTCTGATTTCATTTTAAAACCACAAAATGATTAATTGTAAAGTAATTTGGCTTAAAACATTTCAAGCTATTTTGGCTTGCAAATGGAAAAATATGTACATATTTAAAAAAACCAGCAGCTCTTCACTTTGAAATATTGGTTTACTCAAACATTTTAGATATTTCAACGTTGGTTCATGCATGTACACAACTTAATGGAATCGTTTATAAAGATTTAAGGTAAAATGAAAAATTGCGTACTAAACGTACAAGTGTAGTAGAACAATGAAATATAGATTTTGTACTTTAAAGAGGAATTATTTCATGTTTTATTGCCAAAGATGATCATGTCGTTAAGGCCCCTTTTATGATTCACCAATCAACTAAGTTGAGTTGTCAATGTTACGACCCAACTCAACCATTTTTTTTGTATTATGCATCACAACCAATTTTAGTTGTCTTCGAAATAATGTTCGAAAAAAAGGTTCTTATCTATGCTCTCTGTTTTTTGAAACCATACTAGCCACTTGAGATTTTATGTTTTATGGTTATTGCAACAATATTGGTTAACAAATGCGTTAGGTTGCCGTCTGGAATCATCATTTTAAAAGTAAGCAAAAGTAACACAATAGTCGAAATAAAAAGTAAAACACAACTGATAAAAAGCAGTTGTCTCACTTAGATGAAAGTTAAGTTGAGTTGTAACCCATAATAAGAATTTTACAACTATGACTCATATGCTGAAAACACTGGATGAACATGGTCGCCTTACGACACAAGGGAAGGAACCTGGTTGCTTTCCCACAAAGGATACTTCAGACTAAAGTCAACAAGTAAGCAGCCATAAATCATTCCTGTTGCATCAATGATTTGGCCTGCCTAAGCCCAAAGAAGCAAGTCACACCTTTTTTTGCGGTCGAAATGTAATTCTTCCTGATTAGTGACGTGACAGGTGCGCAATTCACGCCACAAAAGGGCAATGGGCCTATAAGAGGAGTAGCAGAGGCTCTCCTGGCCAATTCATCTGCTACCTCGTTACCCGGATGACCACTATGGTCAGGTATCCAGTAAACGGAAAGCTTGTTTTCTATCAACAGCTTTTGTAGTGAGTCAAAGCTCTCAAAAAAAAAAAAGCTTGGAGCGGAATTCCAACGATTATCTGGAAAGATAGCTATCTGCGCACCTTCTGTGGCCCTACTTAAATTAATATGAACACACTTGATGATTGCCTGTATTTCCGCCTGAAATACCATAGGCCATTTGCACAGGGGCATAGAGATTTTTACATTGGGTGCACAGACGGCAGCGCCCATTCCATATACCATTTTGGATTCATCCGTATACCAATGGAAACTGCTGAAATCCGCAGAAGGACCGTTTTCCTTCCACGTAGGCCTAATATCTTCTGTCGAACCTCAGTTCAAAGTTTACTATGCCACTTGGCGTACGTAGAAGCTCTCTGCAGGACATTGTAAAGTGGAGAATCCTAATTCGGACATCGTGCAGCCAACTGGAGTACTTTCATTCTTGATTAAATAAAGCTTGACAGTAATATTTTTGACTATAGGAAACAGAGAGAGAGAGAGAGAGAGAGAGAGAGAGAAGGACAGTGACTTCGCGATGGTGTGGATAAGTTAATTAATGATTTTTGTGCTCATAGGAAGCCCATTTGTATTGCAAAGCCTTTCAAATTGATACAACATATTAATTTATTTAAATTATAGTATTTATAACTGGAAGCTTTCCTTAAAAAGATCATGCCTCTTGCAAGCTAGAATACTGCAGAAGTCTTGCTGTTCTTCCTTAAAATATTGCATATATGTAGGCTTTATTATTTGCTGAAATTTATCGTAAGACTGTCTGAAATGTGTTAAATGTATTCACGCGACAATAAGGGGCCAAAAGTGGAAGAAATATTAAGGGAAAATAGTCAAAGAAACTTTAAACCAGTTCAACTACGAAAGAGGAGAGTCCTCGTTCGGACAATGAAGGGATCGGCGACTTGTCGGTGAATGGACTTTTAGAGAACACACATGAAAATGTCCGAAAGGCATCACTACCTCTAAAGCAAATGCTATCCATTTACTAGGGTCTTAATGAGAATGAAAGACGACCAATATCGGTTTGAAAGCCAAAAATAGCATAGTCTTGAACAAACACAGTGGCCGAAAAATAGTTCGAAAACTAACTGTTGACTTAACCAACAATCACTGTGCAACGAAATAATAAATAAATTGTTACAAACTTCAATTCTAAAATAATCTACATGTGCTGGATGGAATACTAAAAAATAATTCTTTAAATTAAATTTCTTTATATGAAATGCCTTTTGTGCTATTAGTCACCCAAACGTAGGCTTTTATTTTCATTTCACTTCCTACAATATAATTGAAAACACTTTTTATTCAAATCATATTTACTTAACAATACAAATTTCTATTATTCACAAAGATAAGTAGAGAAAAGCGAATGAATTTAAAAGAAAAATCTTCATCATGTTTGTTTAAAGCTTTAAATAATTCACACTTTTACTTTGTTTCTATCATTGTGGTTTTTTATGCCCTAATTTCATTATCATAATTCTTAATGGTAAATCTATTTAAAATTCCATTTAAATTATCAAAAATCTTATTTCATTTGTCGTTCTGCAAAGGAATCTGTGTGTTCATTGTATTTTTTTAATCTGTCACTTAGTTGGCTGTTGAACGGATACCAAAGAAAAGATAACTCCAACGAATGATGGATAAGAATACAATAAATTATACGTTTGTCTTCAAATCTGTATGTTTTTCTTCTACATTTGAATTGTTTAGCAATAAATAAAACACAAATTGAATGTAATTAATAAAATTTTTTAATCCTAAGGAGTGTTAATTTTACTTGAAATTTTTTCATTTTATTGTCCATCGGTACTCTTAATCTTAATGGCAGCATACGTTTACGGAAGAACACTTCATCTTTTGTTGTGTGACTGGTCAGATATTATTTCTTAGAACTAGTACTAATCGAATGTCTGGCAAATAGGACGGCCTTCTTATTGAGTATTTCCAAATAGATTTTAATTGGCACCTCATTTACACAATCATTATCATTTCATGTTTTACGTAGTATTGAGCTCGTTTTTCCTTGATTTCCCGATTAACCTTATCACAGATAGCTCCAGTAATGGTTTGGGCAACACGTAATGCTCTACATTGTCTATGCGATAGTTGTCCCAATTCCTGCTGTTTTTTACCACTATTCAGAAGCACAACTGCACGATGCAGGCAACTCTTTCTTTATACTTAGCAAGCAATTTTACATGATCAAAATCTTCATCAAAGTTTCTCGACTTCACTTCATATGAAAATCAAAATTCTAACTTTGGATTCATTTTCGACTTATTTATATTCAAATAATTTTAATAAAAAAATTTCATACGAATATAATTTCATATTGAGATATGTGATGGAAATAGATTTCGAACATGAAGCCATTTTAAAAGGTGTTTTTTAATAATATTTCTTTATTGAAAAGAATTTTACCAAAAATGTTATAAAAATATTAAATTAAGAAAATTGGATGAAAAGTGTATTAAAAATGGCCTTTAAAATTGCTTCTTTTTCAAAATCGATTTCCATCACATACCTGATTATAATAATTTTTAATCAAATAATTTCTATTCAAATAAATTTATGCAAATGTCTGTCTTTATACGAATAATTTTCATTCGAATAATTTTTATTCGAATACTATTTATTCGAATAGTTTTTATCTGAATAGCTTTTTGGAACACTATTTTATTAAGTTAGTAATAATTATAATTTTGGATTTTTTTGAACAAACACAACAACCAGCGAAGCTATTTATTTGGCTTGTCTGCGGAGAACACCCAGGGCCATTTGCGGGAATCGAAACCATGACCTCTGCGCTAATAGGGTAGCATCGTTAACAGTCAGCCCCAGTCACATCCAAATTTAATTTTAATTGGAAACGTAATTTTTCCAAAAATTAATATTTTACTGAATAGTAGGAAATTATATTTCTCATGCAACCCAATTATTAACTGTATCATATCTGGTGAACTATAATAGCGAAAGTCTTAAATTTTGGTGTAAGATAGTCGGTAGGCAGTATGCATAGTTACAAAAAAATGTGCGGGACAGAGAAACAAGCCGTCTTAAAAAATCGGCGGCGGCGGCTTAGGAAAAAATACTCGGCGGCTTTTGTATCTCACAAATTTCGCGAATATTTCGCGATGAAATGTATATAATCAATTGCACTTTTCAATGTTGAACTCCTTTATTACGAAATTTTATAAAATTTTCTTTTCATAATTCTAAAAAAAATTTTTATATAAAATTTTTCGAACCCCTGACGACTTTCACATAATTTGTAATATGTAGTACAAATTTGCAACTAAAAAAACAATTAGCCGGCTGCAATTTTGAGCCGAGGCTAGCCGCACGGATCGGCGGCGGCTTAAATTTACATTGAAAGTCGACGGCGACTCTTAAGCCGGCTTTGAGCCGATCGGCTTGTTTCTCTGGTGCGGGACAGGAAAAGGGGAAGGGTACCTCCCATATGAATTTTTAATCTTCAATATTACTTTGTTTGCGATTATCTCTAATCCTTCTTTTGTGCCGTTCACTGGCTTTCTACCCAATTATTGATTATCTCATATCTGAAGAACTATAACAATGGAAGTCTTCAATTTTGTTGTAAAATACTTGAAAGACAGTGTGCGTAGTCACATAAAATTGGCTAGATAGGAGCGGAATAGGAGCGAGGGAAGGGTACCTACCAAGCGATTTTTTAATCTTCAATATTATTTTGTATGGGAGGTACTGTTCACCCTTCTTTTGCCCCACCCACCGGCTTCCAACCGAACTATTAATTATCTCATATCTGATGAAATATAACAGCGAAAGTCTTCAAGTTTGGTGTAAGATAGCTGGTAGCCAGTGTGCGTAGTCACAAAGAATAGGAATAGTGGCGGGGAAAGGGTACATCCCATACGATTTTTTAACCTTTGTATGGGAGGTACCCATCCCCTTCTTTTGTCTTTTGTCACTGGCTTCCAACCCAATTATTAATTATCTCAGATAATTGGATAAATGGAGAATGATAACAGTGAAAGTCTTCAATTTTGGTGTAAAATAGATGGACGACAATGTGTGTAGTCACAAAAATGGGCGGAATAGGAGCCGGGGAAGGGTACCTCCCCAAAAGATTTTTTAATCTTCAATATTACTTTGTATTGGAGGTACCATTCCCCCTTCTCTTATCCCGCCTACTGTCTTCCACACCCAGATTGAAGACTTTCACTGCTATTGTTCTCCAGATATGAGATAATTAATAATTGGTATGCATGAGTGATACCTTTCTCTTCACTGCTATCCAATAAATTTTCCGTTTGACTACTCACACTGGCTGTAAAATAAACTCGCAGCTAGTTGGAAGACTCCTACTAGTACAGTTCTATAGATATACGATAATTAGCTTTTCCCTTTTATGCAAGTTAACCTTGCCCAAATTCCTACCCCATAAATTGTTTTCTGGACTATGCAAACAGACGGTAAAGTAATTTTAACCTAGTTTGAAGACTCTCGCTCACATAGTAATTCAGATATAAGTTAATTGTTAATTACTTTATAGTGGAATAGAGATTTCAAAGGCATCTGCCATGACCTTAGAGCCACTGTAGGTGTCTGCCACTGTGCTCTTGATGTAACAACAATTAAGTCTTTTAAAAATCCAAGTAACAGCCTTTAGAAAATTATGTAAAATCAATATTCTCTGACTTAAGTGCATACCCTGCGGAAAATTTTGTGACAAATGATCCAGAAGTACTCGTCCTATGACTTGAGAAAATGAGATTGGTACCAAAAATAAGGAGTAGTGAATGGTGAAAAAAGACATATTGTGTAAATGGTCACATATTAACCATTTTTAGTCAATTTAGTTGGTACTCCGGCTAGTATTGTAGTAAGCGGCACTGAAAAAATTCGATGCACCTGGATCTAAGGCCGATTACATAGCATCTATATAATATTAATTGTCTCCCTTCAATGAGACTGCCATGCCACTCAGGAACCTGTTTCGTAACTATATTCAGATATTAACTCCAGCTTAACTGGTATTTATAACATTGAAATATAAGTTTCCCTGTGGTCGAGTAGGTAGTGTACTAGCCTGTTATGCCGGAGGTTGTCGGTTCGAGTCCTATCAAAGACACCGCTTAAAAATAAAATACAATTTCTACTTGGATTTGTAACAATAAAAAAATAAATTAATCGATAATTACAGCTGAGTTTGGGAATAATATTTATATATAATCTATATTATTCTACACCGATTAGGACTCCATAAGATAGTTCAGAGACAAGTTACATGGTGCATACAAAGTATCAATTAACCCCATCCTAGGCCATCCCCATGTTAAAGTGGCTGGTCCGCTTCATAGGAAGTGTTAGAACTCGGACTGATCCCCACCACCTGGGGACCGGTCACGTGACTTATTTTGTGTCAGTTCCATTTACCGTATGGTAATTACAACTGACACCACTACCACTGTAAGTGGTTTGCTTACAAATTTTTAGGTAAATCACGCAGTATTTAATTTTTATTAACAACAAGTTTTCTTTTCAGTGTCATGGACACAAAAATTAAAAAATATCACTAACAAATTGTGTATAAGTATATTAGTCAATTTTAAACCGTTTGTTTAATTTTTAAAAATGAATTTTCTTGTTACTCCTCGTGCGAAATTAACTTTTATTTATTTTTGTTTTTGTAAATAAGTGAGTGTACATACTTGCTTTAAATAAAACCATTTAAAATTATAAAGCTTTGTTGTTGGATTTCTCTAAAATTTCCCTTATTACATATTACATTTAATTTATTATTTTTTATTTTTTAACTTCCTTATTAGGGTATTCATTTTATTCGACTTTTCAATTGTTCGATTAATCAATTAATCGAAATTGAGGTTTTTAAATTACTCGAGCAATCGAGTAAAACAATTATTTCGTTCGAGTTATTCGAGTAAGCTTTACTGATAAAAATTATTCGAGTTAATCGGAAAATGTTTGAATTTAGTCGGTGTTTTGTACATTTTTGTGGACAAAAATACAACTAAACAAGTTTTTTTCGTGTTTTTATATAATTTAATAATAAAAAATAAAAAGAACACATTTCTACATAAACTAAATCATAAGCTGATCATTTCAAATTGTTTTTTTCTCTATTAAAATGTTGCGATTTGAGAAAATTTTGGACCAGGAAATATTTAATAATATTCCGACCTATTCTGTAATCAATGCAGAATAAAAATAATCGGAAATGGCATAGCGTTATTGTTGTTATAAATATTAACTTGTAACAACAAGGCTTTTATAATTCCGAAAATTTTCGTTCCGCATGGAGAACAGAATAGGATAATTCATGAAATAATCGAACAAAATCCATATACTATATAGTCCTAAAAATATAATGGTTTTTATTAATTTTATAAAATTTAAAAAAAGTTAATTAAAAAGCATTTCCAATTTATTAGATAAATTCTTTGGGTTTTTTAGATAATATTTTTTATGACAAAAGTAATTTTTTTGCTCACTGATTGTGTGAAAGCTTTTAATTTTTCATTGAATTTCGCCGTTAGATTACATTCGATATTTTAATACGAAACATCTGGCTAACTAGTTTATCTCGAAATATCTTTGTTTGATGGTTACATTTCCGAATTTTTTATAAGATATTTGAAGTTGGTTTTTTTCTACCTATTGTTGTTACCTTATTATTAACTTAATTTTTTATCATGCGGACTATTAGTATGAAATAAAGTTCGAATTGAATGCCAAATTTTTATAAATTAAATTTTTTTTTTCAGTTTTTATTAAGAAGTCTATAAAAACTCATTAAAAAAAAGAAAATTTACATAACATATTTTAGTCGAGTTATTCGATTAATCGAACTAAATTACTCGAACAAATTTTTACTCGAAATTTAAATTTTTTGTTTGATCGAACATTATTTGACTTCAATTATTCGATTAATCGAGCAAACATTATTCGAGTGAATACCCTATTCATTATGAATATTTGATTTCCCGTGTTATGTTTTAATTTTTTTTCTGTTGGAAAGTAAGTGGGTCATTTTAAGGTAATGCTGAAAATATCTTACAGCAAAATCATAATCAAAGTAAAGAAATATAAAACGAAAAAAAAATTAATATGTATAGCATACATTTAGGATGTAAGGTGGGTACGAAATTTATATGCATGCTTTAAGGCTGTTTGATTAACAAGAAGTCCCTGAGCAGCTGTTAACTTAAATTAAAGATAAATGCAGCCATTAGCTGTCGGTGGTGAAACAAGAGATCTTTGCAGCTGGGCCCTGACAAAGTGATTTCATTTGCTTACTTGATGATTGTTTTGAAGTTTTCCATAAGTGCCATTTTAATATAAGTCGCATTTTATTTGTATGTTTTACCAGAATCATCAATTAAGGTACAAAATATGTTAATAAAGTTTGTTATTGACGAGATAGACGAAGTGTTTCTGCAATATGAGCTTAAAATTTTGTGAAAAGACCAGAAGTCCGCCGACATGTTAGAGGTGGACATTTGCCCGACATCATATTCTAATGAGTTCCTATATTTCTACTTTACATTGGTGTCAATAAAATCTAATTAATGGAAAAAGTGTATTTTTAAGCTAATTTATACTCTTTATAATATCAAATTTGCCAACCTTTTATAACCAAAATTTATGGGAAAATGTAAATGCGTGCATGTTCTGCCACCGTGTGCCAATAGAAAATAAAAAAATATTCAGCCCTGTCACAGATTCCGTTCGGATTGGTTTTGATTCCGTAGTAGTCATTCCGAAAAAGTAAATTTTTGGTGCTTTAGATTCCGTTTATTTTGTATTTCGTTTTTACAATGATAAAGTTTTTATATTTTGAGGCGTTTGTTTACTCTTGTTTTTAGATGCAAAGCTCACATTAAGATTTTTATTAACATGGAAAGCTCATCACCAGAAATTTTTTTGACGTTCCTAAAAGTATGCATGTTTTTTAGTATTTACTGCAAATGAAGTCAGTAGAAATGTGTTTTTCAATTCCAATTTAAAATTTAAAAGTGTTTTGGTTTTCGTTTTTCGATTTCTAAAGAAGCAACTTACGGAATTGAAACCACTTCCGATCGGAATGATATTCTGTGACATGGCTGATTATTCCATTTTTATTTACTTGTTTCCTTGTCGGCTTTTATAACAAAATGCTAAATTTAGTGCATACTTTTAGGCTGTGTAGTAAGTACAATAACATGTACAAAGTCTTAAAAACAAATCTCTGTTTTCTGAATGTATTTTTTTAAATAAATATTTACATAAAATTCATGCATAATATATTTATCTGTATTGGTACGAGTATATAATTTTATAAAAAAGTATTTTTTATATTATATTTTTGCAAGGCTCAAAAATAAAAATAAAAGATTCTACTAAAAGTAATTGAAATTATTATCTTATTATTGAATTTTTTATCCAGTTTTATTCAGTACGGCATACAAAACATAATCAGCATTCAGTGAATAAATCGATTTTGTTGTATTTTTCTTTTTTGAAAATTTCTCTATTTACAAAAAAGGAGAGTGTTTTTCATTTCAATTTTGAAGACTACTCTGACTACTGACATTTTATAAATTTTTTGTGTGTGTTTTTACGTGTTTTTAAGGATGGTGTAGTATTTGGTTCTTAAAAACATCAATTTGTTTTACATTATGCTTGTAACATGTTTAACAGAACAATTTTTTCACATACTTTTTGTGAAAAACCACATTAAAATTTAAAATTTATATGTTTAACATGAAACTTATTTGCATGCATGTATGAACATGATATTGATTAAAATGCCTAAAAAAATATTGGCGACAGACAACATTTCGTTGAAATTATTTTTAAGTTTTAATGATTTTATGAAAACTGAAATACAGGTGAGCCCCACAAAACAAGATCGAAATGCACTAAAAATGAAAGCCTATTTAGCTTTTTTTAAAAAAGCCAATCTCTGAATTTTCAAGCTTTCATTTCACTTTCAAATGGATGAGCTTCAAATTAAAATGACGGACTAAAGGTACGTTAACACTTGGCAAATATTTGCCCAAAAAAACGTAACCACTACTTTTGCTAATGGTTCATGTGATTTAACGTGGTTTTTATATCACAAAATAAAGTTGATTATGCTGCTAAAAGCTATTTTTATATTATTTTTAATAAATGTGAACCGATATATATATATAAAAAATATTTTATTTAAAGAAAATACAATTTTAGCTTTTCTGTTGGTCACGTTTTTTTTTTGGGCAAATATTTGCCAAGTGTGACCGTACCTTAACTTCAACCTTTCATATAAAAGAAACATTTTCCAAAACGATATATAAATAGCGGAGTTCTGAGAAAACAAATGTTGAATAAAAAATATGAAAAAGGTCGACCTTGCAGGTCAAGTTTTTTGATGTTAAGATCTGATAGGAGCTTGGGCTCAATTTTTCCAGGAGTTTAAAATTTATTTGAAAAAGCACATTTTCGAACAATGTACTTTCGGAAAATCTGAAAGTCTATTGGATCGAGTCGGCTCATGCTCAACCGAAATCTAAGTAAAGCCCAGCCTTTAGCATACCACAAATCGATCTGACCGGTTTAGCATTTAAACTTTATAATGGGTTTACTCACACATATCTGTATATACACGCACATCCATATGTACATACATCCATAGCCAGCGAAAATTGAGTGGCTGACAATCTTTTTCTAATAAAATTTTGAAAACTTTTCCGATATATCTAAGAGAATTCTGTACGAATTCTTTGGGAAAATTCTAAAGGGTTTTTCGAAATGTCTGAGCAACATTGAACAAATAACTGAGGCAGCACCAGCAAATCTTCGGATTTTTCTGATACTTGACTTATTATTATTGGAGAAAATACTGACATAATTTCTTTCTTTTTTAGCTTCTCGCAATTAGCTCCCCTCATAATTTTTTTCGCACACGTTGACTCCTTCCAAAAAAAAAAAAATGCATTTATTAAAGCATTCACTACGTTTTAATTGTTAACAGAGTAATGTTAACCTGTTAACAGAGCTCTGTTAAATTCTATGGTTTGTGTCTAGGGTTTTATATTGTAAAATTTAACTTCACATACATCAAAGATAAGAATTTACTGATTTCACGCCGATTTTCGAAAATCGAGTTTTCTTCAGATCTGGACGTTTTGAGGTCATGGGAATCTATTCTGACTATTTTTACGATGATGTCCGTATGGATGTGGGTATGTGGGGTTGTGTGTGTGTGTGTGTGTGTGTGTGGTGTGTGTGGTGTGTATATATGTATGTAAACCTCTCATAACTTAACAACGGCTTAATCGATCGGAAACAAATTTACGGTATTCAAACGACATTGATCTCACTTATATTCCTTATTGGACCTCATTTAGATTACGTAAATTTTCGAAAATAAAGTTTTCGGAAAAAAAAGTTTTTTTCAAATGAATTCTAAACTTGTATCGAAACCAAAACCTAACCAGTATGAAACTCATAAAACAATGTAGACTGGTGCAGATTTGATTGAAATCGGTTGAATGGTTCGAGATATCGTTGTCGAAAAATTTCGAAAAAGCGCTTTATGCTAACAATTCTAAATGTTCTTGTCAAATCGATTTTTATCATTCATTTACTTTTATGGACTTGAAAAACTACGCGGAATATTGCAAATTTGATGCAAATTTTCGAAATTAAAAAAAAAAATTTTTTAGTTACTTGAAAACGTATGAAAGCTGAAGAAGTAAAACCGAAACTTTAATACCCAAAAATACGATTAATTTACTAAATATCTCAAAAATTCTGCTATAGACCTACAGCCAAATTTATAAAAAATTCTTATTTTAGGTTTAAGACTCACAATTGTTATTGAACAGTTTCACGCTAAAAACTGTTTAATATAAAATTGCATTCATAAACACTACAATAGACATTGTGTGTTTTAAGGAAATTTAGATTTCGATACTGGCAATACCACCATGTTTTGTAGTTAGTGTTGCAATAAAAAGAATATGATTTCATCCGGATATTGAAATAAACGAATAGCTTTTTATTGTTTTCGTGTAACTTAAGATTTTTTGAACTCTCTTTATAATATATTTCTCAACTTATTTAACACAAGTTTTGTATGAAGTAAAAGCAAAAAAGAGAAATGATTACAAACGAGTTCATACGAATCTTTTAATCATGTATGAAAAAGGTACTCGAATAACGAGCCTATTTTCATTTGTGTTGATTGTTTCTACATCACTAACATTTCTTTTTGCTTTTATGTGTTTTGATGGTGTTTTTTTGCTAATTTTGTTGCGAATTTTGTTTAACTTAAATAATTAAGTGACATATTCTATCAAATTTAAAAAAAACATAAGTAAACGCTTATAGCCAAGACTTCAAGCTTTAATTTAAAGCATATCATGTATTTCTGTATGTTAAATTTGCAAAGATATTTGAAGTTGAACTTGATGTATCGATGATATGAATTTATTGAAGGTTTATAGTAGGTGCATACCATCTTTAAACCTATTTTAAAAATTTCATGTAATATACATTTTTGAATGCAATTTTATGAAATTTTGCTTAAAAGTAGTCTGTTGCCCTGTTTTAAATATTTATGAATATGGCTGCTAATAAATAAGTTTTTCCTTTTATTTATTATTTTTAAATTCAAAAAGCTAGAAATAACTGTTACAGCAGTTTACACAAAATGGAAAGCAATAAATTCAAATTCACAACTACTTAAGGTATGCTAAAAAAATATTTAACAATGCACTATGTTTAGAGAATGAATGAATGAATGTCTTTATAAATTTGTAAATTAATAGCTATTTATTTGTTAAACTTAAAAACTAAGTTGAAACTTTTTGAAAAAGTTTGTAATAATTAAAAGAAGCGAACTAAAATTATGGTCAGGGCACAATTTTTTTAATTATTCTTAAACTAACATATTTTGTCAGATAATAGTTTGCTCAGAAAATAGTTTAAAAATAAGAACATTAATATTGAAAGTTTTATCATTTCGTATTGTTATACAAAATAAAAATGTAATATTTTTGTATACTCGTTTAACATTTTCCAATTAAAAAAGAACGCAATTTTTTATATGATTTTTGGATGAACTGATTTATTTTGTTAACCCTTTTAGTTAGTTGCCAAGGACTTTTATGAGAAATATAGGTGAAAAGCGAAAAACGTACTGCATAAGATTCAATACATGCTTGGAGTTCACACTAGAACCCATCGAAACAGAGGAATTTACGTTTCGTATTAAAGTGCACTTTTAAATTTAAAACCCTTTTTAAAAAAAACTATATATCAAGATTACAACAAAAAAAAATACATTGAAACATAATGTATTATAAAACACAAGACCAACCGTATATTACCTCATTTATACCCAGTGCTTATTTGTAAATAAGAACATAAAATGCTTGCAAATACTTTTTTATTGTCACTTACTAAATCACTGAATATTTATCTATTTATTATTTTTTATTAAAGGTTTAAAGAACATGTTTTTTAATAAGCACTCACTTCAACGACTGTTTTTTTTTTTGTAAAAAGAACTAAACCGTTTTTTTAATTATACTTTTATTCTGTTAGTGCTTTTTATAAAATGCCTACAATGAAACAACACAAAATCGATTCATTGTAAGACTATTTATTTCAGATTTATAATGGATTTTTAGTTTGAAAACAAAAACTCATCCTCTAATTTCTGTAAATAATAAGCAAATGGAAAAGTTGTAAGAAAAACCTAATGTCGTGTGAAAAATTCTTCAAACCCCCAGTGGTTTTAATCCAACACACTTAAAAAATTTTATGATAAATCATTTTATGTTCATTTTCTTATATTAAACTGTTTGAAATGTTAAAAAAATAATATAAGAAAATTCAAAGCATATCTGAGGGATCGAATGAAATGAAAATTGTTAGCCATTAGTGAGGCGTGTTGAAGACAGAAAAATCTTTTTTTCCATAAATGTAAAATTGAATGAACAGTAAATTTAAAGCTAAAAAAATATTTATGTATTGATTAACTACAAAATTATAAAAATCTTTGCAAACATAACAGGTTCTGCTTTTGAATGTTAATGATGCTCTCAATGGAAATTCATTATAAATATGTATTCCCTTCTACGTTCTGCAAAATAATATTTCTCTAAATAAGATGTACTGTGCAGTTTTAAAAATAGTCAGTACGTAGTGGTGTATTATTAAAAAAATACTTACGTACTCCTTTTTTTTTGTTTAAATATTTACAACTTCATAATTGAAAAACTTGTAGAGAATTTTTGAAACAAAGCTTTTTTCAGCCAAGGTGTTTTTCAACTTACAAAAACTCAACCTGTTGTTAAAGTTAAGTTACTAAAAAAGAATTTAATATGCGCTCCAAGTATAATATTGAATAGCTGTTTTAAAGTTGCATGCTATTATTGTTTATAGCCAAAATTATACATAAAATATTATAGCAAATTTTTTTGGCCTGTGTTTAGCTGGCAGAACAACAAAGATGTAAATTGCAAAACTTTTCAGGCATAATTTTAGGTGTTAACAGATGCATAACACTTTGTTATAAGGTTGAGCATTATATTTAAGCGAAATACTGTTTTGTTGTATTTTGATTATTAAAAAGAAAATGTGGGAAAATTTAAAGCATATACTAAGAAGCAGAATAAAATTAAAATTCTAAGGTATTATTAAGGCGTGTTGTTTTTTTCTTTTCCATGAAAGTAAAAATGTGGGAGTGTATTGTACCTTTTTTTCTTTTTCATGTGCGTGCAGTATGAGTAGAATTTTTGATATAATTTGAAAAATATTTCAACACTCATAAATAAGTTGGCGATCATTTAAATTTTGTTGTTCCGTTTGCAACATATGCTAAAATTTGGGTGTATGTATGTATATGAAGATCTGGCTAGGGTGATGTGTGTACTAGAGCCCTGGACTGGATATCTTTGGCGTGGAAGTATTTTAAACAAAATAAATATCTGAAGTGCCCCACCCAGACACTTGCAATATAATAGTGCAATTTTTCATATTGTACAATAATATCGCCAATGTGTGTGTCATATTAGAAGGTGGCACAATATATTGGCCAAAATCAAAAGGCTTCTGATTTTATTGCACAATTAAGAGAATTGTATAATGTGTTGGAAATATTGTTCAGTGTTATATTTACTTTTTCACTGTCGGGAAAATGGGGTAATATTTTACTTGAAAGTATTGTGCATATTTATTGCATAGTATGTATAGGTCAAAACGACAATTATATGTACAATAACATGTTCAATAATACTATATAATGGATGGGCTCGCTTTAACCACGCCTTCAATATATGTTATGCAGGGCTTTGGCGCGTAGATCGATCTCTCTTAGCTACACATGTTATACAAATTTACATGGGCAAAAATGACAGCATATACTACGGCTATATTAACAACCGGCAGACAGATTACTTCTATAAAAAATCTGAAAGGTAGAAATTATTATTCCTCACTGGCGACACAGAGGAGTTTCCCCAAGCAATTAAGCTAAAGACTACCTACACTGCTGTTCTATGTTCTTCAAATAATAATCCTATAAATTATCATTGGATTTGTGAAACTGTCATTGGATTAATGAAAAAATCTAATAAAATTATTTCAACCAATGAAATTCGTTGGCTGAAGTAACTAGTTAGCGCGTTGACAACAAATCACTTTAACTAAGAATGTGAGTTCGATGCCTACTCAGGGCATAGGGATTCTATCAAATTTGTTTGGGAACAGAGATAAAGAATTACCTGGCGCTTCTTTCTTCATCATTCAGCATTTAAAATTGTCTTTAGATCTTAAACGATTTTCTATTTTTTTTTTGTTGCTTGATTCCAGGCTAACAAATTTTACTTACCTAATATGTATGTAATAAGAAAAAAGGATATTTGTGCTACTACTCATTACAGTTTTCTTTTAGCCTAAAAGTCTACTCTACTTAATTGCATGAGCTGTGTTGTGTTTAACATAACTTTTATCTAATATCTCCTTAAGGTATGCTATATTTTCTTTTTGTTTGACTTTACTGTTTTACTTGACCTATTTGCAAGGTTAGTTAATAAAAATTCTTATTGCATAGTTTGCTCTATATGCTTGTTTTTTACTTTAAATATTTCTTTTTTATATTCTTGTATATTTTTCTCATTTCATGCATATTTACCCCTTTTTTCATACTAATAAAACTAGTTGGTTTTTCTACCCATGTTTGGGTTGTTATTACCTTTGTAACACTACGTAAAAAATGTAGTACATACCTATGTATAATGAGAAATAAAGGGCGATTCATTTGGAGGTATTAAAAAAGTTATTAAATAAGGAATAAGTGAATTAAAGTACTATTAATTACTTATTATAATATTTACTCACACCTAAAAATATACTACGTTAAATGTATTTTGTTTTTCAAAATTAGAAGTTAAAAAAAAGGAGTAACATCCGAATATAACACTCTTCATTAAATTTGTAACACACATATAAGCACACTCTGTTGCAAACTACTCTATACCTTAGAAAATAGAAAATGTTAAAAGCCTAAAATAACCGCTATAATGGTGATTGCTTTAAAATATGCTCCTAAAATTTATTTCGATACATTTTAATCCCGCTTACTTCGTGTGATAAGCGATAATCAACCCTTCAAATATCCTGTCTATTTTTGCCACCAAAAGTGCGATTTTTAAGCCTTTCTGTTCTCTTAAATTTAAGAATTCATTTACATATTTTATCTTTATTTTTTATTTTAGACACGTTTAGGTAATTGCTTTCATACTTGCAATCATCATTTTTTTTTTATATTTTTGCATTAATTTTTTGTCATGTATTTTGTTAGAGCTTCTTAGGTTTCTTGTGCTGCCCTAAAGTATTTGACAAACTGTTGCTACTTATTACCCAGGTTATAAAAATACATGTCATGTATTACTTTTTGCGTTAAGTTTTTTATTTTAGTTGTTACAACAGATGCAGAATGTAAAAATTTTGCTTTACATAAGGAGTAGCAAATGTTGGCAAATTAAGTGGAGGGGATGCTTGTCTTTTAAACTAATTAAGGTGCATTAAATAATTCAAGGTTCTATTAAATGAAAAAGAACTTTATTAAAAAGACACCTTTCTATAAAAAGGAAATGTTAAATAAACAGGTATACTTAAATAAAAAGTACTTATTGGAAAAAAACGTAATAGTAAAAAGTACTTTTCATAAAAAGGTAATTTTCGAGGAGAAAAAGTACTTTTTAACTGACTTCAAAAGAGGAGAAAGTTATTTCATGTTTGTTCCCCCAGAATTCAGGAGAAACCCCTTAACTCCGGCCGAAGATTAGGGGTTTCTCATGTCTGCAGACTTTGCGGCATTTTCAAGAGTGTACGGATACCCCGGGCATTTTTATAAGTCAACTCTTTTACCACCTCAGCCACGTCACAATTTGATATTAACATAAAATAATTCTTGTTGATATTGATGCGACATACATATGATGACTAGATGTCATCAATATGAAGACGAGGTGTCATATTCTAGCTGGCTTACGTGTTTTGTCTCTGAATGTGCGCTATTCTGTAGTTATGATGAACGTACATCTATGCGATGCTATTTCGTAAACTTTTGAAAAAATCGTTTAAAAAAAATCTAAATAAAACAATTAAATTTCTTTTAAAATACGAATGACAAACATTTTAAAAAATATTTGACTTTTCCCTCATACATATTTTACCTGTTAATAAAATACAAAAATGTAGCATCGAATTGATGTCGTTGCGCTCATAGCATAGATGACATTTAAAATATGACAAAATTCTATAATGAATTTTGTCATAAGATTGATATCACTTTTCACCTTATTGATGACATGTGTAATAACATTTATATCGCAAATCTGATAACAAGGTGCTATCAATAATTTATTGAATCATTTCGTACCATTTGTGCTCAAACTATTTTCTGTGTACCGGGAATTAAAACACAAATCGTGCATCAAACTAACTTTATTTATTCACTGATTTTAATTAACATATGACTTTGTTAATTACGCTTAATATATATAAATCCTTGTTAAATAACATTTTAATATAAGTTCTGTCATATTTATGACACATTTCTTAATAACTTTTTACAATTTCCAGTTGCAAAACAATTTTATACTTCTAAATGCCATTATTTAAACTGTCGTAAATATTTTTTAATAAATGAAATAAAAGTTAAATGTTGAAACAAGTTATCATTCGTATTAATAATGCACGTAATATACATATATTATGAACAACTTTTTCCTTCAGAACTTTTATTAGGTAAAACATATTTTATTAACCCATTACAGCAAGCAAAATTAGTAAAAACTTCTGCAACATATGTATTAAAATGTTACTTATTTGGAAAAATGTTCAAAAGAGCTTTAGTTATTCGAGTTCCAGAGAATATAATGGAGGTCAGTGTTTAGAGCAGCAGCAGGCATTTTTTGCATGTAATACGAAGATGGTCGGCTATTTACATTTACACAACACGACCATCAAAATAAACAAAAACAAAACAACAACAAGAGCAGCAAAGGCAAATAAACACCAACATACTTAAACAACAAATTATTTTTCATTAATTTAGTTTGCTTTTTTGCCGGGCACTGGTTTAGAGAAAATGGTCTTGGATAAATGGAAATGCGTTTAACAAAACTGCAAACGTGGGGATGATGTAAATTTGTGAAAATTATTGCTTGAGTTGTGATTGAAAGGGGACAGTATTTTATTTTTTCACTTTCGCAGAACCATTTGTACCTCACGCTGAATTCTTCCAACGTTTTTAACAATGTTTAATAGATTTCTTCAGGCCAGTCATCAACTTCATGAGTTTGTTTGATGTGCATTAGTGTGGCATTGTGTTATTTGCTGTTGGATTGTTTAAGTGACCAAGGCATATTACTGGTCACTGAACAGTATCGGCAGACATATATACTGTCCTATGGTAATGTACATCATAAAGCCCTCCTTCGTCGGTAATGTTAGCAAAATCGTTGGCGAAGTAAAATAATTAATAAAATGGCTATACAAACAGCTTAATAAAGTTAATGCGCATACTTAACACCAGAGGGGCTACAACATTCCTATACTATATTACCCTATCCCTTTACCTGAGAAATTTCTATCATAACAAATGTCAAACTTTATATTGAAAAATAACCTGTTTTATGTTAACTGTTGTTCCTATATGGAATTTGACATTTCTCATGATAAAATTATATCAGGTATAGACGTAGGGTTAACAAAACGCACAATTTCCCTCTGCACTAACCAATTCCTAAAGAAGTTGACATATTAAATAGTAGGCATTAATTGCTTGAGTGTTACTTCTCTTACTTCATGGCATTGTGATCAGCTGTTGGCTGATAATCAACATCTGTTCGAGATATTAGTTTCTATTGATATTGTTGTTAGTGCTCACTTTATTGCCAATTATTTGTGAAGTTTAATGGGTTAAACAACACTACTCGACAACAAGAAAAATCCATATTAAGTATATTATATTCCTACCATGTCCAACTATCGAATGTGAAAATTGGTAAAAAGTCTTTAATCGTGAGCACAGCGCGTTCCTAAAAGCGCAAGTTTTTAAATATTTCTTATTGAGTTTTCTATCCTCTATGAGAAATTCAATATTTGGCAACGATGCGTGTCGTAGCCAATGGACGACCAAGGTAACGAATATAAGAAACGAAATTTTGAAATTCAATAGTTGGACATGTTAGGGACGTTATGTAATCCGCAATATATTATAAACTTCACATGGAAATATATTTTGTTTTTCACATTTGCATGCAGAGTACGTGAGTCTATTAGGAAAAGTGAAATTCCGAATACTAAGTCCCATCATTATATTCAGTTTTTTAATTATACGAGTATCATAGTTACTATTCTATTTACACATGAATACATAAAAATATATTTAAAACAAACCAATTTTTAATTTTCATGTTTTTTATCCTTTAACTAAAAATAACACAGACTTACAGTGAAATTCCGTTTTGAACAAAACTAAAATTTTTCTAAAAATTTTGATGCGCTAAAAAATACTGTGTCCTCAGTTTTTTCCTATTACTTACAGATTTCTTTTTAGGGGCGGGCATATCTAATATTTCCAGTGGGTACAGCAGTATATTTCATCTTAATAAAATAGCAACAGATGCATGACAAACTTACCTTCAAATTACGTGGACACAGTATTTTTTAGCGCATCAAACTGGTTAGAAACATTTTAGTTTTGTTCAAAACGGAAAGAAAAAGTACCAATTTATAAGTTTGTGCAATCCTTGCATGTGATGAATTTATTTGAATTGTCTATATACACAAATACAAACATTCATGTACATGCCCAGAAAATTTTCTGAAATGTTCAAAATTTATGTGTTTAGTTACTTGGTTTTGCACTTCAGCTAACCATATTTATGTTCATTTAACTTGTAAAGATAATGTATGTTTAATAAACATTTGCTAAAAATAGACGTTACGCTTATTTTTTTGAAATATTTGCTTTATCTGAGCTAAGACTTATATTCTATTGTATTCTATCAGTAGACATCGTTTTCATCTCACTCCAGGACACATCATGCTCAAGCAGCTCGTTCTCAATTTGGCGTCTCCAAGTATTCGCAGGTTGAGCTAAGACTTAATGTTTTTTTTATTTTTTGGCAGCAGACTTAAGGTGAAGGTACATAGCATGCGTTAAATACGCTAATGCGTTACAGACTTCTGTCAAAAAAGTTGAAATAGTGTGTTTCCATAAGGCAAGATACAAAGCGAAGTTTGCGACGCGCGTAACTCGCAAAAAGCTGAACATTCTTCAACTTTCACGCGTCGTATACAAAATGACAGGTAGTGCTGCCAGATTCATATGCTAAAATGTTTGTTTAATGGAAATAAATTATTAGAAATAAATTTTTTATTAAAAAATGGATGAAAACTGCATTAAATATATAAAGAAAAATAAAACTTAAAGGCAGGACAAAATATAGCCGGAAAAGGCTTGAAATTGTATAAGCAGAAGAGCATCAAAAGCGTGGTGTGTAACTTGCCATTCTTAAAGCGTTAAAAGTTCGAAAAGTAAGAAAAGCGTTGCCGCGTAACGCGTGGTATGTAGCTCCACCTTTAGGCTTTTGACATTTCAGTATCAGCACATCTGTGCATGTTCTATGCACAGAATACGTATTGTAAATGGAATGATAAAATAAATATATCGTCCATCCATTTGCTATTGTTGTTTGTTCATTAGGCTTGAGATTGAAAAAAAGGAAAAAAAATGCAATGAAACATTGAAATTTGTTTCTTGCAGAGGCTCTCAATCTTTTCACAAGAAAAATCTTGCAAAACTTTCTTAGTTACAAAAATTAATTTAATTTGTTGAGCTCTATTTTATATAGCAATACAAGTATGTACTATTTTTATTTAATTTTTAAAAATTTTTGTGGTTAAAATTAGGGAACGCGGTTAATCGATTAATCAATTTCTTTGATTAATCAAAATTCTGATTAATCAATTAATTGATTAATCAAGAACTCTCATTAATCGAAATGCAGATGATCAAATAATTCTAATTTTGATTATTCAAATTCGAATAATTTTATTCAAAATAGTAAAACAACAATATTTCAAACAAAATGAATTTAACACATAAATATAAAACGAAAGAAATACAAAAAACAGGGAAAAAATAAAAGCATAAAATAAAAAAAATAAAAAACACAAGACAAAAATTGAAAACACAAATTATTCAATTGTTCAAAATATAAATTATTCAAAATCATGATTAATCAAATAATCCTAATTTTGAATAATCAGATTTACAGCACTTTTCACAATGTATGATTAAGAGTTAACATGGACTTTAACGGAAACTTTGCCATACAAAACTTGCCGTTAAAGCCCATTTTAACTCTTAATCATACATTGTGAAAACGGGCGTTAAAATTATTTGTTTAATCAGCATTTTGATTAATTGCTTAATCAAAATTTTGATTAATCAAAAATTTTATTAATCGATTAATCGCACTTTCCTAGTTAAAATTACCAATTTTTATGGTTAAAATAACAAATTTAAAACAACAACAACGAAAATAGTTGTTTTACAAAAATTACTGTATTTATGTCAAGCAAATCACCACATGCCTATACTTTGTGCTATCGTTATTTAACAAGATGACTTAGTAACATGAGTAAAATTGTGAGAACCTAAGTTCAAAAACAAAAATTTGCAAAAAAAAAAATTGTTTAAACAATTTTAATACAATTCCATTGATTGATTTTGCTGTATTTGATGAGTCGGTTCAATTCGGACCTATGAAATTGGTTAGATTTAACAATATTTTATTTTGGGTGTACAGAATTTCTAAAATGTCAATGTATATTTGTTTTTTTAGACGTGACAGAAGCCAGAAAAATAATTAGAAAAGACCGTCGCACAAAATCTTTTAAAAGAGTAAACTTTTGCTGTAACAGGTCGGAATATTTTTTTCATAAATCTTTAGCTGTTTAGGAACTACTTCTTTTAAACAATTCGTCATGTTTATCTGTTCCTGTTATAAGGTTTTTTCATTGCTTTTTGCTCAAACAAATATTATAGTATCTTTGGATTGATTATTCGGTTGCGTAAGAACACATCATTGTTTCACTAGTACTTATAACATTTCTCATTTATACTCGTAGATACAAAAATACACGTTGTAGAAGTTTAACTCTTAATGTGCATGTATGATAGGTTTTGTTATTTTTTCCTACATTTTCTTCCCCAGGAATTTCACTGTGATAATAGAAAAAAATTTGAAGTCTCACCAAAAATTTAGGCTTTTGTTAGAGAAGTATTTAAAGATTTTTTTTGTGTTGCGGACGACGAAACACAAGCTAACAAAGCTGTTGTTGAATGTTTTCACTTCAATTCAATTGTGTATTTTTGTATTTTTTTCGGTCTCTAATTTTCTGTTTCTGGATTATTTTGCCATTAATTGAACGAAATGATAGCAGTTGCTTAAACTCTGCAAAATTAAAAAATTTTTGTTTGTTCATAATATTTTTCTTCTTTCTTCCCAAGAGTATAGAAAATAATTTTTCTATTCAACTCAGTGTAAATGGGGATGTATGTAGTTGCACGCGTGTGTATGAATATTAGAATTCGTCCTTGTCTTTATTTGCTGAAACATTTCAGTCAACATGTCTAGTTTAATATTTAACTGTCGAAACTAATAAAAAACTTTTGTATCGTTTTTTTTTCAAGTTTAATAGAAAAAGTTAATTTCCAAGCATGAATGTTAGATAATTTAAAAAGTTAGGATGTAAATGGAATTTTGGAATATTACCAATTACATATTTTTAAGCCTTTATAATATTAATTTACATACATTTTATTTAC
Source organism: Panzeria rudis (assembly GCA_956483635.1). Classification (NCBI taxonomy): domain Eukaryota; kingdom Metazoa; phylum Arthropoda; class Insecta; order Diptera; family Tachinidae; genus Panzeria; species Panzeria rudis. The sequence continues at coordinate 7,599,163 of OY101450.1, read as the reverse complement.
ATACATTGGAAACTATACATATCGCAACTTAGTTACATTTTTGTGAAACATTTAACCCTTGAACTCTTCGTTTTATGTACCTTTTTAGTCCTTTCTTAAAAATATGAGGGGAGCAAAAATCTCTCCTTCTACGGCAATATTTGCCATAATATTCTACTATAAGTTTTCCAATACACCTAAACTGCAGACTTAACTTGAACGCCAGAATTCATTTAAAAGTTAAAATGTATTTAAAATTAGAATTCTGCATACGAAATCTCATATCTTACGTTTAAAGTATAATATGTGTTCAGCACTTTTATGTCAAACACCACGTGGAACATTTATGTAGAACATTTCAGCCCGCTATATCGCCGGTGAAGGGAAATTTTTTGTCCCTTATATAAGAAAGGACCAAAAAATTCCGAAGAGTTGGAGGCTTAAAATTTTATAAAAAATGTTTCTCATGATGGTTTACATACAAGTGTTGAATACATCTTATAACTTAAACGTAAGGCTTACAAGATTTCCTATGGCGAGTCAATATATCTACATATGTGCAAAAGGAGGGAGGGAGAAATTTAACTTATCCTAAAATGAATGCCAGATGTAAACTTTCAAAACGCCGCTACAACAGACTACACTGCTAAACATATAGTCCTTCTTGTTGGCGGGTAGAATTCAACGGATTTTATGTGAAATGAAAAAAATAAACTTGAGTAGAACAAAAATCAGAAAAATGGGAATGAAGAAATATAAACCGATGGCATCGCTGGAAAAGTGCAGTTAATATCAGCTTGAGAGTGACTTAATTCTCGTATTCAATTTTCACCAAAAAGTTGTATATATAAGAATTGAAATCACATTTAACATCTGACCCACCTGACAAGTGGTGATAAGCAAAATACACGTGAGCACTGACGATGGAAGTGTAGTGGCTTCCGAAAGTGGTGCTACTCTTTTCTGCTGTGTATGTTGAAAATTTAAGTTGATGTTAATTTTTCCCTTGTTCCTTGGAATATTAGTCATGCCCAATTCTCTCTGAATATAATGTTACGAACCTTAGCCTAATAATTTGGATTCACAAAGCAAATACGTTCGATATAATCATAGTTATAAACTTAATTTCTATTTTTCCAAATAAATTTTTCCTCATTTTATTGATATTAGGCAACCCATTTGATATATGAGTGATTCTCATTCTAAACGTACATATTTTTTATTTAAAAAATTATTATTTTTTAAATGTAAATAATAGAAATATGAGAAGGTAAGATTTATATTATAGATTGCGCCTCATTCTATGGACCCTAATAAAATTATTCTTTCGATTTTTAACATTTTTGTGTCTTGAGCGTTACATTTGCTTTCGCGGTTGCTTTTGCGGTTGCTCTGGAATGATTTTTGTGAAAAAATACACCACAAAAAATGAGCACTATAAGTCTACCCTCTAAAACCAAAAAAAAAAAAAATATAACAGTCGCAGGGGGAAATTAAAAGTTATGATCACTTTTTCAATTTTGACTTGGGTTCACATGGAAAAAAAATTTTATCTTTCAAAATAGTTATTTACAAACATTTACACATGACCGAAAAGTATGCTAACTCTTCTTTCAAATAATACTACTTTTAATAAAATCGACCAACAATATTAAAAGTTATGTCAATTTCAAATGATTATTCGTAGCAAAATACGATCTACCTAAAACATTCTTCGAAAATATAACAACCCACAGTGCGGTAGAAGCAACATTTTTCAAAGCAAATTAGAAATTTCTAAACGGGTAAAGTTCTTTTAACATTTTTTGCCGTCTAAAATTTATAGATAAATTCTATTTAAGAATATTGACAACGTAACGTTCAATACATTTTTATACGAATTTAATATATTTTCAGAACACACACTATATTTTGAATTCAAAATAATTCAGATGTATAATCTTTAATGTATTTTAACATAAACTCCTTAGTTATTCACTAAAATTTTAATTAAATTAAGAAAATATAGATAACACTCAATACATTTTTTTGCTACAAACCATGATTGATTGATGAAATGATTTGCAATATAATACTATTTAACAAAGTTCAAAAAACTTTTAAATATTTAGAAGTACAAATTCAATTCCAAGAAGTACAAATTTTCAATGTAAGCAAGCCTACTAAAAAACGTAACGCTCAATACACAAGATTGCGGACAAAAATAATAAAAAAATTATAATTTCTAATATTTTTCAAAAAATTTATGTGTAAAATAAGAGAAGTTTTTGGAAAAATCCATACTTTCTTAATCACCCTTATCGGGAATAAAAGTTCACGTAAAATGTGTTCCCTGTTCCCTTTCCCTAAAATTGCGATCGCCAATTTTGTGCTGTTGTTGTGTCACTGTACTATTTGGCTCGTTTTGTTCACCATTTTTTGTTCATGGGAACTATTTGACATGAACAAAATTTGCCTGTTATTCCCGATAAGGTTGAATGTGAAAAATCAACAGCATGCATTAGGGACACGCCATTTTGTATGAAGAGAGTAGTTTTCATTTTAAAATTTATCCTTTTATTTTATGAACTATTTTACTATACTTTCAACGAACACGAAAAAAGCATTTGAAATGAGAATCGCCCATATAAAATCATTAGAAACCACAAACAAACCTTATTCATGTTTGTTTAAAAATTTACCCAATTAAAATACTGCCATCTCATAAGACTTTCTATAATAGAATTTTGAATCAATATGATATTATTCAGTAAATCATGCTAATATTTCCAATTCAAATTACAAAATAATATGTTAAGAAATAAGAGGCAATCGGCAATGGTGAATTTTTAAGACATTATAATGACACATTGGCGCTGGAGGTAAGAAAGTTAAAAATTTTAAATTACATATAAATTTTGCTGGTAATTTTCTTAGAAACACGTTTCTTAAGATGTTTATTCTTACTTTAGAGTAGTAAGAGCCTTTAAATAGTAATCAATTGAGGAGGTGAAAGCCAAAGGGGTACAAGTACCAAAACTAAAAAATTTTGTCATATGCAGGAATCGACACTTAATGCCAATATATATTACTTTAGAAAAATTCAGATCAGTACGATGATCTCAAGAGGCAGTATGTATTAGAAACCAAAAATATTATGTATGAAAATGCATGGGAATAAAAGACTTTGAAGCTTAATTACTCAGAATTTTCTTTTTTGCACTTGTACCCATTTGCTTTTAAGCCCCTCAATTATTATCGACAACAAGTACGCTGTCGAGGTAACGTGAGTGCTTTATATGATCGTAAATGACTATTATAAAATATACAAACAGTATGATAAACTTTTATGTAGGGTGCGTACAAACTGATAAGGGCGTATCAAAACAAGAACAAAAGCAAATATCTTAACAAAACATACTTAAATGACTATATAAATGAATCTCGGGCAACAATTTAATTTTGCTATTCGTAGCATCCTTATCTGCAGCATCATCATTAACATTGCCTTGTGGTATTCATAACAACCATCAAATATAATTTAATTTGGACACTTTTCAACAATCATTCATATATTAGGATTCTGACATTACCTACTTCAAGGCTTATGTTGTTTTAATCGCATTAAAGTTGTAGTAATTGTACAGGACACGTGCTATACAAATGCTCACAGATAAATACACCCTTACATACAATATAATAATACATTTATAAGTATATTCTACCTTCTAACTGTTCAAATGATATTTCAAAATTAATTTTACAAAATACCCACTTCAGCATTAAAAGAGCAATTGGAGGAGGTAAATAATGCATGCAATGATGATAGCAGAATATGGAAAAGGTATAAAAAATTTTTTTATTTGTCTTTTTATGTGTACGAGAAACACATAAAAAGTTTATATATTTGACCATTGCCGCCTGCTTGAAGTTCGATTAACACATAAATTATGATTCAGCACTATTTACTATTTTATTATAAGTTTTCATTTTAATAGCTAAGCGATAATGTAGTGTTTGAAATAATTACATGTTATATGTTATGTGGGAAACGATAATTGCTATCTATAATCGAAAGCTTACAAAAAATGGATTAGGTAAAAGACCAGACATTTTAAATTAGCTTAAAAGGAGACATTTATTGCGATGTAAGTCGAGACTGGACAAAAAAAAGGATATTAATAATAACACTGTACAACAAAATCGAAATTTTTACAAAATAGCAAGGTTCTAGCGACTGACTCTGGTAGAGGGGACTAAAAATAATACAAACGTGTATCGTGAAAGTTTACGACTGAGAGTAATATTTGGGGGATTTAAAGTCCATTTCCCACATTGTTTTAGTGAATCGGCTTGGGAAATCTTGTAAGGAACTATTCACATATTACGTAACGTCATTTTTATAGTTTTTATAACCCCGAGCCCCCCGATCCTCCTCGTAGCAATGTTTACATTTTAAATATAAATTAATGACGCCCTGTCATCAGTATCTTGACATCAATTTATAACAAATGACATCAATAAGGCTAAGACTGACATCAATCTGAAGACAAATGTAACTAATTATAAAATTTTATCATATTTTAAGTGTCATCTATACTATGACCACAAATTTTGCCAAATTTTTTATATATTTAATAGTAAAATATGTAAACGTAATAACTTAATACTGTTCTGATGTTATTAACTTGTATTTGAAAACAAATTTGTCATTACTATGACAAAACTGTTAGTAAAATCTACAAGTCTACAGAACAGCGTAGATATACAGATAAAACATATAAGCGAACGTAAATGTGTCTTCTCGTCTTCATATTGATGACACTTAGTCATCATATATGTGTCTCATCGACATCAAAAAGAATAATATTTATGATGACTTTGTACTGTTGATATATCAAATGCTGACGAGGTCTGAGATCAATGCCAACATTAGACAAAAAAAATAATAATAATTAAAATATAAGCAAGTAAAAGTACAAAGTCTAATCTCACACATTGGACCTACACAGCGGTAACTAGACCAATACTGTTCTACGGAATACTTGCATGGTGGAAGGCAACTGAGACAAAGGCATACTTGAAAAGGCATGAGAGTATCCAAAGACTGGCAGAACTCTGCATCACTGGAGCTGTAAATAGCACACCCACTTCAGCATTAGACGTTATATTGGACTTTAAACCAATTAGACTAACTGCAGTGAACGCGGCATGCAAATCCACTATTCGCCTTAGGGCTAGAGGACAGATTTCGTAAAAACAATTTGGTCATAGCAAAACACTAAAGCATATGGATTGTAGCACTAACTACATCATTCCAGTTATAAACTTCGGCGGCAAGCTACACATCACTATAAAGAGAGAAAGCTATCTTGAGGGTCTTAACTATAGTGGCGTTAGTTTCTTTCACCGACGGCTCAAAGATGGAAGGAGGGGTGGGAGCTGCGGTTTACTGCCTGGAGCTCGATATAGAGGAATCTTATAAACTTCCTGATTACTGTAGTATTTTTCAGGAGGAAATCTATGCTGCAAAAATGGCCGCAGAATTAGCTCTCGCCCGTTAAACCATGAACGCGCTTGTAAATAATTATATTGACATCAAGCAGAAATTAAGGCAATTGCTGCAAACTGCAACTTTTCATCGATTGTGCTTACGTGCAACAATGGCCTAAATATATTATATGCTGACAGACAAGTATATATTTTTTGGATCCGTGGACATGTGGGCATTGATGGGAATAAAATGGCTGATACACTGGCCAAAAAAGGGGGAGCGGGGGGTCCAATTACCAGTTGAAAATATGGTTCGAGTTCGAATGCCAATTCAACATCTGAAAGGATCATAGACTGTAGTATGAAAGAGGAACCGAAGAAATTTTGACGTGAAACGAAAACTTGCAAAACTCTAAATTAGTTTTGTCACTAAATAGAAGTGAATGTAGACTTCTGCTGAAAATAGGACAAATACTCTATGGTACTTGCAGGAAATGCAAGGATCCTGGGGTAAATGAGGCCATAGAACATCTACTGTGCCACTACCTGGCTCTAACCACACAAGATGTAACTACGTTCGTGCTCACATCTTCCGGAGTCTCGAACTTGTATCGAGAGTGGGAAGGTGTAGACTACTGAGGTTTGTTAAATCTGTGTGGGAGTCACTCGCAACAGGCACCTCCTGGGATCGCTAAGGATCAACTCCGGTATATGCGAAGTCTTTGACCACCCAGTTTAACATAGCCTGATCTAACCTAACGAAAATTTTAATTAGATTTTTTAATCATTCTTTTGAGGAACTATCAGCATTGTCATTGATGACAATATGATCAACTGATTTCAAAGTTGATATTGCAATGATGCCATCCATGTGGCCAAACACGAAGACACTTCTATCAATTGAAATATTACTTACATTCATTTTGCGTAGAATAAATAAAAATCAAACTTTAACTGTTATATATGTTTTTTAAATTTATAATCGCACTATTTCCCAAAAATTAATATTTTACTTATTCCGTAGAATATTAATTGTTTATAAAAACACATTGCCATTGATTACTAAGGGCTTATTAGCTAGTTCCTATGCGCATTTCACTGGCGCTAAATGCAGATCACCAGGGAACCTTTACCCAAAAATCTCATAGAAAAGCTAAAGATATTGTAGCAAACTTTTATTTAAATCAATAAGAAGCTTAAATAATATCAATGCTTAAACATGAACAAAGTAATCAATGATGTTTTTTTTATTTTCTTACTGTACCATATACTACACTGAGTGTTATATATGAATAGAAAAATAAAATTAAAATTTTTTACTTCTATTTTAGGCCGAAAAATATCGGTAATATTTTAACTGTTATCTCTTACAGAAAAATAAAAGTTCAATTATATAATTTTATATTTGACCGAAAAAAGTTCGATAAAATTTTAAATAAAAGTCTTAACCGTATCTGTTATTTTTAACCGGAAAAATCCAGGTCACTAACGTTATTTGCTGTTCACTGCTCCAGTGTTACTCCTTAGTTTTCGTTGAATCAGCTCAGCAAAGCGTAAATCAAAGAAAAAATATTCTTAATATGTTTTAATCTAAACAGAAGTTATATCCACTAATAAGCTAATACCGACATTTTACGCATTTTGCTAATTTTAATATATGTTTTGCAATAAAGGAGCGATATGATAAAGTCACTTTGCAGCATGAAATTGTTAGTACTCATCTGAAGCCAATTGGAAGTCATATCTCAGCTTTAATACACTTGTCCGCAATAAACTTTAGCTGCACATATATTTTTTTAGTTTCTCCCTTTTAATTTATGACTACCGAATTGTTACTACTGACTGCGTGCTTGTATCATAAAATCTTAATAGCTATACTACTCTCAACTATTTGTGGTCATCTCCTTTCATTTTTAATTGCACACATTTCCGTATACACATGTATATACTTTAGAACGAGTCAGCACAATGTTGTAGTTGTGCACCACGGAACAATAACATGTCAAATAAAAATTCACTCGTACAATGTAACATGTACAACATTCGTAGATACACGCAAAGATTTTAACACGTTTCTACAATTTAGACGTTGATTTCAAACTGAAAAGAATAATGACTTGCCATTGTTTCGTATGATATGGAACGTTTGTAGTGATTTATCTAACGCAACTAGAATGTTGACAATATCAGTAGAAAATCATACAAATACGCACTAGTTTCTAAATATCAGAGCGGCTTTAATTTATTTTTAGAAACACGCGAAAGTTAGGGGAATGAAATAAAACGCATTTTGACAGAGAGATCGCTAGACAACATCTCGGATATCCGCAACGTACGCGTAAAGCCTGGATTTCAGACGATGCTTGCCAACCTATTGGAGGCAGAAGTCATTTGAAAGGTGCCATAAACGTTGCTCGAATAAGAACCACAAAATCTTGTCTGCAAATCCAGTATACAACCTATATCGCCTGGTCAAACACAGTGCGTGACGAGACAAGCACGTTTGGATGAATAATATGGGTTCTAAAGCTCAGGCTGCCGCCGATACACACATGAGTAGAGATTTGTACAGAATTTCAAAACAGATTTCACGGAACGCCCATACAACCGCATACCCACTAAAGGATCCGGTGGGGGGAACTCTCGCCTATGGAGCGGCAATTGGAAATATGGTCCGACTGCCAATTTGGCAACCTACAACGATTCGGAGATGCCATTGTTATTCATATGACACCCGAACTGACATAAGTACAGTCTGCACAGATAAAACCGAGATACGTATGTATATTGAAGAACGGCAAGGCACCAGGTGTAGACGACATTAACTCGGAAATGCTTAGAGTCGATCGAACTCTCCGCATAGAGGTAAGCAGACCCATTATCGAAGACTTCTGGTCATCCCACTCTCTTCCGTCCGAACTAAGTGAAGGAGTCATAATAAGCTGCCCAAGAAGGGAGATCTCACAGAATATAAAAACTGGAGAGGTATAACACTGCTAACTATGATCAATAAGGTATTAGCTACTATCATTCACGCGATACTGTCATCCTATTTTAAAATGAATGTCAAATAAATGTTGCAACATCCCTGTTATATTTTTATATATTTGTTAAAAATTAAATTCCTTGAAAATAAGTAATATTTGCATATTTTGAAGTTTGTTATTAAACGCCTTAAGGTGGGCATTACTAAAATTAACATTGTCATAAATTTACTTACATATACTACTGCGAAACAAAAAGGCATACACGAAAAACAACAAACAATAAAGCGTAATAAGAACCTCAATGTGACACTGACAATGAAAAGGAAAAACTTAAATCAATCTATTTTCATTTTGCTTTCGAATACATTGTATTCGTATGTGAAAATATAAACATAAGTACACATGTTGACTGACACATCAATAAGAGGTCTTTAACGTTATAGTAAGCTTTAACATAATTTTTATTTAAATATGAGTGCCACAGTATCGCCTTCAATCAAAAATGATTGAAAATTTCTATACAATGTACAAGCAGGCCTTGAGGCTTTACGAAACATTCGTACTTAATTTTGAATATGTTGGCATTTGTCAAATAATCAAACTTTATGTCAGTTTTTCATTTGACAACGTGTTTTACATACATTCATATATGGCTTAGGCATGTTATGTAAGAGAACAGAAATAAACGTTGAAATAAATGTGTATATAATATATACATACATATTTTTTATTACTATGTTGGCCAGAAATGGAATATATACAGTTGTTAAATAAACGCGCTATCCTCTTTACTTCCGTCATGCCATATCTTTTAAATATGTATTTAAGTGTAGTTACTTCCTCCTGCATTTCTAAAATTATATACAAGTCGCTATTAATCCTAATTGTTGGCGTATTTATCTTAGTATGCTTTGCATAACAAATTAACTTTGTGTTATATATATATTATAAATCTCCGTACATGTAGCATTAGGGTGGCCCTTAGCTATATGCCGAATTTTTTTGCAACTTTCTCTTACTCTCATCTCCCAGTTTGGTGAATATTGATAAAAAATTATCCAGCCAAAATTTCAGATTAGTCGGTTGGGGGTAAAACGTGCCCCAACAAACATCAGTTGCCTATTTCAATGCTTCTTTCGTGCTCCCAGCCTATAACTATTGTATGAAAATCGTGACTTTTATCAATTGAGTTCACTCACTTAATTATGAATAAAATCAAAAGTTGTGCAAATATTTTAATGAAATGATAATGTTAAGCAAAATGTCAATAATGAGAAAAAAACGTTTAAAGCTGTGTACAGTAACTTATTTTGTTTATGTCTCTAGTATTATAATGTGGTGATCTAATATTGTAACTAAAGCTTTTTTCCAAGTTATTTGTATTTCTTGCAAAAGTAAAAAAATTTGGAAATGTGCCGTTTTGGTGTAATGTGCGTGAATAGTTAGGGCCAGGCCACACGGGCGTTTTTAAAACGCGCGTTTCTGCTTTTTTGTATTAAATTTGAAGTTTTAAGAAATTAAAAACTCACGATGGAAGTGTAGCGGCTTCCGAAAGTGGCGCTACTCTGTTCTGCTGTGTACGTTGAAAAATTAAGTTGATGTTAATTTTTCCCTTGTTCCTTGGAATATTAATCATGCCCAATTCTTTCTGAATATAACGTTACGAACCTTAGCCTTATAATTAATTTGGATTTAAAAAACTTTCAAATTTAATATAAAAAGCAGAAACGCCGCGTTTTAAAAACGCCCGTGAGGCCTGGCCCTTAAGTGGGCGATTATCGCGCCTTGCAGGTAAAGTTGGCCGAAACGTATGCGCATGCGCAATGACCGCAGGCGATAGAAGTAAGCACTTAAAGCAAATATAGAAAATTCTTCTTTTTTTTTAGCAAACTCTTAACAATTAGGTGAAAGTGTGTCCTTTTATACTAAACTGTGTTTTATTTTTGTCACGGAAGTATACATTCTTTGCAATGGATTTTGATTTAAAGGATACAGTTAAGCATGACAAAGGTGATGGCGTCGTTCTTAGGTTTGTTTCAGGTGGAAATAAGCCCTTTTGAAAAATCACTCCACAAATATGGCTTGCTTTGTTGGAAATACCTTTACATTATGCTAATTTTAAAATGATGGATTTATTATTATTATTTTTTATTTTTAATGAAAGTTATAAAAATAAAAATATAAAATTTTTTCTTTTTGTCACAAGTTCCACAATATCTCTGAAATTATTGAGCGGATTGTTGTCGAATTTTGGTTTTTATTTGTTTTCATTAAATAGGACAAACAGTTCTCCACTTATGTTAACATTCGTCGAGGAATTCCTTTATTTTTGGAACAAATGTATATCTCGAACACTAGAACCAAAAAAGTAAACCGACTGCAAATTCGGACTCAGCAACGCAAATTACATAACAAAGAACTCAACAACTCAGTTTTTCGAGTGCAAACCCCTGTAAACTTTTGTTTTTAGTTGTTATGTGCTGGGAAGACTAAGGAAGCATTTATCTTGTTAACTCTGAGGTTTGGAGAAAACTTGTTAGAGTATACAAAGTTATAAACTTCACAAGCAATTTTTTTCCTTCAAAATTTTTTTTAAATTAATATTTTTGAAGTTATAAGGCAAGAAAATTAAATATTATGCGTTTTACTATTGGCGGCACGGTACGTCTCATCCCCAACCGATTGATCAAAAAATTTTGCCGTATAATTTTTTTTAAATCAATATTCACCAAACTAGGGGGTGAGACTGGGAGATATCTAAGTTTTAATTTTAAGGGTCACCGTAATGTAGCATATATGTATTTTTTCTATTTACCTGTAAGAGTTCTCTATTAATATTAAATAAATTAAATATTCATTTTATGTTTTCTGTTTCGTTGCAGGTACGTACTCATTGCATTGATATAAATTAAGCTGATTGAGCAGGTATTTATGAGAATCTATTGTTTAGCATTAATGAAATCCTCACTAATAATTTGTTCACAATTATTTTTTGTGAATGTTTAACAGCGCAATTTCTTTTTGTTCTTAATGAAGTTGCTGCAATAGCTGAAAACTCTAAGATTACAGAAATATTACAAGTACATTTCTGCATCTACAGTTTTAAAAAAGATATTTTTGCTAAATTTGTTTTCTGACAAAATGTGGAAAATCTCTATCCTGACAGAACAAAATCTTTTCCTACTAAAACTGTTTATAATTCATTATTTTTTTTAATGAAAATAGCTGTATTAAAAGAAAATGAGTAATTAAAATTAATGTAAATATCTTAATTCAGAAGAATTTTGCTTGAAAACAATAACAGACCTTGATTAACATAATTATTTGCTGATGAAGAAATAAAGCTCTTAGGTAGTCTTCGCTTCGTATAACAATTTTCATTAAAAATTTATATATGTATATTTATATATGAAATTCCTGGAAATTTTCTTTTCAACAAAAAGAAATGTTGGCAGAAAAATGCAGAAATGTGGAGCTTAATTGCAATAGTTTTATAAGCTATAACAAAAGCAAACATTGGCTTAAATTCGTAGAATTTATCCACACATACAGACATGTAGACATACTTACAAAATTACCCAATGGTAAAACTTACGAGACATTCACTAAACAGGCCTTTATAGAGGCCTTCTAAGACCTGAATTTAAGATCCAAAACTAATTATTTTCTGCTTTCTAAGGATATGCCTCTACACTGGTTTCTTTTGCAAGGGGTATTCTATTTTTAGATTTTACGTTTTGTTTCATAAAAAATGTTCTTTAGAAATAACAAACATTCTCGTATTCTTTTTTTTTTTTTCGCAAATAATTTGTATATAAGACTAAAATTTACGTACAAGAGGCATCATACATGTTGCTATTATTGTCATTTATGTTGAAGCTACTACATCATGTTCAATTCGTTCCTAATAAATACACGAAATTTAGCCTCCCTCATATGTATAACAAATTACTTTGGATGAAAAGATGGAATTCGAAATAAAAAATCACGATAATTCAAAATATAGAAATAGCGGCTTCTAAAAATACCCAGATAAAAAAAATCTACGTCTGTTTGATTTGTAACTGATCTTCCCAGACCAGGCCTTCTATAAGGCATACCACGTATGACCTGCAAATAGGCCTGCTAAAGAATGCCTTCAATTAGGCCCTTCTGAGCAATGGGTCGAGGAAGGCCTTGGTCAGCAATGACATCGCGTGTAAAAAAGATGTGACTGGAAGTACTATAGACTGCTAAATAAGGCCTTATATAAGGCCTCTTTACTCCTTCCATTTACCGCTGGGTATGTTTAAGTGTTTGAATATTGGTGTGTTATATAGTAACTTTACTTATAAATTCATTCACCATTCATAACAGACAGCTTAATATTTAAGTCTATTTTAATCTGATCTAACGTCTTTTAGTTATTTTTATTGTTACATAAGTTATACTGTGCTCCCTTTGTTACGTATTTTTTTCCGATAAAGTATTTATTTATACCTAATCGGGAAAAAAATTAATTATTTGTAATAAATAACTAGTTTACAAATGTTTAACTTTTTGGCATTTTGAGGTTAATTTGGTGTCGCTGAACACGAATATGAAATTAATTTATTTTTCTCAAGAACAGTTTTCCTTATATCAGTGAGAAATATGTGTTTAGGTATTACTAAAACTCTCGAAAATGATTCTTCTGAATAAAACATATTTTATACTGATATGTTTCCAGCATAGCGATTGATCATTGATATAAATGGGATTCTATCCGGTATTTACCCGATGTATGGGTAAATACCGGTTATATTCCTTTTTTGGGTATTTATAAAAATTGTTTACAAAGGAAGCTTTTATTTTGACATGAAAATTAAAGAACAAAAACGTTTAATATAAATTTTTATTTATTAATTCTTTACAATATTAGTGATTTCTTCTATAAAGTTAGCGATTTTTCATGAATAGGCGGTTTTAGCGGTTTCTGATCAATGTTAATGCTTGTTTCCGATGTTGAAACTTCTCGCGAATTTTTCCAGTGTTCGGTATAGAAGCGACTGTTTGAAAGTTTTTTTAGGCTCTTTATAGATTACGCGATTTTTAAGCGATATTAGACTTTGTTATCATGCCACTGCTAGCAAGTTTTAGCGACCTGACATTCCTTGTAGTTTGCCGCGCAATGTGTTCGTTTATTAAATTTTCTATAACAAAATTTATACCCAGCCTTTGGGTAAATTTTAGAGTATTTACCCAATTTTTCCCATTTTAAAAGTTGGAAAAAAAATTTAAAAGGTGAAAAAAGTGAATTTTAAGAATTTTTTTCTTAATTCATAATTTTAAGTTGCACAATTAAAATGACACAAAAATTCTCTATATTATTTCGCCTATTGGCTAAAGAGAATTTCGTGCCGAACACGCAAAGCATAAAATCGTTAAGCTTCACTCAAGAGATCAGCAAGGTTGTAAGGCATTAAGTAAAAAGGCTGAATGTTTTTCCATACAAAATTGCTTGTGATCGAAAATATTATATTGTTTACTACAAACTGAATTTAAACAATTTTGCATGAAAAATGAATTCTGTTTTTTTCATTTAAGGGCTTATAACTTTCTTAGCTCCCATCGGGTCTTAGCGGTTTTATACTATATGTATTCAGTACAAAATCAGCTTTAACTTATAAGCTTAAACAAACTACAGAATTTTTGTTGCATCTTAATGGAACAACTTAAACTGATGACTTTTGAAAACACGTCGAAAAATCTACTTTTTTCAATTTCCTAAAAGTCCTATAAATCAATTAATTTTGATGCGATTAACACAATCCTTGTACTGGCTGAAAAAGGAGAAAGATTTCTATTACGCAATTTATTTTATTAAGATCAATGGTTTTCGAGATATTTTGTGAACTGCTTATTGTGCTCTTTTTGTTTTGAGTTAGTATCATTTGCCCATTTGATTACTGAGTTAAGCCCACCTCATACAAAAATATTTCCTGCCTAAGTAGGCATGCTATTAAATACTGAAAAATAAGAAAATTAAAAGAACAAACAATTGAAATCATCACAAAATATATGAATATAAAAAAAAACAAAATACTCAAATACGTTTTGTTAACTTTATAACAGATGATGAGATTAAGAAATGTCAAACAAAAATCTTTCTTTTCCTAATTCTTTTGCCAGTGTTATTTCAAAATAAAAGTTACTTAACAGAAACTTCTATACATATTTTAAAGGATTAAAACAGAATTCCTTGTAAACTTTTTTGTTTCTGCTTGTATAACAACCAGAAAATCATCACATTACTAATGACGCATAGCTAACGTTTTTTGGCTGTTCTTTTTTTGTTCATTAAAGTTTTTAATTAAATTTATGTGAAATGTTAAATTTAAACGACTTGTCAAACCATTAACTACTTTGTAATGTGATTGTGACATTGCATGTTCAAGTATGAATTTTATATAAATAAGGAAAGCTTTTTTATTTTCTATCACTAAAACAATAATAAAAATAACATGACAGACGTTGTAACTAGGGATGTAACGATACGCATTTTTGCCGATACGATACCGATACTCGAAAAGAAATATAGGCTGTACTGATTCCGATACGCACATTGAAACTGAGTTCAAGTTTAAATTAACAAAACTCATGTAGATCATTTTTTTATTATACAAAATTACAGTGTAAGCCAGTATATTGATATAATTGATATTAATCCAGTATACAATATTGGAAAGAATCTTTATTAAAAATATGCAGATAATTAGTAGAAATGCAAGTAAAGTTTTATTAGTCATACAAAAATTTTTAATTCCTTCATAATTTTAAAAACTAATCACCATCCTTTTTAAAAATCGATTTTTTAAAGGACATTTAACAACTAATTTTCTTCTAAATAACTTAATAGCTTAATTGTTAAAATTTTTTTAAAAGTTTATATTTATTCACTAAAATTTACATGAAAACACAGTTTTGCATTTAAATTCCCATAAAAAGAAACCAGTTGCGAAAATGAGTAATATTTCATCCTTTTTCCTTGTGTAGAACGCCGTAAAAGAAGTTTTTCCTAACATCGCTTCCAATGCGGTGATTGGTAATCGAAAAAGAAAACTTATTGCAATGACAAGAATATGTAAAACTATAGTATACTCTAAAACATTACTTCAAATTTACGATCATATATTGTCTAAATTTGTGTTGAAAATTTCTCCTTGTCTAAAATTACATCGATTTTGTAGTTATTTTATTAAAGAAAAAACCTTTCAAATTAAACATATTTAGTCCAAGTGCAAAAAATGTAACATAAACTATAATACGGCTATGGCTGAATGGTAGATACGTCAGACTATCAGTTAGGAGGTCGCGGTTCCAACCTGCACGCAGTCAATCGCTTTTTTTAGTAAAAACATTTTGTTCAAAAATAATGCGTGTGTAATTTTAGGACGATAATAATCTGTAAAGTGTTGCCGACTATTATCGACCTAATTTTCAACAAAAGTGTTTTCGAGTGTAATTAGCAATTATCCAAATTTGCGCTACTTCCTGATCGCAAATTCTACATTTTCATAACATCTTTGGAGTGTTTTTTTTTTGTTTGGGAATAAGATTTAAAAAATAACGAATTGAATTTGAATTCATTGCAAAATTAACAAAAAATTAATAATTTTCGACCTTTTTTAAATTATTATGTTTTTTTATAGAAATTATTTCTACTCAGGCTTCTAAGGTAATTAAATTTTGATTCAAATGCAAATAAAAGACAATTTAATTTCATTTATTTATATCCGACGTTTCCTTGGGATTTTCCAACATCTTCAGGGATAATAATTTTATTCAAATCTGGTAACATTAATAAGAAATTGTAAAAACGATTTTAATGTAATAACAACAATGTTAATAAAACAATTAATATATAACTTTAAACTTACATATTTTATCTTCTAACAAGATTTGCACTTAAATTTCAGCAATGTTGTTTCACGGGACAAGATAAAACACGACATAAAACACATAATTTGAAAATAATTGCAAAAATAATCAAAATGAATAAAATATCACAGAATAAAGCTTAATGTTCTAATATCACAGCTAGAGTTACACTAAAACTTAAACTAATATGATGTTATAACTAGCATTAGTGTTGTCTTTATCTGTCTTACTGTTCATCGCTATGTCCATTTTCTGCTGAATACTTAAACTTTCCAAAGTATATCGTTTGTTGTGTTTTCTTTCCTTTTGTAGTATTTTCACATTTTCTAGATCAGCTGCGTGGGAATATTCAAGGCAGTGTTCTGCTAATGCTGTTGATTGTCGTCCCAATTTTATATCAGTCTCATGTTCAGCTATTCTTACGCCTAGATTCCTTTTTGTTGTCCCGATGTAAACTTGTTTGCAGCTTTCATTTGTTTTTCCATTACATCTAATTTCGTATACTACATTACTTTGAACTTTTTTGTTTATTTTTGTTTTTAAATTTGTAAATAGTGTATTTGTTGTTTTATTTGGCTTGTGTGCAAATATAATTCCCTCTTCATTAATTATCTCTTTAATTTTAGTGTTCTCCGTAAGTTTTGGAATGTAAGACAAAGTTAAATATTTGGTGTTGCCAGATGTGGTTTTTGGGTTATTGCTTTTTGTTGTGTGGCTTATGGATTTGTGAATTAAATTATTTATCAAGTATGTGGGATAATTGTTGTTTTTTAATATTTCTTTGATAATTTTAATATTTTTGTCCTTGTATTTGTCATGACTTAAAATTAAAACTTTATTAATACAATTGTCTTTTATTTCATTTGAATCAAAATTTAATGACCTTAGAAGCCTGAGTAGAAATAATTTCTATAAAAACAACATTAGAATTAATATTGTTTTTACAAAATAACGGCGTAAAATATTATTCAGCCTTATTACGGTTGTCGTAGTCGTGACGAAATCGATAAAATGTGGCAACGCCCGCTATATGTTTTACATTGGAGTCGTTTAGTTTCGACTACGACTACGAAAACTTTAATAAGAGCCGTTATGTGTTGTTTCCACAATGTAAACAAGTATGTATGGAAACCACTCAAAAAACTGAGTGCATTTCATACAAATTGTTCACTCAATTCGATTGTTTGGGTGTTTTAAACTACACGTAAGAGAAAAAAATTTTTTTGTTAAAAAAAATAACAAGTATCGTCGTATCGACAGCAAAATATCTTCGGTACCGATGTATCGGAAAAATTGAAGTATCGGCGATATATCGGTATCGGTATCAATATAGGTTACATCCCTAGTTATAACACAAGAAGTACAAAGAAAAATGTGTGCATTTAAGACACACAACAATCCTTATGCACGTAGAAAAAGTAAAATACATAATAAAAACTGAGAATGATGTGACAGTTTTAAAAGTTTTGTTTGGTTGTGAGTTTGTTACGGCATGTTAACAGAAACGGAAATCTAGTTGGTGGTAAAGTTGTGCTAATTGTTAAGTGACAACAAAAGTTATTAACTAATTGCGTCTGCTGGTAAGTTAGAATATAGAAAGGTTTTAATGTTGTAATTAGATGTAAAAATATATGTATATGTGTTGAACAATATGCCTGACTGGTTGTTTAGTTGTCTCCAAATCTAATTTAATTTTAATATTTCCAACTCTTAACCTACAATACAGCCACAAAATATAAACACAATGAAATTACAATTGTCTCGAAATACTGAAATCATATCTTCTCTGACGTAGCATTTCCAAAAATTCTTCTGTACGGTCGAGGTCGGAAAAGTTGTTAATGGCATTTGTTAAGGCGAATCTTCCTTCTCAACTAGTTCATATTTGTGCTCATTGTGAGACATCCAAGAGGTTTGCTGGAAGTAAAGACATGAAATTAATATTAAAGCATATATTAAAACTACAATTTTACTAAAAGTTTATATGCATATCTTTCATAGTTTCAAAACTTAAAACAATATCAAAGGATATGATAACTTAAATTGCTTAATTATTTTTTGCATCTAAGCGATAACATAATAATATTATAGTCTTACAAAATGTTGACCAAATTCCAAATAGAAGAGCAAATGGCAAAAACAAATTTCTCAACTCCTTATTAAGAACAGGCAACAAATAGTAAAGACCAACAGAAATTCACCCTTTCACGCTGTAAATGGCTTTAGTATTAAAGACAGAAATGAGGAGACAAATCACTTAAAAATACTTTTTATTTCCTTTTCAAATGCCTTGGTAGAGTAACTAACATATTCTGCAAAGAGCACAATTGTCAAGTGGCATTAATAGCATTACTAGACTATAAACAACAGTTGCAGCAGTTGATATTAAAGCTATAAAGTGTTACATTGAATCTCTTGTTAAGTGCTAAGCTTGCAAAACTGTCTGTTGTGGATGTTTTTTTTTTTGTTAAAGGATTGCAATGTGAAATTTACGTTACTAATTATTTTATAATTAAACTGATTAAATTATAACTTGTTGAGAAAAATTCTCTGAAAATAATATCTTTATCAAACAACAAAATGAGAAAGTATCCTTGCTATTGGTATTGGATTTGTAGGGGAGGAATCCGCGATCTACATGATACAAGTAGCCTGTTAGATTAGGTTAGGTTAGAAGGCCAGTCACAACTCCAGAAGTGACTCACTTGTGTCCATTAATTTGGTCTCTTTGTAATACTCAAGAGTAGGCAAGACGTAATTAATTGTTAATTACGATTGTAATACCGCCGTGTTAAACCATTCCGATTGAACTAAGTACGAGGATAGTCTGACTAGCCCTACATTTGCCAGGCTGTCTAAGTCTGGGAATATTTTAGCGCCTAAAATTCTTGCCACATTGACATAGAAGATGAAGAACCGTTTCCTCCTCTTCCTCGTCATTATCGTTGTCATTTAGACCCATCCTTCTGGCATGAGTCCCAATATTCCGGTGCCCTGTGAGCACTGTTACTAATAGTTTCGTTCGATATTTATCGATCCTGAGCAGATCACGTGTCCTCCTAAGGTTGCAGTGGGGCCACGTGGACCTGGCCTCGGGGCATGTGCCTTCGCGCTCCCACCTGTGTTTTGCCACCCTGTATGATTCAATCTGTATCAGAAGATCACAGTGTGATAGAGTGATGCCAACGAAGTAGCAGATCATCGAGTTGCTCAGTGTCACGCCCTCTTTGGCAATTCCTTCCGCAATATTGTTTCCGGAACAATCCGAGTTCCACGGAACCCAACCAAGTGTTACTCTCGAATGTCTCGCTATCTCATTTAGAGATACCCGGCATTCGACAACCGCTAAGGAAGTACCCTGTTGCTCTATCGTAATTGTAGTTGTGCCAGAAGTAAAACGCGATTGTATTGGTAGAACATCGTTGAACATTGAGCGACCAATCGTCTTGTAGATGACAAACAATCTTTATATCATAACATCAATTTTGCATTTCTTACTTTGCACTATCAGTTTCAAGAAGCGCTTAAAAAATTTTGTTTCTACTTCGCAATGCGTGCTGTCCAAAATGTTGGAGCAGACTGTTCAAGATGACTCAATTAGTGATATTAGTAGATACCATGCAGTGGTGAAACGGCAGGCTTCGACAGTATAGACTTTTCTCCTCAATATCCTTGGAAATAGCAATTATATACATATATGCTAAAGTTTGTAACGTTATATTCAGAAAGAATTAGACATGATCAATACTCCAAGGCACATGGCAAAATTAACACTAATTTAATTTTTAACCTACAGTGCAGAACAGAACGACGTGGTTTTCGGATGTCGCCACATTCCCATAGTCAGTACTCATGTGTATCTTCATTTATCATCACTTGGTATCTGGCTCGGTCCTGCCAAAGGCTATTAGGCAAAACGTTGGGACTCAAACCAAAAATGATATATTGATCATATACCGCCATAATAAAACCAATACTTACATACGCTGCCTTAGTTTGGTGGCCAGAAACTGATCAGGTCACTGCTAGGGCTCAACTCCGCAAGGTATACCACCTAGTATGTATTTCGATCACCGGGGCCATGAGAACCTGTCCTATAAACATATGTCCAGGTTGCCATTCTGCACATTCCCCTTTGTACATTATAGCGAAGGAGGAAGCATGCAGTAATGCAGTTAGGCTTCCAGACATCTGCACTATAAAAACCGGGGATCTGGTTGCGCACATGAGTATATTAGAGTAAATATAGCCAACATTAGTCTTGAACAAAAACTTGGACGTTCTAATTCCTGAAAGAAGCCAATGGCTAACCATACTACATGGCATGAAGATGCTGATCCGATCTACGATTTTCCAGGCTGTTTAGGCAACGCATGAGCCCAACGTTTATACGACCGGAACCCTTCTTTAGCATTTCACGAGGATATGTCAAAGAGCAGAATAACTATTGGGCTCAGATGGAATTTGCTCGTCATTGAGAAGGCCTTCACGGTCTAACACAAGTAGAATGATTCATTACGTTATCCCAAAAGAAATGTCACAATTTACTGCTGTTGGACAAAAATGTTTTTCGATTACTAACGGGATGGTTTACCGGAAACTGCAGTCTTATACGACACCAATTTATCATTGGCAACTCAGAGACGAAACTATGTAGACTCTGCGAAACACACATTCTCAGTGAATCTCAGGCGGTAGTGGCGCGCAGAATGAAGTTCATTGGAGGTATCTTGATAACCCCTTGTAGAATAATTGGGTTTATTCGACTCTTAACACAAACTGCGAAGCTTATATCTGCAGAAACACACAGAGTCTTGCCAGAAATTAAACCTCGCTTTTATGTGCAGCTATTAAGAAAAATTTTACTATTTGTTTCTCTCTTTATGTTTGTACTTTTTCTCTCCTTGCAGATATAATTCATGGCAAATTGTTTCAAAATAATCGTGTTTTGGAGATCGACTATGCTCAAGGTCGTGACATACCACCAGGTTATACCGCCAAAATTGCTGAAACTTTACAGGATTGGATAGATTCTTGTGATGCCATATCTAATTGTATTGTAGATCAAATTAAGCTTGCAAATGCGGAGAAATCTAAGAAGCTAGATAATAAGAAACAAATCGAACAAGAGGTGAGTTATTTCGTGAAGTTCGTAAAGAAACATAATAAATTTGTGACTACGACAAATTGTCATAGAATAAAGAAAACTTTTACATTTTCTTTATTCTATGACGATTTGTCGTAGTCACAAATTCGACTTCGACATATGTACATAATTCGGGTGATTGTATTAAGTAATTTCTGCATTTAATTCATTTAAAACATAAATCATGCTTTATTTCTATTCTTCGAACTGAAAGACTTTTAGGCTTCCCCTAGTAATAAAACTAAAAAAAAAAAGAAAAACTAAAAAGAAAACGACCTCAGTTAATGTTAACTTGAGCCGTCGATTAAAAGATTCTCTTGGCTTAAATTGTTTGTTTTAAAATTGCGTTTCCTTTCTTTTAATTAATGCAGAAATCTTACTCTGAATTTAACAACACAATTATCGTTAACTGTCAAAGTTCCTTAGTACTTTTACTAAGCTTTTTATTCCTGCATTTATTTTTCCCAATTACGAGTAATTATTAATTTAATTAAAAGTTTTTATTGTTGCAACAAAGCGAAATAAAGACAACAATAATTAATTTATGTGGCTCCTCATTTAGATTCATTACCGAAAAAAAGAAAATAATATAAAATAAAAAAACAAAAAATTATTTTCCGTTTGTGTTCTCCTTTTTGTTGCAGATAATTAATTTGAAGAAAGTTTTAAAAACACAAATCAACGACAATGATGATGCCATGCAAGTCGATTCACGTGAAACCTCATCCACTAGTCAGGAGGCGCGCAAAAAAACTTCTAAAGTTAAACCATCACGATCAACGGGTAAGTGTTGAATAAATTTCTCATAGAAATTCAATTGTAGTGTAGTTTGGTTTTCATCCGGTGGTAAATTACTAAAATTGAGGAAAGCTAAAACAAACATTTTAACTTTTGCTCTTTACTTAGCTGACAAAGTCAAACACAGATTGAATTTTTATTTTTCTAAGAAAACAAGACAAGAATCATAGAAAAAAAATGATTTGGATTTTAAACCTTTAATGATGAAAGAGTGTCGAACAAGGACATTTAATTACGAGGAGCGTCCTGTAATTCTAATGATTTTGAATAGTCTGATTTCCAGCAAAGAATTCTATAAAAAACTGACTTATTGCTGACTTATTTGCTATTTGATATATTTTATTCGAACTTAATTTCGAATTCAGGAGGTATGTTCCTTTTAAGTAAAGTAATGAAATGACAACGCGCAAGGGGCAATAATTTTACTATGTAGTCCATCAGTCATTCTAAACATTCATGTTACCACATAAAAAGCATCGATAGTAATTCGTGTCGTCCATTTTTTTCTAATCATTCGATTTAAAGAAAATCAGCAGTAAACACATACTTATAGTTAACTTTTCTTAGACTAACTAAAGGCTACCTACAATGTAATCCAGAACTGATCAAAAATCAATTCTTAAGTTGAGTACATAATCAGATTTGGTGAGACCCAACAAGTTTACTCTCAGCTACTTTGAAACTCATTTCAAGTTTGTATTAACTTTTTGCTGTTATTATTTTAAAAGGTAACTTAGCTGGGTAGCCAGCGCGTCGGCTATAAAACGTGTGATACATAGTTTAAAATCCAGCAACATCTCTGCAAATATACTAACTAACTTATATAAAGTCAACTTTAAGTTAGTTGAAAAGTAGTGCAGAATGGGATAATTGACTACCGCCTAGAACACCGCAATGTTAAAATAGTTAGTTGTTTCCATTGGAAAGTAGTCCAAGTAAGTGTCAGTCCACACTAGTTAGTATCCAAATAGTTAGCTCAAAGTTAATTTAAAGTTAACTCTGTTTCCGACAGGGTATATTTCAAATAATCCCTTAAAAAAAGGTTTTTAAAACATTTCTATCCCTCTTCATCCTAACCCATCAACAATCGTATACTTTATATTCCATCTCCCTAGAATATATTACAACTCAATCATTTTAAAATAAAAAAGTTTGCTATTTTCTTAATGATTTATTTAAACATTTTATATCTCTTTCTGTTGTTTTATGTTTCTTTGCAGATTTATTTAAATTCGCCAAGTAAAATTCTAACAGTCTTTCGCTTGAAGAAACAAAACAGCAAGTGGGGTCGATTATCTGACATTCTCATCTTGTCATCATCATCATCATCATCTTTAAAAGCAACAACTCCACAAAAGATAAAATAAATAATGAATTTTTTATTTATAAACTAAATCATGAATAAAAATTTATTTGAATTTAAACTTTTATAACTTTTCAATATTTCTTTTCTTTCTAAGCTTTTGGAGAAGAGATGATAACGTACGGGAAAAATACTAACATAATAAATTATGTTCAATATATTTGTATGCTAGTCAATGTTGGCTATAAATAAATGTCAAATTTGGAGAAAGAACTTGAAAATAAAGCTGGTTTTTCTCGCTTTGTTTATGAAGAGTTTTTTTTAAATAGTTTAGGAGATACTGGGGTAAAAAAGAAACTTAAAAGTTAACGCAATAAAAGTTAAAAATATTGAGTATTTAGTTACCAGGTGTTTTTTTCGAGTACTCGATACTAAAACGCAGTTATGCAAAGTTTGTTACAAAAAATTGAAATTAAAAAAAGTGTTGTGCTATAAGTGTGTACATGTGTATCTGTATCTATAGAACCATAGCTCCCAAATGGATTTTAAACGTTTGAAAGTTGTTCTTAGCTATATTTGAAGAAAATTTATTCAGACGTTTAGAAGTTATCAGCTGTTTGCGAGCGGATGCATGGATGATATCACTTCTGATCAAGTCGAAATTTGGTACTCTATTACTTCGTTGATATTAAAAGGACGTTGCAACCTTGAACTGATGCTGCAGCATCACCTGGTTTAAAAAAACGCTTTAAAAGTTTTTCGACTAAGATTCCGTGGCCGGCAGATTTACGGCATTTTCTAAAATCCTATATTGTGATTCTGTGGTTAAGTGCTAACGATGCTAGCCTGTTAGTGCAGAGGTCGTGGCTTCGATTCCCGCCATAGACCCTGAGCGTTTTTCGTAGACAAGCTAATCGCTTCGCGGGTTGTGTTTGTTTATAAACTTACTCTCTTATACCTAAAGTTTTTTGTTTAACCGCGGTTCCCATGACGTCAATTTCTTAGTAATTTTCTAAAATATCCCACTTGAATTTTTTTTAAATTTAATTGCTGTTACCTCAAAAATACAATTGCAGATACCTACTGCGATTCCAAGGTCATAGTAGATGCCTTTGAAAACTCCATTCCCGTACAGAGTAATTAATAATTATCTTATTGTTAGAAATACTGTATCAGTAAGAGTAAGAATTATTTTATAGTGAGTTTGCGTAGTCCAGCAAAAAATCTATGGGATAGGATTGGAGACCTGGTTACCTCCCATACAAAGCAATACAAAGGGAAGGGTACCCCTCAAATATTAATTATCACATATCTGGAGAACTATATCATTGCAAGTCTTTATTTTTCGTGTAAGGCAGTCAGCAATTAGCGTTCGCAGTCACAGAAAACATTTGTGGGATAGGATCCAGGGGAAGGGTACCCTCCCATATTTTAAATATACAATTCTGTCTTGGACTCAGAATAGCTATCTAGGATCTCAAAACATCGAGATGTGATGAAAACTTGATATTCGAACATTAGGGAAAAAAACATATTTTCACTATTAACAAAAAATTATACCCAGACTGAAAAGAAAAATCAATCCATTCGTACTTAAATTAATCCCAAGTGGTTTCAAAAGTACGGTAATCCCGGTTTTTCCGAAATCAAGTACAGAAAGATTAATTAACTCGGAAAATTCAAGTGCAAAATAGTTAATTTTAGCCTGATTAGCTTTCATTTATGCAAAAAAAAATTTTTTTAAAGTACGAATATGTTTATAAACTTTATACATAGTCGTGCTCGTACTGTGTTGGTGTTTGTTTGCTTGATGATAGTCACAAATCACTGCTGTGCTCGTGTTGTTGTTATTTTCATTGTTTGGGCATAGCCGACAAGTAGCTGGCAAACGCCGTATTACATGTAGATTCAAGCTCGCTGTATACTCTGCCGCGTACTTGACAATCTTAACTGCGTACAAATCCGCCGCGTACTTGACAATCCTAACTGCGTCCTTTATAATCAATCCCGCCGCGTACTTGAATCAAGCCCGAATCCGGCTAATTTTTACTTATTTAATCCTGGAACACAGAACAGACTTTAGAAATTATATTTTTACTACTTATATTAATTTAATATTTTTACTTACTAACTAGTTTTAATTTAAAATTTATTTTAGTTCATTCCTAGTATTGAACTGAGCTCATCATGTTTGTAAAACCACGCCTTAGACCACACAGCTAACTCAGTATAGAAAGAACGATAGATAAAATCCAGTATAAGTCAGCAGCATGTAATATGACGTTTGTAGGCTATTAGGCGGCACTGAACGCACAAACAGAATAACCAACAACAAGACAACAACATAAGCACAACATGCGACTGATACTATCAACAAGCAAACAAATACCAACACACTACGACTGTGTAAATAGTTTATACTATTAGCAGTACATAAAATAAGAATTTTTGTACACTTTTTAAGAATACTCAAATTAGTACAAAATACTTAATTTAGTACGGCGTTTTTCTTTCTGTGCAGTAAGAAAAGTTGATAATTTTTAATGAATTACTTCTTTTATAGCTTCCAAAGTATCAATAAGTGTGTATATTCAATTTTTTATGAAGTTACATTAAAAGCATCTGGATATATAAAGACATAATTTTTTAAACTACTGCATCGATCGAATCGAAAATGTAATCAGCTCTCAAACTCAAAAAAATAACAATGTGGACTGCTGAAAATTTTATTAAAATCGATGGATTCGTTCGAGAGATATCGTTGACAAAACATTTCGAAAAGGCGCTTTGTTTTGACAACTCTAATAAAAGTTCTTATTAAATCGATTTTTAGGACTCATTTACGTTTTTCGGACTTGAAAAACTGCGTCCAATACTGCAAATTTTATCTAAATCGGATAAGTGGTTCGATAGATATCGTGCTCGAAATTAGCGAAAAGTTCCAGGGATGGCCTGTAAGGTCAACCGTATCCCATTTTTTTGTTAGAAATATATTTCGATGCCATAAATGAAACTTTTAAAATAATCGTTATTTATCTATGTTTATTTACACTTAACACGTTACTACAAAAAAGAGAGGAAAAAAATTATTCACGTAAATTAACACAACTCTTCAAATACTCGAAACTCTTTTGTTTGATATATCAAAGAAATTAACAAATAATAAATTGAATTTATTTGCAATATATCAAGTTCAAATTCAACAAGGTCATAATTGCATGTTTTAAATGAATATTTAATGAATTTTTATTTAAAACAGTCAGAAATTACAAAAAATGTTTAACTGTAAAATTTATAACCGAAATATTACTGGATACAACAATAAAAGCAACCAGTTTGTTTAATTTAAATATTTAAAGCATATTAAAATATATAAATATCAAACACATGAAAGTAAAACAAACGAAGGTGTTAGTATTTGGCTGTGCAAAATCTAAAACACTATCTACATATGTATTTACTGCTTGAGATGACACACTTCTTTATAAATTCCAGAAAACAAAATACAACAAATTAATTGACCAACTTAGTAATAAAACAAATATTGTCTTGCGGCAAGAAAACTTGCCTAAACTCATTGGTATATCATTAAAAAAAAAGAAAAAACGCAATAGTTTACATTAGGGTTGAGTACGTGAGTCTTTTCCGCTGCTGATCAGGCATGTTAGTAAAATGTTTGTAATCACGTTTTTTCACGCACGACAAGTTTGTAATTCTGACCATCATCTAATTGAATATAGAAATCATCAATATGGAAAATAGAAATATAGCAAATATCACAATTATTCACGCTCACGGCAATATACAGACAAATTTCATATTAAAATCATCGAAAAGTCGAAGGTTAATTAAAAATTTTTTTTTAGTGATTTTGCTTCATAGGTGTTTCATGTTAATTCCACATGATTTCGTAGTAATCTTGAAAGAACTTTTTTTCCTTTGAAATAACTATATTTCATGTTGATTTAATATTCCAGTACAGTTAAATCAAAATGAAGTTGATACTGAAATTATACGAAGAATCATTTTGAATCAAAGCTATTTCGCGTTGAAACAACGTGAATTTAATGCTGAAATAACACGAAGAATCATGTTGAATCGACGTTATTTCAAGTTGAAACAACGTGAATTTGATACAAAAGTTCTTTTTCGGTTATATTTATTTATTGTATCTTCAATAAAATTGAACTAACAATAAGTAAACAAATTTTAATTTTTAAGTCCAGTCAATGCCAGACAAAAATATTTGTTTCAGCGGTTGGTTCTTTGGTTGTCTACTTCTCTCGTGTTCGGCTGAGAGCAAGAGCGTCACTCCTTCTCAGCCGAGTGTGGCCTCTAAAGCTAACGATGTTTCGGGCTTGGGGATTTGGGTGCAACTCAAGTTTTTTTTTTGTATCTTGTCACGTGTTTAGAAAATACTGTCTTAACCAGCGGTACATCTAAATCTTTATGAATTCTCTTGTTTCTCACATACCATTGGGCTGCTGTAATCGTACAGAGTATTTTATTTTGTCGCATTTTAATTTCTTCTACATTTGATGCCGAGGCTGTGCCCCATAACTGGATACCGTAGAACCATATTGGTTTTAGAATGGAGTTGTATAGAAGAAGTTTACAATCGAGGCTTAGAGTAGAGTTACTTCCAATTTCAAGTTGAAACAAGGTGAATTTTATATTGAAACATTACTGAGAATCATGTTGAATCAAAGTTATTTCTAGTGGAAACAACATGTATTTAATGCAATGTACGCAAATGCTATTTTGGGACGTAAACTCAATGTGTGTGAAAAGATTGATAAGAACCTAATGAGTGTGTAGTAGATAGGTATGGATGGGCAAGTGAAAAATATATCGATATTTATCGATATCGATATATTTTTAAATATCAATCGGCATCGATATACATTGAATAAAATTTATCGATATTTCGATATATATGGATATATTTTCAAGCACAAAAAGTTCTTTTCTTAGAAATAATTAACCTGAAAAGAGTTAATTTCCAACTTCATTACTGTTTCAACAATATTTCATGGAACGTACATCAAGAATATTATACTCAAAGAAAAATAATTTTTCGAATACACAAAATATTATAAATAAAACAGAATATTTTGTTAGTAATATTCTACTTACTGAATGAAGACTGTGTCGAAAATTTTGAAAAAACAACGGAAAACAAAAGCAAAGCTGAAAAATGTAGAATTTGAAACTGTCGATATATTTTGAAAAAAAAAATCGATATATCGATATATTGCAATCAAAAATATCGACGATATTTATCGATATATTTCTAAGAAAATATCGATATTTTTGCGCATTCATACTGTGTAGCGTTTCGAGTTGTTTGGAAGTCTTTAAATTTGTAAAAATGACTTTGTAAGATTCCATTACATTGTTTTATTTGTAAAATAAATATTCTGCTTTATTTGTGCGATATACAAATGGGATTTTTTATTAATTTTTTAGTACCAGAAATTTTCGTGTGTACTTCCCTTGATTTTGTAGTTTAAATAAACGACTTGAAGACCAGCACCCCAAAATATATGTATAAAAAAAACAAAGTTTAGTAGCTTCAGTTGAAAATATTGTATACTTGTGATATTTATGATACGCGCACAGCTTTAATACATCCATGACAAGGAAATATAACAACTAAAATAATTTTAATTCGTACAATGCTGCTTAGCTGAATAAATATGTATGTAAGCCAATTATAGAGATGAAAGAAGCTATAAAAATAGAGACAAAAAATCAGAAATTAAGGGGTATCTAGTTGCGAAAACAATAGTAGTTTGCGTTATTTTATTTCTCCCGTTCCCATAAAAAGTTGAAATGCAACTTAAATAGCACAATACTTCTTAATTGGTAATAAAAAATATAGTGCCATTATTTAAGTGGCAATTTAAAGAACAATTATAAATTACACTGGTCTGCAAAGAAAATTTCATTTAAGTAAAAATATGTGGAATATAAAGAGTTTAATGCGCTAAACTAAAATAAGTTTTTGTGTGATGAATATTTCCACTAGATACATCAATCACTATATTTCACCCGATTTCGGTCAACAAAACTCTAAAATATGTACGAAAATATTGCCTTCAAACTTTCTTAATAAAATTTTTAATTAACGCTTTTGGCGTTATATATTAAAAAATTAGCATTAAAAAAGTTTTTTTTTCTAAAAGTTTATGCAAATGTAAAACTGCAAAACTTTACCCTTTAAGTACTTATCTTAAGGACAGGTGTCTTATGAAAAAAATAAGCTGTGTATCATGCAAATCGGCAGATAAATGTTGATGTTATTAGCAATTTAGTAAATACGCCAAGACACTTAAAAGTTACTTTCGGCGATAAATTTAGTTCTTGTTAAAAAAATTTAAACGAAAGTATCTTTTAAGTGTCTGGATGTGTATTAACTTAATTGCTAGCCCATTAAACTCTTTCCACCATATTCATAAAAATGTATTAAAGTTAATGTTGGTTTACTGTACGGATTTTGTATGGGAAACCCGGTTTTGCTGCACACATTAAGTTCACTAATCATTTATGAATATGGGGGTTCGTATTCCTTCAATTTTTATTTAAACGGTAGACCAGTAGATCAGTGTTATTTGTTCTTTTTTATCAACAATATTTGATATCTTAAACAAAGATCGGTTGGCAACCAACAAGAAAATATGTCAATATTAAACTCATAAACTGAATGAAGATAATCTTGATTTTGTCTATTAAAAAAAATTATTCAAATTTCCTTTTTTATCTTCATTCAGTTTTAAAATTATGAATTCCCAACAAAATTATATCATATCAGGCGAAAATAAAATGTTAATCTTTTATTTTGAAGTGTTAATTTTATAACATTTTGTTGTTGTTAAAACTTTAACTGCAGCCATAAAGTCTTTTTGTGTATAAATTAATGGCACAAATGTCAAACGATGTTGATCACATTTTTTTATGGTTAATTGTTTTTTTTGTTGTTTAACTAACAAAAGATAAACAAATATTAAAAATAAAGAATTCAAATAGATTTAAACCAGTTTGTTAATTTATGATCCAGACAATAGAAGAAAGTAAAAATTAAAAAAAAATGAATCTGGTTTGAACAAATTTAGTGAAATAAAGCGCAGTTTAGAAAAGGAAGATGCAAAGAGTTTTAGAACAATGAAATTTTTTAGTCATGAAATTTTATTGTATCATCCCAGTACAAAAAGAGCTTTCAAAGAAGTCAATGAGATTCTGAACTTAAGATCCGGAAGTCGTTCCAATACGGATAATTTCTAATGACTTCTATATTGGCTTGTCATTGCATGAAGTTCTCTTTTTTGATGCCTATTCCTTGGATCCAAAGTCATGTTCATGGTGTTCAGAAAACTTAATTTTTTGTATGCTCTTTTTAGTAAGTGCAAAGGAACTAGTTTTTAATAAGTTCTATAGGGTTATTTCTTATAAATAAATATCTGATGATTCATGACATTTATTTCATTTGCTTAAAAAAAAAACAAGAAATATCGAAAGAATTTGCCAAAATTTCTTTTTAATTAATAATCACTTCCTGTGAAGCCGAAAATACACACTTATTCATACTTTGGAAGTAGAGAAAAAGTAGTTCTCAAAAATCACATACAGTTTTCTTTAATGAAATATAATGCTCTGGCATTTTGGGGAATTAAGTGATATTCTGCCAGGTAAATTTGTTATAAACGTTTCTGCAGATTCTGGTCTAATGAAGTTTTCTTTTGCGCAGCAGTTTTTATAAAATTTATTTTTTGTTTTTGTTTTTTATTCCAAAGTGATACGTAACATTTTCGTGTAGATTAGATTTAATTAACGTAAATTTTTCCTTTGGTTCTTGGAATATTGTCTCATGTTAAATTGCTCTTGAATAAGAATAGACGACGTTTCGATGGTTTACGTCTGGCCTTTATTTTATGGGGAGTTAAAGTTCCTCCCTTTTGCTCATTATTATAGTAAATCGACTTAGGAAATCTTTTAATCGGTACATTTTAGGTATACAAAGTGTTTAGCACTTTAATTTAGAAAACTTTGCAAAACAGTTATGTAGACTCTTTGCTGTATGGGTCTATTTGTACCTTCCTTGAAAAGTGATAAAAAAATATGTAGCGTGCTGAAATATTCTACAAAAATATTCATAAAATTCTACACCAAACCTTGAACGCCAGAAATAAGTCTAAACTTAAAATATGTTAAAGAATAAAACTCGTGAAAATAATTCCTCGTAGCATAAGTAAAAATTATGTTCTAGGTCTTTTTTGGGGCGAAAATGGCTAAAAAGGAAGTTGGAAGAAGGTCAAATATCTTGGCGATAAATGCTTCAAATTAAAAATAATTTCACTTATAATATGTTAGCAATAAAAAACAACAATTCACTTGTACACTCACAAAATTTAATGATTTAAAATGCAAGAAAAATAAGTGTTTAAATAATTGCACTACGGTACCATTAATTTAATTAATTAACTGTACTTTGCTAATTAATTAGTTGAATTGCTTTGGAATGATAAATAGTTCTCGAATTTAATTTCCAGCCATAATTTGTATTACGGCCCTTTTCACAATGTACGCTTAAGAGTTAACATGGACTTTAACGAAAACTTCGCCATACAAAACTTGCCGTTAAAGTCCACGTTAACTCTTAATAAGATTTAAGTTTACACACAGCCGAGTCACAATGGCGATCGAAATTAAAAATAGAGCTCTTACGAAGGAATGCTGCGGCTTCCGAAAACAACGTTATTATGTTCTGCCATGTGGGTTGGAATTAATTAACGTTAGTTTTCAATTCGCATGTACAATGTTTTCTGATTCAAATTTTACATATTGTTTTAGCAAATTTTACATTTTGTTTTGGTCTCTTCCCAGCAGAGTTAAAACATTAGACAAAAAGCGGGGAAAGTTATTCCGATATTAAGTTTGGTTCAATATAACGCCGTTTATTCATAAGCTGCGCATCTTGTCAGATATTATTCTCAAGCAAATCCATTATCGATATATTAAGTTTTATCCAAATTCAGTTAGGAGCTCAGAAATTTTATACACTTGTTTATAAATATATACAACCTAATTCACGAACAATTTTTTGATTAATAAGAGACTTATTAAACGAATTTTTGTATGAAAATTTGTTTTATTAATCTGTTATAAGTCAGAAAATGTTTTTAAGAATTAAGGCAATAGTATATATATATATATTTTTTTTTTAATAACACAATCAGGCAATTAATGCCTACCAGTTAATTAATTAAAGTATTACCTTATTTGGGAAAGGGATAGTGTAGAGAGATCAGGTGGTGAAGTGGGAGAGAGATAGAAAGCTTAATTCATTTACAATCCTGCTATTGCGTATTTTTTGTAGAGCAGTGTTGGAAGGCCCTCTGGTGTCAAGTAAAGGCATTGAGTTGCTTAAGCTGTGTAGCCATTTTATTAGTTCTTTTACTTCGCCCACGGTTCTGCTTCAATACTGACGAAGGAAGGTGCTGTGAATTGCATTAGGAACGTTAGCATTAATCGCTGCCGGTACTGCCAAGGTGATCAGTGCTATGCTTTCATCACTTGAACAGTCCAACAACAACCAACACAATGCACATGAGAAAAATGCATGGTGTTGTTGGCTTGCCTGAAACTAGTCTTGAACTCAAGACCTCATGGTTTGTAGTCAAATACAAAAGTATAATAGATTTAATAAACTTATACAACTAACATAACCAACAATTTTATTCGATATGAATCTATTTATTTTTCTTACAACCTTTATAACAATCGAGGTAGAGTTCGTTTATTTTCCTTTGCAATTTAGCTGACTTTTATGATAAAGCTTTGAAAACTTGTAGGGACATTCGTTTCGATTTAATACGCAATAATTAATTAAAAATGCCACTTTGAATTTTCTGCTGGTTGCGTGGTTATGCATTTCAGCTGATGATGTACAACTTTCGTCTTATAATAACTTTATTATTTGAATATGTACTCGTAGTTTTTGTTATTGAAATCAGATGCTAGATTTTTCTATTTTCATTTACTAGAATTTCAATTGAAGAGCTCTCTGCGGTAAATTTTGTACCAAGTGTCTTCAACGTACTTGCCCTATGGCTAGCGAAAATGGGAGTGGTACAATATGTACCAAAGGAGTGAGCCTTCATCACTTAACTAAAACAAAAATGTTAACAACAAAGTAGGTACCGTCACTGTACTAGCAGATTGTTTAAAATTCAAAAATATTTGTTTAAAGTACAGTAATTCGAGTAGTACCCCTGTGGAAGATTTGGTGACTAATGATCCAAAAGTACTCGTCCTATGACTTGAGAAAATAATACTGGTACCAAAAATAAGGAGTAGGGAATGGTGAAAAAAGACATATTGTGTAAATGGTCACATATTAACCATTTTCAGTAAATTTAGTTGGTAATCCGGGTAGTATTGTAGTAAACGGATCTAAGGCCTATCACACAGTATCTATATAATATTAATTGTCTCCCATCAATGAGACTGCCATGCCACTCAGGTACCTGTTCCGTAACTATATTCAGATATTAACTTCAGCTTAACTGGTATTTATAACATTGAAATCTAAGTTCCCCTGTGGTCGAGTGGGTAGTGTACTAGCCTGTCATGCCAGAGGTTGTCAGTTCGAATCCTATCAAAGACACCGCTTAAAAAAATACAATTTCTACTTGGATTTGTAACAATAAAAAAATAAATAAGTCGATAATTACAGCTGAATTTTGGAATAATATTTATATATAATATATATTATTCTACACCGATTAGGAGTTCATAAGATAGTTTAGAGACAAGTTACAAAGTGCACACAAAGCATCAATTAACCCCATCCTAGGCTATCTCCATGTAAAAGTGGCTGGTCCGTTTCATAGGAAGTGTTAGAACTCGGACTGGTCCCTACCATCTGGGCACCGGTCACGTGACTTGTTTTGTGTCAGTTCCATTCACCGTAGGGACTAAAGACCCCACTACATTCAATTAGGTTCTAGAACCCGTCACTGAGTATTTTAATTATTCCAATTGATCCATGTTAAAGTCGCAGGTCCCTCTCGCATAAAGTTTCAGTGGCTGCCTCTCTTTCCTCTAGGGTTAGTGCATTAAGTTTGAACAAACAGTAACATTTTACGGTTTTTGAAATTCTCCACTTTAAACATGAGAACCAAGTATTATTCAAAGTTGCTCTAGTGAGTAAACAAAATAAAAACTAATTTTTAAGTTTTGTATTTATATACGCACTTAAGCGGCCCATACACTTGCAATATAAATGTGGAGTTTTTCATATACATAGTACAATAATACCGCCAATGTGTATGCCATAATCGATGGTTGCACAATATATTGCAATAAATCAAAAGACTTTTGATTTTTATTGCACACAAAAATGCAATCTGTTGGCTACATTGTTCAATTTTGTTTTCGTTTGTTTTTAGGTTATGTTTTATATACCATATTGTGGGAAAAGTTGGGCCATATTTAATTTACAAGTACTGTACTTTATTGAATAGTATATGGCAAAACGACGATAATATGAACAATATCACATTCTATAATATTGCATAATGTATGGGTTGCTTTAGTCAACATTTTTCTCATCACTTTTAATAGAAACACATTTAATAGAAACCAAGTTTAATATTCACACAGAAAAAAATACCAATGTAAAATCAACATGTCGCAATGTTGATTCAAAATCATATGAAATTTATGGAAAATAATTTGTATGGGTTAAATGTGTTGGTGTTTATTTGCTTTGTTCATACAATGCTCAATCGTTGTTCTTTATTTTGATTTTCGTGTTGTGTAAATGTAAATAGCCCACAAACTTCGGATTACCATCGAACATTTTTTCATGGTGCTGATTTAATATTATTATTGTTTTATATTAATTTTAAACAAAAAATTATTAATCTAAACTTAGATCTTTTAGATTTAATTTTTTCCACTGTTAAAACGGCTGTACGAATGATTGCCCAAGTGAAAATCGCCCGAAACAGCAATATGAAGAAACGCCCAAAATTGTTGAATGATTCCACATAGTGAAAAAACACCCAAAAAACTGTGCCCAATAACAAAAAAAATAAAAAATTAAGAATAATCCAAAAATGTGATATAAAGAACCACATATAATTTTTTTTGAATTTTTTTAACATTTTGCAGAAATTTGGCAATTATTCATTATGAACAAATACCCGAATATCTCAAAATGTTGAATCGCCCAAAGTCGGCGAACAATCACCCAATATTTTTTATATTTTTTCACTTGGGCGATTATTTATACAGCCGTTAAAACAACATTGTTATCAGCGTTACATTTCATTTTAAATCAACACGACTATAACTTTAATTTGAAATAGATTTTGTGTTAAATCGTCAATTATATCATGTTGAATTAAAATGAAGTTCAGATAATATTAGTGTATATCTAAAGAATATTTAAGGCTATTGTGGTTGCAGTGGCTAGCGCTTTGACTACCAAGCAAGTGGTTCAAATTCTTATCTTGGCTTAGGGTGCCGGCTACAGCATGTATTTTTCTGATGCCTATGCTAATACAAATCGCGTAAGTAAAATAATTAATCAAATGACTTCTTTCTATTCATATTGTTTTAACTTGAAATAACTTTAATTTAATAAGATTCTTCGTGTTATTTCAATATCAAATTCACGTTGTTTCAAAATGATATAACTTTGATTTAACATGATTCTTCGTATTATTTCAGTATCAACTTAATTTTGATTTAGCTCTACTGGAATATTAAATCAACATGAAATAAAATTATTTCAAAAGGAGTAATGTTCTTTGAAGGTAATTGTAAAATCATGTTGAATTAACACAAAACACCCATGAAGCAAAATGATTACCGAAAAATCTTAAATTAATCTTGTTTTCGACGATTTTAATATGAAATTTTTCTGAGTGTTTTATCAAAGTTTTTTTTTTATAAATTTTTAGTAATAATTTTTCTTTTTATAATAAAAAAACTATTTATAGCAGTTTTTGTTAAAAATAGGTTTTGTTAAAAATACTTTACGGTTTCAGTCCAACCTGTTTTAATTATTTAGATTTCAAGTAGAGACTTTTTAAGACAGAAATGGCATAAGAAATTACTACCAAATGTGCGTCTGCACAAATCTCCAGTAAAACAACGAAAAATTTATTATTAATTAATACATATTTGCAATAAATTTATTAAAACAAGCTAAACAGCAAAGTAAAAACCGGCCCAAAAAAGCATTTCATTTTTAAGAACTCATTTCAATAAATGCACAATGTAAGAAAAAAGTAAATAAAAATCTCATAAAATTTCATTAATGCCCTAATAAATTCTAGCTAAATTATACTCGTATTAAGTAAGAGAAGCTAAACTAGTTTCAATTAACCAAAATAATTAGCTGATGGAAATTAAACAAATTAATGCTATAAAAGCTAAACAAAAAATTTAAAACAGTACAGTTTAACAACTTATTATTAATCTGCTAAAAGAAAAATGTTCAAATTAGTAAGTGGAAAAAATTTTATTAAAATTATAAAAAAAAGAAATCCTTTATTAAAGATTTTAAGTAACAATATAAAAAAATTACATTAACACTTTAAATTTGGTTTTAACTAGCTCATTGTAACCGCTTTAATTGCCTTCGCTGCTGCTGTTGAAGACGATGTCCACGCTGAAACCAAACTCTTGAAATCCGATGTCAGAGCTGACGGTTTCGATACTGCAGTGGAGACCAGCAACAGTATTGTTCAAGTAGCTTCCGGCGATGAGCATGGCAACATTCATGGTTCTTTTGGATGGGTCGATCCTAAGGGTGAACACGTTGATATTAAATATGTTGCTGATGAAAATGGTTACCAACCCGAAGGTGCTGTTTTGCCAACTCCTCACCCTATTCCAGAAGCTATCTTGAAGGCTATTGAATATATTAAGGCTCATCCTTCTAAGGAAAATGTTCATCATTAAATTCATGTTTAATTCAAAAACAAACCAAAATAAAGACGAAATAAACAGTTTTTTAAACTGAAGATAACTTGCAACTGAAAAATTTGTTTTGTTTAATTTTTCTAGAGGGAAGAGAACCTGTCACAGGACAAGTTACTTAAATGAACATGCAACCGGGTCGAGTTCGGCAACGTCAAATGAGAAGGATTTGAGATACTTAGTGATAGGTTCTACATACGAACTTAAGGTACTTGCCCTTTAATACTAGTTAAACTACTGTACTTTAAAAAAATATGTTTTGGAAAAAATCTGCTTGTGAAGTGAAGGTATTATGCTAACATTTTTTTTGTTGTTAGAATTAAGTGATGTGGTATCTTTTCATTGCTCAAGACTCGGGAACATATCCTACCACTTATATAAAAAAAAATTAAATAACTGTTGGTTTAAAACACTTTTAATAATTTGTATATATATATTATTGCATAAATAATTTTTTTATACGACTATCCAACAAGTAAAAAGCACAAGAATAATATCTCATTAATAAAATAAAGGTTGTTAACTTGTTGCACATGATTTTCAAATGTCATAATGTGAAGTAGAATAAAATTTCTGCTATTCCGAAACTTAAAAAAAAATCGGCCAATAAGTGCATCAAAATCACTAATTAATACAAAACTTCTATTTAATAATTATGAAAACAAAACTTGTTAAAACTTTGCCGCAAAGTAGTTTTTAATGAGTGAGAAAACACAATAATCCAGAAATTAGTTCTAGATACTTTGCAAAAAATAGACCGGCACATTAAAAATAATAAAATGAATAATCTAGTTTAGGAGTTAATCTTCTCTTTAGAAAAGTAGCAAATTAATTTTGATGTTCAAATAGTATAAAAACAGATGAAATTTCATATCAAGCATAGTTTATCAAGTTCTCATAAACCTGCAATAACAAAAATGTTCAAAATCGTAAGTTTATCGAAAAAATTTATATGAAAAAATTTTTTCATGAAAATTCATTAATAAAAAACTAACTGAAAAATTCAATTCCTTTAGATCCTTGTTGCCGCTTTAATGGCCTGCGTTGCTGCTGACAGCGAATATCACCACGGTGGAAGCGAAGATCACTACGGTGGAAGCGAAGATCACCATGCTGAAACTAAGGTGTGGAACACCGAATTCGGACACAAAGGTTGGAGTTCAGAATTCGAAACCACCAACCACATTCGTCAAGCTGCTCACGGTGATGAACACGGTAACATTGCTGGTGACTTCTCATGGGTTGATCCTCATGGTGAACACGTTGCTATCAAATATGTTGCTGATGAATACGGTTACCATCCCGAAGGTGAGGTTTTGCCTACTTCCCCTCCCATTCCTGGCCACATCTTGAAGGCTCTTGAATACATCAAGGCGCATCCTTCTCACGATGAAGAACAATATCACCATCACGAAGAAGAACAATATCGTCATTAAGCTGTAATTAACACATGTCTTGGTTAAACTGACAATAAAATCTATTTAAGAATATAGAATTAAAATTAAAATTGTTTGTTTTTAATAAATTTTTATAGTCCAGTTAAATAAGACATAATAAGAACAATTGGCACAGTTGGTCCTTGGTACAAATGTTTAAAGAAACTAAAGAGTCCCGGTATTTAGTGGACAAGCCAGAGGGCCCTTAAAATGATTTTTTTTTACTTTTTTGTTCATAAATCTGGAACTATAACTTTTAGCAAAAATTTAATATTTTCATATGCTGCTGATTTGAAATTACCATTGTTTCATATTAATTTTTAAACGAAAAATTCTTACTTTAACCCTAACTCTCTTTGATCTAACATTTTCGGTATTAAAACAACATTGTTATAAACGTTACATTTCCTTTTAAAGCAATAGTCATGTTAACTTTAATTTCAAATAATTAGTATGTTAAATCATCAATTAAATCAAGTTGAATTAAAATGAAATTCATGTTACTTATGATGGTATTTATTTAGTGTATATCGAAAGTAAAGTTTTGAAGCTGTTGTGGGTGGCTGCAGTGTTTAGCGCGTTGACTACCAAGCAAGTGGCCCGAGTTGCAATCTTGGTTCGAGGCAGCCAACTATAACTAAAATTTTTCTGAGCTCTATGCGAATACACATCACGCAAATAAAATAATTGATAAAATAGCTACATTAAATTCATGTTGTTTCAACTTGAAATAATTTGGATTCAACATGCTTCTTCATGTTAATTCAGTATCAAATTCACGTTGATTCAACTTGAAATAACTTTGATTCGACATGTGTTTCAATTTCAACGAGACCCAACATACCTGAATGCTGACGAAGTGCGTTGCGGCACAGAAAATACGTATTCTATTTCTCTGGTGTAGACCTATAGTCGCAAAACTCTGCTTTGGTATCGCCAAACAGAGACAAAAATTGCAATTCCCGATTGCAACTTGTTTAATATGATTCTTCGCATTATTTCAGTACAAACTTCATTTTGATTTAACTATACTGGAATATTAAATCAGCATGAACTATAGTTATTTTAAAAGGAAAAATGTTCTTTGAAGGTTATAGTAAAGCCGAAAGGCACTATCTTTGGACAAAATTTGTTGTGCAGCAAGTATTTAAATAACACAGTGGTTCCAATTGTAAAAAAGGGTAATAAATTTGTCTCTTTGAAAGTTGCGATCCGATTACAAAACGATGTTAGTACAAATCATAGAGGAGGGTCCAAGCTTTAAGAATGTTGAAATTTGGACTTCCCTACTGAAATGAACTTTTAACTGCAGGGTGTCAAAGTTGACTACCTCGCGCATGAAAAACCTTGTCGTCGTCATAACTTTTTATTATTCGATATTAATAAATTTAAGCTTGGTGTAAAATTTATCAGCACAAAAACATGAATGTTAAAAAGTTAAAAAATTTTGGCCGTAAAAAGTACTGAGATCGAAATAAGGACTAAGTTCTTGACAGGCACAATACCATCTCACTACTAGGCAACCGGTAAGCTAGGCAACATTTTCCCCATAATTCTTTCCCATATTAGAAAGGCACAAAAAAAAATAATGTGAGTCCGATCACAGGGGCGATGTGTAAACATCTAGTAATGAAACAATTTTTTTTATGTTCAGAGCTATAATTTTTTTGGTGTTTTCTAAGATATTTTATTATTTTGTATTTGTTGCGGTCGACAAGCTATTAATCAGCTGTTCACTGAAATGTAGCGCATGTAGTTATTTTACAGCAATGGCTTTCGAACTGTACAGCGCTAGCACAAGTATATGTTAGTGAAAATACCAAAAGAAAATTTCCCCCTCCGATTTGCGACAAAAAATTTTGGGACCAATTTTTGTCAAACCCTTTCAAATAAAACAAAAATTTTGAAAATCGGTTTACAAATGACAGAGTTATGCATGGGGGGGAGCAAATTTTCTCCATCCGATTTTCGAAAAAAAAAAATTATGGGACCAAACTGCAGGCAAACCCTTAAGATAATAATATACCCGTACAAAATAGTTGGAATTACCGCAGTTAAACAGCAAAATAACCAACAGTCAAAGAAAAACGCAGTCAATAAACCGTCAGCCAAATATCGCATCAAGTTCAGCAACAAATTCGGTAAAACCGAAAAACCGTTTTTTTTTCAAAGAACCCGGGTTCAAAATCCGAGACGAACCGGGTATGAATCCCGAAAAACTGGACACAAAATCCCCTAAATCCCAGAAGTTCTCGGCAAAAATCAAAAACGGCAACGCCGAAATACTCACTCAATTCAAAAATACGGCAACACAGCACCAACCAACAAACGTAAGACCTTACTGCTGGAGTTTGACCTTGAGACTTCCTTTGCCAGTGTTAGTGTATTTCTATGCAGCTGTGAAGTTTCTCTGTACTTCTTGTTGCCCGTATGAATACACTAATACACTCATACACAGCTCACACCGCGTTATAGTAAGATTAATCTTACTCAAAATTTGTGATTGTATTGTGAAAAAGATTTTTACCCCCTAGCGTATAGATGTTTACACATCAAAAAAATATTGCCAAGCAATCAGGTTCCCTAGAAATGAGATGGTATTGTACCTATCAAGAACTTGGTCTTTATTTTGATCTCAGTACTTTTTACGGCTTTTGGATAGGAACTTGGCCTTATTTTCACATTTATGTTTTTGTGTGGATCTCAGTTCTTTTTTTAAAGCTTCTATTTGGTACAATAAGCGTCCCATACAAATAAGGGGCACCCTAGCCCTTCCCCCGCCATAGGTTAAAAATTTCCGTGTTCACATTTTCTTAGTACTATCCCATCAAGACATACCTGTGTACCAAATTTCAGCTTTCTAGCTATTATGGAAGTGCCTCATGCAAAGGAGGGGCACTTTACTCCTCCCAGGTAAAAAGTTCCCCTTTTCAGATTCTTTTAGTTAATTGCTCACCAAGACTTACCTGTATACCAAATTTCAGCTTTCTAGCTATATTGGAATTGCCAAATAATATTGAAGAGTTAGTCAGTGACTCAGTCAGTGAGCCAGTCAGTGTATATGTACTAAAATATTTACTGCTTACACATTCATATCGCGGGAAGCTTTTGTGGTAGAACTTTGAGGTTGCTTTTGTAGGTAGACCTTATGCTTCAAGTTTCATTATATTATTATTAATTGGAGCAAGGTTATGAGAGGGGTAAAAACAGCTCGAATGGTTTCGTGTAATATACGCACTGTGTGGCCGGAACTTGGCGTGGCACACTATCGTGCGCCTAGATAAGCAGACAAAAAAAACTAAGTTTATTTTATTAAGATTTCTCTAATATTTTCAAAGATATTTGGATTTAAATTTAAACATTTTTGTTATTGGCCTAGGCTTTTTATATATTTTGTATATATTTCGTCAATATTCTCAATATTCTCAATATTCTTTTATATATTTCGTCAATATTCTCAGTCAAATCCCTTATATATTTTGCAGGATGATATAAATTCACACAAAATATAAAAATATACTTATTTACTTGTCCACTGGCATATGATACATGCATATTATCGATTTGAAATACTAAATAAAACGGTCACAAAACAGACGCGTCAGGTGAAATTTGGCAAATTTTCAAGTGTATTTCCTACATGCTTACACAGTACATGCATATGAGACGTATAAGTAATATGATAGTATGTGATATCATATTACTCATACGCTGCAGCTTTGTGTCAAAAATGGGAAATTCGCAGTTTCTTCATGTTTTTTTTAAATTAAAAATTCGTAAAAAATGCCCGTTCAATATATATATCGTTAAAATTTTTATACATAAGAATATTGCTACGTTTTTTGATTATTAAATAGTAAGGAAATAAAAATTAAAAAATTAAGTTTGGTATTATTTTCATGCAGGTAAATGAAATGGTCCTGAAAACTTTACTATTTTTAGAAAATCTGCTCTCCTGGCCACAACATTTTTGACCGGCCGGGTGACAATTAAAAGCCAGATTAATTATATCAAATGTATCTAACAGAATTTGTAAGAAAATTTGAAAAACTTGATGGGCGTTTTTTTTCTCAAGCGATTAATTTAGAATTTCGTAGAAAAATTCGCTATATTCGTCCATTGTTGGATGTAGCACTCATGCTTTAATCCATTTAAAAGTTCAGCTGCAATCATTTTTGAAGTCTCTTCTTTTGAAGTATTTTAAATAAAAAATTTAATTGTTTGAAAAATTTTTGAGAAAAACGTCGAACAAAAGCTCAATTTTTTTTCGAAATTCAGCCATTTTTCACCATTATTTCAAAGTCTTGACTTTGATTTTTTCACAACCACATGAAGTAAGATAACTTATAAAATCCTTCAACATATTATCAAGGATATTGTTAAAAATAATTCAATAATTTTTGACAGTTTTTTTCTTTGCTATTACCGGAGATGTTTACGAAATCGGGGAAAAAAACCGAGATGAAAAACTAAAATTTTAAAATTCAAAGTCAAATATCTCTGAAAGTATTAAATATATCTTAATGAAATAAAGTGTATACTATTTGTCTATAAGTTTTACAAAAAGTTTAAGGTCATTAAAATAGGATTGTATTTGTAAAAGTTATGAGGCCAACAAAGTTTTTCATTCCCGAGGTAGTCGTCTTTGACACCCTGCAGCTCAGCGTGTGTTTCAACAGGGTGGTTCTTGTTTCATTATTGTTAAAGCCTAGGCTCAACTCTATAAATTTTACATACATCATTTTGTAACCGGATCGCAAGTTTTAAAGATAAAGTATTATTACCATTTCTTTTCAATTGAAACCACTGTGCATTGGTAGCACTGCTAATTTTGTATAACGGCAACTTTAATCAACATGTAAAGAACTGTATATTCGGCCATGCTCTGTAAACCAAATCCTAGTAAAATTTTCGATTTATATTGCTCCCATTGATGTATTTTAAATCTTATATAGTAAATTAATTTCAGATATGATATTTAAAAACTAGAAAACTACAAAAAAGTCTGAAAAAACTTCGCTATTAGTGGATTTAGTTTTTCTAAATCGAGAATTTTTAGATCGACTCGATTTACAGAACAGGCTGGAGGATTATTATATTCTACGAATACCTTTTTAGCCATAAATTGAATTTTAAGTATGCGGAGCGGCAGCACCTCTAATAGTAATAAAATGTCCACAAGACGGATATATCGGGTGGAATTGGGCAAATGGTATATTATTTTCAAGTGAACTTACTAAAATACGTAATATGTATAGTAGCGCGCTCGTTAGTTGTATGGGACATTTTTTTTTATGAAAATGTTAAAGTCTCACCACCCAAAAAGTGGTGGCTTGATGCAAAAATGACTCTAAACAAAATTTCGAGATATTGTTAAAGTTTCGGAGATATCGTAAAAGTTTTAGCCTAAAAAATAGAAATTTCATAAAAATTTGTCTCACCAAATTGTGAACAAAATCAAAAGTTGTGAACCAATTTCAACTAAAAGAGTCCAATTTCCTTTGGAATACACTAAGGTACATGCTACTGGACAAAAAATGGAACCGTTGGTGTACTTTTATTTTCTAACCGACTTCAAAAAAGGAGAAAGGCTATCAATTCGTCATATATTTTTTTTATGTATGTTCCCTCAAAACTCCGCCATTTATGAATCGATTTCGGATTTTTTCTCTATTCTAAAGGATGTAGTTCCAGATTGGTTCCGTTAAGAAGTGGGTGGGTTCACGCCCATACAAAGTAAATACACATTCGTTT
Source organism: Panzeria rudis (assembly GCA_956483635.1). Taxonomy (NCBI): domain Eukaryota; kingdom Metazoa; phylum Arthropoda; class Insecta; order Diptera; family Tachinidae; genus Panzeria; species Panzeria rudis. The sequence continues at coordinate 7,554,394 of OY101450.1, read as the reverse complement.
TCAACTACTTCTGCTCAACCGGTTCTTATGAAACTGTACACACACATTAAACTTCTGTTTATATAATACATCAGGGTAAAAAAAGTTGAATGTGCCACGCCCATGCAAAGTAAATATTCTTTTTCAAAAATTTCTACTAAACATATTCTTAGAAAACTTTGCACACACCCTTAGTTATCGTTACAATACAACATTATGTTCAGAAAAGTGGGCAGTGCCACGCCCATGAAAAGTAAATATGCATTTTAGCTACTTCTACTTCGTCGATTCTTGTGAAACTTTACATACACATTTAGTTATCGTTACAATACATCATTGTCCGATTCTTATGAAACTTCGCATACACAATTAGTTCTCGTATAAGTAAATGATGATAAAATATGGGGGCGGTTCCACGCCTATTTTGTAGTCGTTTTTTTTCAAGAATTATTTTTTGAATGTTTAAATACAAAAATTATTAAATTTTTAATGCAGTTTCTAATTTTTGGGCTTATACATTTATTATACTTCTGAATCTAATAGGCGGACTTCGAAATAATGTTCGCAAGGCTTTAAGATTATTTTATTGTCGAGTTTTGATTTTTCTTTTTTTTGCTGAATGGGACTAACCATTCTCCAGTTATGCTAATATTTGTCGTGCAAGTGCCTTCATTTTCGAAATAGTAATACATCTCGAAAACGAAAACTGATAAAAAAATGGAGTTCAGATTCGCATTCAGCGGCTAAAACAACTAAAGAAACAACTTAAATTTCTAGAGAACGAATAATTATACCGAAGTTGGCAAATTTAAGGGCTTTTTTGTTGTTTTAATAGTTATGGGCTTTTTCGATATTTTGCTGTTTATTTAGGTAAATGTACAATTTAGTTAAAAGTCGTTAAGACAAAAGCTGTTGAAAACTTCACAGACAACAACTTTTTAAAAGAAAATTTTTCATGATGTGGTCATATTTTTCGACTTGTGAGTGGGTCATCATGCCGTCTAAATGTAATATAATAAAATTTCAAACGCAAGTCAGCACGGAAAGGCGTGGTGCCAGGCGCGTGATATTATTTGAGAGTAATTTTTGCATCAAGCCTCCACTTTTTGGGAGGGGAGACTAAAAATATTTCCACTTAAAAAAATAAAGGACACCCTAATGTGTAGTCTACATATTATTACGTATATGAACTGTGTGCTTGTAGTAAATGGTTATTCGTATTTTCTTTACATATTTTTTTTATAAACAAAAATTTATAATACTATTAGTAAGTATAAGATAAGAAGTGTATACAATGGAAATATTTAATTATAGGAAAGTGTATTGATATTCTTTAGAGCTGAACTGTAGAAAATTCATATTAAAATCGTCTATACTTGAAACAAAAATTCAGAGAATACAGTTAAACCCTTGCTATTATAATAATTTGTTTGCTTAAATATTTCTGTTATACGACAATCCACAAGAATAATATTTGATTGACAAAAGAAAGGTCGATAACTTGTTGCACATGATTTTCAAATGTCATAATGTGGAGTGGAATAAAATGTCTGCTCCAACGAAACTTAAAATATAAACCGGTCAAAAAGTGCATCAAAATCACTAATTGATACAAAACTTATTTTTAATAACTATGAAAACAAAACTTGTTAAAATTTTGTCCACAAAGTAGTTTTTAATGAGCGAGAATAAAAAAGAGCATAATCCAGATATAAATTTTAGATACTTACTTTGCTAAACAAAAAAAAAAAAAACTGCACATTAAAAATAATAAAATTTAATAATCTAGTTTAGGAATTAATTAATCTTCAGTGTAGAAAAGGCAAAGTAATACTGAAATACAAATAGTATAAAAACAGAAACAAATTTCATATCAGACACAGTTTACTAAGTTCTAATAAACCTGCAATAACAAAAATGTTCAAAATCGTAAGTTTATTGAAACAATCTAAAATAAAAAGAAATGTTTTATGAAAATTAAAAATATTTCATCGTAAATAAAAAAAAAATAACTGAAAAAATTCAACTTCTTTAGATCCTTGTTGTCGCTTTAATCGCCTGCGTTGCTGCTGAAAGCGAATATCACCACGGTGGAAGCGAAGATCACTACGGTGGAAGCGAAGATCACCATGCTGAAACCAAGGTGTGGAACACCGAATTCGGACACAAAGGCTGGAGTTCAGAATTCGAAACCACCAACCACATCCGTCAAGCTGCTCACGGTGATGAGCACGGTAACATTGCTGGTGATTTCTCATGGGTTGATCCTCATGGTGAACACGTTGCTATCAAATATGTTGCTGATGAATACGGTTACCATCCCGAAGGTGAGGTTTTGCCTACTTCCCCTCCCATTCCTGACCACATCTTGAAGGCTCTTGAATACATCAAGGCGCATCCTTCTCACGATGAAGAACAATATCACCATCACGAAGAAGAGCAATATCGTCATTAAGCTTTAATTAAAACATGTTGGTTAGACTGACAATAAAATGCATTTAAGAATATAGAAGTAAATTTTAAAATGTTTGTTTTTAATACATTTTCAGGACTAAAAAAGAATTAAAATACTAGGAACAGAAACTCAATTTTTAATGCTTATTCTAACTAACATAACGACAGTGATTCATTTGGAAGTATCTAAACGTTATACATTATTGTCATTGTTTTATAATTAATAACAGTTCAACTTTAACTTAGAAAAAAATAGCAAGCCTCTAAAGCAAGCCATACACATTACGACCGCTTGTAAAACTTGGTCGGTAATCATGTAATTTGTGTACCACCTCCGTGCACAACTTTATTTGCAAACTACTCATTTTGAGAAAATATGTCAAACAACATTTGCACAAAATGTTGTTGGCTACTCGCGACCTTAGTATTGTTTTGGCCCTCCGACCATTAAAAAAAATTGATTTAAGTATGGCGTATATATATTTTGAATACCCTCTTTCAGAATCCAAAAACTGTTTCGCGAAATTGTTCCTGGTTTCTGAGATATCAAGCATTCATTGTGCTCGATATCATCATTTTTGATAAATTTTTTGTAAAAAAATTATTTTTTTAAATAAAAAATTAAAAATCAGAAATCAAGTAAAATACCAAGTTTCATCAACAATATTAACTTTTTATTCCATGTAAATATCTTTTCTAATAACACTTATACGCTTATTTTTAAGAAAAAGTAGAAAATTTCATCTCAATAACAAGTTACTCAATACACAGCAGTTAGTATACATATGGAGCAACAAAAGCTACAAAACAAGATATTTTACTTTCAGTAAAAAGATGTTAATTCCTAATTGGAATGATGAAAATTCACAAGCATTTAAATTTTTCTTCCAAACATATGACGGAAGCAGTGGTGAGAATACAAAAAAATTCTATCGGATGTATTTTGAGAAAACTTTATGTAAATGTTCTTTGTTGTTTTTCTCCAATACTAAGGTCGCGTACTGCGAAAGTAAGCACAAAATTGGATACGGTTGTGCGACATACCCAATAACGTTGCGACCGAGTTGTACAACTTGCCAAAAATCGAAGCTTTTTGATTTTTCGTACAACCAAGGCACAACACAATATAACAACCCCATAAACGTTGCAATATCGTATACAGCATACTCAAGTTATACAATGGTCGCAACGTGTATGGGTTACATAAAACTGATTTTGGCAGAGGGCACATAGCTGCCAGAAATGACGATTTTTGACGATATGACAAAAACGATATGGCATACAGTGTTGTCATATCGTAAGTTTTTTACGATATGACAATCTCAGTATTCGGTGTATGGCTTTCTCGGTGTTGTTATATCGTAAACAACTTACGATATGACAACACAGTATGTCATATCGTTTTTTGGGCATATCGTAAAAAATCGTCATTTCTGACAGCTATGGAAAAACACATCCGAAATTGTATTCTTTTCTATTCGAAAATCTATTTCTATTTTTTGGTGCATGAAGGTCGGTCGTATTGTTAGCAAAGCCCCCAATAAATATTTACTATTTCAAAGAAAAAATTAAATTACGACTTCAGTTACTAAAACTGCAGATTCAATCAACTTTGTTGTTGAAGTTCATAACTTTTAAAAATATTATCTGATTTTAATGAATTTTAAACTTGGTGCAAAATACAGTTTTCTTTATTAAGACATCTTTAATATTTTCAAAGAAATTTCGCTTTGAATTTTAAAATTTTGGTTTTTGGCATCGAATTTGCTCCCTATTTCGTCAATATCTGCGGTTATGGCAAAGCAAACATTTTCAAAAACAAAAACATATTTTGATATTTTTAACAATAGTGTTGCAAAGTGATATTAAATTTTAGCCAAGGCGTTAACAAGAAGTTAATGAATCGAAGAAGCGTTAATGCAAGCAGCAATTATTGGAGACAACATTAGCTTTTATTCAAGCGTTAAAAGTTGGTGAATTTCACTACAGGAGCCAGCGGCAAATTTTGTTAATTATTTGTTCTCGAACGAAAATTGATGAGACGCATAAGCGAGTAGTATCATAAAGTCTCGTGAAAGTCAGATGCAGTTCCATTGGGGGATGACCGGCGGCAGCCTACAAAACACGAAAAAAATTTTTTTTCAATCACTTCCTCCTCAATAAAAATTTACCTGAAGATAGCTTATATGGAACTATAAAAAAAAAAAAAAAAAAATATATATATATATATATATATATATATATATATACATATATATATATATATATATATATATATATATACATATATATATATATATATATATATATATATATATATATATATATATATATATATATATATATATATATATATATATATATATATATATATATATATATATATATATATATATATATATATATATATATATATATATATATATATATATATATATATATATATATATATATATATATATATATATATATATATATATATATATATATATATATATATATATATATATATATATATATATATATATATATATATATATATATATATATATATATATATATATATATATATATATATATATATATATATATATATATATATATATATATATATATATATATATATATATATATATATATATATATATATATATATATATATATATATATATATATATATATATATATATATATATATATATATATATATATATATATATATATATATATATATATATATATATATTGTTGCTGCCTGTATAGCGATGGAAAGGCCGTCAGTTTATTCTTTTAAAGTGGTGGCAAAAAGGGACAGATTTACAAAAAAAAAAACTCCATCCCTGCCACAGAGTCACTCCTAGCGAGGTAAAATTTCGAAAATTTTTTCCGACCATACCCAGCAAAAAATTAACATACAAATCATTAGTTACAGCATTGATGAACTCGCTCAAAGTAGTTCTATTTCTGGTGAAACATCAAGTAATTTAATACGTGGTTGTCATAGGACGGACGTGATCCAAAGAGCTGAATGGTATGTGCTTAAAACGTTGTCTAGAACAGTTTTTGGCATAAACAACAGCCTTAGAATATTAAATTCAGTACCTGTAGTGATTGGTATTTAATGAAAATGGTAAACATTTAGAACTAGTTCAGATTTTTTTTGCTGGGTACTTAACCCCTATCTCCATTCCTTAAGAGCGCTCCCATACAAAGTAAACAATTTTAAAAAATTAAAAAAATTGGCTCCCACAGCTCGTAGGATGCTCCTAGAGGGGTAAAATGTAGGAGCGAAGGCCCCTTTTTTTCTACTTAACAATTTCTTTGAACATAAATACCGCCTATCTCTATTCCTTAAGGGGGTCCCATACGAAATTTACAATACATACTAGATATTGTCTTTTTGTTCCCAATGTTTTCTCAAAACATACTTGCCCCTATCACCACCATTCAGGTGGGCTCCTATACAAACAAGGTGGTTTAATAAAATTTATAAATTTAGCCCCAGCAGCGCCTAGGGTGGTGCTAGGCGGGTCAAATGTGTGACTGACTTCCATTATTTTCTTAGTACCAAAATTTTTTCTGAACATACCCCCTATCTTCCATACAAAATTTACAATACAGAATAGAAATTTATTTAAAAAAGTCCCATAACTGCTTAGGAGTCTCCGCTTTGGGATATAATATATTACTGACATACTTGCCCCCTATATCCACCTCTTACAAATAATGATTTATTTTGCGGTTAAAAACACGATTTAGAAAAAATCGAGATACGCTTTTTTATATTAATCCATTGATATGTAGATCCTTTTTCATTGGAAAACTTATTGCAATTTTCTCACATATTTCCAATATTCCTTTATTGCATTATTGTCACATGTTTGACTCAAAACAAGACAATTAAGTGGTTTCAGAAGATAAATCATTGATAGTAAATATCAATAAGAAATTAAAAGTTTTCTAAAGATAAGCAAATAGGAAAGATACAAAATTACGGAATTATATTAAATAATAAGAAAATGCATATAAATCAATAAATGCGCAACAGTTAAAGCTCAAATCAATGGAACATGATTTAATGAACTAGTTTATTTCTGCAGTTAACTTTTATGAATTTTATGCATAAACTAAAAAAGTTTAAACTAATTAAAATATTCTGGATTTTGTGTCAAAAAACATTAATTAAATAAAATTCTAGTTTAAGTTTTTGTATAATGAGAATTAAATTTGTATAAAAACGAAAAGAAATTCCATAATCAGCACAGTTAGTCAAGTTTTAATACATCTGCCATAACAAAAATGTTCAAATTCGTAAGTAGGATGAATAAATTCGAAAAAGTCACTTCACTTGATAATAAATAGTATAAAATGTTTTAAAAAATTTTATATAAAACGTTTTTCAGTGAATTGGTTTATTTTCAGGACCTTAAATACAAAAATTTAATAATGTAATATTTATTTAGATCCTTTTTGCCGCTTTAATTGCCTGCGTTGCTGCTGAAAGCGAATATCACCACGGTGGAAGCGAAGATCACTACGGTGGAAGCGAAGATCACCATGCTGAAACCAAGGTGTGGAACACCGAATTCGGACACAAAGGTTGGAGTTCAGAATTCGAAACCACCAACCACATTCGTCAAGCTGCTCACGGTGATGAACACGGTAACATTGCTGGTGACTTCTCATGGGTTGATCCTCATGGTGAACACGTTGCTATCAAATATGTTGCTGATGAATACGGTTACCATCCCGAAGGTGAGGTTTTGCCTACTTCCCCTCCCATTCCTGACCACATCTTGAAGGCTCTTGAATACATCAAGGCGCATCCTTCTCACGATGAAGAGCAATATCATCATTAAATTTTGTTTAAGTTTTAATTAAAATATTTTGATTAAGCTGGAAATATACTGCATTTCAGAATAATTTAAGATCTGAAAGCATTTTTAATTAACTTTTAAGAAGAGAAAACATTTTTTCAAGTGTCATATGTGCAAATCCCAACAATGGTCTACCAAGGCCAGAACTTTAGAGTTGCCAAACGATTTATATATGTTGTTGGAATAATGTGCTATATATCTAACCTTGAAAATATATTAAGGAAACATTTTTCGGCTGATCCCTTTATGAATGGCAGGGATATAGCTACACCGAAAAAAAGCCCAACCTTGAATTTCATATAGGCTGCTATATTGTTATGGGCTTAGTTTCACATGTGACCGTTAGTTTAAGTTTACATTTTTGAGGTCAGATATGGTAGGGAAAGACCCCTATCTTGAAAATAAGGCAGTGGCTCCACTAAACGCTTTTTTATTGTGAATTGTACAATTAAAAAGTTATAGATATTTAGAAAATATGTAACGTGCGTCACGTAGCGTGCGTCACAAAGGGTTCACGGCTTTTGATAAAAAACTAAAAATTTTTTTGCCTGCAAGTAAGCTATTTTATAATTCTCCTATATTCCTCTTTCTTTTATAAATTACATTTTGCACAATTTGCTAAAAATTAGGAGAACACAGTTCAACTTTTAAAGTTACTTGCAATTTTTGTACGTGCGTCACGAAAGTTTTTGATCAATTGTTTCGCTACAAATAGTTGTTAGAACTTATGTTTTATGCCATTCGAAAGTACAACTAAATCCCACAAAACACTGTGTATGCATAAGTTGAAGATATCTCTTTTGAAAGACCAAAAAAATGATTATATTTCAATCTGAAAACGCGTATTCGTACGCGTAGCGATCGTTATGCAGGATTTGTCCATATACATACATGCTAGATAGTAAGTTTGGTAAAATCTCTATGAAGGTGTATCCTACAAGACAGCCACAACTTTTATCTGGTGTTTTACAATTGTTTTAAAGATTTTAGGTATTTTTAGTAAGCGAAGCTTCGAGAAGGTTACGTTTCCAATGATTGGTCATGAGCTTAAGTTAAGCGGAATCAATTCAGAAAAAAAATCTTCAGAAAAATCGCTTTCGTTTTCTCATTTTATGGAAATAATTGTCCAAAGTTTCTATTTTTGGATAGAGTTTAAGATTTTTGATTACTTCAAAATATTTTTAATAATAAAATATTGCATTTACACCAGAGCAAAATCTATACCGCACTCAAAGTAAAATGATAGGTAACAATTTTTGTGGTTAAAATTACCAATTTAAAATAATACAGTAATATTTGTAAAGTAACTATTTTCGTTGTTATTATTTTAAATTGGTCATTTTAAGCACAAAAATTGTTAAAAATTATATTGGTAATGTAATATATTAGATGCAAATAATTATCATTATGGTTCACAAAAAAAATTTTCTTCGTCATATAAACCTCTTTAAAACAGCCACCATAACATATATAATGCAACTACATATGTATAATTAGTTAATGAAACATAGTAACTTTCCTATACTGAAATTAAATGAATTCAGTAAAGTGCGATTTTGTCCTGCAAACGAAGTCTTCCTTCCTCACGAATACCACATATCGATGGTCATACGTTGACAACACGCAACTGATTTTTACAACTTTTCAATTGACGATATTTCATTGTAAATAGGCTGAAAGCGTTACTAGGAATGAAATAAAATAAGTGCAAGGTATTTAATAGATACTCTCAACTAATTTCGGTTTGTTATTTTGAAGATAGGATTTTTTTTGCGATTTATATGAAGTTTTATGTGTTTTGTGAAAAATAATAAAAAATCAGTTACGTGTTGTCAACGTATGAACATCGATATTTTTTCGTCTTAAGGACTTTTTTTCGTTTTGAGTTTTTTTCATTTCAGGGGTTTTCTCGTTTTAACGAAGTTTTTAGATTTTTGCCGATTTTTTTAGTTTTGGCGAATTTTTTTATTTTGGCAATTTTTTGTTTTGGCGATTTTTTGCGTTTTGGCGATCTATTAAATTTTATAGATATTTTTAGTTTCTGTGTTTTTTCTCCTTTCGGTATTCTTTCACGTTTGACGATATTTTTTGGTTTGGGGGTTTTTTAGTGTAGCGATTTTTCGCTGATTTAGTGATTTTTTCAGTCTGGCGATTTTTATAGCTTTGGTGTTTTTTCGTTTAAGTGCTTTTTTCATTTTACCACTTTTTTAGTTTTGGCGATTTATTTTTGTTTGGCAATCTATTTAATTTTTGGCGATCGTTTTAGTTTTGGCGTTTTTTTGTTTGCAATTTTTTTATTCAAGTGGCTTTTTTTCTTTTGGCGATTTTTTTCGTTCAAGCGATATTTTCGATTTTTCGCGACTTATTTCAGGGTTGTTTCTACATCGATTAATGTTAATGGCACCATAAAAAATATTTCTTGTACAGTCACGCCCCTTTTACAGTTTTATTATATGTATAGATTAATCTTTTTATTAGGTTTATAGGCTGGCTCGTAATCAAACTAATTACACTATGATACAAAAGTAAAGAAAAAAATTATTCAGCGGTTCTCTTGCATCAATTCCATTTGGTTGGAGAAAGAAAATACCTATGGTTTTTCTAGGTCACTTTGTAAAGTGATTTTATAGCGGTAAATGTAGTAAAAAACGGGTTTCTTGAATTTTGGAATTTAAACAGCCATAAGTTTCCAAAGATATGAATCTTGTCTTTCAAATAAGAACTAATTTTTTGAAATTAGCTAGTAAATGGCTAAGTTATGGTGGCTTAAGTGTAAGAAAAAACATTTTTCAACAAAATTTTACTTTCCGCCAGCTCTAAGTTGCTTATGAGATACTAAACCACCATACGAATTAACTTTTGTAAAAAGCAACATTAAAATAGCTTTCCAAAATGCGTAATTACATTAAGGGCTTTTTTAAAACGCGCGTTTCTGTTTTTCTGCATTAAATTTGAAAGTTTAAAAATTTAAAACTTTCAAATTTAATATAAAAAAAACGCCCGTCCCTAAAATGGCTTATTTAAAAATTTGAGAATTGAGAATTTTCTTTCTCTATGGCCTCCAGCCAAATAGAATTGGTTCGTGAGAAGCCCTAAATAATTTTAGAGTATCACAGTGTTATATGGTAATCATCCTACAAAAAGTCGGATAATTATACACAGAAAAAAACAATGTAAAATCAACATGTCGGAATTTTGATTGGAAATCATATTTATAAAAATAGTTTGTTGCTTTTGGTGTTTATTTGCTTTATTCATTGCTACAATGCACTATTGTGCTCAGTTGTGTGACTTGTTTTTGTTTTGTGTTCATGTTGTGTAAATGTAAATGTTGTGCTGATATAAAATTATTATTGTTTCATATTAATTTTAAACTAAAAATTGCAATGTTACCCAGTGTAATAATCAATTAAATCATGTTGAAGTACAATAAAATTCATGTTTCTTATGACGGTATTTATTCACTGTACATCTAACGTAAAGTTTGAAGCTATTGTGGCTGCAGTTATTAGCGCTTTGATTACAAAGCAAATGGCCTGAGCTCAAATTTTGGCAGGGGCAGCCAACTACAACACAAATTTTTCTGGTCCCTTATCATATCTTCTTTGAGAGTTTTTAAATAAGGCTACGAGTTTGAAATTTTCAAACGAGATGGATAAATGATGAGTTGGTATTAGCACCATCGAAATGCAGGCATATAGAATAATAATTTTCAAATATATTTTTATATTTTAATTGGATTATTCTCTGAAGCGTGTGAACGCCACAGTGCATAGAAAAAATTATCATAGGTTTTTATTTTAACACACATGTGTTTGAAATTGATTTTAAATTTTATTATTTTTTCTTTTGTTTTTAAATATTCCAATAGTAAATTTTGATAGAAAAAAAAAATTCGATTTTTTTCTTATAAAATATTTACGAATTTTAGTGTTTAATTTTACGAATTTTGTGATAGGTCCAATTTCCGTAAAATAAAAATTTAAGAATTTAGTAATAGAATACGAATTATAGTTTTTTCTGTGTGGACATTGCACAAACAAAAACTAAATTTAATTTTCTGCAAAGGAATTCAATGAAATAGTAAATATTTTGTCTAGGAACGGACCTACAAGCAAATTTGTAAATATAGACGAAAATATCTCAACAATTTCATTGAAAAAAAACGCGTTTTTTTTCAGTGAAAAAATTGTTTAAATCTATAAAACGATTTGTCTAAAAATATTTACAAATTGTAAACAAAATAATTTACTAAAGCAAACAAAAGAATTTACTGGACTTTTTTAAAAATATCAAACAATATTTTTGTCTGAATTTATAAAACAATTAGTCTAAAAATACTAAAAAATATTAAACAAAATAGTTTACTTAATCAAACAAAACTATTTACTGGATTTTTTGTAATATATTAAACAAACTTTTTGTCTGGGTCATCATCATCATCATCCATTAAGCATTTATGAAATTTCACTTTATTAAATGTTTTCAAATCTGAATGTTCATCTATAGACTCTAAAAAAATGAATGAGATTTAACGCAACGACATTAACGAATTGATTCACTCAAAAATCTTCAGTAAATAAACTACTACTAGCAAATTTTAAACAAAATAGTTTACTTACGGCCCTTTTCACAATGTAAAAAAATTTTTTAAATCTATAAAACGATTTGTCTAAAAATATTTACAAATTGTAAACAAAACAATTTACTAAAGCAAACAAAAGGATTTACTGAACTTTTTGAAAAATATCAAACAATATTTTTGTCTGAATTTGTAAAACAATTAGTCTAAAAATACTAGCAAATTTTAAACAAAATAGTTTACTTGCTGCCCTTTTCACAATGTATGGTTAAGAGTTGACTCGGGCTTTAACGGCAAGTTCTGTATGCCGAACTTGCCGTTAAAGTCCATGTTAACTTTTAATTGTACATTGTGAAAAGGGCCGTTAATTAAACAAAAATATTTACTGGATTTTTTGTAATATATCAAACAAAATGTTTGTCTTGGCCATCATTATCATCATCCATAAAGCATTTATGAAATTTCACTTTGTTTAATGCGTTCAAGTCTAAAGACTCGAAAAAAATTTATGAGAATTAATGTAGCGACATTTACGAATTGGTTCACTCAAAAATCTTCAGTAATCAAACTTCTTATAATCGTATTCCTTTTGCTATCATTGTTGTTGTTGTTATTTGTGTGCATGTCGTTATCGGGGTTGTTTATTTACGATACTGTTTTTCTTGTTGTTTTGGTGTTTACTTCCTAAATAAGAGTCAAAAAAACAATTCATTGATTATGTAAAGAACATTTACTGAAAATGAAATTTATTTTTAGATAAAATTTTTTTTGAAAATTTTTTGGTGATAATTTTTTCTTTGTGTGCATAAGCGATTTGGAGTGCTGAAATGAATTGGCCATTCAAGTTGTACGCTTCGTCAGATCTATGCTGATAAGATGTAATCGACAGATGGCCTCAAAAGTAATATACACCAACGCCACACTGAAAGTCATCTGAACCTATGGCCAAATTGGTTTACTTGGACTTATCAACCAAAGTTAGTTTTTATAAAATTTTGTGCAGAATTTATATATTAAAGGAATTGTTAAAAGTATACACAAGTTGCTCTCGGCTAACAAAACAAAACAAAAATATTTCTAAATAAATATATTTCAAATCTAAATATAAAAATAAATAAGTAATTAATTAAACAAACAAATAAATAAATAATTAAAATAAATCATGCAATAAAAACTACTTGTTAATTATCCAAAAATTAATATCAATAGAACATTTATTAAAGAACTAGTTTATTTTTGCGCACACGTTTTATGTATTTCATGCACAAAACTAATTAACAAATTCTGGATTTAGTGACATTAATTTAAAGCTAAATATCATTCTAGCTTTCGTTTTTATACAATCAAAACAGAAAACAAAAAATTGAAATGGTATAAAAGTGAAAAGAGATTTCAGAAGCAGTACACTTAGTCAAGTTTTAATACTCCAGCCAAAACAAAAATGTTCAAAATCGTAAGTTAAATAAATATATAGTGTTTAAATCACTTCATTTTGAACAAAGAATATAAGCTTTTGAGAACATTCTAGATTAAAAGTTTCCAAGAAGTGACTAAAATTTCTTTAAAAAAAACGCTAAAAAAATAAAAACAAAAGTCCTAATAGAATAATATTATAATTTCTTTAGATCCTTGTTGCCGTCTTATTCGCCTGCGTTGTCGCTGAAAGCGAAGATCACCATGCTGAAACCAAGGTGTGGAACACCGAATTCGGACATAAAGGTTGGAGTTCAGAATTCGAAACCACGAATCACATCCGTCAAGCTGCTCACGGTGATGAGCACGGTAACATTGCTGGTGATTTTGCATGGGTTGATCCTCATGGTGAACACGTTGCTATCAAATATGTTGCTGATGAATACGGTTACCATCCCGAAGGTGAGGTTTTGCCTACTTCCCCTCCCATTCCTGACCACATCTTGAAGGCTCTTGAATACATCAAGGCGCATCCTTCTCACGATGAAGAACAATATCATCATTAAATTTTGTTTTTATTTTAAATTAAAACATTTTGATTAAGATGGAAATACATATATTGCATTTAAGAATAATTTAAAATCTGAAGTCGTTTTAAGAAGAATAGAAAAAATGAGCTAAAATTTACTTTATTAAAAATTATAAAAAAAAAATCTTTTTGTTTAGGATATTCTAAAGTATGTAATTAAAAAACATAACTTCTACAAAGAGCCAACGGAAAAGTAAGGAACTACTTTATAGCTGCATTTATTTAATTACTGCATAGAATTTGGCTATTGGGCGCAACTGAGGGCAGTTAGGGAGTTGCAGTCCTTTTAACGTTTTATGAAAATCATAATTATATCAATTGAGTTGCCTCACTTAATTGCGAATAAAATCAAAATTTGACGATCGATTTTAATGAAATATGGCACGTTTTGCTTGAAACATATCATACAAAATTTTCTTAAAATAGATTTCAAATACATATTATTTATTTATTATATATATAAGCCAAAATGTTTGTACACATTTTAAGTTTTAAATGATTTCTGGGTTAATTTCTTACTAATACACAATTAGTACTCGACATAGGAAATTTTGTAAGCCCTACGTTTAAGTTATAACGCGTGTTTAGCACTTTTGTGTAATATATCGCGACAATTATTTTTGTGCAACATCTTAAACCTTTAACTGTCTCCGTTGAATGGGTCTTTTTATGTCTTTCTTAAAAAAGGGCAAAAGCAACCCCTTCAGCGGTGATATAGCAGGATAAAATATTCGGCAAAAATATTTGCCGTAAAATTTTACTTTAAGCCTTCAAGGGTATGAAAGCCCCAGTCAGACTCAACTTTAAGGCCAGAAATCATTCAAAACTTAAACGTGTTTAAATGATAATTTCGTACTTATTCGTAACTAGTACTCAGCATAGGAAATCTTATAAGACTTACGTTTACGGTACAAGATGTGCACTTTTATGTAAAACTCCACTAGAAATATTTTTGTCGAACATTTTAACCCTTTAGCACTTTGTTGTTTGGATTTTTTGTTGCTTTCTTCAAAAAGGGGCGCAGAACTCCCCTTCCGCACAAAAGTATTTGCCACAAAATTAATCTATAGGTTGTCAAAGACACTCAAGCTCAAGACGGAACTTAAACGCCAGAAACCATTATAAACTTAAAATGTGTTTAAGAGATAATTTCGTAATTATTAACAATTAGTGCGCGGCATTGAAAATCTTGTAAGCCTTATGTGTAAGGTATCAAAGGTGTACAACATTTAAGCACTTTTTCAAGAAAAGGGACAAAACGCCTTAGACAACGAAGAGTTAGACGGTTAAAATGTCCCACAAAAACTATTCCTCGTGGGGTTTTACATTAAAGTGATGAGCTCATATTATGTCTTAAACGTAGGTTAGGTTAAGTTCAACAGGCTGCCGGTTTCTAAAAACCGGCCCACTTGGGTCCTTTGGTCCCTTTGTGATACCTGGGATAGATAGTAAGGAAATTTAAGAACGTGCTCTGCCTATCCCAGAGGTTGGGTCGGTGTTAAACCAACCCGAGTAGCGTATGAATGAATTTATTCCCCTAATGTCACATTCCC
Source organism: Panzeria rudis (assembly GCA_956483635.1). Lineage (NCBI taxonomy): Eukaryota > Metazoa > Arthropoda > Insecta > Diptera > Tachinidae > Panzeria > Panzeria rudis. The sequence continues at coordinate 7,538,947 of OY101450.1, read as the reverse complement.
CCAGGTCTGCTAGTTCGGGTAGTGACGGATTTTCCAAATATGACGCCCTATTTCTAAAAAGTGCTGTAGATCAACAGACAGTTTCTTCTCCTCCTCGTTTTGACAACTTCTGCAGAAGTCGTTAAAGGGAAGATTTAATCTTCTGGCATGGGCACCGAAGAGACAGTGCCCCGTTATGACCGCTACGAGTATACGCAGCTGTCGACGAGGAGGCCAAATCTTACGAAGTTATACTGGGGCCAGATGGATGTGGAAATCTCACAAGTGATTTCATTTGCCCATCTGGACTGTGCTTCCCTAAATAGTTGGTACTGAATTTATATTTTGCAGCTTTTTAATGGGACACCTACTAGCCAGTCGATGCCCCTTTCTTGTAGGCGGGCGCCAGCCTTGGCTAGACCATCTGCAATAGTATTACCGGGTACTCCATCGTGGCCCGGTACCCAGAGGAGCCCTAGGTTAGTATGTCTCGCCACCTCATTTAGGGATGCCCGGCATTCCTTAACCAATTCCGATGTTGTATAAACGCCAGATAGAGCATGTAGTGCATGCAGCCTTACTGACGGTACAAATTGGGATGTCCTGATCGAATACCCTGAAGTACCTTGAGCAGTTGGCCGTCCTTTTGATTGCCGATATTTCAGCCTGAGTGATACTACATTGATTTGGTAGACTAAAGTCTATCCTTCGTTGCACGTGTGCAATGTATATGGAATGACTATAACTGTGTGCAAAACTCCCCCTAAAATGAGTTGAGGATGTAAACTTTCAAAGCGCCGATGCACGTATATATTTTCTTGGTGCCCTCTACTATAGTCAGTCGCTATAATCATGCTATATTTTGTTTTGTGTTGTACAGAGTTATTATCGCGCCAAGTACTCATCGAGATTTAGCAGTGGAAAATAAGTTTCGTGTATTAAAACTTGAAAACGAACACGAAAAAAATTTGTCAGCCAGTGCATATAAATTGGTTCAACAAATGCAAATAATTAAAAATGAGATATATTATAACTAGTTTATTTTAACTATTTATTGTATGTATACAACCAAATTAATAACTAAATACCGGATTTTATGCAACATATTAAAATTTTAATGACATTCTAGTTTTAGTTTTCATATAATTAGAACAGAAAACAAACGATGAAATGGTATAAAAGTGAAAATAAATTTCATAAATATCACAGTTAGTCAAGTTTTAATACACCAGCTAAAACAAAAATGTTCAAAACTGTGAGTTAAACAAATATATTAATTTAAAATCATTTCACTTTTAACAAAAAAATGATTTTTTATACTAACTGCCCTTTTAATAGCACTTATTAAAGGTTTATAAGAAGTAAAACAAAATTTGCATGGAAATCCGTTTTATAAACCCTTTATAAACTTTTGATAAATTGTTATAAATAAGGCAGAAAAACCTATAATAAAGTAACTCTAAATGCTAATACATACAAACAAATTTTCAAAATGTTTTAGATCCTTGTTGCCGCTTTAATCGCCTGTGTTGTCGCTGAAAGCGAAGATCACCATGCTGAAACCAAGGTGTGGAACACCGAATTCGGACACAAAGGCTGGAGTTCAGAATTCGAAACCACCAACCACATCCGTCAAGCTGCTCACGGTGATGAACACGGTAACATTGCTGGTGATTTCTCATGGGTTGATCCTCATGGTGAACACGTTGCTATTAAATATGTTGCTGATGAATACGGTTACCATCCCGAAGGTGAGGTTTTGCCTACTTCCCCTCCCATTCCAGAGCATATCTTGAAGGCTCTTGAATACATCAAGGCTCATCCTTCTCACGATGAAGAACAATATCATCATTAAATTTTGTTTAAGCTTTAATTAAAACATGTTGTTTCAACTGACAATAAAATGCATTTAAGAATAATTTAAAATCGAAAGCAGTTTGTGTTAATTTTCCAAATCAATTTTCATATTAATACATTTTTAATTTATTAAGTGGAACGCATAAAATAATATATGAGTCAATTGGAAGCAAAACGTACAAAAAGTGTTCCTGTTGTTGAATGAAGAATACAAAGTCGCTTTTAGACTCGGCAGAAAATTAATTTTTGTTAAGTTTTGAAAAGGAATTTCAGGATTTCTATCTTGACCGTCAGTAAGCATGAAGAGTTTTAAAAGTTTTGTGCAATATTTTGTTGATATATATTAAAGACTTGTTTTGGAGTTACGAAAACAACAATTCCATGCTTGTGCTTAGTGGAGATGGGAAAGTGTAAATACACCAATTTCGATATAATTTTCAATATCGATCGGTATCGATATGAAGACATCTACTACTTTTTAGTTTTTTTTAAGAAAATTATATTGCGATTTTACTTAAACTACAAATAAATGAATCTAAACTTATAAAACAATGATTTTAAGCTTTTCTTTAATATATGTTTTCTGTTTTCAGAGAATTATGTAAAATATGACGGTCAGGACATTTTTATAGGTATTTTACCATTATGTAGGAAAAGCAGATGTAAAATAACGCTTCAATTTAATTTTTTTATTCTTTAAATTCTTTTTTTTAACCAATGTACTTTAGTTCAATACGATGACTATTTTTATCAAATTTTAAGAAAATTAAAAAAAGCATGACGGTCACGACAATGTGCGGGGTAAATTTTTTTTAAATCCTAGTCCGTGTTAAGAATGTTTTGGAAATAAAAATTTAACAAATTTGAACAAATACAGGTATGTGATGGAAAGGCAGTTTGAAAACGGATCAATTTTAAAAATCCTTTTTAATACACTTTTCATCAAATTTTGCACGCCTCATAAGCGAAGCGTTGAGGTGTCTACAACTCTCACTTCGCGCGAAACTACTGATTTTTCAAACTTAAAATGGCTCTATTATTATCATATATTGCACTTGTAAAAAATATATGCGCACATATTAAGAAAAAAAGACTATTTTTAACACTCATGACATTTTTAATGTAATTTTTATTAGTTAAACTAATTAAAAAACTGTTTAAAAAAGTTCTGTCTTGGACATCCGCTTGTCTGTATGTACGGATCCTGTATGTGGTCACGATAACGACCGAAAGACTTCACTAATCGAGTCCTTTTTTCTTTTCACTTCAGTATAATTGGGAATAGAAGCCTATTTAATTTCACGGTCTAAATGAGATTATGAGGCGTGCACTTTTGGATTTTCCAAACTATTTATAATTTTTATGATGCAATTCTTTTTAATAAAGAAATATTTTTGATCTAGTTATTTTTAATAAAGAAATATTGTTAGAAACCACCTTTTAAATTTGCTTCGTTTCCGAAATCGATATCCATCAGGTGTGTGATAATTTCAATATATATTTTAATAACAGCTATTAGATGTTTCTAATTTACTTTGTTTTAATTTTCTTTTCATGTTGTTTATGAGAAAAAGTGTTTGGAACGAGTATGAGTTAGCAATTAAATACTATTTTCAATCATTTTACAAACAATTTTGAATTCTAAGAAATGTGTTTCTTATGTCATATTCTCTAATAATTACTCTCCCATTTTTGTTGTTGTTTATTTTTGCTTTTTCCATTTATATTTACCCATATATTCCTTTTATTGTTTATATTTTTGGTTTGGTTCCACTGAACTGATTTCAATTGAAGTGTCTTCCAATGAATAGCCGACCATCTGTTGTTCGTTTGCGTGGCTGCCTGTTACGCATAATCATTCAAATAGAATCAATAAGATTCCGTTTTGAAAATCATCGATTGTACCTCCAAAATTTTTTCAAACAAAAGTTTGTCTAAAATAAAGTTCAGTTTTCAGTAAATGTTCTGTAGTGAATCAGTGCATTTTTTTTTGACTTTTATTTAGGATGCAAATATCAAAAACAATAACAAAAACCATTTTTTTGTGGCCAAAAAAAACCCCATGAGGAAATACACATAAATAGCAACAACAATAATAGCAAATGGAATGCGATATCGGAGTTCATGCAATTAGTATCAAACGTAAATTGTAACAAGTTTGTTTATTGAAGATTTTTGAGTGAATCAATTATTTAATATTGTTGCGTTAATTCTCATTAATTTTTCTAGAGCATTTAGATAAACAAACATAGTCAAACACATTTAACAAAGTAAAATTTCATAAATACCTAATTAGCGATTATATTATATAAAACTTGAAAATATTTTAAAAAGAAGTTTGTACTGACTTAGGCAAAAAGTTTGTATATGGGTATTTCCACAGGGAAGTCCACTTTCTGTCCCGTACGACATCAAGCAATTATGTTGATTTTTTCAAAGCAACGTACGTTTTTTTATACTTCTTCGCATATTTGTGTAGTCCATAAGTAGATCTACAGTTAGCAAATTTTTAGGAAAAATTTAGCCACATAGTTCTGAAAAACAAGCTTACTTTCTTGGTGTCGAACGGGACAGAAATTGGACTTTACTGTGGAAATGCCCATATTACAAATATTCGGTAAGTATTTTTTTTGATTCAGTAAACTATTTTGTTTGGAATTTTTAAGTACTTTTTGTTTTATAAATTCAGACAAAATATTCGTTGATATATTACAGAAAATCCAGTAAATATTTTTGTTTCATTCAGTAAAATATTCGGTTTCGAAAAGTTATGTAAAATAGCTGTTGTAAGGACTTATCGGCAGATGGCACAGCTCCGCATATTGCTATTTAGGGGAAAATATTAGCTTGACCACTATCCATTCTTTGAAATAACAGAGTAAAATTCATTTAACATCGTACAAAAAAAAATTTAAATATGAAGAATATATTTAAACATATTTAAAAATTTTAAAATACCCAGGAAAAATTTTGATGGCAAAGTAATCAGTTAAAGTGCTAATAAACATACCCTTCACTACTTCTACTTTGACATTTTAATCAATTACTTTAACATGGCGATGTCATTGGAGGGAAGTACATACCACATTGGGTTACAAATAACAAGCTATAAATTTCAATATTTAGAAGGCATTGAATACACAAAACATAATACAAATTTAATGTCTCTGCTAAGCATTGAACTCATGCCATTTTCAGTTATTGTGTTATTTTATGTCAAGAGTTTTGCTCACTAGGTTACGCCATAACTATTTTGTGACGGGCTTAAAGCTTGTTTTCACAAATACAAACACAATAAAAAAAAACCATTTTGCTTCCCCGGCAGGGTTTGGGATTTCCCGGACTTTTGCACTTCCCGGGAAAAGTTGTTTTTCTAAATTAAGTAGATATATTAAATAAAAATTGTCGGAATTTTCATTGTTTTATTAATGAAAACATTGTTCATAAATAAAATTAATATAATAACAATTCTAAAACAAATTTTAAAAAATTTTTAATTATTTTGGCTTGAGTTGGGTTTTAATTTAATTTTTCAATTAAAATATATTTTTATTTAGAGGTAAATGTGAAGCATGTAGACAAAGAAAATTCTTGACTGCGCGAAGGGTTGAACTGACGTTTCGATAGCTCCCGCTAATCTCATCAGAGTTCTCTACCGCTGAGACCAAAGTCGGGTGTTTGCAGTCAAGAGCTGAATATCATCTACTTTTAATCAATTCATACTGTCACTCTTAGAACAGTATTTCATTTGATAGTTATTGATATTCAGTTTTTTCTTTGTCCTGTGTTAAGCATTTTTTATTATGTCTCTATTCTAGTTTGAATTACCATCGATAATTATAAGTACTAGTGTGTGTGAATGTTTGTTTGTTTAGTTTCATTTGAACATGTACATCATTTTGCTAGGTGCCTTTAGAGTTTAACAATTAAGTTATGAGTTTAGTCGAACTATATGGGTTTATATCCAAAGAAATTTTAATTATTTTGGCTTGAGTTCGGTTTTAATTAAATTTTTCAATTAAATTATATTTTTATTTAGAGAAAAATGTGAAGTATGTAGACAAAGAAAGTAGATGATATTCAGCTTTTGAATGCAAACACCCGATTTTGGTCGAGTGGTCTAAGCGGTAAAGAACTCTGATGAGATTAGCGGGAGCTATCGAAACGTCAGTTCAACCCTCCGCGCAGTCAAGAATTTTCTTTGTCTACATGCTTCACATTTATCTCTAAATAAAAATATAATTTAATTGAAAAATTAAATTAAAACCGAGCTCAAGCCAAAATAATTAAAATTTCTTTGGATATAAACCCATATAGTTCGACTAAACTCATAACTTAACTTTAAAGAATTTTCAAGTGAATTGAGGCAAATAAGAGTTTATAGTTATTACACAGCAAGAGATCGCACAAAGACTTATTAACGACTATTACCGTAATTATTTAGTTAAAAGTTTCATTTTATGCAAGTCCCCCAAATGATTTTTATAAATAAATTACGTTACGTAATGCTATTTTTATGCCTTCGAAATTTCTGGGAGGATTCTTATCGTTCAGCTGCGCAGAATTTTACATACATACCCTCAGCCACAGTAAATTGTTAAACACTTACTATTTGTGGAACTTCCTAAAGGCACATTCTGAAGGATTGCCTCTCCAACACATTTTTGTCAATGGCACTGTTCAATTAGAGAACAAATAGCCTTTCAAATTCTGAAGACCTTTTTCAAAACCGTCCAGTAGTTCCGATTTTATGGTAGCTGCAACGTATCAATAATAATTTGCTTTCGAATTGTATTTCTCAAGAGTTTAAATGTCAAATTTTAGCGAGCATTGAGATCTAAGGGTACATTTTCGTTTAGTTTTGATTTCAGTTTTCTTACACCTAATATGTTATGTGTAAAATAGCAAAAAAATCAGAACGATCCGGAAACATTTATTTTCTACCATTTGTCTTTCTGGATTGGCCATACGTCACATAGTCCCAGGGGTTGAACTGCTTATCGTCTGCATTATAAGCAGATACAGTACTACTCTGCCAATAAGAGAATAAATGGCTTGTTTAATTACTAGTAAGTAATTAATCAACTACTGTAAAGTAATTCGGACGATATGTAGTTTGTGGCTGAAAAATATGTTGTTTGGTAATAACAACACATTACCAAATTTTTGCTGAGTATGTACTGAATGAGCAATTGTCTGTAGATTGTGAAAGTCTCCTAAAAAACATGTATTTATCTTTTTGTTTGTTTGTTTTTGTTTTACCATAACATTGCTTAATATTTTGGTCATTCGTTACCTTACTTTAAGACGATATTATTTCATCTCTTTTTAATTGCTTAGAACTCCTTTAAATCATGCCTTTCCCAAAAAAGGTAACACATTAAGTAGTTAAGTAGAGGGCATTAATTGCCTAAATGTTACATCTCTTAAAAAAAGTTTTAAGAGCAATTCTCTTTTTACATATTCCTTGCTTTTTGCAAATACAATTTGTTATTTTCGAAAAATTTTTGCTTTTATTTAACACTCGCCTGAATTTTTAGAATAAATATTCATGTAACGAATGGTGAATTTTTAGCAAATTGATGCAGTTTTTACTACAAATTTTTTAATAAACACTTCATTTTCACATATGTTTTTATTAATTTGTTTTTGCATTGTATTTATTGCTCATAGAGTTTTAAATACTTTATACGACTCACCACTCTATTAATATATCTGATATTAATATTTAATATTAAAAGGAAAAGTCACGAATGACAAATAACTTGTAGACATACTTTTGAAAAATCAGTATTTTTTAATTTACATTATTTTTGGGAGTGAGAAGTGAAACTGATATGTTTACTTTTATTAACTTTGTGGTAGCTGCCGGGTTATTCCTTTAATATTGATCGGCTACTTCGCATAAGTTGATGGTGTGATCTGAGCTCACATCGCAATATTTCAGCTGTACCGTTTACAATTTTCTTGTCTGTTTTCGTTTAAAATATTCTTATCATTGCTTTAGAAGAAATATTTTACGCAGCTGAAAGAAGAACACTTGTTAATTGGAATTTATTGAATTGGACTAGTGCTATTGGACAGAACTACTGTAAAATTGTAGTTTTTAAAATTCATTCATCGTAAATTAGCGATTACGATTAGGCCTTGACATATATTTCTAAATTAAAATATATATATATATAATATATTTTTCTTGTCTGTTTTCGTTAAAAATATTCTTATGATTGCTTTAGAAGAAATATTTTATTGGACTAGTACTATTGGACAGAACGACTGTAAAATTGTAGTTTCTAAAATTCATTCTTCGTAAAATAGCGATTACGATTAGGCCTTGACATATATTTTTAAATTAAAACATAGATAAAGAAGTCCATTATTACTCGGCTGTATTGATTAATTAACTTTTCTTATTACTTCCCATTTAAGTCAAACTTGAGAATTAGTACACACATATGTAAAAAACATTGTGTGTTGCGGTAATTCGGCTTTAATTTGTTTTATTTCAAGCTAGAACACTTTATCAAACAAATTTTAACGATTCAATATCAGTGTATTTATTTAACTGGCAGGTTTTTGATAGAAGCTGCAATTTCTCTTACAATTAAAGAGTTTTATAGACTTTTTTTAAATTAATTTTCAAATTTTAAGCGTTCTACCACAAAATCTAGAGTATGTTTATATAACCAGAACGGAAAGAAATTTATAATTCAGAAAAAGTGCAAACTACATAACAAACATGACAAAATTTTTTTTAACACCATCATGATGTGCACTCACTCGTTCTAGCAACGAAACAAAAACTTGTATTATAAAATGCAAATTAGATTAGACAAACAAAAATCTAAATAGTTTTTAATTTCTAAAGTTCAATGGGAATACCAAAATTAAAAGCATAAAATATTCTTTTTCTATACGAATACTACCTACAAAATCTAAATTGAACCAGTTACTAAAAAGGCTCCGTTTTAGACATAATAGCATACGAAAATAAGATACGGCCAATTACTTGAATTATTTGGTTTATATAAATATATAAAAACCATGAAGTATTAAATTTAAAACAATTGATCATGATTTAAAAAAAAAAGAATATAACAAATAAGTTATGAATTTTAGTCAAGCTGTATGGGTTAAGTCCAAAGAAATTTAATTATTTCGGCTTGAGTTCGGTTGTAATTTAATTTCTCAATTAAATTATATTTTTATTTACAGGAAAATTTGAAGCATGTAGACAAAGAAACATTTTACTGCACGGAGGGTTGAACTTACACGTTTCGAAACTTGCCGGTCTTTTCATCAGAGTTCTTTACCGCTTAGACCACTCGACCAACGACGGTAGTTTCCAGTCAAGTAGTTGAATATCATTTAACTTTAAACAATTCTTGCTGACACTCTTAGAGCTGTTTTTTAGCTTTTTCATTTGATAGTTGTTGATATTCAGTGTTTTTTTATGTCTTGAGGTAAACTTCTTCTTGTTTTTTCTCCATTCTGATCAGTTTTATCGTCGGTAATTACGAATACCACGCTGTGAATGTTTTCTTCATTTATTTGAACAGTGTGCATTGTTAGCTATGCGGCTTTAGAGCTTATAACAATTATGTTATGAGCTCTATTTTAATTGAATTTTTCAATTAAATTATATTTTTATTTAGTGCAAAAATGCTAAGCATGTACCCAAAATAATACTTAGACGGGCTTTTAGACGCTGAGTTTTCAGGGGTTTTTTTTAAATTCCCTTTTGATGGTGCTACCGAAAATCATAAAATTTAAACGATGAGTTGCTAACTTGATTTTTTTTCATGTTTAATCGTTTAATATTCATTAAGCGGAATAAGCTCAAGCTTTGAATTAGAAAAAAATGCAATTCTTGCAGGCGCGGCGGCACTGCCGATTTTTATTATATCATAAAGTTGCATTTTCACGAAAACTAATTGTGTGTGTGCTAAATTTCATAAGCAGAAGTTGTTAAAAAAGAATATTTAATTTGCATGGGCGTGGCACCTCCCACTTTTTTAATCGTGCTGTAATATTTAAACAGAAGCTTAATGTACATATGTGGAAAGTTTTATAAGAATCGGATGAGTAGAAGTTGTTGAAAACTAATCTGTATTTAGTTTTTATGGGCGTGGTTCTGCCCATTTTTCAAAGGAAGCTATGTGGAAGTACATCCTTTCAAATAAAGAAACAAAGTCCGGAGTCGGCTTATGAATGGTGGAGTTCTGAGGGAACACACATAAAAAATACATGACGAATTTCTTCTTTCTCCTTTGCTTGATTGAAGTCGGTTAGAAAACTCAAATCACTTTAAAACCAAATGTTAAAAAAAACTTGAAAAACGAAAATCAAGTCTCTTTTCTATACCATTTTCTTTTTTACCTCGTTCACCTATAAACTAAATGCCTAATGCCGCCTAATCAATTTTATACCAGTTGGGTGTCCTTCTGTGTAGGTTTTTTGAATGAATATATTATATCCTGTAATTCATATTAGGAACAAAGTGCCTAATATAATTACTAACGATCATGGAAGCTTATAATAGAACCCGCTTATATGATTAAAGCTCAAATGAACATTCCAATAATTAGCCTTATCATTTCGATGCGTACTTACTTTATTTCTAGATAATTTTATTAAAAACTTAATGATCTACTGAGGGGGAGTGAAGTATATTTTTTTTTATTAGTTTAACTAATAATAGTGATATAAATGCATATAATAAATAATTTTGAAATGAAAGAATATATTTCAATATACTAGTTTATTCCTGCTGTTGTTATGGATTTTATGAAAATAAACTTAAGAAACCAATTCTGGATTTTATGCTAAAAAAGAAGAATTAAAATTTAATTTATTTGCTAGTTTTTAATTATGTCATTAGAAAACTAAAAATCATATGGTATAAAAGCAAAACTTAAATTTTCAAAGAGCACAGTCTAATTAGGATAATTAAAGCTGCCTTAACACAAATGTTCAAATTTGTAAGTTGCACAAAAAATATTTTCAGTAACTATAGAACTAACTAAAACCTTTTTTCTTTTAGTTCCTTTTAGTCGCTTTAGTGCACAGCGTCATCGCTGAGACAGAAGATGGGCATGCTGAAATTAAATCTTATAAAGCCGATCTCAGACACGATGGTTTCGATCACGAATTCGAAACCTCCAACCACATTCATCAACATGCTCAGGGAGATGAACATGGCAACATAAGTGGTGAATTTGAATGGCTAACACCGGAAGGTAAGAAGTTTTCTCTTAAATATATTGCTGATGAAAACGGCTACATACCCGTCAGTGAGTGGATACCCACTCCACCACCAATACCAGAAGCTATCTTAAAGGGTCTTGAATATATCAGAACACATCCGCAAGACAAATCCTATCATTATCGTGTTTAATTTGAATCCAAAGTTAAATATGTTGGATTATACCGACAATAAAAAGTATTTAGAATAATTTAATAATAAATGACATAATTAAGATTCGTAGGTAACTTTGCTTCCGGTGTTTTCGTTTACACATGTAGCTTATGACGTAAGTAAATAGTTTTCTATTCTATGGTTCTCATAAATAATCGCGTAAGTTCTAGCTCAAAATTTTTGGAAGAGCAGAGGATTAATTTATATTTTTTAAGCGACTTAAAAAAAGGCTCCTTTCTATTTTTAGCCGACTTAAAAAATTAGGGAAAAGTCATCAATTCATCATGTTTTTCTTTTATATGTGTTCGTTCCCTCAAAAATCTCTGCCATTTATAAACCTTTTTCTGGTTTTTGTTTTGTTTACTTGAAAGGATGTGCTTCTGGGCGGGGATTACGCCCATACAAAATAAATACATATTCGTTTTCAACTACTTCTACCCAACCGATTTTTATGAAACTTTGCACATATATTAAGCTTCCGTTTCAATACTGGGGCATTATTTTTGAAGCGGACAATCGAAATTTTTTTCCAGAAATTCCTTGATATTTGGCATCACTATAGTTCTAGTAGGTATAAATGTGTATAGAAAAACATTTTTTTTGTATGATGTTTATTTTTCGAGTTATGGGATGCGAAAGTGTTGCCGTTTTTGATTTTTTTTTAAATTGTTTCGAACTGAAAAAAAACTAAAAATTAAAATAAGTGATTCTTATGGAAAATTATCTTAAAAAAAATATATAAAAAAAATTTTTTTTTCATGATCAAAGCCAGAAATGACTAATTGAAATTAAAATGTTTCTAACTTTGACCTGTTTTACTTTTTATGAAAATTAGCCTAGGGTGTCATCCTCATTATACTGTAAAAGTATGATAATGGGATCCCCATAAGTTTAAAAGTTAGGCAATTTTCTTTACTTGAACGTCTTCTTTTGGTCATTGTTAGACAATCGGTATAAGATATCGTATAAACCTTGCGTTTAAAGTATTACGTGGGCTTAGCACTTTTATGTAAAACTCCACGAGAAATTATTTCATCTAACAATTTAACCCTCTAGCGATTCGCTGTCTGGGTCTTTTTTTATCATTTCTTAAAAAGGGACAAAAAATCGCCTTCGGCGGCGAGATAGCAGGTTGAAATATCGCACAAAAAATATCTCATAAAATTTGATTATAAGTTTTTAAAGACAATAAATTTCTAAGCTCAACTGGAACGCCAGAAATCAGTGAAAACTTAAAATGTGCTTAAGGGTTTATTTCGTATTTATTCACAATTAGCTTTTAATAATTTCTGGCGTTCCAGTTGAGTTTAGAAATTTATTGTCCTTAAGGACTTATAATAAAATTTAATGAAGAATTTCTTGGTACATATGTACACTTTAAAACACTTTTGTTGAAAATTAGGTCTATAATCGGTCGGCAACACTTTACTGATTATTGTCGTGCTAAAACCAAGGTAGATTACTACAGGTAGTGGTAATACTAAAACAAATACAACATGACAAAAACAACATGGGTTTTTATTGTTGTTTCGTTGCGCGAAGTGTCAAAAATCAAGTCTTGATTTATTATTTTTTTCAATATACTTTTTAGTTTTTTCTTTACTCTTCTTTTATCACTTCAAGAGGTTGTAATAAATAAAAAACTTTTGACAGTTCCAATAATGAAAATAGATAAACAGCTGTGTTTTCACCACTACCTGTATTAATCTACCTTGCCTATAACTAGACAAGCATTCTCTTTGTTGACTTTTGAAAAAAATATGTTTAATACAAAAAAATAAAATAAAAACTTCTGCAAAGCGACTGGCTGTGTGTAGCTTCGAACCGCGACCTCCTGGCTGATAGTCTATCGTAGGTACCATTCAGACACAGGCGTATTATACTTTATGTTAAACTTTTTTCACTTGGACTATATATGTTTAATTTGAAAAGATTTTTCTTTAATAAAAATGTAGGAAGTACATTTTCTCAGTTCACTACATATATTAAAACAAGAAAAAGCCTTAGAATTTTGCTTATAAGTTAACAAAAAATATTGTATTTAAAAACCTTTAAATACCAGAAATTAAACGTTGATAACCGAAGAAAAATATGGCGTGCTTCTATTGCTTAAACATTTTTCTGCTGTTTTTTTTTAGAAAGATTGCTTACTATTCAAAATGTTAATATTATTTAGACATACTTTGTGCAAAAATAAATACTTTTAAGAGCAGATTTGTATCTTTGCGAAAAATTAGACAAATTATGTTTTTTGTTACAAATAACTACAAACTCGATGCAATTTTAGAGAACCAGAATTTTTCAACACAAATTTAGATAATACATGATTCTAAATTTTAATTAATGTTTTAGAGTGTATATTTACAGAACTAAAGATTCCTTGTATTTGGCGGGTGAGCTAGAGGGAATATGGCTCTATGTTTATTTATGTATTAAGTGGCACAAACACAATTGGAAACTATATTACACTACAATTTACTTTTATTAAATACTTTTTGCTCGCGTATTGAATCCGGAATCGAACGCACGATCTGCTCATGGTAGGATAGAACACTAACCACTAAGCTACCGAAGCACATTCATTTTCATACCCAATTCAATGGAAGAATAAGAAATCAAATTACAATGTAAAAATAGCACTCGCAATGCGAGTCTCGCATCCATATTTGTATCCATGTAGTGCATCCTATAAAAAAGTTTGAGTTGAAAATAAAACTTCGGGTTTAAAAAGCATGAAAAAAACATAAATATCCAACCACCTTCCCCGTGTGTGCGTTAAATTTCTTCATTCGCTCTTCTATTTAATCCTTCTGCATCCTTGTACCCAATTTATTTTTGCTGGGAGACACACAAACAATTTTATATTACTACAAAAATTTACAAATTTTGTTACGTCGATTAATCGGTTAATCGGCTGAAATTAGCCGGTTTAATCATTAATCACAAATAGCCAATTTTAAATTAACCGATCATTTAATCGGGTAGTAATTAACCGATTAACGGTTAACCGAATGAGTACCCTAATATTTTTAGAATATTTTATGGAAGCAAAATGCAGTCAAAGCTAATTAATATAAATTATTAATATAAATTATTTCGTTTGGCCCTGTTTTAATTGTTTACATTTATCAGCTGTTCATTTTGCAGTATGTCCATTAAGACGTTTCTAAAACGTCACTGTTGGGCGCAAAAGTTGGTAACAGTTTCACAACAGTTGAGCTCAACAGCTACGTCTTATGAACGCGAACAATGTTTCACATTAGGAGATTTTTGCTACTACTGTAAAATTTTTTTAATATAAATTAGGGCTTTTGTGAATTCATATTCGAAAATTTAAAATAAATAATGGTATTTGCGAAAATGGGACAAAAAGTGGCAAAGTTTTACAAAAAGGGGCATATTTAGGACTTTTTAAAAAAGTGGCACTAAAAGTTGCAAGACGTTCAGAAAAGTAGCAAATTGATACTTTAGTAGCATTGTGCGAGTTTTGTCGCAGCAATTCTTACTATGTAGGCAAGAGGGATGAGAGGAATTCAACGTATGCTTGTACTCTTGAGATTCGTTTTGTTCTCTCATTCGTAATATAAATCTATATAAACTGTGTGCACACATACACACATGCATGTACAAATTGTAAGAATTGCAGCGACAAAAGTTGCGTAATGTAAATTTTAAAGAAGAAGCAACAAAAATTGCAGCGACAAAAATCATACAATGTAAACGCAGACTTTTTGTATGTGATTGAAGTACTTAAATTCAAAAAGACTTGACTTTTTTTTAAATGCTCTTTATTGTCAGTTTAACCAAAGTTTTATTAATTTTTTCCTTCCTTAGAAGGATGGGCCTTGATATATTCAATAGCCTTCAAGATGGCTTCTGGAATTGGGGGTGAGGTGGGCAATAAATCACTGCTGGGTTGGTAACCATTTTCATCAGCAACGTATTTAATATCAATGTGTTCACCTTCAGGTGAAATCCATCCAAAGTCGCCATGAATATTTCCGTGTTCATCGCCGGAAGATACTTGATGAATATGATTGGTGGTGTCTAAAACAGCATCGAAACCATCAGCTCTGACATCCGATGTTTGCTTGTCGACGCCAGCATGGACATCACTGTCATCGGCGACGACGCAAGCGATCAAAGCGGCAAGAAGGAACTGTGGGCAGAATAAATTTATATTAATTTGATATTTGGTATGTTTTTTTTTTGTTTAACTTACGAATTTAAACATTTTTGTTATTGCAGGTTTATTAAAACTTGGTTAACTGTGCTAATTATGAAATTTATTTTTGCTTTTATAACAATTTAACTTAAATTTTCTACAAATGTTTTCTTTCTTTTTTGGCAGTATTTTAAAACTAGATTATTATATTGCAAAGGTATTTGTGTGTGTGTGTGTTTTTTTTGCAAAGATGCAGAATTAATTTCGGGATAATGTTTCTATAAACAGGTAAGTTAGATTTTGTACTTAATTTATTAATTATTTTTTGGTTTAATTAGAACAATTTTCATTTTAATCTACTTTCTTTGGCCGGTTTTGGTTTAACGTTTCTTATCTGCTTTAATAAGAGTGTAAAAAGAAAGTCATTTGGCATTTGGAAGATGTTTAGCAGTACATAATATACGTGTGCGCAAAACATATAAAAGTATACATTATTTTGCAGTCTTTTTTTATTTTTTTCTGCATAATGAAATACAAATATTATACTTATCTCGGACAAAACACTCGAGAATTGCTATTGAAGTCAGAAAGAGAAATAGCTGCTAGAGCTCACTCGTCGCTCACTGTGTGGCAACAAATCTTACGATTTCGATGTTTCGTTGAAAAATCAATACCGTATCTTTAGCAATATCAAAAGTGAAGCAATATTGAAGAAATATCGATGCCTCAAAAATGCAGGAAAAAGAAATTTTTCAAGATTGTTATTTTTATTTTTTAATTTATTTATTTTAATGTCAATTAAATATTTATTTATTTATTTTAAAATTTAGCTTCGCTCTGAGAATCGAAAACGGTATCTTCAGGCTAACAGATTAGCACACATCCACTAGGCTATTGTGGCAAATTTTTTTCTATTCAATTATTGCACATATGAGTGTAAATTGCACATTCGAGAAATTATCGATAACAGTTCGATGCCGCGAACATTCACATTTTATGAAATTTTCCAATTGCGCTTATTATCGCGACATTATCGACAAAAGCTCGCTTTAGCGAACATTAAATTTTTTTAGATTCACGAGCATTTATCGAATAACTTTGTATCGAAAATTCGTCGCTTAGCAAACATTCTTTTGTTTCGAATCTCAGGTTTAGTGGGTTCTTTCACGCATATACATATTGTCTCACTATAAACACTATTTCATTGCTGTTGACACTGTTGCCAATAGAATTACAATAGTGAAATTTGCTTCGCTACTACAATAAATAATTCCGTTGCTTGCTATTATTGTTGTATGCTTTTGATAAAAGGGAATAACAATTTTAGTGTTCTCATAAAACCAAAAGTAATACAAAAAGAGAACAATCCCATAATGTACATTATGAAGACTACACAAGCAAATGTTTTGTGCTCACATTTAGTACATATGCATTTGACAAACATCAAGTTCAGTTTTTTTTTGGCCTTTAAAATTTATTAAAATTTTAGGCGTGATGTACATATTTCTTTAATATAGCTAATTTAAAAATGTCATCTATAATCTTTAAGAGTTGTATGTATACATAATCTTAAAAGCTTGTTGCTTGGTCAAAAACCAATTAAACCGGAAATACTTTCGCCCATTAAATATTAAAGTTCCAAGTTGGAGGGTTGATCAAATGTAACTGTTTTAAATAAAAATATCAAAATATCATAATTTTATCTGATTGAAACAAGAAGTAAGAAAATAACATTTTTATTTAGCAAACAAAATTTCATTTCGTTTAAAGATCGGTTAAAGGGTCGTTTCCACAGACAACGTAATAGTCGACAAAAACGAAATTAATATGAAATTTCATACATTAGCAACAAAAAAAAAAACTCTCAAACGAACTTTTTTCGTTGCTAATGTTTGGAATTTCGTTTTCGTCGAAGATTTTTTTGTCTGCGGAAACGCACCTTAACTGAGACGGAAAAACCCGTCAGTCAATAGTACCTACACTCTAATACACAGATTATTATCGACGTAAAATTACACACGCATTATTTTTGAACAAAATGTTTTTACTAAAAAAAGCGATTGGCTGAATGCAGGTTCGAACCGCGACCTCCTGACTGATAGTCTGACGTATCTACCATTCAGCCACAGCCGTATTATACCTTATGTTACATTTTTTCCACTTGGACTAAATGTGTTTAATTTGAAAGGTTTTTTCTTTAATAAAATAACTACAAAATCGATGTAATTTTAAACAAGGAGAAATTTTCAACACAAATTTAGATAATATATGATCGTAATTTAGAAGTAATGTTTTAGAGTATACTACTTACACTCTAAAGCATTACTTCAAATTTACGATCATATATTGTAAGTAGTATACTCTAAAACATTACTTTAAATTTACGATCATATATTGTCTAAATATGTGTTGAAAATTTCTCCTTGTCTAAATTTACATCGATTTTGTAGTCATTTTATTAAAGAAAAAACCTTTCAAATTAAACATATTTAGTTCAAGTGGAAAAAATTTAACATAAACTATAATACGGCTATGGCTGAATGTTAGATACGTCAGACTATCAGTCAGGAGGTCGCAACTCAAAATTGCACGCAGCCAACCGCTGTTTTTAGTCAAAACATTTTGTTCAAATGGAATGCGTGTGTAATTTTAGGTCGATAATAATCTGTAAAGTGTTGCCGACTAATTGACAACAAAAGTGTTTTAGAGTGTAGCCAATTAATGTGTTACCTACTTTTGTTAATTTTACAGCAGTGTTACAGCGCCTCCGGTGTTAAGTAGAGGTATTAGCCTTCTTAAGCTGTTTGTGTAGTCATTTTATTAATTGTTTTTACTTCGCCGGCGATTTTGCAAAACATTACCGATTAAGGAGGGCGCTGCCGGTACTGGTTAGTGACCAGTGCTATGCCTTCATAACTTCAAAACAGCCCCACAACAACTTACATAATGCCACACTATTTCACACAAGAAAAATTTATGATCTATATGGCTTGCCCTGAGTGGGGATCGAACTAACGTTCTTAGTCATAGTTGGCGGTAACTTTTTCAGCCAACTGCACCAAAAAGGAAAATTATGCGAAACCAGATAATTTTATTAAAAGCAACAAGCCGTTAGCCGGTTTCTGATTACCCTCACAAGAATTCTATTTAAAATACATATTAATGTGCTAATTTTCTTTTAATTTTTTTCTAATTTTTTAATTTGTTTGCTTTCTACTGAAATAACTTTACGATCAATATTAGATAAAACAACATTGTATAACTGATATAAATGATTAAAAATTTGATTACGATTTCGATGAGATAGTTAAAATATTATTATTAAATTGAATATAAATTGTTTATAATTAAAAATAAATTTCATATAAATACTCTTGACAATGGCAGAGTCAATACAGTTTAATTAATCAATCAAAACAAAATGTTCAAATTCGTAAGTTGCTAAGAAAATATAAGAATTTTAAATAAATGAAATTTTTTAACAATAATAATTCTTTACACAGATCCTTATCGCTGCCTTTGTGGCCTATGTCAGTGCTGCTGCTGTATCTAGTGATGATGTTCATGCTGAAGTCATTGATCGTAAGGAGGATGTCAGAGCTGATGGTTTTGATAGTGTTTTAGATACTAGCAATCATATCCATCAATTAGCTTCTGGAGACGAACATGGCAATATTCATGGTGAATTCGAATGGGTTTCTCCTGAAGGTGAACACATTAAGGTTACTTATGTTGCCGATGAAAATGGTTATCAGCCCAGTGGTGATGTAGTACCTACTCCTCATCCAATTCCCGAAGCCATCTTGAAATCTATTGCTTACAATGCAGCTCATCCCCACAAAGATGAATCACACAAATAGAATGATTGTAATAATTTGTAGTAATAATTTGCTCTAAACTGACAATAAACTGAATCGAAAATTAATTACTAATATTTTTAATGCACTAATAGAGAAAAATCGGGGCTCAGGCTTTTAGAATATATTTAAAAAAAATTGTAATATCCAGAAAAGCTTATCGTTCTCCATACACGTTTCAAAACAGTCCACTTTTTCATTATGCGTACAGAGAGAAGAAAAATCATTCCGTCAGTACTTACAAGAATCCAAAGGGGTGTCAAAAGTACGGTAGGTACGGATTTGTTTCAATCAACTAGAGAAAGCTTGATTCAAGTTCGGATTGGATGCCTAATGGACGCGGATTGGAAGAATGATAGAGGATTACTTTGCATAATCCTCCATTATCCCACATATCCCATGAAACGTCAACATGCGTCCAATCCAAAGCTGTACACAGCTTTTTGATACTTAAGTCAATCCCGTCGCGACGTGTTTGAATTTAAATTATAGTTTTGTTAATTGCTGGTATGGAACTTAATTCAACATATTTGTAAACGAACACCCTAGACAACTCAGCTACATCAGAATATAAGGAATGAAATTACTCTGAGAAAGGCTGAGCGTCTACTGAGAGCAATTAATTTTTTCGTACATCTTCTTACTTTTTTGACATAATAGTATATCTCGAAAGCTAGAACCAATTTAAAAAAAGCGAGCCCAGATTCGAATTCAGCGCCTCAAATAATATAAGAAACAATTTTTCATTGCTCGAGTAAGAGCCTACTTGAATACTTGAATTATATACCAAGTTAAGTTCTCAAATTTCATGATATAATAATGTTTTTGAAAAATAGTCTAATACTACATTTACATCAAAGCGAAATCTAGTATATTTCAACTGAAATCTATTTTAAAATCTACACCGTTTACACCAAGCTTTTTGGGAATTTTTTTAAATTTCACTGTCAAGCTACATAGAAAAATTATGCTTCAAAACCAAAATAGCTAGAGGATAAACCTAATAGCAAATACAGAAACCTTATGCGGTTTATTTTTTAGGACAATATGAAAAAATCAGTGTTGTAGTTCCCATACACATCAAGATTTTGACAAAATCCAGTAACGAACTAGATTTTATTTCGTATGGGAAATCTAATAAAATAAACTAGATTTTGCCCAAAATCTCGTTTGAACTAGATTTCATGCCGATGTAAATGCTTTATAATATTAAAATTCACATAAAATTGGAAAGGACAGAAATATTGTTATATAATTTTGAGCTTTATAGACGAAATAGTTTACTAATAGATGAAAAAATGATATATAAATTTTTACTGGAATTACTAAAACGGGGAAAATATTTACCAAAAAGTTAGTTTTTTTCTACAAAAAATGGTCGCACTGTCGCTATTTACCGTGTAATATCTAAATAACATTCGGTTTATTTAGACAACGTGTATGGCCGTAGAAGCTTTATAGTTTTGTTACGATCGTTGCTTTGCACTCTGAGGAATTTTTAAGGATATTAGAAATTTTCTTTTAAAATCGACCAATTTTGAATTGGGGTGGAGAGCCATTACCTCCTTTGACGCGAGTTTTCTTCTTCACTCATTTTTCATAGGTTTTCTTTAAACAAAAACTGCCAAAACTTTTGTATGTTTCAGAGGAAATTTATTTTAAATGACCGTAAAAACAATACCACTCTTTTGGCAAAAAACTTCAAAAGTTTATAATTTTTTACATGTTTCACGTTCAGATGCTTGCAACTTTTTAACGAAAAAAGATATCGGTACAAAATTTTCCGCGTTTTGTTCTAAATTTTATCGCTAATATTGATGTCTTTTGAAAAAAATTATCGGGTATTAGTATACTGATGATCCTTATCTTCCCAGCATAGCTGCATGTATATATTTTGTCGGTTTTGGGATTATAGTTGGTATCACTGGTAAGACATGTTCTTTCCATTTTACAAATGGAATTATCCTTATATTCGTTCAGCTCCGCAATGTTTTAAATCAAATGTTTTATCACATGTTAAAATCAATGTTTTATCAAGAACTTGGTCCTTATTTTGATCTCAGTACTTTTTACAGCCGAAATTTTTGGATAGGAGCTTGGCCTTATTTGCACATTTATGTTTTTGTGCGAATATCTTTTACAACAGTTAGTAAGACACGCACTTTTAGCTTCTTGCCTTAAATTCCAACACTTACCACATTTTTTTATTATTGGACTGAACTAAGAGCGTTAATAGTTTTTGATTGAAAAATTATAATCCTGCTAATATATTAAAAAATTCACTAACGATTCATATTTATTTAAAAAATATGCTGGCAACTTTTACCATTTACAACATTTTGACCTTGTAAAAAATTTAATTGTGAAAGATCAATAAGAGAATAGCAAAATATTGGACACTTTTGAAGCCTGTATTGGGGACGAAAAAGCTTTTCTTGTAGTTGCGAACTTTTTTTCCAGAGGCATGTTATAAGTTTGTAGTGTGTATCTGTGTGTCTGTCTATTCCATCATAAGGCTTAAACGGCTGGACCAATATTGATTTAGCTTTTCGTGTTTGAAAGGTGACTTGATCGAGAGTCTTCTTAGCTATGTCTGAAGAAAATTAGTTCAGCCATTTAGAAATTATCTCCTATTTCTAGCGGTATCCGCTTGAATATGTGCGTTTGTGGCTAAATTGATTTAAATTTGTTCAAAAGGTAACTTGATCTAAAATCTTTTAATCCAGCCGTTTTGAAGTTATCATCCATTTTCGTCGGTAGTTTTTAAAATTGTTCATATAATGTTATTTAATAAAATAAACACAATAGTGTCTAGTTTTCGGTGCAGTTTATTGGCAGTTTAGAGCATACAATTATTATTAATTTTTACAATCATTCTATTTGTGATATTCATCTTTGTGGGCATGAGCAGCATTGTAAGCAATAGATTTCAAGATGGCTTCGGGAATAGGATGTATCACATCACCACTGGGCTGGTAACCATGTTCATCGGCAACATAAGTAACCTCAACATGTTTACCTTCAGGAGAAATCCATCCAAATTCACCATGAATATTGCCATGTTCATCTCCAGAAGCTAATTGATGGATGTGATTGCTGGTATCTAAAACAGTATCAAAACCATCAGCTCTGATATCGTCCTTACGAGTAATGACATCAGCATGAACATCATCACTAGATACATCAGCCGCAATGACATAGGCCACGAAGGTAGCGATAAGGATCTGTGTAAAAATTACTTTTATTAAAAATTTTCATATAAATTATATTATTATATTTAGAATTTTAATTGACCTTTAAATAATATTTACTAACTATATTTTAAGCTTGAGGTCTTATTTATAAAAATGAGCATTATTAATTTATTTAATTCGATATTTCGACATACCTTTGGGTGTCTTCTTTAGGGGAAATAATTATTGAATTATTATTATCAATGCAATAATTATTTCCCCTGAAGAAAACACCCAAAGGCGTGTCGAAATATCGAATTAAATAAATTAATATTGTTCATTTTTATAAAAATAAGCCTCAAGCTAAAAAGTTGTTACTAAATAAAAAATTTAATTATTATATATTTTTTTGTTAGCAACTTACGAATTTGAACATTTTGTTTTGATTGGTTAATTAAACTGTATTGCTCCTTCAGTTGTCCACAGTATTTATACAAAATTATATTTGTATTATAAATCAATTAATATGCAATTTAATAATAATAATTTTAATAGCTCATCAAAATTATAAACGAATTTTTAATTATATTTCTTTTCAACGAGATTTGTTGATCTGTCTTACATTGATCGTAAAAATATTTCAATAAACTGGTTCATTTCTTTTAAATTGCTGTGATATTTAGAAAATAAAGTAAAAATTTAAACACATATTTGCATTAAATTTATTTTGCATAACAACCTGATTTGTTAATAAACATTTAAAATTCTTTTTAGCACATAAACAATTATTAGACTTTCTTTCAGAATATATTAAATTCAATTTCTAATTGCTGCCTTATAAGCCGTTTATTATTAAAGAATTAACAAGCAAATAAATTTCTCTTATATGACGTATTTATTGATTTTAATATTTTGAAATAAAAAAATAAGAAATATTTTGTATAAAAACCTAGAACAATTTTGCAATTGGCACAGTTTAACAAGTCTAACTAAATAAACGGA
The DNA here is from genome assembly GCA_956483635.1 of Panzeria rudis. NCBI lineage: Eukaryota > Metazoa > Arthropoda > Insecta > Diptera > Tachinidae > Panzeria > Panzeria rudis. The sequence continues at coordinate 7,515,496 of OY101450.1, read as the reverse complement.
ACAAAATGTTCAAATTCGTAAGTTGTTGACAAAATAATAATATAAAAATAATATGAGAAATTTTAACAAAACTAACTCCTTGCACAGATCCTTATCGCTGCCCTTATTGCCTATGTCAGTGCTGCTGATGTATCTAGTGATGATGTTCATGCTGAAGTCCTTAGTCGTAAGGAGGATGTCAGAGCTGATGGTTTTGATAGTGCTTTAGATACCAGCAATCATATCCATCAATTAGCTTCTGGAGACGAACATGGCAATATTCATGGTGAATATGAATGGGTTTCTCCTGAAGGTGAACACATTAAGATTACTTATGTTGCCGACGAACATGGTTATCAGCCCAGTGGTGATGTAGTACCTACTCCTCACCCAATTCCCGAAGCCATCTTGAAATCTATTGCTTACAATGCAGCTCATCCCCAAAAAGAAGAACGTCATAAATAATTTGAATATCAATTGAAATGAAAATATTGATTAAAGCAAACTGTCAATAAATTGCACATAAATGTTATCGAATTTTTTTTCTGGCTTTAAACGAGAGGTGTACACTAGGGTATTTATTTCAATCGACTTTTCAATTGTTCGATCAATCAACTAATCGAAATTGAGGTTTTTAAATTACTCGAGCAATCGAGTAAAACTTTTATTTCGTTCGAGTTATTCGAATAAGCTTTACTGCTAAAAATTATTCGAGTTAATCGGAAAATGTTTGAATTTAATCGGTTTTTTGTACATTTTTGTGGACAAAAATATCAGAAAACAAGTTTTTTCGCGCTTTCATATATTTTAATAATAAAAACAAAAGAAAACACAACATTTCTACATAAATTAGATCATAAACTGATCATTTAAAAGAGTGTTTTTTTCACTATTCAAATGTCACGCCTTGAGAAAATTTTGCGCTAGGAAATATTTAATACCATTCCGACCTGTCAAAAAGCTATTTTTATATTATTTTTAATAAATGCGAGCCCATATTAAAAAATAAAATATTGTAATGAAAGGAAATACAATTTTAACTTGTCTGTGGGCTACGTTTTTTCGGCAAATATTTCCCAAGTGGGACTGACCTTAAGGCTTTTATAATTGTGAACATTACATTCGATATTTTACGAAACATCTAGTTAACTAGTTACTCTCGAAATATCTTCTTTATTTCAAATAGTTTTCGTTTGATGTTTATATATCCGAATTTTTTTAAGACATTTGAAGTTGGTTTCTTTCTACCTATTATTGTTACTACATTATTTACTTAATTTTTTGATCATGCGGACTATTAGTATGAAATAACGTTCGAATTGAATGGCAAATTTCATATAAATTAATAAAATTTTCCACTTTTTATTAAGAAATCTACAAAAACTTATAAAAAAAGAAAATTTACAAGAAATTTTTTAATCGAGTTATTCGATTAATCGACCTAAACTACTCGAATAAATTTTACTCGAAATTTAATTTTTTTGTTTGATCGAACATTATTTGTCTTTAATTATTCGATTAATCGAGCAAACATTATTCGAGTGAATACCCTAGATAGTGTACACCTTACCGCGCACTTAGTAATATACGATCTTGTTTCGTTTTGCATTAATCTCATGAGCGTGCTTGCGTATGAATGTACAAAATTACAGTGTAAATGTGTAAAATTTTTGCACGATTGCTTTGTGATTAGAACATATTTTCCAGTATAGAGTTAAACTACCTCAAATCAGCCTCATAATCTTCGATAAAACTTTGTGTGAATTTTTTTTAGTATATTAAAGTAATGGATACAAAATTTTGCATTTCTAGCTTCTTCGATTGTGGAGATAGATATAACTTAATCAAAAAGTTGAGTTTACTTAAAAAATTGTCAATCTCTCCAAAAATGCTGAAGATACAGATGAAATTTAAAATGGTTATATTTTGAAAAAGATCAATTTTAAAATTTCCAAAAAGAAGAATGACAATCATAAATAAAGACAAACATAAATAGTAAGTATATAAAGTTATAAACAAAAAAATGTAGAAATAGTAAAAAAAATAATAAAATCTTGAATTACAGTAGTCTGCAATAAAAATTGAGCTTAAAACAACAGTGGTCGCTGAACCTTAAACTGATATTAATGAATTTTTCCTACGAACAATTTTCGAAATATGTATTCGCGAAAAACGTGTTTGATTGCAAAAAAACCACTTTTATCGCGGATATCTGCAAAACTATTCGTAGTTAGTAAAAATAAATTAATGTGTTTTGCAAGCTCAGCGATCCATAATTAGCTTTAAAATCTTTTTTTAAGCTTCTTTTTTATTGCTACTTTTTCTACATTTTTGTCTATAACTGTGGGTATACAAATTTTACCTCGTTGCTCTTAAATAGTCTATATAGAAATGAAAAATAAACAAAAACAATTAAGTTATGAGTTTAGTCGAACTGTATGGGTTTATATCCAAAGAAATATAATTAGTAAGCGGTAAAGAACTCTGATGAGATTAGCAGGAGCTATGGAAACGCCAGTTCAACCCACCGCGCAGTTTAAATTTTCTTTGCCTACAAGCTTCACATTTATCTCTAAATAAAAATGCAATTTAATTGTAATTAAATTTCTTTGGAAATAAAAAAAACATATATTTTTTCGATAATTTTAAAATTTATGCTTTTTAAGATATCGTGATTTTAGTTTTGAAAATTCTGTTCATTTTTATAATTTTTATCTATAATTTTAGATATTATTAGTTTACCACTTTCGGACTAAAAGGTCTATGTAGATATGAAAATTAACAAAAACCTATTTAATATATATTTTAGAAAATGATAAAATTGAAATTTTTAGTAGAAATAGCGATTTAAATTTGCGGATATATAAAATTTTTTTAAATTTTTTATGTGGTCCCCGAAAATTTTTAATCTAATCATTGTGAAGAGGATTTTATTGGCTTTCAAATGATATATTGCATATCTCTGTATCTCAAACATTTCATGAGATATTTTAAATTATGTAACTTTTTTAAATTTATTTTATAATTCTTGATAATGTATGACATATCATCAAAATTTTCAGCACTAAAACTGAAAATATATGGAAAAAATACTTCGATGTGGATGGGCGAAGATGATGGATGGACATGCTCAGAAATGGGCTAACGTCACGTTGAAGGCTTATTACTTCTTATCTTTAATTGTAAATTTTTTTAAGTAATTTACTTTACTTTATTTTTGAAAATGTACTGTTCGTGTATACACATACTGTATGTGTGTGTTTATAGTGTTCGTGTATACAATCGTTGTATATATTTTAATGATCTTGCTTACGTTAGTGCTTCCAAGAAGCACTATCGTCAGTGAGAGAACTTAAATCTTAAATACTTATGTTGCTTTGCATATATTTTTTGCATTTTAAAATTATCGTCAAAAGCTAATAAGTGTTCGTGTCTATTTGCTCGTGCTCTTTTGCAAACTTTAATGCATTTGTGGTAGCATTTTTTGAAGCATTTATTCTTAAATATGCAATGCATTGCTTCTAATACATTTAGTACTTCTACATGGCGATTTTTTTTGCTGGGTATTTATTTGCAGAGACTCGGCATAGAAAATTTTTCAAGCGTTTATTTTTTTTTACTAATAAAGAAACATTTCTTTCCCATACTTCCTGTAAGTTATTTTTAATTTTAAATTCTATTTCTAATATTTCTTATGGGTTTCCTCATGATGGGGATGGGTGCGAATGTATTCAAGCGATTTCAAGATAGCAATTGGAATTGGTGGTGGAGTGGGCAAGACATCACTGCTGGGCTGGTAACCGTGCTCGTCAGCTACATATTTGACAGCGATATGTTCACCTTTAGGTGCCACCCATTCAAAATCACCATGAATGCTGCCATGTATATTGCCTTCAGCAGCGGCTCTAATATGATTGCTGGTCTCGAAATCGTAATGGAAGCCATGTTCATGTACATCAGAGTTATATGATTTAGTTTCAGCATGAGCATCTTTATGAGAGCCATGAGATGATAACTTATCATTACCGCCATGGGAATGATGTTGAGCGTTAGCAGCGGCTACAAGAGTTAAGGCAACAACGACCTGCAAGGATAACAAAACGTTAAAAACGGAAATTTTATTAAAGAGTTTTGTTTGTCTTACAAATTTGAACATTTTAGTTTGGTTTTTTCAGCTGGTTTACTTGAGAAGTGACTGATGACTTTCACTGTTAAATTCTTGAATTTATATTTTTAGGCAAGAGAAAAGTTTGAAACAACTAACCATGATTATTTTCTATTAATTACTTTAATTTTGATATTTAGTGTTTTAATAACATCAAATATCAGACAGCAATATTTGCATATTAACCCATTGGGAGGCGTTAGGTGTTGTTTAAGTTTGCATACCGATATGTTTTTTTCACATGTTAAATTTTGAAAACTTTAAATTGTTTCTCTTATTATTATCATATTCATTGACGCTTATATATAAGAATACAGTAAACATACAATTAACATCAACATAAATACAAAGTGGTGCTGTCAAAGTATTGAGTATTGGTTACCGTGCACAGAGTATTTGTTGTTATTTTCGGCTACTCAATACTAAAAATTATTTACTCGATATGTTCGCTGTCGTATTTCTGCAGTCAAAGCGACCGGAAAATTGATGGGGCAAAATCCAACTCTGTTTGAAAGTATACTTTTTTCTAAGCGCTAAAAGTCTCAAGTACCCAAATTAAAAGTATTAATTATGTAATTAAATGTAGCGAAAATTGCCAGCACTAATATAAAGAGCTGGTTCTTTTTTGTATTCCCATAATTTCGCTGGTGTGTGTATATTAATTTGATTTTACTAATTAATTATTTGATTCTTTAAAATTTTCTTAATGACAGCTGTCCGTTGACTTTTGTAGATTTATTGGTATAATTTAATGTCGACATAAAACTGACACCTAAACTTGTTAAATAATTAATTACGATTAATTAAAAGCAAAACTTTTTATTTGCCAACGAAATCAAATTATCAACAGTCTGTCTCTCCTTTGGCATGCGTTAATAATATTTGTTATATAAAATTATTTTGTGCAGAAATATGAATTTATCAAATTAATATAATTAAGTTAAGAAACTGATCTAAATCATTTACCATCATTAAGACTTATTTATCAATATTTGAGATTTAAATAATGGCCGGAAAGGAATGATAAGAGTATAATCATAACTAAATGTCGTTTAATATAATCTGTTTTATTGAATGAATAACAAAAAGAATTTCTAGACCACTCGCAAGAGAAATAAAAAAAATATTTTTTATGAATGAAATAACAAAAAAGCTTAAGTGAACCAAACAAAGAAAATAGTGAATTTCCAAACCATCGAATGAAAGCTGAAAAACTAAGAAGGTGACTCAACCGAATTATTAAAGCTAAAGAATATTTAGGTACTTGAGTGCAGCCGTTGCGATTGGCAGTGAGGTCTAAGCGGCCAAGAATTATGACGATGAGATCGTGGTTACTCGCAAATATCACAGTGTCAGTTTAACATTCCTTGCAGCCACAGTTTGCTTTGTATTCTTAATTGTTAAATGCTTTATAATTTCTTTCTATAATTGATATTTCTATTGATTTCTATAATTGAAAAATTAAATTGAGGCGAAATAATTAAATAAACCGATGGTTTTCAAACATCGAATGAGGGAAATAACAAAAATGCTTAATTGAAAAAGACAACGAAAATAGGGATTTTCTAAACCATCAAATGATAGCTGAAACGCTGTGACTGGTCTAAACGGAAAAGAGTTCTGATGCTAAGATCGTAGTTGGTCGCGAAACATCATGGTGTCAGTTCAACCTTCCATGCATCCAAAATTTTTCTTATCTTTTTTTCAGTTCTTACGTGCTTTAGATTTCCTTTCTAAATAAAAATAATTCAATTGAAAAATTAAATTTAAGAAATTTAAGCCAAAAAACAATTAAATATCTTTGGACTGTTTTTTTAATTTATATATTTTTACCCTCCCAAACTTAATTTGTTAGAAGTACCTCATAATGCATTACTTTAGTAATTATATTAAGAAGCTTATTTAAAACAATAAGCTGCTAAAAAATGTAAGAATAAATCAAACAATTAGATATAACAAAAAAATCTTCTTAGGATCTACGAATATTAAAAAGCTGATGCTCATGTTCATGATGATCATGGTGATGATGATCATTAGCATGATGTTGATTATCATGATTGTGATAATGCTGCTCTTCCTCTTTGTATGGATGGTCTTCATTGTACTTAAGAGACTTCAATATCGCCTTTGGAATTGGCGGTGGAGTAGGCAACAGATGACTACTGGGATGGTAACCTGTCTCATCGGCAACATAGCCCACTCCGATATTTTCACCTTCTGGAGATAGCCATTGAAAATCACCATGAATTCTGCCATGTTTATCACCACTAGCCTTGGTACTAATACCGTTGCTCGTTGCAAAATGGTAATCGAAACCATGGTGATGAATATTAGAAGCGGCAGATAACACCTTAGCATGGACATCATCAGGTTTACTGGCACTATGATGGCTGATCGAAACATGGTGCAAGCCATGGTTATGAGCAAGATCCAAGTCATGACTATGAACATGGTCCAAGCCATGACCATGTCCATTTTCCAAGCCATGACTATGACTATTGTCTAAGCCGTGGTCGTGTTCCGCTCCATGAGCATGGCCATGGTCTACTTCATGGCCATGGCCGTGGTCCTGTTCATGACCATGACTGTGTTCCAAGACATGACCATGGACATGGTTCACTTCATGACCATGGCTGTGTTCCAAGACATTAACATGGCCGTGGTCCACTTCATGACCAAGGGCGTGGTCCAAACCATGGGTATGGACAAAAATCCGCCTATAGCCATGGTCCTGACGTTGAGCGGCGAAGGCGGCAGCCAACAAAGCGCAGACTAAAGTCTGGGCGGTTTTATTTTTTAAAGAAAGATGAATTTATTTTTTTATATCATATTTTTTAAATATTTTCAGAAGGATACTTACAAGCTTGAACATTTTTGTTTTATGCTGACTATATAGTATGATTGGTTTTAGGCTTAAAAGTTAACTGACCCCTTTGTTGGTTATGCTATCAGTTTTTATATGATTTTATTTGAATTAGGGCAAAATTGGAAATGTTTCATAGTTTATTTAAGTATTTTGCAACTTTTATTTATTTGTTTTAAGGTTATTTGATGCAATATTTTTTTTCCAAAATATATTAAAATTTGTCAGAGCATTTCTTATTTCTATGCATTTTTAGCTATAAAATTATTTGCATGTTTTTATTTCTTTAAGGCATAATTTTGAATGTTATCTTGTTATTAAAACAAATTTTTGAAATAATAAACACCACAACACAGCGACAGTTGTATACCCCGCCTGCATGCTGACATTGACTTAAATATTTTTCAATAACTTGCAGATATTTTGTGAAAGGCAACTGAAAGAAGTTGGGTCGTCAGATAATGACCCAGATTTAACAATAAAACCGCTAACAATAGGCCTGCTAATAATGGTCGGTTTGCTATTTATGTATAACTCGTTTTATACTCTGTCACAAGAAGTCAAAGCAACAATGCGTAGTGTCTCATTGTGTTGTTTTAATAAAGAAATTTTATACTGAAATTGTAGCAATAAAGTTTTTATTCCACAGACTGTTTTGCTCAACATAAATTTAGTTTTTATAAAACAATGCACAGTGAGGGAGATAAAAAAATCATTGGTATTGAAGAGATGAACTAACACGCAAACTTGAAACTTACAGTATATGTATTTTAGATTTATTTGAAACTTTAAATATCTATAAGAAGAAGTTAAATTATCAGCCAAATATTATTACCTCAGACTATGAGTTCTACTGCTGATTGGTTGCGCGATGCTAGTGTATTATATTAAAACTCGTGTTTTGGATTCTCGCAAAAGTCTCTCGCTGTTTGTCAAAGAAAAACAAATCGCTCCGTGTGTTGTATTTGTTAAAAAAATTATATTTCGTAATTTTGGTTTCAAAGGGTGATTCCCACTGCTTTAATTTTAAATTAAACTATATCTGATTATAATGAGCTTTATTTCTATAATAATATACATATGTACATATATTTTTTTTAACCATTTGTCGAAATGACTTGTCCAAATTGAATGCTATCTCTTTGTAAATAACGATACCAAATTGGAAAAAAACTAAACAAAATATTAGCATCTCTTATTATTATACATAAAAAAATATAGAAAAAGTAATGGATCCTAGGGGCTATTCACTTATTACGTAACGCTCCAAAGGGGGAGGGTAGGGGGTGGGTCAAAGATTTGTTGCGGCTTAGATAATTTTGATTGAAAATATTGTAAACAGCGTTACGAAGGTTGGGGGGTCTAAAAGCTCTGAAAATCGCGCTACGTAATATGTAAATGGCCCCCTATAACTTTTTCAATCATTTGTTGCTGTGAAAAGTTTTCTGTGTTGAACGTTACTTTTTGTTAGTATGCTTCACTACTCATTTTAATTAGTGAAATTTCATAAAATATAAAATAAAAAAAGTCCTGAACGTTACCCATAGTTCATGCAATTAATTTAAATTTTTGTGTGTGTGCGAAAATGATCAATTTGAATTGTTGTTAATTCAATTTGCAGTTCTTATTTGGCGAAAATATGAAATTCCTACAAAATGTATTGAACGTTACTTTGACAAAGTTCCTAATTATGGTTTGACTTGCATTTAAGGATGGTTAAAAAAAAGTTAGCAATAGCGAAATAATATAGAGAAATGCTATAACTTGATAAAGTCGTCATAACACATTCTTAGTTAACGAAAACGAAAGGAAATTTTATATCGTTACAAATGAAAAACTCAATGTAATCAGTTGATGTTATGGCTGCAAAATATGTTTTATTTACTTAAATGTCTTTGAAATTGCAACTTCACAACAGCAGCTATAAACAATAACATATCATCGCAATGAATGAGTGAAGATGAATGTCAATAAGATGAACGTGATAAGATAAATGTAAAAAGATAAATAAGTGTCAACAACATGAAATTGGTAACATAAGTAGACTTGATTACCTTCTAGTATTTTCTACAACGTTCGAGTAGCGTAAACATAAGTTGAAAAGCGCAGCCGCCAAGCAGGATGAGTCAGTTTTATTTTAAACGTAGTCATGTCTACGTAGCTGCTAAAATAACCGAAGCGTCTGGAAAAACAGTGCTTTTGGCATATGCGTATTCGTTTTGACTTTTGATTGGTAAATTAAGTAAACTGTAGTGTGAAATTAAAGATCTGTGTGTGTAATTTATTTTTGGCAATTAAAAAGAATCTATGACAAATAAATAAGCCGATCGGCTCCACTGTGTAGTGCTATACTGAGAAAATATGTAGAAATCATGAATTACACAATATATATAATACAATACTATTTTTTGTATTCATTTTGCATTGAAAAGGCCTATTCATTATTAAAATTCATTCAGATCGAACAGAACTGATGAATGAGTTACTGAAAAACTAGATTAAAGATAAAACTTTTGTCGTAATACCTTGTAAGAGAAAAAACATTTTTATGAACTCCAAGTCAATTATAATAGGCTGAATAGATTTTGAATTTAGTTTTAAAAGTGACTTTATCTAGATCGGTCTTTAATGTTCCGCCTTTTAAAGATTATTAACTCTTTTTTTAGTTGAAGATCTATCGCAAATGCTATCAATATTTACAGCATGTATCTGGCAACAAGCCTTATTCGATTAATGGCCCTTTTCACAATGTATGATTAACACTTAACGTGGACCTTAACGACAAGTTTTATATGCAGAACTAGCTGTTAAACTCTACTTTAACTTTTAATTGTACATTGTGAAAAGGGCCGTAAGTAATTACAATTTTTTTTCGGCATAGCAGTTTAAAGTCTCAAAAACTCGCTTCCAACTTTAGGTTTTCTACAGATAGCCGTCTTAAAACTGTTAAAAAAAAGAAAAATTGATAGCAAGTAAATTTATACACGAATGCAGACGATCGCTTCACAAACTTAAATTTGTCGCAACTTGACTTAAGGGCTTTCATAACAGTGAAATCATGAAACAGCATCAACTGGAATTTGAAGGGTATTTAAGTCCTTCACCAACTTGCAGTAGAGCTGTCTATGCTTTAATTAACTTTGAAATTTCCCTTCTTTAAATAAAATTTAAAACTATTTATTTATTATTTAAAAAAAAGTCTTAACAAATAACAACTTAGATACTTTTTACAAACAATATTCTTAGAATCTACGACCTTGATGATCAGGGTATTCTGTGTGAGGATGGCTAGCAATATATTGTAGAGACTTAAGGATGGCCTCTGGAATAGGGTGTGGTGTGGGCAAAACATTGCTGCTTGGTTGATAACCATTTTCATCGGCAACATAGTTTACTTCAATATGTTCACCTTCAGGAGAAATCCATTGGAAATCACCACGAACATTACCATATTCGTCACCCTCTGCAACGGCTTTAATATGGTTGGTGGTCTCGAAATCATAGTGGAAACCATGTTCATGTACATCAGAAACGTAACGTTTTGTTTCAGCATGGACATCATCAGTGGAACCGTGACTTTGGGCATGACCATGATCAAAACCATGATGTTGAGCGAAGGCGGTAGCCAACAAGGCGGAGATAACAACCTGTTTTAGTGCAGAAATAAGGATTTTCTTAGAATATATAAATTAATCTAAAATTTTTAACTTACAAATTTGAACATATTAGTTTTTTGTTTGCTTTGTTCTGTGTGCTTGGAATGAACTGATGATTTTTTTTCGATTTGTGCATTTTATATACTCAAACGTATTCTGCTGGAATTTTTTTTAACTTTAAACTTTTTGGCAAACTTTTTAAGTTTCATTTGTTGTTACCATTTTTTTATTTGGCAAAATTCAACATTTTTATGAATGGCTGCATAAGAAAAGATGATTGCCTCTAAATCAATTAAGGCTGTTAAGTTAATACAATATAATGATCTATCACAACCTACTTGATGCTTTTGCATATTTTCTTTTGATTGATTTTTCGTTAGTTTTTTAATTAAGAAAATAAGCTTGTCATTTAATACTAAGACTAGTCAAAATTCATCATCACCAGCATCACATATTTATTCATCTATAATGTTTTCTTTAACAACTTGTTAAAGAAAAAATAAACCGTTTAAAATCTTTGAAATTTAAATATTTTATCAATTAAGTCTTGCATTAGTCACAAATTTAGCGCTTATGCATTATTAAGCTCAATTAAAGTTGTTAAAGTTCATCAAATTCGCAGTAACACTTTATAATTTGTCCAAGGAGAAAAATGCTGTCGGCAAATGCAGTAAAATTTTTTCAAAAGCTAGAATATTGTATTCGAGAGGAGGAAAATATATACAAAAGTGTGCGTTTTTTAATTTATATGAAACATTTTTTTCATAATTTATTGAATAACTAAATAAATACATTTTTAAAAAGTGCGCCAAGTTATAGTTTGCATTTTAGTATATAAACTTGACAAATTTTAAGAAAAATCATTAGTTCATTCGAAGCCCACAGCATAAATCAAACCAAATACTAAAATGTTCAAATTTGTAAGTTCGAAGCTTTAAATTATGAAAATAGTTGCTAAATTCTAAAAAATAAACGATCTTTTCCTTACTAAAACAGGTTATTATCTTCGCCTTGTTGGCTACCGTCTTCGCTCAACATCATGGTTTTGATCATGGTCATGGACAAAGTTACGGTGCCAGTGATGACGTTCATGCTGAAACAAAACGCTACGTTTCTGACGTACATGAACATGGTTTCCATTATGATTTCGAGACCACCAATCATATTAAAGCTGTTGCGGAGGGTGATGAGTACGGCAATGTTCGTGGTGATTTCCAATGGATTTCTCCAGAAGGTGAACACATTGAAGTAAACTATATTGCCGACGAAAATGGTTATCAACCAAGCAGCAATGTTTTGCCCACACCACACCCTATTCCAGAGGCCATCCTTAAGTCTCTACAATATATTGCCAGCCATCCTCAACCAGAATACCCTGATCACCAAGGTCGTAGATTCTAAAAATATTTTTGTTAAGACTACCTAAATATTATTGTTATTTTGTATAAATATTGTTAAAAAGTTTATTTTAATAAATAAGTAATTTGTTTTTGAAAAATTTCCAAAAAAAAGTTTAGTTTGAATAATATTAAATCAGGAAATTAGCTGTACCTTGCTAAATTAGTTTGGCATTTTGTAAATTTCAATATTACTTGAATGTGTTCTTTTGATATCAATGAAGTCGAGAATGATTACATCCATTTATCAACTTGAAAATAACTTATAAATGTTAAAGCGGTGAGCACTAGCTGAGAAATGCGTGACTATGATAACAATATTATGGTTATGATTGGCTGCATTGACTAAATAGTTTTTTGTTTTTTAATGTTTTCAGTAATAATAATATTAGGGAAACAAGTTCTTGTTTACATATGAAAACCATATTATTTGCCACATGGTTGAGCTACAACCAAAGATTTGTTAACTGCAAAGCATATCTTTAGATATTTGTAATAAAAGTATGGCTAAAATAAATATTCAACAAATAAATTACATGTTTTGCATTAACTTTGTGGAGTAATGTGAGCTAGAACTAATATATTGTTAACATTGTACTTGTCTTCAACGTACTTGTCCCATGACTGGTGAAAATGTGAGTGCTACAATATGTTCCTGAGTAGTGAGCAGTGAGAAGATAACACATCACGTAGCTATAACAAAAATTCTAAAAAAATACCACCAAAAATCAAAAATATTTGTTTGACTCTTTAGAAACAATGTTTGCACATCTTAAATATTATTTTGTTGTCGGGTTTCGGATTTTTTATTTTAGTGAATACGTGCAAGTGCCTTTATTTTTGACATAACGCTATATCGCGAAAACTAAAGCTAATAAAAAAATCGGAGAACAGATTCGCATTCAGCGTCCCAAATAACTAAAGAAACAACTTTTAGTTTTAGGGAGTAAAAAGAAATTTATCGATATTTGTAAACATGTGTTATTTGAAAATATTTTCAATTTAAAGTTTAATATCAACATATATTTTCATATTTTTTTTTCAATAATTCTCTAATAGCTCCAAACTTTAATTGCATCAACAAATTTTTACTTTAGTTTTGCACAAAATCTTGTAAACTGTCAAAAGAACGAAAACTTTCTCTGAAATATTATAAAAAGTTTAACATTTTCTAATTGCAAGACTTTTGCATTAAAAATATAGTTTATTTTTCATAAAACTTAAATATGCCATTTATTTTGGCACATTCAAGTCATGTGTCCAATTAAAATATTTCTTCTTACCTGCAAAAAGTTTTTGTAGTGAAGAAAAATTTATTTGATGATACATATTTACACGATGATAGTTTTTATGCAGCTTGTTTCATGTTTTTATTTCTGTATGACATCTGTATCATGTATCTTAGTATTTGTATAAATATGTGTCGCATCTTAGTCCCCTAAAGGATTTCTTTAATTTAAATGGTTTTCTTTAAACTAAATGGATTTTATCCAAAGAAATTTATTATTTAGGCTTTAGTTCGTTCAATTAAATTTTTTACAATTAAATCATTATTTATTGAGAAATAATTTTTCAAGGTGTTTAAAATTTTTCAAGGTGTTTTCATCGAGAATATTCTTAGCTATTTCTGCACAGCTGTTTAATAGCTACAATGCTTTCGCAGCAGCTTGTGGCCTCTTCAGTTCAAAATGTTGCGGAGTAGTGGATTTGGCTGCAACTCAAGTTTCTTTAGATATACAGTTTAGAGTGGTGGTAAAGTAGGAATTAATAAATAAATTCAGTAAAGTGCAACTTTGTTTTGCACACGAAGGTTTCATTACGAATAAACATATGTGACCTTCTCCGAGAAAAGGGACCTAGTGTATCAAAAAACGTGTTTGGACTTAAGAGTGGATTCTGGTACCTAAGAGAGTGTAGAATAAGATGAAATGCGTTTTTCTCAAAACTTCATTTTCACACACTAGGTCCCTTTTCTCGGTGAAGGTCACATATAGTTTTTTTTCGTTTTTGCCCTTTAATTTTAGTTTTTTTAAAGTTTTTTTTGTTGTTTTGGCGCTTGTTTCATTTTGCTATTTTTTTTGCGATTTTTCGTTTGTGCAATTTTTTTCACCGATATTTTTGGTTTTGGCAATTTTTTTGTTTTGGCGATTTTTGTTTTAACGTTCTTTTTTGCTTTTGACGAAATTTTTAGTTTTAGCGATTAATTTAGGTTTTGGCGCTTTTTTCAGCTTAGCGCTTTTTTGGTTTTGGGATTTTTTTTCGCTTTTTGGTGAATTTTTTAGTCTTAGCGGATGTTTTCAATTTTGACACATATCGTTTTGGAGACTTTTTTTAGTTTTGGCACTTTTTATTTTGTTTTGGCACGTTTTTTGGTTTTGGTGACTTTTATCCATTTTTGGCGATTTCTTCGTTTTTAGCGATTTATTTTTGGCTTTAGAGTTTTTTTTTGCTTTAACGATTTTTTCGGCTTTTGGCGTTTCTTAGTGGTGATTTTTTGCGTTTAAGCCATTTTTTCCTTTAAGCGCTTTTATCATTTTGGCGATTTTTCGTTTTGACAGTCTTTTATTATATTTTTGTTTTAGCGTTTTTTTTTATTGCAAGAGTTTGCCACTTACGGTTTCCAAGATACAGGAAATTGTCTAGATTATATAGTTGAAATTACATAAACTGTGTAAACTGGTGTAGTCTATTACACAGACTACACCAATTAACACTAACTTTGAAAATTTAAAGTGTCTATATTTATATATGTCTCTATTATATTACATTGCTATTTCAGTATTTTTCGTTGATAGTTTAGAACACCCTTTTACATATTCTGTGACAATTTCAGGTCCGTAGCTTTTAGGGTTCCCGAGAAAACAGCCTGTGACAGACAGGCAGACGGAACCCTAAAACCTAGCCTAAAAAATATTTCAGGTAAATTTTTCTGTGTTTTGTGTCTCATAACTTAATAAATATAGTATTTACAAAAATAAATTTCTTCTAGTTGTTGTCTGTGAAATTTCCAACAGCTTACCGATTTTTATCTAAGTCTGTTGCGCACCACAACACCTTCTGCACAGTATTGTATGCTCAATGACTTCTCTAGAGTGAACCAATACTCTGTGTACTTATCGTGAAACAAGTCCATTTTGCGACGACTCACTAAAGATTTAAAAAATATAGTTGGAGATATATTAATTACAACAACGAAATTAGAATTCCGTTTTGTTTGTGGATTTTGTAAATCATCGAAAACATAATTACCACGGCTCGGACTTTCATGCAAATGCATGTTTTTTGTGGTGATACACTCTAAAGCACTTTTGTTGAAAATTACGTCGATAATAGTCGGCAACACTTTACAGCTTATTATCGACATAAAATTACACACGCATTATTTTTCAACAAAATTTTTTTTACTAAAAAAAGCGATTGGCTGCGTGCAGGTTTGAACCTCGACCTCCTGACTGATAGTCTGACGTATCTACAATTCAGCCATACCCGTATTATACTTTATGTTAAATTTTTTCCACTTGGACTAAATATGTTAATTTGAAAGGTTTTTTCTTTAATAAAATAACTACAAAAACGATGTAATCTTAGACAAGGAGAAATTTTCAACGCAAATTTAGGCAATATATGATCTTAAATTTGAAGTAATATTTTAGAGTGTAGATAAAGAGGTAATGACTAATTATCTATGCGAATCATAAAATTTTAAGTAGTTTGGCATCGATTTGTAGTTGCATATTTTTGCATATTTCGTTCGTAGGTAAATGCCTATTTTTCCGCCTATTTTTAATTTTTTGGTGCATTTGTTAAGCGCTTAAAATCAAATTTTAGTTGCATGAAAGTCCGATCCAGGATAATTACATATAATTCTATCGAGGATAACATGTTAAACGGCACTGTTCTTTTGAGATTTGTATTAAATTTTTTTCCAGAAATTAGAACAATTCAGCAATTAGAATCACCCCAGGAGCAAAGTGGTACTAATTAGTGAGATTCTATTGTACTCTCATATAGCCTACCGATACCATTACAATCTCATTTTTTTAATGGACCCTCGTCATTTTGCCCCTATGCCCTTCATATGCTAACAACATTTTCTTCCTTGCTGAACCGTAAATTGTTGCTGTCAATTTGACAAAATTTTGTGACGTACTCGTATATTAGCTACAATTAAGTATAAATGCGCAAGATATTGTTGACAAAATTATATAAATTTTATCACTTAAGACTTTTAAGTTTTCAAATCTTGTATTTGTCTTCTTAAGACAAAACACACAAGACTTTTAACGTAATATATATTAATAGAGTTACTGACGATATTTTAAGACTAATTTTGGTTAATAATGACTAATTTTGCATTTTTACCATCTTAAAAAAATTTGCATTTAATCTTCAAAGAAGATCTGAATTTGCAAAATTTTTAAAATGAAAAGATTATTTTAGATTAAAATATTTTTGCAAACGAAAAAGAATAAATTAATATTAAGACAACTTCTTAAAAACAAACCTCTTTTATTGTTACTTTTTATAACATTAAATTTCAAAAATTTTTGCAAATATGTTTTACAATTTATCAGGCTTCCAGCAGCATTCATATGGGTATATAAAATAGACAAATCTCAAGAAAAATCATCAGTTTATTCAAAGCAAACCTAAAACTAATATGTACAAATTTGTAAGTTCAAGTTATTAAAAATTTTAAATTAAATTTAATTTTATGAAAAAAATGTAAAAACTCTAAAACAACTCCTTTTTCCTCACTAAAACAGGTTGCTATCAGCGCCTTGTTGGCAACCGCCTTCGCTCAACATCATGGTTTTGATCATGGTCATGCCCAAAGTCACGGTTCCAGTGATGATGTTCATGCTGAAACAAAACGCTACGATGCTGATGTATATGAACATGGCTTCCATTATGATTTCGAAACCACCAACCATATTAAAGCCATTGCGGAGGGTGATGAACACGGCAATGTTCGTGGTGATTTCCAATGGATTTCTCCTGAAGGTGAACACATTGAAGTAAACTATGTTGCCGATGAAAATGGTTATCAACCAAGCAGCAATGTTTTGCCCACACCACACCCTATTCCAGAGGCCATCCTTAAGTCTATAGAATATATTGCCAGCCATCCTCACGCAGAATACCCTGAACATGAAGGTCGTAGATTTTAAAAATGTTGTTTGTTGAAAATGCTTTAAATAACCATATTGGTTTGTGGAAATATTGTTATCCGATTTATTTAATGATTAAAGAAATAATTTGTTAAAAAAAGTTTTATGTTGAATTTTTTATCTCAAAATGTTGAAATATTTTGTAAATATTTTTTTTAGAGAAGTAACACTCAGGCAATTAATGTCTACTGCTTAACTACTTAATGTGTTAGCTTCTTTGGAAAAGGAATAAAGCACAGAAGATAGGTGGTGAAAATTTGAAAGAAAGCTCAATTCTATTACAACTCTGCTATTGCGCGTTTTGTTAATTTTAGAGTCGTGTTACAGCTATGAGCAGCTATCTTATTAAATGTTTTACTTCACCGATGATTATGTTCATTAGCATAGGACAGTATCTATCGCCCCTGATACTGTTAGGTAGACTATGCTATGCCTTCATCATTTAAACTGTCCAACAACAATTAAGACAATGCCGCACTAATGCACACCAGAACAATTCATGATGTTGATGACTTGCCCTAAATAGGAATTGAGCTCACGTTCTTGGTCATAGTTTACTTTGTAGTAAACACGCCAGCTAAACAGAAAAAAATATTAGTAAATATAATTAATTTTTTTGTTATATCAATTAAATAATTAATTGATTTTGAACCTATAACGATTTTTGTAAATACATTACGAAATTGTAAGTCAAAAGAAAAGCAGAAAAATGTTCTTAAGTAAATATATCAACAAAGAATTTGTTGAAATTTTATTAAAATTTTATTAACAGTTTTTTTTTTGTAGATTTTAAAATTATTTCAATTAAGATTATTGTTATATTAACAATGTGAATTGTTGATTACCTGAACAAATTTTAATTATCATAAGTGTTGTATTAACAATATTTTTTTTATACACAATCACAACCCTCGAATCGACTTTTTGCTTCTCTACACAGAAAAAATTATCACTAAAAAATTTTCAAACAAACATTTGTCTAAAAATAAATTTCAGTTTCAGTAAATGTTCTTTACATAATCAATGAATTGTTTGTTTGACTCTTATTTAGGATGCAAACACCAAAAACAACAAGAAAAACTGTGCTGTAAAAAAACAACCCCGATGACGACATACACACATGTTTATTGAAGATTTTTGAGTGAATCAATTCGTTAATGTCGTTGAATTAATTCTCATTCCCTTTTTTAGAGTTTTTAGTTAAACATTCAGACTTGAACACATTTATTAAAGTGAAATTTCATAAATGCTTAATGCATGATGGTGTTGATGACCCAGACAAAAATTTTATTTGATATATTACAAAAAATCCAGTGAATATTTTTGTTTGATTAAGTAAACATTTTTGTTTAATAGTTCTTAGTATATTTAGACTAATTGTTTTATAAATGCAGACAAAATTATTGTTTGATATTTCTCCGAAAGTCCAGTATATCTTTTTGTTTGATTTAGTAAATTGTTTTGTTTACAATTTGTAAATATTTTTAGACAAATTGTTTTATAGATTTAATAAATTTTTTCACTGAAAAAATAAAACGTTTTTTTCAATGAAATTATTGAGATATTTTTGTCTATAATTACAAATTTCTTTGCAGGTCCGTTCCTAGACAAAATATTTACTATTTCATTGAATTTCTTTACAGAAAATGAAATTTAGTTTTTTCTGTGTACGAAAAATACTAAATGTCTTTGGGCGGAATCGAACGGGCGACCAGTGGACTAATATACTAACGTTCTTAACTCTCAGCTATAGAGCAATTCGTTATTAAATACGCCAATAATGAATACACACAAAACTTGATTTGCTTTGTTTCATTTACGTGAGTGCATTCCGTTATGATATAATTTAACAAAAAATTTTGTTAAGTAATTTAAAATTGTTATACCAGCAATGGCGATTGTTAATTTTTTCACAAGTTTTAGCAAAAACTTTAATTGGTATTTTTTATCAAAAAACTATTCAAAAACTGTTGAATATTTGCGCCATACATAACAAAAATTTGGTTAGTGCAGTTTGTTGAAAAAATTTCTGTGTTTATTGTATCAACAACTTAATTTGTTATATTAACTAAATATATTTTTGAAATTAAATTACATACATATTAACAATTCGAATTGTTACTGGCAGTTGGACTATATTTTTTCAGTGTACTTCAGCCATATTACTTAAAAAGTTTATATTTATTTAATTTCTTTCTTTAAGCCTTAATAGAATACCATTTTCCGATTTCAAAATAACTCTTATATTTAAAATAGGATCATATTCACTTTCCGGTACACAATCCTTACGTGAATGGTCATTAATACCAGAAAGAAGACCGTCTTTGGCAGGCAAAATTTCAAAGTGGCGTATAATTTTGGAAAGTAAAGCTTTCAGTTGATAAATGGCAAATTTTTCAGCTGAAATATATAAAAATCGAATATTAACAGTGGTTAAGATTTTTTTCTAAATCAAAGAAAAGTAGTTAAGAACTAACCTATACACTTTCTGGCCCCTGCACTAAATGGTATAGATTTGAAAAATTCTATGCCAATATTTTCATCTTTCAATATCTTAGCAAATCTTTCAGGTTTAAACTCACAAGGTTTTTCGAAATATTTCTCATTATAACCCATGGCTATCAGACACATAATCAAGGTAGTATTTTTAGTAATTTGGGTGCCATCTATGCAAAAGAAATATTTTTTAGCTTTCTTTTAAATAAAAAAATAAAAATATAAAAAAAGTATACTTACTGATGTCTATGGCATTAAGATTAGTACGTGCTATCAAAGGCACAGCAGGATATAATCTTAAAGTCTCTCTTAAAACCAATTCCAAATAAGACATTTGCTCTAACTCTTGCAAATTCGCTTCATACGTCTTAAAATCTTGTAAAGATTTTGCTTTAAAAATTTCCTTCTGTTCTTCATAAACTTTTTGTTGTACTTCTTTATGACGTGACAGAGTGTATAAAGTAAAAGATAAAGCAGCTGCTGTTGGATCATGACCCTTTAAAGCAAAAATACCGAAAAATATTTCATAAAATAATAATTAAAAAAATGTCCTTGTTGAAAAAGACAATTAATCTGTCATTTATTTTTTGCTGATATCATACTGTGAATATAAATGTTGATAATTCTTCAAAAATTTCAACGAATTTTAATTCTCTGTCATCCAATTTGGCCTTTAAAAGGACATTTAAAAATGATTTCAAGTGCGTATCCTGTTCAGACATGTCAGTTGTGCCATTGGAGGTGGTCGCTAGTAATTGACATTTTCGTTGCTCCACAATCTATTAATTAAAATATAAAAACCATTGTTGGGTAAATGTGTTTTTCATAAAGTATTTTTGAGTATTTTGGTATTTTTATGTTTTAAAAAGTTTGTCGTTCAGTTTGTAACAGTTGTAACGGAATAGTCCGTGTAAAAGTCTAATAATAATAAAGCCAAATGTCTATGTTTTGAAGCCGATATGAATTTCTGTCGACAGATCAATAATTTCTGAATGTGCAAGAGTGAGAGAGAGAGAGAGATCATTCAATGTAGAGAAGATAGGGTATTGGATAGGAACGAAGTCTCTTACGTTTTATTTACATAAAGAAAATAAAACTATATGTCTGTTATGCAATATCTTGTCCACATAACATGATATGACATGGCATGACATGAAAACACAAGACAAGAAAAGACAAGATAAGACAATACAAGACAAGACATGATATGACATGACAGGACATTACACGACGTGACATGACATGACATGATGTGACATGACATGACAGGTATGACATGACAGACATGACATGACAGACATGACAGATATGACAGACATGACAGACATGACAGACATGACAGCCATGACAGACATGACAGACATGACAGACACGACAGATATGACAGACATGACAGACATGACAGACATGACAGACATGACAGACATGACAGACATGACAGACATGACACACATGACAGATATGACAGACATGACAGACATGACAGACATGATAGACATGACAGACATGACAGACTTGACAGACATGACAGACATGACAGACATGACAGACATGACAGACTTGACAGACATGACAGACATGACAGACATGACAGACATGACAGACATGACAGACATGACAGACATGACAGACATGACAGACATGACAGACATGACAGACATGACAGACATGACAGACATGACAGACATGACAGACATGACAGACATGACAGCCATGACAGACATGACAGACATGACAGACACGACAGATATGACAGACATGACAGACATGACAGACATGACAGACATGACAGACATGTCAGACATGACAGACATGACAGACATGACAGACATGACAGACATGACAGACATGACAGACATGACAGACATGACAGACATGACAGACATGACAGACATGACAGACATGACAGACATGACAGACATGACAGACATGACAGACATGACAGACATGACAGACATGACAGACATGACAGACATGACAGACATGACAGACATGACAGACATGACAGACATGACAGACATGACACACATGACAGACATGACAGACATGACAGACATGACAGACATGACAGACATGACAGACATGACAGACATGACAGACATGACAGACATGACAGACATGACAGACATGACAGACATGACAGACATGACATGACAGACATGACATGACATACATGACATGACAGACATGACATGACAGTCATGACATGACTGACATGACATGACAGACATGACATGAAAGACATGACAGACATGACAGACAGGACATGACAGGAGTTCCCGGATACTTCCCCGGATACTTCCTCTAGCATTCAAAAATTGATATTCACAATATCCCAAAAGGAACATCGTTCCAGAAATATGCACCTTCATTCATAGCATTGACACTAAACTTGATTTGGTCATATAATTTACAACTTTTTAGTAAAAAATATTTTACTTTCCTCTCTACTGACAATAAATAAACATTATAAATTGAGAATCACATATATGCATATATAGAGTCCTTCGGCGAGGGTATATAAAATTCGGATTAGCTGAATTAAAAAATATCTCTTATTTTCTGCATAAAAAATGTTTATTATAGCTTTTGCTACTTACGCGATATATTTCGGTTTTTAAAGCACTTAAGGCTTTTCTTTGTTTGCCATAATATGAAGTCAATTGAAACAAAGTATCGAACCTTTTCACGATGCTAAATGTACGTTTTTGTATAACGTCACACAGGCTGAAAAGAGCGCAAAAAAAATATTAGGAAAACAGCATAATCACAATTAAAAGTGTTTGCATGTGATTTTACATACAAATGAATAGGTACACTAAGGGAAAAACGGGAATTTAAAAATAAAAACTCGTCATATTAATTCAATAGATTTCAATTCAAAAGAAAAACTTTATAGAAATACACTAAATCAATAATTTTTAACTTTGAATACATATTGTTCAATGTTGAAATAAAAATGTTTTACATGACTAGACTTTCGTTAATGTTTCTTATTGATTTAATATGGTTTTTATATATATTTTTTATGGGTGTATGTATTTATTTATATGTTTGTATATATTATTTATTCCTTGGAAAAATATTGAAATACAAATAAAGCAAAGAATAATTTCAACAGAAATATTTAAACATATTATTATTTTACGATTTATATTAACTTACTCAGTGATTGCCAATTGCATTTCAGAGGGTTGATTGTCTAGAGATTTGCTGGGTAATCCAGTAGCATTTTCTGTTAAAGCAAAAACAAAATTCTTAGAATATAATTCTTTTTATGTTAAAAAACAAAACAAACTATTTCGTTTATTTGTCCCTATCTCCCCACTTACCACATACAATATCCAGCGTACATTTTCTAACCAATTGCTGTATATCAAACATTTCACCTTTAGCGGCACAATCTTGCAATTTGTGTATAAATTTATTGCCAGTTTTATTAACCACCTTCATATAGCCCAGTATTGCTTCGCTATCAAAACAAGGCAAATAAAGTTTTTGATGTTTTAACCATTTAGAACTGGAGCTGGTTAGCAAACCGTCACCCAGCCAGGGTCGTAAAAATGAATATAAATGTTCTTTATATAATAAAGCAGAATTGGAGAGTATGTTCTAACACAAAAAAAAGTTAAATAATGGATATGTGTGTTTGTGTAGTATATGCTGGCATATAAACAAATAAAAATGTAATTTTGTTACCTGTATTTCCGCTGGGTCACTCAACATGACATGATATTGAAAAAATACTAATGAACGGAAACCTTGAAAATCATATTTCCGGCAATATTGCAAAATTTTCTTGGTGTACTCTAAATAAATTGTATGAAACAAAAAAAAAAATCAAATAAAAATATGCAAATATAAATTGGAAACATTGGTAAAATATTTATTAATTTTTTTTGCCTCAAAAAAAAAACAAAAACAAAACTGTGCATAAAAACTTTCATAACAATATTTGATTAAAAGTTTGTGATACCTTTGAAAACAGCAGCGACTTAACTTTTATATATTTTATTTTTCTTAACGTTATTTATTTTGGGCTAACACAACTTGTAACACCATAAATTACTTGTAATTTCCACATAAATATTTTCTAAATAATTTAATGCATAATTTATTTACTTTTTAGTTGATGAAAATTGCAAAGTTTTTTATGATACTGGTACTTAAACACACTGTTCGTTATTATTTTTATTTCAATAACGGCCCTTTTCACAATGTATGATTAAGAGTTAACGTGAACTTTAACGACAAGTTTTGTATGCCGAGCTTGCCGTTAACGCCAACGTTAGCTTTTAATCGTACATTCTGAAAAGGACCGCAAGTAGTTTGGTAAAAAATTTTTAAAATCAAATACAGTAGAATCGCGATAGTTCGTAAGCCGATGAATAGAAAATCGTGAAAATGTTCCTCGTTGCGCCTTATTGCTAAAGCACACTGTTTGTTATTATTTTTATTTCAATAAGTATTTTGGTATATAATTTGAAAAATAAGAAAATCGCGATAATCGGTACACCGACAAATCGAAAGTCACAGTAGTTCGTAAAAAAATAGTGGTCCCTTGAAAAAATCGCGTTAAATCGTAAAAATTCCATACATTTCGGTAACTGCAAAAATTCGTATTTTTTTAGATTACAAGATTAAATTTTTTTTATTAAGAATAAAAAATATGAAGATTAATTACACTGTACAACAAGGTTCTTACGACTGATTCTGTTAGAGGGCAGCAAAAAAATATATACGTGTATCAGCGTTTTACATCCGGGATTCATTTTAGGGGGAGTTTAACTTCCGCCCATTTTTCACATATGTCATATAATGACTCGGAATAGAAGATCTTCTATTCCTAACGTTTAAAGTATAAGAAAGGCACAGTAGTTTTACGTAAAACACCATGAAGAACAGTTCTGTGGAACATTGTAAATCTCTACTCTTAGTTGCATGGGTCTTTTTGTGCCCTTTTTCAGCGGAAATATAGCGTGCCGAAATTTTTTATAAACATTTTTCTCGTGATGTTTTACATCAAACTGCAAAGCTTACAAGTACTAATTGTGAATAAGTGGATTTAAGCAATTTTTTGAAGACCTATAGTAAAAGTTTATGTCATATATTTTTGTACAGAGTTTCAGCCTTCCCCTTTTATAAGAAAGAGACAAAAGGACCCATATAACGAAGAGTCAGAGGGTTTCACAAAAGTGTTTCTCGTTGTGTTTAATAAATTCCTAAGCACATCTCGCACTCTAATGTTAAGTGTAAGCTTTCGAAATGCCGATAAACGTTTCTGTAAGTATATATATATCTGATTCTCATTCTAAACGTACATTTTGTGTTTTTTTTTATCAATGTAACTATATGAAATATGAAAAGATAGGATTTTTATTATAGTTTTCGCCTCATTCAATGGATCCTGAAATAAAATTCACTTTTTCGATTTAACAAATTTTTTTTTTGTATTGAGCGTTACATTTGCTTTCGCGGTTGTTCTGGGACTGATTTTTGCGAAAAAAGATAAACCACGAAAATCTCAGGACGAAATTAAAAGTTATGACCACTTTTTAAATTTTGACTTGGGTTAACATGTAAAAATAAAAAAAAATTTATATTGTAAAATAATTATTTACAAACATTTGTGCATTAGCGAAAATTAATATAAATCTTCCTTCAAATAAGGCTGATTTCAATCAAATCGACCTACAATGTCAGTGTATGCTAATAATGCAATTTTAATAATTAAACTGAGTAATGTAGCATACTAAAAACTCGTAGCGCTCAATACAAATGATTGCAGACAGCAACAATTAAAAAAAAATATGTATATAAAGAGTGATTTTTTTGCTATTATCTTTTTGGCAACACTAGTTTTGACAGCTCACGCACGTTTTGTATCTTGTGTCACTGTCAAACATCTTCAGTTTGGTCTATAATTTAATCATGAATCGTCTTACAAACGAACAACGCTTGCAAATTATTGAATTTTATTACCAAAATGCGTGCTCTGTTAAGAAAGTTCATCGCGCGCTTCTTCCATTTTATGGTCAGTTTAATCGACCTACTGAGGCTTCTATTCGGGCTATTGTAAAAAAATTTCGCACCAAATTTACATTGTTGGACATTAAACCACCAACACGTTTACGTAGAGTGCGAACTGAAGAAAATATCGCAGCCGTATCGGCCAGTGTTGGTGATGACCGTGAATTATCGATTCGGCGCCGTTCGCAGCAATTGGGCCTCTGTTACTCCACTACGTGGAAAATTTTGCGGAAGGATTTGGGTGTGAAGCCCTATAAGATACAGCTGGTGCAAGAATTGAAGCCAAACGACCTACCACAACGCAAAATTTTTGGTGAATGGGCTCTTGAAAAGTTAGATGAAGATCCACTTTTTTATCGAAGAATTGTGTTCAGCGGCGAGGCTCATTTCTGGTATATATATATATATATATATATATATATATATATATATATATATATATATATATATATATATATATATATATATATATATATATATATATATATATATATATATATATATATATATATATATATATATATATATATATATATATATATATATATATATATATATATATATATATATATATATATATATATATATATATATATATATATATATATATATATATATATATATATATATTTTAATAATTAAACTGAGTAATGTAGCATACTAAAAACTCGTAACGCTCAATACAAATGATTGCAGACAGCAACAATTAAAAAAAAAATGTATATATATATGTATATATATCTATATATATATATATATACATATATATATATATATATATATATATATATATATATATATATATATATATATATATATATATATATATATATATATATATATATATATATATATATATATATATATATATATATATATATATATATATATATATATATATATATATATATATATATATATATATATATATATATATATATATATATATATATATATACATATATATATATATATATATATATATATATATATATATATATATATATATATATATATATATATATATATATATATATATATATATATATATATATATATATATATATATATATATATATCAAATAAACACGAACACATTTAAAAACTCAAACCCCATTTAAAGTATGCTCTCTTTCCACATTTCACACCTATTGCATGGAAGAGAGAAATTTATAATAAAATACGATTTGTTTTGTCTGTAGTTTAACGATGATAAAATGAGACATGATTTTAGAGCATTTTCGATGCTTCGAAAGAAGCGCTGTTTTATATAAAAAGCAAGAGCTCCAAAGAGGGACATCGCGAACAAAAATCATGCATGTTCGAAGCGCTTTTCGAAGCAGTAGGAGCAACAAAACTAGTTTCTCTCGCTTATAAACCTGCTTTGGCCGAAGCAGTAGTTTTTGCTGGGATAATGGACACTCGTACACAAAAAAAACTTATGAACTTTTATTTACAATGTATTAAATCATGCTAAAGCAGTTTTCATTTTAAAATTTATGCATTTATTTTATGAAATATATTACTACACTTTCCTCGGACACGAAAAAAGCATTTGAAATGAGAATCAGACATATATATTTTTCTGGTGACCTCTACTAGAATCAGTCGTTAGAACCTTATTATTTTGAAAAAAAGTTATATTGTTGTACAGTGTAATTTGCTTGCTAGTAAGTACGTTTCTATTATATCCCGAAATTTGATGAATTTTACATGATTTCTTCCGTAACTGAAATTTTCTGAAATATAGAAATCGAAATGGTTTTTTTTTTAAATTTTGATTTTTGGTTTGTCGGTGACTTTTTCACTTTTTAAGGTTAAATCGCTTGTCTGAGCGCATTTTACAATTTATGTGAATTTCCGATCTTTTTGGTGCAAAAAAAAAAACTATATTTTTATGAACTTTTATTTACAATGGCCCAATTCACAATCTTGTGCAAATGGTCTTGCATCGTTGCATTTGCAAAATGGTATAGCATATTGATACCCACCACTAACAATTGTTAAGTGGTGAGTATAATATACTATACCAATTTGCAAATGCTACGATGCAAGACCATTTGCACAAGATTGTGAATTGGGCTAATGTATTAAATCATGCTAAAGCAGTTTTCATTTTAAAATTTCTCATGGTCTTTTAAATAAAACTGCTCAACATATGTTCTGTATAAAACGTAAGAGTAAC
Source organism: Panzeria rudis (assembly GCA_956483635.1). Taxonomy (NCBI): domain Eukaryota; kingdom Metazoa; phylum Arthropoda; class Insecta; order Diptera; family Tachinidae; genus Panzeria; species Panzeria rudis. The sequence goes on along the minus strand of OY101450.1, from coordinate 7,487,554 downwards.
AAGACTTCCCCTAGGCCGATGCACTATAACAATATACAAAAGCAGAGGAACTTTAGCTCCCCAACTTTCAAAATGCCTGTACATATACATTTTCTATTATTAAAAATAATTTTCGTTTTTACTTTCATCTTACCATCCGGTTTCAAACCAAATTGAAATAGATTTCCTACAAATGGATAAGGCGTTGGACCAGGTATCATTTCCATTATTCCAGCAACATGATCAATATAGTTAAATATTTTAATGCCCTTGAAAAAAAGTACCGTTGCGGCCAGTATGGCTACAGCCACTAGCAACATTTCCATATTAACGAATTATTTTATTGATTGACAACCTCAACGCGTTACCACACAAAACTAAACTGACCTCTGTGGTTTGCAATAAGAATTAAATAAATTAACAATATTCCCTCACTTGGCAAATTTTTTGTTACTAAAATAAAATGACTGTTAGTTTGTTTTTGAAACGAGATAAGTACGCGGCTAATCATACTTATCGATATTATCAGAAGTGAGAAAAGAATTTATTGCTCCCTACCTTGGAGAAAATAACAAAAAAAAACTCTCACTGATGACTAATTACACTGTGCAACAAAATATTTTTTTCAAAATAACAATTGCACTGAAGTACTAATTGTGAATAAGTACGAAATTAAACCTTAAACATATTTTAAGTTTTTTTTTTATGATTTCTGGCGTTCGAGTTGTGTTTAGGGGCTTTGGTGGCCTTAAACTTCTATAGTATAATTTTATGACAAATATTTCTGTGATTATTTTAGTTCGCTACATCACCGACGAAGGGGAGTTGTTTGTCCTTTTTTGAAGAAAGGGATAAAATAACCCATACAATGAAGAGTTACAGGGTTAAAATGTTTCAAAAAATTGTGTCTCATGGTCCTTTAAATAAAACTGCTCAACATATCTTCTGTATAAAATGTAAGAGTAACAAGACTTCCCCTAGGCCGATGCACTATAACAATATACAAAAGCAGAGGAACTTTAGCTCCCCCCAAAGTGAGCCCCAGCTGCCAACTTTCAAAATGGATGTACATATATATTTTTATTTGATGCCCTTTATTAGAATCAGTTGTTAGAACCATGTTTTATTTTTTTGTGTAGTACAGTGTTATACGAGTACTTTGTGATTGTTGAATTTTTGTTTAACTTTTCTCAAACTCAATTATCGATCTTAACTAATATTGTTTGTGGTGCAAAGTCCTTATACTTTATTAATACATTTTAGAGGTAATAGCATGTTGTTAGTTTTTCATAGAGATGGAATGGTGAGTAACGATTCACGCTCACGAAATACTCATGAAAAAAAGAAGTGAAATTAACAAATATCTTATTTATAATTTTTCATATTGAGCTCAGTTTTCAAAGCCACAATGCAGATAACAATACAATATTTCCATTTGTATTTCAGAGCCTGCACACTCTTACTCAGAAATGTCTATATAACTCACCTCTAAAATGAAATCCAGCTGTAAAGCTTTAAAACGCCGATATACATATATTTTGTATTGGTGCCCTTTACCAGAATCAGTAGTTATTTGGATCATTATTATTTTAGTTTTCTTGTACACTATAATTAAAGTAGAAAAAAAATTAAACATCTGGAATTAACAATTCATTCAGAAACGCATTAAGTCGCGTAGATAAGATTATAACAAATAAATTAAGTAAAGTGCGACTTTGGGTTCCGTACGAATACACATGTATCCCTTTTCGTTTTTGCCCTTTTTTCATTCTGGCAATGTTTCCGTTTAGCTTTTTTGTTTACTTTTAGTTTTGGTTTTTTTGTGCTGTTTTGGCGATTTTTCGTTTTTTGCCTATTTTTGAAGTTTTAGCGATGTTTTGGCTTTGGCGTTTTCTTTTTTTGTTAATTTTTTTTCTCGCTTTTTGACGATATTTTTAGTTTTAGCGATTTATGTAAGTTTTGACGCTTTTTTCAGTTTTGGCTCTTTCTTCGCGTTTTTTTTTTGGTTTTTTTTTGTTTTGGCACTTTTTTTCGTTTTGCTGATTTTTTTCCAATTTTTGTAGATTTTTTCGATTTTGTTGATATTTTTAATTTAGCGATTTTTTTAGGTTTTACTGCTTTCTTTCGTTTTGACGACTTTTTTGGTTTTTGGTGGTTATTTTAGTTTTTTTTGGTGAACGTTTTAGTTTTGGTGATTTTTTGCTTTTTAGAGATTTGTTTAATTTTGGTGTATTTTTCCTTTTAGCGTTTTTTCCTTTTTGGCGATTTTTTGTTTTGACATTTTTTTAGTTTTGGAATTTTTTATTATTAACTTTTTTAAAATATCATGACTTTGTCTCTTACGGATTGGAAGATATAGCAAATTGTCTAAATTACATAGTCAAAATTACATTAACGTACAGAACACCCTTGAATTTTTTGTGTTTTAAATATCAGTTTTAATTGGTGTAATCTATTCTACAGACTGCACCAATTAACAATAACTTTGAAAACTTAAAGTATCTATATATAAGTGTCTGTATATTACATTAGTAATTCAACATGTTTCGTTGCTGGCTTTAGAACACCCTTTAATTTTTAACTGTCATATATTTGTAGCGGCCAAAGTTTTACATATTCTGTGAAAATTTCATGTCCGTAGCTCTTACAGTTCCCGAGAAAACAGCCTGTGACAGACAGACAGACAGACAGACAGACATACAGACGGACATACAGGCAGACAGACAGACAGACAGACAGACAGACAGACAGATAGACAGACAGACAGACCGACAGCGTAGCGAAAACAATAAGGTTCCTTTACACTTTTGGTGTACGGCACCGTAAAAAGGAGTAACAATCGGTGATGAATTCAGCCATCGAAAATGGTCTTTTTATACATTCTACTGTGATCCACTATTGACGGCCATCTTTTAAATACACAACATATTTATGAAGCCTTGATATTTCGAAAATTTTAAAAATTTGATTTCTTTGTCCATTGAGTTTATGCATAATACTACAGTGCTGATAATACCGATCATTATGAATATGATCAACGGTGTTGCCAGGAGCTGGAGGAAAATATAAGCTAAATGTATTGTTCTTTTCAGGACCATTATTATAACTTTTCGTTAAAATGCACGTTAGTAAAAGTGAGTAGAGTGAGGGATAAAGTTAATTTTAACAACTTTCGTTATCACAACCTCCCTGTAAAATAAAATTTGTATTTTTGAAAATATGGCAGCACAAAAATAAATAGCACAAAAATAAAAAGCTAAAGAAGGCAAAATATTTTTTATTTAAATTGAGTTTTCTTTATTATGTAATAAGTAACAATATATAAGCTTGTTAGTTGTTATTAAACATGAGGGCAGTTACAGAAAAACTGACTCACAAGCTTATTTAATACAGTGCATACCGTTTTTGCGCTTAACGACGAAACTAAAAGGAGTAAAAGAATAATTTTGGTATAATTTTATAAAGAAAATTGTCCAGTTTAATAGTATATATATATATATATATATATATATATATATATATTGTAAAATTTTACATTAAAAAACCTACAAAATAAGAGAATTAAAAGTACATTTTTATAATGTGAAGAAATAATTTAGCCTTTTGAGGTTGAATTAAAAAGAAAAAGGCGAAAGAAATCACAAAATTTCGAGGCTAAAAGTCAAAATATGTATAACGCTAAATATAGCCTCGAAAATGCTAAGCTGGCAACGCTGTTGACAAAACGCAGAGATAAGGCAGTCGCTTTAATCCCACATTCTTTTTCGTAGTATACTGTCTGGCTGACACATATTTATTTGCTTTGTTTTAAAACGATCTAAAAAAAAGTTGTTTAATTTTTCACATCAAAAATAATCGCCGAAAATTAAAGATTCTTCACTTTAGTGTTCTGACAAAATACTCGTTTCAAAAATAAAAACAAACTGTCAGGCAAGGCAAATGCTTTTAGTTAATTCTTTGTGCTTAAAACATACAAACGTTCTTGACGCTTTAAAATAAGGAACTTGTTTTTTAAGAATAGTTTTTTTTTGTCTGAATACTGTTTGGAAGAAAAAACAATAAAAGAAATGTTTATATTAGTTATCTTAATAGGTTGCCTTTTGCCTTTTATATATTTGGAACTAAAAACAAATAAAATAAAACAAATTATAAAACATACTCCGGGACCTAAAACGCTGCCTTTCTTGGGCAATGCGCATCAAGTGGGAAACACTACAAGTGGTAAATAAAAAAATTAAATTTGAAAAATAATTTTGGAAGGAAGAGACGACTCTTAAAGTGTATTTATAAGTTAAGGCATATCTTTAGTAAAAATAATAATATAATAAAAATTGCATAAAAACATTCTAGCTTTTAGAGACAGTAAATGTCTTCAATGCATTTTTACTGCTTTAAATTTTTACTGTATGTGCATTTGCCTCATACTAGAGACTCGCCGCAGCTCTAGGCTAAAGCAAACAATCATGATTGTACATGGAATATTACATATTTATAACTTAATGACTACTTGGAAGACCTACAGTCAGGCAAATTGAAGTTTTTGAAAGAAATCAGTCAATGAAATTAACAAGCAAATACCCTTCAAAGTTTTCAAAACTTAATAATACGTCATCGTTATAGTTTCGGCGCAAAAACTTACTGAAGCATAAAATTAAATAAGTCGACTGCTTAAATATAAACAAATAAAAATTAAAATAAAAGTTTAATTTGTTTGTGATGTTGTTTTTATTACAGATAAAAGAAATATTTAAAAAAACAAACTTTTTTTATACATTTCACTACAGTTGAGAAGTAGAAATAAGTTTGACATTGCGTTTGTAATGTCAACAATATATTAGCTAGTACTTTGTTTAGGGCGAGATCATTAAATTGAAATAATAAAAGAAGAAAAAAATCGTTATATAAAAGATAATTTAGTATCATTATGTTTTAGTTTAGATTCTGTTTCAACTGAACTTTTCACCATAAACAGCGTCAAATGATAACAAACAAAAGGCATAAAATAAGAGATATCAGTTTAAAGTAGAGTACAAAAAACATTAATATTCACAGATTTAATAATAGTTTACATAATTTATTTTACGTATTCTATATACATACAGTTTTTTCGAATTTAACTTAATTAACAACGGCTTTAGAAAAATGTTTTAATAAAATGTATTTTTTTGTTTTTACGTATATAAAATTGTTTTGTTTTGTATTACTCAGATTTTAATATTTGCATGACTTGTATTTTTAAATAAAAATTAAAACAAAAATATATTGGTAATAGATGTGTCGCGTACTTTTCTAGTAACGTTTATTCAGCAACTTTCGGATAAATAGCTATTAGCTTTGTTTTCATACTTGATAATTTGCAATAAGTTGTACAAATTATTACTAAATTTTACACTGTTACGTTTGTTCAGTTTTAAGTTCGATCATATTTTTACTGTATATTCCTAAGTTACTGGATACCATACCGGGGGTAGTGCACTAAATGTTAATTAAAATAATCATTGCACTAGCATTAAATAAAACTGTAAAACATTTATTTTGAGATAATTCTTTTGTCTTTATTATCACAAAAAAATTTATTGGTAATGCTAATTTTTTTACTATCACTACAAACAAAGTCAGAGTTAGTGCAAAAATCTGCGCTACACCCACTATAAAAAGCTGCACTAAGCTTAAAATGCTTTTTTGCACTATCGCAAATAAATTTAGTGGTAGTGCAGGATTAGTGCAAAACTGCGCTACACTTAATTATTAGAAAATGTGAGCCAGCACTAAAAAAGCTGCATTTAAACAACACTTTCAACGGCTTTCTATTCGCTAGCACTAAAAAAATTTCATGGTAGTAATAAAATTTTTACTTTCACTAAACGCAAATTTAGTGTAAGAAATATCACTAAAAGATTTAATTTTACATTTAGTTCAACATTTTTATGTTTCAGTCAAATTAGCGAAGAAAAAAGTTGCAGTAAATTGAAAATTGCTGTTTTTTACCCAAATAATTTAATTTTAGTGCACAAAATGTTTAACGTCTCTATCACTAATATTTATTGATGCTGCTAATTTGTAATTCAACACTATACATCAATAAAATTAGCAATAATTTTGCACTATCACTTAGTATATATTAGTATAAATAGCAAAATTAGAGTACTACCACCTCCTATGCTGGATACGTATTAATGGAATAGAGTGCAAACAAAGCTTATGTTGTTTCTTATGCAAAGTAATGATTTTGTTGTTAAGAGTACTTTAATATTTTTCTACACAAATGCTGAATTAATGGACTGAATGACGAATGATTATATTTCCATTTTTGTAAACGATAATTACCGCTTAATAAATTTAAATTGTTTATTTTTGTTAAAGTGTAAATGTTAAGATTAAAATACTTTTGTTTTAATCTTTCGTGTATAATTTGGTGTTCTTATGACACACTCCAGAATCGTCATAGCTAGTAAAAAATTATTTAGGGAGTTCACAATAGCGTTCTAAAATGTGTCTTAATATAAAGGCGTTTCAATTTTAGTCTTTTATTATGGGTTGGCAAGTTTGTTGTTTTTGTTTTGCATGGAAATGAAATTTACTACCAGATGACAATTTTAGACGTCCAAGAAGCATGTTTTTTTCAATGCGGCTATATTTTAAATAAATAATTTGTGTGTGGTTTAGGTGTATTGGTGTTTCTTTGGCATGTTTATAGGTACCAAGCATTATCGTGCTTGTGTTGTTGTTTTGTTTGTTGTGTATTTTGAGTTCGTGTTCTATACATGTAAATAGTGAGAAATATTCGGCAAACTTCGTCCTTACTTTTATTACTTTAATATGCTGTGCTTTGTGTCCAAATTTTAAGATACACATTGTGAATTCCCTAATTATGTTCTTTCAGCGCTATAAACACGGTTAAAATGCGTGATATGGATTATGGTGCTGTTAATAGTTTAAGAAAAATATCGCAGGCAATTTTTCTCATCACGCACATCACGCAGAGGGAAAAACAGCCAATCTGGCTGCGGAAAAAAAATATTATCGAATTTGAAAAAAATTTAAACGCAGTTTTAAAGTGGACAAATCAGTTTATTTAAAAATCAAATTTATTTATCACTATATTAACTAATTCGAAAAATATGACTCTTTAGACATTGAGAAAAAATTAGGTTGTAATTCTCTATTGATTTTTATATCAAATTTGTTGGCGTATTGAATCGCTAATGATGGACGTTTTCGGACAAAGTAACTTTTTTTTTTGATAAAGTGTTATATTAGCTATTTGAAATTGTTTTACTTTATATATTTGCTATTTCAATTAAGGTTTACAAGCGTCAATACAGAACAAAAAAATTTTTTTAGTTTAATAAATCTTTGTAGAGATACAAAAAAGTATACCAAAGAGTCCCTAAAAATTTTGTGGAATCTTAATGTAGATATTAAAGAGTAATATTGTTCCAAAAATTAGCTGCGGAGACTTGCGTAAGCGACTTTTTCATCAGTAGTGAAATTAGCTATTCAATTTTAACAACAGTTGGCATTGTTAAAATATTTAACAAGCAAAGTAACGATTTTGCCATTCTGTACGATTTTTAACAATATTTGCTGTCGGTTAACTAGCGACAATAATTTTTCTGTTGTTACCGAATAGACAAGAGTCAGCTGTGCAGCCGTAGCGCGTACTTTATGGCAACAATTAAAGTTTATTTTCTTAGAGCAATATATAAACATATAAAACTTTTACGTATAAATAACAATATTTCTATTATTTAATCATTTAATTTAACAATTATTTCGCAAAAATAAAGAGATTAGTGCAAAAAATTTTCTGTACATTGTTTGGCAATCATAAATTCATTTGTTTTTGTTATATTCCTCTTTGCGCTTTTCATTTATTTTAACAGAGATGCCACATAACGTCGGATTTAAACAATGTTGTTAAAAAGAAGTCATAGAATCGTAGAATCGTTAGTGCAAACAATTTACAAGTTGACAATAGAACAACTGTTGTTATTGTTAATAGTTACAGAATCTTGCTATAGTTTTTCTAACTATACACCTTTTATAAATTTTCCTACCTGTTTGTACTTCTATATGATATGGTTGTAATTTCCTTCAGAAACCACTTGTTATTAAATTAAAATACCAATGAAGTAGACGTTTTCAATTTTAAGACTAATTTCTAATTCATTTTGAAATTTGAATGCACTTTGAATTTTATCTTTTAATTTTGAATTTTTAAAAATGGTCGTATATAGCAACATATAGCGCCCACTGTGTTAAAATAGATAATTTATTTACAGATCTTATAGCCTACAGCCTTTTCAGGCATACGCTTTTTTGTGGATCAGACTATTAGTTTGGAAAGTATAATCTTTCCGACATTTAAACAGTTTTATCGGTAAAATAGTTGTTATATAACAACATATTGTGCCCGCTGTTATCGTTTTTTGTTACGGCCGTAGATAATCTAGAGAGATTTATATTTCGAACCGGCCAGTCAGCAGTACCTCTCACAGAAAAAAAAAATAAATAAAAAATAAAAATTAATTTCAATTATAAAATTCGTGATGTCAATTAAAAAATTCGTTAAATTTGCACCACCAAACAAATTTAATTTTTGCACCGAAATTTATTGATATAATTCTTGATTAAATATTATATAACACTTAAAATTTTAATTGAAGCATTTTCAAGCTCATTCACTCTTGTATTTTGATACATTTAATATTCTTTATTTTTCATCGGTAGTTTATTATTTGAACGAATTGTATTCGCTGTGCGCATCCAAACAATTGAATGTATTTGCGCAGCCCTCTAGATGATAACAAATACATATTATAAGTAATTAAAAATTTATATCAATTAAATTATTTAATTGAAAATGCGACTTTCTTCAATCAACGATTTAATTAAAAAAAATCTTGAAATTTTTTCTGTGCTCTGAAATGGGGAATAATAGTAATAGTCCCTCATGGCTTTACTTTTTAGGATTTAATTTTTAGTGCGTATATCTCAATATGTCCACGACACGAAAAACTATACTAATAAATTTTAATTGTAGCAAAATTTATAGGATTTATTCAACCTTATACCGAAATGTTCCACTGTGAATCTATATCGTAAAGTAACCTCTTACTTATTTTATATAAAATCCTTTTACTCAATTATAAAAGTTAAATAATGTCTTAATAAATTCATAGATGTGCTAAAGAAATTATTTTCTTGGTGGTATGAGTTCGACCAAGATAACTTCACAGTATGGATTGGACCTTATTTAAATATTTTGATTTCCAATGTTAAGGATATCGAGGTAAATACAATAAAAAATGTACGACAACAATAAACGAATCTCTAGTAATTTAACGTCTCAATTTTCAGTTTATTTTATCCAGCCAAACTTTAATCAGCAAATCGGATATCTATGACATGATGCATCCTTGGCTGGGCGAAGGTCTTTTGACTTCAACTGGCTCTAAATGGCATAAACGTCGCAAAATGATAACACCTTCATTTCATTTTAAGATTTTACAAGACTTTCACCAAGTCATGAATACCAAGAGCAATAAATTTGTAGAGAAATTAAGAAATGTGGCGAGAGGTGAAAGCATATTTGATTTTCAACATCAGACACATTATTTCACCTTGGATGTTATTTGTGGTGAGTATAAAAGAATATAGTATATATTTCTTAATATATTTTTAACACTTTCCTGTTAATTTACAGATACTGCCATGGGCGTGCACATAAATGCCATGGACAATCATGATTCGGAAATTGCTACTGCTTTCAAATAGTAAGACTTTATACTTTTTATGGCAAATATTTATTTCTTCCAATATTTTCTTTAAATTTAGTATGTGCTTCAATATCAACATGCGTGCCTTTCATCCCGTCAAGCGCAATCCATTTATTTATCAATTTTATCCAGATTATAAAAAGTATTGTAAAACTTTGAAAATTTTACAAGATTTTACATATGAGGTAAGTAGGCTGTCCAAATATTTGAAAATTTTTAAAATTTTCTATAATGAATTTTTAAAGAGTTTATTTTAATACCTTTTGAAATGGATATTTGAGGTAAAAAGAACTATTCAAAAAGTTATTGATTATAATTTATAGTGTACAACAAAATGAAAAGTTTACAACTGGGAGTCATTTTAGAGCGAGTAGCGGGTTGAAGTGTTCCACAAAAATATTAATCATAAAATTCTGTTATATATTTTCAAAGATACCCAGACTCAACTAGATGGCCAGAAATCATTCAAAACTTAAAATGTATTTTTGGGTTAATTTCGTATTTTTATTCACAATTAATTCTCGGCGTACGAAATCTTGGCAGCCTTCCATTTGAGGTATACGCTGTGTGGAAGGTTTTTATGTAAAGCACTAGGAGGAATATTTTTGTAAAGCTTTTTTTAGGCCGTTATATTGCCACTGATGGGGATTTTCATGGTCCCTTTTTAAGAAATATGCAAATCGACGCATATATCAAAGAGTTAGAGGGTTAAATGTTCTTGTGGTATTTTACATAGACGTGTTAAGCACATCTTATACCTTAAACGTAAGGCTTCGGAGATTTCCTATGTCTAGACACTATAACTATGTGCAAAAGGAAGGATATTGTAACCCCCTACAATGTATACCAGATGTACACTTTTAGAACGCCGATACATGTACTTATATATTTTTTTGTATCCTTTACCAGAATCAGTCGTATGAAAAATTTAATTTTGTTGTACAGTGTATTAATAGGTAAAGAAAATTTCAAAATCTTAAATTAATACTTGCTTCATATGCAGGTCATTGAGAAACGCATTGAATCGCGCAGACAAGATGAAACCCAAAAAGAGGAACCAATCGGTGATGAATTCAGCAATCGAAAAATGGCATTTTTAGACACTCTGCTCTCGTCCACTATTGATGGCCAACTTTTAAATAGACAAGAAATCTATGAAGAGGTATCGACTTTTATATTTGAAGGGCATGATACCACCAGCTCTGCCATAAGTTTTACCGTGTACCTGCTCTCCCGTCACTTGGCTGTACAGCAAAAAGTTTACCAGGAACAACAAAGGATTATGGGAGGCAATTTGAAAAGAGATGCCACCTTCCAGGAATTATCGGATATGAAATATTTGGATATGGTAATAAAAGAAGTGCTGCGTTTATATCCCAGTGTACCAATGATAGCCAGAATGGCTGAAAAGGATTACAATATAAGTAAATTATTTATAAACAAAGAAAATTAAATATTTAAATCCGTTTTCCCTTTCTTTCTTAGATGGCAAACTGATACCTAAATACAGCTCCCTAAATATATTTATTATAGCTTTGGGCTACAATGAAAAGTACTTTCCTGATCCCTATCGTTTTAAGCCCGAACGCTTTGAGTTGGCTAGTAGGAGGGAAAATGCAAATCCTTTTGAATATGTGCCCTTTAGTGCTGGTCTACGCAATTGCGTTGGACAAAAATTTGCTCAATTAGAAATAAAAACTGCGGTGTCGAAAATTGTGCGTAATTTTGAAATTTTACCCGCTCTCGATGAATTGGTATCGAAAGATGGTTTTGTCTCAACACGTTTCGGACCTCATAAACAGGATTTATTACAGCATAAATATGAGCCCATTCTATCGGCCGAATTAACTTTAAAATCTGCAAATGGTGTCTACTTAAGAATGAAAGAAAGAAATTAAAGATAATAAAGATTTATTTAAAATGAATTTATTTCTTTAAGGCTAAAATTTTAAACTTTAACTAAAACAGTGCCCACTTCGGCCTCAATCAAAAATTGGGAAGGATCCACAGTTTGTCTGGAAAATAAAGGAAATAATTTAGTATATTAAAAAGACTGCAGTGAAAAACTTAACTTGCATAAATTCAATGAATGGCATTCAATGACCTCGATTCATTAGTTTTTTGCAAAAATACGATGATTCAATGTATGCATACGTTGTTTCAATTAAAATACTCTTTGAAGTTCAATGTAAAACGGTTCATTGAAAGCATGCGTTATTGTTATTCTTTAAAAAATTTAATAAACCAGTTCATTGAATTAACGTATAATGGAAAATTAATGAACAATTCATAGAAACAATGAACTTTTCCTGTAATTTTTGGTTCACTGTGATTTTATTGCTTGCACTCACCCATCATAATGCTTTGATTGCAGCGATGTGGTAATAATTTCTGCCTTTGAGCCCATGTTATAATAGTTGTTAATGTTAATGGTTTGATCTTTCTGGCTTAAATTTAATACAACCACATACATGTCGCTACCAGCTTTTTGTCGAGAATAGATTATGACATTATCAGCTATGGCTTGGATTTGAAGATCACCATCTTGCAGGGAAGGTTCTTTACGCAACTTGATTAGCTTTTTGAATATAAGCAAATGAGATTGAGGTGATCTCAATTGAGCCAAAGCATTGTTGGTTTGATAGTCATCGGCTACGGGCAGCCAAGTGTGATCACCAGTGGTAAAACCTTTTAAGGAAATGTTAAAAATATGTTATAAATAATTTTAGTAAAATAATAATAAATATTCCTTGCTTACCTGCTAAGTTGGAAGCATCCCATTGATACGGAGTTCGGGCTGGATCTCTAGAGTAACCATAATAAGTATTAGGATTGGCATTACAAGCTTGGGGATCAACAGAGTCTTCCCATGTAATAAATACATCATGCATAGCCAGCTCTTCACCCTAAAGATAACATTTTATTAGCTTGAGTGTCTCCTAAAAATTCTCTTTAACTTACATTATAAGTGACAGCATTGCCGGGTAAAGTTTGTAATAGAATATTAAACAAATCGGCACGATTAATACCCAAGCGCGAAGCCAAACGTTTGTTGTCATGATTACCCAACACCCAATTGGCATGAACATCCTTGGGCATGGCATCAAGCCATTTAGTTATATGACCTACTATTACCTCAGCCGAAGTGTCATTGAAAATATTGGACAGAAAATCAAAATTGAAAGGAACATGTGAACCATTGCGTTTGCCATCACCATAGAAACGTAAAATATTCTCAAAACTGGTATAAGCCTCAGTCAACAAAATCCTAGTATCACCACCATGTTCCTTTTTGTACTCATCGGCCAAGGCACGCCATTGATAGGCCATATCGAAAGTTTCCGGTTGATCATTTGTATAAATATGCTGTAAATGACAGTAATCATCGGGATCTGGACAAGAGGCTACATTGGTAATGACAGGCTCATCCGGATACATATTATTATTGTCTAGTTCTTTTTCAAATAAAAAGGGCACTGCATCAATACGAAAACCAGCAATACCTTTACCCAACCAAAAACGCATAACATTTTTCATTTCCTCCACCACCTTGGGATTGCGATAATTTAAATCCGGCTGTTTAACGGCAAATTGATGCAAATAATATTGTTGCCTCTGATCATTCCATTCCCAGGCGCTATAACGAAAAGCACTTAACCAATTGCTGGGAGGTTCACGTTCACCTGTGGACTCATTGATACGACCATTATGCCATACATAGAAATCACGATAATCGGGATCATTATTAACCGATTTTTTGAACCATTCATTTTCGTCACTCGAATGATTGGGTACAAAATCTAAAATAATTTTAATACCCACTTCTTTGGCTTTTTTAATCATATTCTCAAAATCTTCCATGGTACCATACTCGGGATGAATTTGATAGAAATCGGAAATATCATAACCAAAATCAGCCATGGGTGATTTGAAAATGGGTGATAACCAGGCAGCTGTAAAGCCGATGTCTTTAAGATATTGCAGTTTTTCAGCCACACCTGAGAAAATTGAGTGGAAAAGATTTTTTTGTACTTTATCATATGATTTCTTGTACTTTGAGGAACCGAATAATAGCTATTCGGCTATTAGAAAAATTTTAAATTAACTCAAGTTTAGTTAAAGCTTTCTACCAATTTGGACTAATTAAAATTTAGTAGTTTAGTTGAAATCTAAAGATTGCAGAGCCCGCAATTTTTATTTCTTATGTACTTTTTTTTAATAATCGTTTTGTCATGATTAATCGATTGCATATATATATATTTTTTAATTTATAAGTCAACTAACGTAAACATTTCGACCGGTTATCGGTATCGGCTTGTTATATGTAAGCATTTTTAAGAGCAGCACTGAACGTTGAATAAATATATTTGATTAAGTTAGAGTTACCGAATGACATATATTCGGTTATATAAAATTTTTGTTTTTGGCGACGTATAAGAAAACCTTTCTTCGAATTTAATGAACGATTTAAATGTAATAACTTTTTCAAAATCTAAGAAAATGCAAAAACTTCTATTCATATTTGTTGTTTTTTCGAATAATCGTTTGAAAATGTTTAATTTACTGAATATCTTTGTTTTATGAATATAAACCAACTGCAAAAATTTGCAGTCAGCCTTTTTGTTAAGAGCAATACCCAATATAAATATATTCGATTAATTATGAGTAAACAAATATTATTTAAAATTGTTTAATTTTCAAAAGTTTAGTTACAGCTTTGAACTACGAGTACATTTGAACAATTTAAACTTAGTATGTTAAAGAAAATTTAAAAATAGTAAACCCTAAACTTTTATGTGGTTTTTTTAATAATGCTTCGAGCCTTTTTAATCGATTGAATTTCTTTGTTATTGTTAAATGTATGTAAAAGATTTTTAAAAGCAATACGAATAAATATAATCCTTTACAATGAGAAAGCGAATAAAAATAATTCGGCCATTTAAATTTTTTTGATTAACCCAGGTTTTATTAGAACTTTAAATCAAATTTATCAAATTAAAATTTTGTACGAAAGCTAAATTGTTAAATGGGGAATTTTCAAATGTAGTTTTTTATTCGAATAATCGATGTAGTGTAATTAATCGATTAAATGTCTTTATTTATTATATAAACTAGCTGCAAAAAATCGACTAATTTGGTTTTTTATATGCGAAGCATTTTTTTTAATCAGCCGTACTGTATATGAATAAATATATTCGATTAATTATAAAAAAGTCGGCACATTTCATTTGTTACAAGTAAAACATTTTCAAAGAATAATATATTACTGAAATATAAATTCGATTAATTATAGTCGGAATAATAACTAATCTGTTATATAAAATTGTTAAATTAGGTCAAGTTTCAATAAAACTTTGATTTAGTATTTTAATCGAAATCAGAAAATTGTAAAAGCCTTAAATTTTATTTATTATGATTTGATTAATCTTCGAGAGTAATTCGTTTGAACATCTTTCTGAACATATTTGGTGTAGTTTGTTTGTTATATGCAAGCTAATTTCTACCGACCAATGCTGTTTTCGAGTACATATATCTGTGGTCAGAATCGTTAACCGCTTAAATCGAGGTTTGACAAAGGTAAGCTTGTTGCTGCTCTTCCGAAAAAACTAGAAGCAACTTAAGCGGTTAAGGCTTGTGACCAAAGATATATGTATGTTCAATTAACCAGGAGTACCTAAATAAAAGTTTTTCAGTTATTTAAAGTTGCAGTTTAATAGAAGCTTTCTATGAATTTCGAAAAATTTAAATTTAGCATGTTAATCGAAATCTAAATATTGTAAAAACTTTAAGTTTAATTATTTTTATCGAATAACGGCTATAGTACTTTTAATCGATTGAAGTTCGTGGTTTAATATATATAAAACAATTGAAAAATATCTTCCAATTGCGTCTGTTGCACGCAACACATTTTTTTAGGAGAATTAATATATGCTAATATATATTCGATTAATTATGGCCACCCGAATAATAATTATTTGTTTATTTCAAATTGCATAAGTTATACTTGGAATTGGAATTGGTCCATTTTGCTTGTTACATATGAATCATTTGCTTAAAGAACAACAACGGAATCGATTGCATATAATCGATTAACTAAAATTTTTTTCTGAATAATTTCTTAAGAAAATTCATTAAGTTTAATAAAATTTAATTTCTGAAGTTGAAGTTTAATTTTTAATCGGGTACTGGGACACATTTTTTCTACTATTTTATAATATATTTTGTTATTCGAATAAATTTATTCACTTAATCGAATATTTGTTTTTTGTTAATTTCTATAGCTTGATTCGACTTAAAGAAACTTGTCTATAAAACTCTTATATGTAGTTTGAAGGACCGCATTGTACAGTCTTATGACTAAAATTTCCACTTTCTTTAACTTTTAACTCCTTTATGGATAATAATGTAATTTTTTTCCTCATTTCATGTTTTTCTTACCATTTAAATCGCCTATACCATCACCATTACTATCGCGAAATGAACGCGGATAAATTTGATAGAAATTTCCATTCTCCCACCAATCCTTAGCGAAACCGCTGGCGACTAGGGAAAATAATAATATAAATTTTCCCACTAAATGCATGTTTCTTTTTGTCAAATTTTAATGAAATTTCTAAGAAACTAATACATGCGTTTCGTACAAATTTTTCAGCAAATTTTAAATTAAAACTACTGCATGTTTTTAACACACTAGCTGCTTTTATAAGCGTGTTATTGGAAATATATTAATTTTCTTTTTAAATCACAATTCTTATCAAAGTATCAATTGTTCTGTCAACAATAGAAAATGACAAATTAGTTTCCTAAATATTCAAAAAAATGTTTTAAAAACCATATCAAATGTATTTCTTGTTTAAATAATTTATCTCTTGAGAGAGTTTTAGTTCATGCTAACATTATACTAAAGCATGACCAATATGGGATTTGCAGTTGAAGCGCCATTGTTGGTTTCCTTAGTGTAATATTTCAAATACAAACTTTCTCTGATGAAGTGTTTTTTATGCAGTAAAATATCTTATCAGCTTTTCGCTGTAGTCAAGTGTTAAGGTGCTCTTGAGATAAAAAGTGCAGTCGATTGATTTTGTTTTATCTATTTATCAATTAATATTTTATTATCTTATGAATAGAAATACTTTATTTATTTGTTCTGTTAAATTGGAAGTGTTAAGGTACGCTCACACTTGGTAAATATTTGCCGAACAAAAACGTGACCAACAGACAAGCTAAAATTGGATTTGCTTTAATTCCAATATTTTTTTAAATATAGTTTCGCATTTATTTTAAATGAAATTTTGTATAATTTTCAAAGCCTACTTTGCTTATTTTTGAAAATCATTTACATATTTGTGAATTCTCAAATGGCTTTTGAAAGTCTGTACATAACTGTTCAGAATTGTGTTTGAAGTCTGCTGACGATTTGTTAAAGCACGAATGAAATGTTGCATATAGACAATGCTTCAACACCAGCAAATAAATTTAATTTAATTGTGACAATATGCCAAATAAATTTCATAAAGGTTTGGCATTTATTAAAAATGATATAAAAATAACTTTCTCCAGCATAATTAACTTTATTTTGTGATATAAAAACCAAGTTAAATCACACTAACCGTTAGCAAAAGTAGTGGTTCCGTTTATTTTAGCAAATATTTGCCAATTATACCTTTAGATTTATCAGTGAATTTATGTGTGTTAGATAGTTGCTTTTTCGCAAAGGTATCAGTAAAAATTTCTTTTGCTTGAAAAATTAAAAATATATTGTCTAAGGTTTTCAAATTTTTATTAAATTATAAAACTTGAACTTACTTTAAAACACAGGATCTCATAAATAATAACCCCACTATTCTACTCAAACTACGTTTAGATACTTTAATCCACTGTCTTACGAATATATATTGTACAATGGGTAATTTAGAGTATGTTTTCGTTTTATGTCCTTAAGAGTAAGATTTGTTCAATACCTTTAGGTAAAACACCACGAGAAACCTTTTTGTAGGACATTTCTGCCCATTATATCGCTGCTGAAGGGGAGCTTCAGCAAAGAGACCCACACAACGAATAGTTAGGGGGTTAGAATGTTCCTCATGGTATTTTACATTGAAATGTTCGACACATTTTATGCCATAAACGTAAGGCTTACAAACATTTCTATGCTGAGTCATTGTAACTACAAACGGCGATGAACGTATATATTATTTTTGGTGCCCTCTACCAGAATAAGTCGTTAGAATCTTGTAATTTCGAAAAAATTTGATTTTGTTGTACAGTGTATTTATTGACTTCTATTCTCATCACTGATTCCTTAGTAATCGCCAGTCACTCACTTTCTTAGGCTGAGTTCAACCATTACACCCACATCTAAACAAAGACAAAACTAAATAAATGATAAATAACTTCCCAGTAAACAATTTTTATGTTTTTTGAAGCACTAAGGCAATAAAGCGCATAATAATACGCTTTAAAAGAAGAGCTTATTGCAGAGCAGTAAATGTATATGAAAGAAACTATACAAAATAAGCTGATTTTTCACTGCTGATACAATGCAGGTTCTTAAGCGAGAAAGTTCCATATACTTACAGTTTTAGTGCTGAAAATGGTGATGATTTTCAGCGCTTCAAAAGGCGCTTTTTGTATCAGAAATGTAGTACTCCAAAACGGAAACTTGCCATACAAAAATCAGCAGCGATATCAGCAGGTTTGTAAGCCCTACTTTTATTCTCTCATATTAAAAAACTGCTTTACTTGAATCAATTTTTTTACTGGGTTGCTCTTTGAGTTTGTTGCTGTTTATTATTTGCTTGAAGATAGATTTATCCTTTGAATTAACTATACTTCATGTTGATTTAATATTGCAGTACAGTTAAAGCAAAATGAAGATGATATTGAAATAATACGAAAACACATGTTAAATCAAAATTTTTTCGAGTTAAAACAACGTGAATTTGTTATTGGAACAACACGAAGAGCTATCTAGAATCAAAGTTATTTAAAGTTGAAACAACGTGAATTTGATATTGAAACAACACTAAGAATCATTTTGAATTATAGTTGTATCAAGCTGAAACAACATGACTTTAATGAAGCTATTTTATTAATTATTTTACTTCCATGATGGTTATTACCATAGACAACAGAAAACTTTGTGTTGTAGTTGGCTGTACCAGCCAAGATTTGAACTCGTGCCACTTGGATGATAGTTCGCGCGTTAACCACTCCAGCCACATCAGCTTCAAGCTTTAATTTAGCTATACACTAAATAAATACCCATCGTATGTAAAATGAATTTCATTTTAATTCAACATTATATAAATAATTATTGAACATAAAACTTATTTGAAATTAAAGTTATGGTCATGATTTAAAATGAAATGTAACGTTAATAACAAAGTTGTTTTAACAGTGAAAATTTTTAAATCAAAAAGATTTTCGTTGGTAATTCGTTTTTTGTCGTCTACATTGCCGACTCATGTAAGAATAAACTACAGCAAGTCACACAATTAAGTACAACAGTGAACTGTAGCAATGAACAAAGCAAATAAACACTAACACACTTAGCCGACAATTATTTTTTGTAAATTTAATAAGATTTCAAATCACAATTGCGTCATATTGGTTTTATATTCCTATATTTTTCTGTGTGAATATATACCAATGATATGTACGTTGATTCTACGCTTTCGTCTCAGCCCTTCAAGCGTCGCAGTCTTTGCCGCCAGTCCATTCCCGACTGAAATTAAAAAATTATCTGAATCCTCTAAGCGATAATAGACGTCGTTGCCCATCTTTGTGTTTTCAGTCAAAAGCTACTCCTACTCCGGTTGCTTTTTCTATTCAGTTTATCAGGTTTATGCATGATCCGCATCCACTCGTCGTCACAGGATCTACCGAACTAGGAAAATACTGTCTTCCGGAATAGTGAACTTGATCATCTGTCAACTGAAGACTATTCAAGGATTAACAGGAGCCCGCTTCTGGTTGACAACACGCGGAGATACAAGTTGCACTTCTAGCAGTATATACAGTATCAGGTATACTGAGCATCTCTTCGAATATTTTAAAATTCTAAAATAGATTGAACTAAATAATTTTGATGTTTTCACGTAAGAGCGGTGTGCGTGCATCAATAATTTTCAAATCGGAGTATTCTTTTTAGATGGAAAAAAGTCAGGTGATTTTTATTTTTTTCTACCTCCTCAGCTACAACAATTTGTTTACTAATTAACTACTTTTATTTATTTAATTAATTAATTTAAAATCAAATATATAATCGTATGTATTTAGATCAACTACAGGTTAATAATTTTAAATATTTACTTAGCTTAATATTAGTTTTCTTAAAATTTTACAAATACATCATGGCAAAAATATTGAAACAGTTGTTTTAATACAAAAAAAAAAAAGTAGAAAAACAATATCTTGACAGTAGCTCAAGTTATTAAAGTTACTTAGGCCGGTTTGTATAAAAAGTCCAGGAAATTTCAAGACTATTACAGTTTTAATATTTAACTTTCTAAGGAAAGAAATATTTCGGAACTAAAATGTTTCAATTGTTAAGTCTATTGATAGTGGGCTTTGCATTAACTGCGAGTGCCAGAGATTGGTGGGAAAATGGCAATTTCTATCAAGTCTATCCCAGATCCTTTAAGGATAGCAATGGTGATGGTGTAGGCGATTTAAATGGTAAGGAGTTCTTTCTTTCACACAAATTACATTTAAAGCAAAAACAAATTAAAAAATTTTGTTATTGTTTTGAAAGTAATTGTGCGAAAGAAAGAACTCCTTCGACATCGGCGAACAGGCAGTTAATAGTCATTTAATGCATATGGTGTAGGTGTGGCTGAAAAGGTTGAATATTTGAAGGAACTGGGAATGGATGGTGTTTGGCTGTCACCAATTATGAAATCTCCCATGGCTGATTTTGGCTATGACATTTCCGATTATTATCAAATACAGGGAGAATATGGTTCCGTTGATGATTTATTGGTTTTAGTGGAAAAGGCGCACAAAGTGGGTTTGAGTTTGATTCTGGACTTCGTACCCAATCATACCAGTGATGAACATGAATGGTTTATTAAATCGGTGGCCAATGATTCGGTATATCGTGATTTTTATGTATGGCATGATGGTGTCTATAATCCAGCTACTGGTAAGCGTGATCCTCCTTCTAATTGGCTATCGCAATTTAAATATTCAGCCTGGGAATGGAATGACCAAAGACAACAATACTATCTGCATCAGTTTGGTGTTAAACAACCTGATTTGAATTACCGAAATCCAGCTGTGGTGCAGGCAATGAAAGATATTTTGGTATTTTGGCTAGATCGTGGCATTGACGGTTTTCGTATTGATGCTGTGCCTTTCCTGTTTGAAAATGAAATCGATCCTAAGACTGGCACTTATCCAGATGAGCCTTTGGATGAGTCCAATGTCTGCCCTGATCCTAGTGATTGGTGCCACTTGACGCATCCTTATACCAACTCTTTACCCGAAGATATCGAAATGGTTTATCAGTGGCGCGAGGTCATTGAGAATTGGAGGCATACAAATAATGCTTCTACCAAGATCTTACTAACCGAGGCTTATACTAGTTTTGAGAATCTTATGCTTACTTATGGTAATGGAGAACGTAATGGCTCTCATGTGCCTTTTAATTTTGAAATGTTATCGGGTTTGACCAAAAACAGCAAGGCTGCTGACTATAGATACTATGTGAAACATTGGTTAGACAATATGCCAGAAGGTGTTTATGCCAATTGGGTTTTGGGTAATCATGACAATCGTAGATTGGCTTCACGTTTAGGTACTCAGCGCAAGGATTTGATCAATATATTTTTGCAGACTCTGCCCGGCATAGCAGTGACCTATAATGTAAGTCTTTTGATAAGTTCACAATATATTTTAAGAGTTTTCATATGCTTTGGAATCTGCACACAGAAAAATTTCAATGTGAAATTGTGAAAACCTAATTAATTTAACATTTTTCGGTAGTCTTATTGCTTCATAAGTCTTTCATGTTAATTCAACATGACTTACAACAATCATGAAAGATTATTTTTCTTTTTGAAATGAAGTTGGTACTGAAATCATACGAAGTATTATGTTGAATCAAAGTTATTTCGAGTTGAAAAAACGTGAATTTGATATTGTAACAACAAGAGGAATCATGTTGAATCAAAGTTATTTCAAGTTTAAGCAACGTCGATTTGAAACATTAAAATATTGAAATATTGAAACAACACGAAGAATCATGTTGAATTAAAGTTATATCAAGTTGAAACAATATGACTATTTTGTTAATTACTTTTTTACATGATATGTATTAGCATGGGCATTAGAAATCTTTCTGTTGAAGTTTGCTGCCGCAACCACGATTTGAACTCGTGCCACTTGCATGATAGTTCGCGCGCTAACCACTGCAGCCACAACACCTTCAAAATTTACTTTAGATACACACTAAATAAATACCATCATATGTAAAATGAATTTTATGTTAATAATTAATAATCATTAATAATTTTCCGTTTAAAATTTATATGAAACAATCCTAATTACTTACCTGCAGCAGTGAATTTTCAATGATTATTCGATTTTTGTCGGGTTTTTGGGCGGCTATATAAGAATAAAGAGCAACAAAACAACAACAAGTCACACAACTAAGCACAACAGTGAATTGTAGCAATGAACAAAGTAAATAAACACCAACACACTCAAACAACAAATTATTTCTTGTAAATTTAATATGATTTCTAATCAAAATTGTGTCATGTTGATTTTACACTCCTTTTTTTTCTGTATGTATAAGGGTGAAGAATATGGCGCTGAAGATGTTGAAGTTTCTTGGGAAGACACTGTGGACCCTCAAGGTTGTAATGCTGATCCCGAGACCTATCAAAGATATACCAGAGATCCTGCTAGAACACCATTCCGTTGGGATTCCACAAAAAATGCTGGCTTCAGTTCGGCTGAAAAAACCTGGCTGCCAGTTGGTTCCGGTTATGAACAGGAGAATGTACAGAAACAGCTATCGGATGAAAACAGTCATTTGAAAATTTTTAAACGTTTAACTCAACTAAGAAAAGAAGAGTCAGCCTTCAGTGGCCGAAAAACTGAACCCATTGTGCAGGGAGAAGTATTGATTTATGAAAGGTAAAAATGAATTTTAACAACATTATGTAATTTACTCTTTATAAACTTGTTTATTACAACCTGAAGAGCTCCTCCATCTGATGATGCTAAATCTGATGCCTTCTTGGTAGTTTTGAACATTGGTGACTCTGATGCTGCTTTGGACTTAAGCCAATTTTCTGATAAGATTGGCTCTCAAGTTGAAGTGTCTGTGAGCTCTCTGCAATCCGGCTTGAAAAGCGGTGCAATTGCAGCTTCAAAGAATTTTGTAGCTAAAGCTTATAATGGCTATGTTTAGCGTTTAGTACAAAATGCTTAAAGCTTTTTCACAATCTACTGATGTATATATCACAATATATGTTTAGCTAAAATTAATCACTCTTTCACTAAAATCTAAATAAGGAAAAAAAGCTATTAAAATAATATTTTAAGAATTTTCAAGCTTTTGAAAAACTAATATTTTTGAAAGCTCTCTCTTTTCTAGGTAATATTGAGCTTTAAATTTTTCTAAAAAGCTTACTTTCAACCGTTTCAGTACAGGTAATCTTTCTTACTTATTTATGTTCTTAGAATATATTTGCCTTTAAGCTTTAAGTTGCTAAAATTTCCTATTTAAAATTCTACTTTAAAAGATAAAAGGTCTTATTACTTACTTTATATTACATAACCCTTCTACCCAAAAGCTTTTGGAGTTGTTGAATTTCTTAAATGAATATTAAAATGTTTTTTGCAATTAATATGTTTTTTACGAAAATGTGGTAAAGTTTAATTGAAAGTTGCATCTGAAAAGTTTAAATCAATAAACAACAGAAAATATTGAGATTTTTTCAATATACCATAAAAAACTGCTAGAAACAAGCAAAATAGTAACTATAAGCAACGGAAAACTGTTCGTGGTTTTCTTAAGAGTTCATCAAGAAATTTTTTTGGCAGTTGAGGAAAATGTTAAATAAAAAAAAAATAAAGTTAAAACTAATATTTAAGCAACTTTTGTGAAGAGATTTTTTTTTAAATTTTTTAAGATATGAAATAAATAAATGCATAAAAAATTTAAGCAAAGAGAAGTTTTTAAAAATTCAAAGCACAAACAATATTTCCTTAAATAATGGCAACGTCTAAATATGGGAAAGTAAAATTTTTTGAAATTAAATCATTTTAAACTGTTAAACAATTAAAGAAAATCAAATTGTCATAATATTTTCTCAAGTTAATTGTTCTATCAAAATAAATGAGGTGTTTCCAAAAATTTCCACAGTTAGTTTGAATAACAACTTAAACAATTTAGAATATTTCAACTTGAGTACTTTTTATTTTGTAAACATTACAAATCACGACAAGCAATTTAACTTAATAACACTTCATAATAAGGAGATAAATAGACAAAAAATTTCCCTACCAACCAGCCATGGAATTTAACGTTTTTCATATTAAGCTTTTACAAAATACGGTTAGTCTTTAGCACAATGGGTTGGAGTGTAGTTGTTTATCTGTTTGCCTTTATAGCAGTTGCCTTTGGCTGCCAGGCTGTCACGAAGGAGCAGGAAAATGAGTGGTGGGAAAATGCTGCTCTTTATCAAATCTATCCGCGTTCCTTTCAGGACAGTGATGATGATGGTGTGGGCGATTTAAAGGGCATTACATACCGTTTGGAATATTTAAAGGAAATTGGTATAACAGCCACTTGGTTGTCGCCAATATTTGAATCACCTATGGCAGATTTTGGTTATGATATATCGAATTTTACCCGCATTGATCCAACATTTGGTACTTTAGATGATTTTGATGAAATGGTAGCGAAAGCTAAGCAATTGGGTGTTAAGATTTTATTAGATTTTGTACCCAATCATTCGTCCGATGAATGTGAATGGTTTCAAAAGTCGGTACAAAAAGTGGATGGCTATGAAGATTTCTATATGTGGCATGATGGTAAGACAGATCCAACTGATAGCAGTAAAAGATTGCCACCAAGTAATTGGGTAAGTTTTGAGATTTAATATTTGCATAGCAAAAGAAAATCTTTTAATAATTTTTCTTAGAACTCCATTTTCGGTGGACCCATGTGGACCTGGCATGAGGAACGCCAACAATTTTATATGCATCAGTTTTTGGCCAAGCAACCTGATTTGAATTATTCAAATCCTTTGGTACGCCAGCATATGCTAGAAGTTTTAGGGTATTGGCTAAAACGTGGTGTAGATGGTTTTCGCATTGATGCCGTCCCTCACATCTTTGAGAAACGAAATGATGATGGCTCTTTTCCCGATGAAGATATCAGCGGCGTTTCTTCAGATCCTACGACTTATGATTATTATACACATAAGTATACGAAAGATCAGTATCCTACAATTGAGCTGTTGTATGAATGGCGATCTTTTTTGGATGATTTTCGTGCCAAAAATGGTGGAGATAGCAGGTTAGATGAAAAAACTGCTTTGGCTTAGAAAGTTTTTATTAAAAGCTCTAAAAAATTATTCATAAAGCTATTATTTTAAGCTTTCAACACTTCGAAGACTTATAAGAAGTTTTTAAAGCTTCTATAGCTTTAAAAAGCTTTTAAAGCTTTAAAAAGACTTCTTTCCCAAAGCTTTTTTTTAAAGATTTTTCTGAAAGCTTTAAAATGTATTTTATTAGAACCTCTTAAAACGGCTTTAGAAGCTTTAAAAATGCTTTAAAAACATTTCTAAGCATTTTTTAACTCTATTTCCTTTTGAGATTTTAAATATTTTAAAGATGCTTTTTAAATGTTGTATTAAAAGTCTTAAGTTATGTTTTTTAAAGGATTTATTAAAAGCTTTTAAGGAAGATTTAAAAAATATTTTGTTAAAGGTTTAAGGCTGGCTTTTTATAGCCTTTATTATAATATATTTTAAATCAAAACTAAGAAATATATGCATGTGTTAATATTAAAAGAATTTATTATCTTTTTTCAGAATCCTTTTGACTGAATCTTATTCTCCTATAGACTTCTTAAGTTTAGCTTTTGGGAACGCCACTCATAAGGGCGCTCAAATACCTATGAACTTTAATCTAATGGAATTGGTTGGTACTTCAACTGCCAAAGATGTTGAATTGTTGGCAAATGCCTGGATGAATACCATGTGGACTAATCATCAAATTGCCAATTGGGTAGTGGGTAATCACGACAGCAGTAGAGTTGCCAATCGTATTGGTAAAAATAAAATAGATTTACTTAATATCATAGTACACTCTCTACCGGGTGCTTCAATCACCTATTATGGCGAAGAGCTGGGCATGACTAATGCCGTTACGGAATGTACAGCCGTATCTTGTGATAATCGTGATCCCGAAAGATCTCCCATGCAATGGAATGGAAAAGTCAATGGAGGTTTTTCACTGGCGGCCAAAACTTGGCTACCTTTAGCGGACAACTATGAATTTTATAATGTTGAAACAGAGTCACAAATAGGACGCAGTACTTTACAGATTTTCAAGGGATTGCAAGAGTTAAAGCAAACGGCTGCTTTTAAGAACACTAAAGGAGAAGGTGGTTTTTCTTATAAGGCCTTAACAGAGCAAATATTTCAGATTATAAGAGCGCTGCCGGACAAAGAAGAATATATGATTTTAGTTAATATAGGCGATCAATTGGAATTTGTGGAAAATTTGAGCTCGAAAACTTATGAATATGTGTTGATGAATACTTTTTCTCCACATGTCAAAGGGTGAGTAGGAAGTGTTATAATATATTTTGCGTTTTAGGTTATTTGTTAAGTAACTATTTTTTTTATTTTAGTGACAAGGCTGATCTAAGTGGCCGTTTGTATATGATGCCTAATGAAGCCGTGGTTTTGAAATGGGTGTCTTAAATAATTTTTTAATTTTTTATGTAGTCTTAGTAGAGTATCAGTAATCAAAACTCGGTTCTACAGAGTCTTACGTAGTATGACATGTTGTAGAGTAATAAATTTATTTCCAAAAATATAAAAAAATATATTTTTTCAAAGAGTTAAACTTAAATATATGCCCGAAAGTGATCTAAAAGAGATTAATTTTAACCATCTTTGAATTGAGAGGCTTAGTGCACTAACTCGGTAAGCCACAAAACCGAAATATGGAATAAATCGACTTTTGGAATTTTCTACTGTAAATACGCAGCATAATTATTTGCAAAATACTAGAATTTATCCAAAAATTTCTCTAGGATGCAAAGCTATGGTACCTAGCAAAGTAATGAGCACACAAAACCAATTTTTGATTTAATGTGGCTTACCGAGTTATTGCACTAAGTCATTAAATTGTAATCCGGTTTTATACTTTCTTTTTGCAAATTTTGATAAATTTTTTACAATGTAAAATAGTAATGACATATTTTGAAGTTTTCCGGTATCCTGGGTATTCGTGCTTAGAACTGAGAAATGGAATTTTTCTTCCTGCTCTGGATCCAAGGCTGTGAGTATGTAACAAGTCATAAAACTCTGCAATGAAAAAAAAATTATATACCAAAAGTTGTTTGGGCTCCGTTTAGCTTTGAATGCCGCGCTGTTTTTTTAGCTTCATATATAAATTTTGTTAAAATTGTGTAATTTAGTGGCATTGTCTGCCAAAGGAATTTGAAGTAAAAAGTGGAATTTTGAAAAAATAACTTATTGTAGGTTTATAGTAGGTAAAAACCTACAATAAGCTCATAATAACATTTTCATATAGTAAACGTTTTTGAATACATCTTTCTGAAATTTTGGTTATAAATGGTTTATAAACATCTCTAATTTTTTTTATGAATAAGAAAGTTATATTTATGTTTAATTAGCAACTAGTCTAATACTAATCGGATAATAAATTAGAAAAAATACAGAAACGTAGTACCAGTATATTTACAACTATTCTCCTAAATGCCTGAGACAATTTTATACAACTCGATTGATTGTCTGTTAAAGTTTCCGATTTTTTAAATTTTGTTAAAATTGTGTAATTTAGTGGCATTGTCTGCCAAAGGAATTTGAAGTAAAAAGTGGAATTTTGAAAAAATAACTTATTGTAGGTTTATAGTAGGTAAAAACCTACAATAAGCTCATAATAACATTTTCATATAGTAAACGTTTTTGAATACATCTTTCTGAAATTTTGGTTATAAATGGTTTATAAACATCTCTAATTTTTTTTATGAATAAGAAAGTTATATTTATGTTTAATTAGCAACTAGTCTAATACTAATCGGATAATAAATTAGAAAAAATACAGAAACGTAGTACCAGTATATTTACAACTATTCTCCTAAATGCCTGAGACAATTTTATACAACTCGATTGATTGTCTGTTAAAGTTTCCGATTTTTTAAATTTTGTTAAAATTGTGTAATTTAGTGGCATTGTCTGCCAAAGGAATTTGAAGTAAAAAGTGGAATTTTGAAAAAATAACTTATTGTAGGTTTATAGTAGGTAAAAACCTACAATAAGCTCATAATAACATTTTCATATAGTAAACGTTTTTGAATACATCTTTCTGAAATTTTGGTTATAAATGGTTTATAAACATCTCTAATTTTTTTATGAATAAGAAAGTTATATTTATGTTTAATTAGCAACTAGTCTAATACTAATCGGATAATAAATTAGAAAAAATACAGAAACGTAGTGCCAGTATATTTACAACTATTCTCCTAAATGCCTGAGACAATTTTATACAACTCGATTGATTGTCTGTTAAAGTTTCCGATGTTTTCTGGGGTTTTTTTTACTTCAAGCCTATACATGGGTAAACTTCATGAGCAATTGTCTGTAGATTATGTAAACATAACACTCTCCTAACATTCGTTACGTCACTATAGGACGATATGATGTATATATTATTTTACCTAATATTATTTCTTTAGAACTCTTTTAAATTAAAGCTCAAGAACTAATAAATAAAATAAGTTGCTTCAAGAGTAATTCCCTCCCTTTAGCTTTGCCTTGATTTTGGCTTGGATATATTCTGCATACCGTTTTTCGTGTAGTTTTTATAACGTTTTTGGATCTTTGCTCTGATTAATTAAATTTTCTTCTCCTTTAAAACCCAAAACTGAAATCAGATAGTAGAACTATCACAATCAAATTTATACAAATAGACAACTAACGAAATACAATTCATCTTTCTTTTTCTTTACAATAAAATTTTAACTAAATGGAATATTTATAATGGAATTATTTACGTCGAAAATTGTTACAATTGCAACACAATTTGTTCTTTTCTAAAATTTTTTGCTTATATTCAACAGTTGCCTGAATTTTTGCAATAATTATTCTTAGAAAATTGATGAAGATTATGATACAAATTTTTCATAAACATTTCATGTTAGTAATTTTTTTTTGCATTGCGATTATTGCTTATAGATTTTAAATTAGTTTAAACGACTCTTTATTTTACTGATTTAAGTGATAATAATATTGAATAATAAAAAGAAAAGTCACGAAAGACAAACAACTTGCAGACAAACTGTAAAAATAAAAAACAAACTATTTTCTTTTGAATGGAATCTTTTTAGTGGGAATGAGAAACGAAACTGATGTGTTTACTTTTATTTACGGCTACTTATTTTTGCTTTTATTTTCGGTTTTTGTAAATAATGTAATGCGTAAAACTACATCTTAAAGCGGAGACAAAAATATTGGTTTAAAGAGATAAAAAACAAAATATTCCTTTATGAAAGATAATGTATTTATTGCAAAGTAAGTATATTGCCTACAGTAAAGCTTTTGATAATTACTAGTGCAGCCAACGGTCGTCTCAATCGACCGCATTCTAGAAATATTAAAAAAATTAATACATATACTATATATGTACGCTAGAATTTTATTTTAATTCTCTTTTAAAGAGAAAAAACTCTATACTTGATTTACTCTATTTTGTATTTTTGCTTTTTATTTGTACAAAAACAATCTAATATTTACTTGTGTGTTTTACTTGTAGCTGAGAAAAGACCATGTATTTGTTTATTGGTGTTAGTAAGAACTTGATAGTCGTATTACTCCTGAAGTACTGAACCGATTTAAATAAAATTAATATTGTCCAATTTTATGTAACATCCGCTTTGAAAACATATAAATCTTTCCAAAATCGGTTCAGTATTACGGACGTAAAAGGGATATAAAGAAATGTGTTTGTTTATTAATTATATAGATTATCCAGTAATTTTAGAGAAAAGGAATTAAAAGCTGATGAGAAAAATATCAATTTATTTTGAATCTGCCAATCATCCATGTGTGCTATGTGCACATGAGCTAGTAGCAACTTTAAGCGCTTATGGTTCCTAAAATACTACGCCGATTTAAAAAAATATATATATTGTGCACATCTGTCAATAGATATCTTTACAATAGTAGCAATTTTAGAAAAATTTGTGGTATCATGTAAGCGTAAATTTTATAACAAAAAACCGCCTTGCCTATTAATTATATAGATGAACATAAACAGCTCTTCCACGAAGTTTCTTTGACGAAAATTTTTAGGAAAAAAATATGAAGCGCAAATAAGTATATATCCATAACTAACTTTTACTTTATTTTATATATTTATTTTATTTATTATTTCTAAATCGTATTTACGTTTATCAATTGATTAAGTTTTTGCAAATCCTAATCTTTGCATAAAAATTGTATATAACTGATAAAGAGCACAAGAGCACCACTTACTTGTGAAATATATAAACATAAAAGTCTTCACGATTTCGTTTAGTTATTAAAACCATGAAGTCCGTAATGGGTGCAAGTATTTTGGCATTATTGGCCTTAAATTTTAGTTCACTGCATTCTTTAACAAGAAATGATTGGTGGGAAAATGCTTCGCTATATCAAATCTATCCACGCTCCTTTAAGGATAGCGATGGTGATGGTGTGGGAGATTTAAAGGGTATAACCTCAAAAATGGAGTATTTACGAGAAATCGGTGTAACAGCTACTTGGTTATCGCCCGTTTTCGAATCACCTATGGCAGATTTTGGTTATGATATATCAAATTTCACCCGCATTGATCCCATATTTGGTACTTTGACAGATTTCGATGAAATGATGGCAAAAGCCAAGCAATTAGGTATACGAATTTTATTGGACTTTGTACCTAATCATTCATCAGATGAATGCGAATGGTTTAAAAAATCCATTAAAAGAGAAAAAGGATTTGAAGATTTTTATATCTGGGAAGATGGTAAAGTAGATGAACATAATTCTAGTAATAGATTGGCACCAAGTAATTGGGTAAGCGGACTGGGTAATCATATAAGAAAGAAAAATATGTTAAAACTTTTCAGGTTTCTATATTTGGAGGCTCCATGTGGACCTGGCACACGGAACGTCAACAGTTCTATTTACATCAATTTCAACCCAAACAGCCCGACTTAAATTTTTCAAATCCTTTGGTACGCCAATCTATGTTGGGTGTTTTAAAATACTGGCTAGATCGTGGTGTTGATGGTTTCAGAATTGATGCAGTGCCACATTTGTTTGAAAAACGCTTTGACAATGGCACTTATCCAGATGAGCCAAAAAGTGGCTGGTCTTCAGATCCCAATGCTTACGAATACCTTGAGCACATCTATACTAAGGATCAGCAAGAAACTGTAGAATTAATGTATGAATGGCGAGCATTTTTAGACGAATATAAAAAGAAAAACGGCGGAGATACCAGGTAAATAATAAAATTATTTTTGTTATATCAAATTTATAGCATACTGTTTCTCTAGAATCCTTTTGGGAGAATCTTATTCCTCCATCGAATTTCTTAGCTTATTATATGGCAATGGCACTCATTATGGTGCTCAATTACCCATGAATTTTAATTTAATGTATTTGAATGGTTATTCCTCGGCCAAAGATATGGAGAACTCCTGTAATGGTTGGATGAATACTATATGGAAAACTCATCAAATTGCCAATTGGGTTATAGGAAATCATGACAATGGTCGTGTTACTGATCGCATGGGTAGACATAAAGTTGATCTTCTTAATATCATCGTACAATGTCTACCAGGAGCTCCTGTTACATATTATGGTGAGGAAATAGGCATGTCTAATGTAGCCACAAATTGCACTAACATATCATGTGATGGTCGGGATCCCGAAAGAACTCCTATGCAATGGAGTTCTAAAAAGCATGCTGGTTTCAGTGAAGGCAACTCTACATGGCTGCCTATAGCTGCTGACTATCATCATTATAATGTGGAAACTGAACGTCAAGTGGCCAGAAGTACTTTGAATATCTATAAGGATTTGCAGAAGCTTAAGAAAAGCAAAGCTTTTAATAATTTTAAAGAAGAGGGTGGCTTCTCCTATAAAGCCATAAACGATCAAATATTTCAAATAATCAGAGCTGTGCCTGGTGAAGAGGAATATATGGTTCTTGCAAATTTGGGCAATAAAATGGAATATGTAGAAAACTTGAGTAAATATACTTACGAATATGTGGTATTGAATTCATACTCTGGTCATAGAAAAGGGTAAATATTTTTTTATTTATGCCATTAAAAAATAGCTTCTAATATAATCTTTCTTTTCAATTCTTAGCGATACAGTCAATTTAAGAAGTGGTCTATATATCAGGCCCTATGAAGCTTTTGTTTTACGTTGGCACACACGATAAACTATCAATAGTTAGTAAGCAATGTTATTTAAAATTTCATTAAAAGAATTCTATTGATTAGAAAATATTTTTGTTTAAATTGCTGGAACAATCAACAGTTTTGTTAAAAGATTTCCATAATCATTTTGCACAATCAAAGTGATTATAAAAGAACATTTCACTTTATTTAATTTTTTGTTTGCTATTAATTATTGAATGTTTAAGTTTATTGTATTGATTTTGTTAATCAACTGAATAAATACTGGTACATTTAATAGCAAGATTTTAATTTATAGACAAAAGCCCCAATTAAAATAAAAAACTGCCTTTGTGCAACTTCTTTTAATTCTTTGCTTTTAGTCAGTTGTTTAAGATTTGTCGACGAATTTACTGATACTGTTGAGATATTTATAAAGCTGATCTTACGCTAAACGAAGTATTTCTGCCTATTGAGCAATGATTAGGCCATATAATGTCACTTCGACTGCATAAAACTGTGATTTGTGTACACGTTGAAATGAATATTTCCGCC
Organism: Panzeria rudis; assembly: GCA_956483635.1. Taxonomy (NCBI): domain Eukaryota; kingdom Metazoa; phylum Arthropoda; class Insecta; order Diptera; family Tachinidae; genus Panzeria; species Panzeria rudis. Next base: position 7,454,587 of record OY101450.1, on the reverse strand, counting down.
ACGTACATCAGTATATTACACCCTAACTTGAGAATTGTATGCCTGATTTCAATCAGCAAAATGAAAAAATATGCATGACAAAATTGCCCTTCTAAATATAGTTTTCTGATTTGAACAACGCTTTCGAAGATATTCACAAGTTAGTGTCGAAAAAAGTGATTTTTTTATGCAAAATGAAAAAAATGAATGGTCTTTCAAAAAACTCATAAAAATTTCAAAACTGCAAAAACTTAACCTTTTATCAATTATTTTAAGGCCAGTTGTCTTGCAAACAAAATAAGCCATATATAATGAAAATCTATAGATAAATAAATGTTGATTTTATTAGCAATTAAGTGAATCCACCAACATTTTATTCAAACCAAAAATAAATGCCTTACTTTTAATTGGCTGGTTGTATTCACTGAATTGCTAATAAAATCAACATTTATCCATCGATTTTCAAAATATTTAGCTTATTTTGTTCGTAGAACATTCGTCCTTGAAAAAAATGGCAAGCGAAAATTTGTTTGGCAGTTTTCAATCTTCTATGATTTTTTAGAATTTGTTTTTTAATTTTTCATGGAAAAGCACTTTTTTCGATACTACACCATTTTTCATTGAAATTGAGAAAATTCCAAATGAAATTGAGATTTTCAATTTGAAATTGAGAGAATTCCAAATGAAATCGAGAATTTCAATTTGAAATTGAGAAATTTCCAAATGACATTGAGATTTTCAATTTGAAATTGAGAAAATTTAGTTTTAAATTGAGAAAATTCCCAATGAAATTGAGAAATTTTAATTTTAAATTGAGAAAATTTAATTATATAATATTTATTTATTTAATAAATATACAACATACTGCAAACATACATAACATAACATAAGGATAAAAGAAAATATGAAAATAAATACAAGTCGTAGTGTAATTGACCAACAGGCATATCTTCCAGATCCAGAGCAGATTGGTAAAAAGTTCGTGCAACTTTGGACAGAAAATAAAATAAAATTACTCTCTCATGAGCTCTCTCACTTGGCCAATTTTGGCCATTTTGGTGTAACTATGTGTAAGTTTAGGCGACTTCGTTATCCATCTGGAACACACCTAACACTTACCTTCTATCACTTCTACATATGGGAAAAATTCGACATATCTCGAGTTATATATTTTTCGTGAAATAAGTCACGACACGGAATGAGTCGTTTTATTTCACCACGCATCATGCTTATTAAACTTTTTTCATATTTACCTTTAAGCTCCAAATTGTTCGTCCAAATGAAAAATTTATATTAAATTCCTTGCTGCTTTTAAATTTTCTTAATTTCATTTGGAGTTTTCTCAATTTAAAACTGAAATTTCTCAATTTCATATGGAACTTTCACAATTTCAAATTGAAATTCTCAATTTAATTTGGAATTTTTTCAATTTCAAATTGAAATTCTCAATCTCATTTGGAATTTTCTCAATTTCAAATTGAATTTTCTCAATTTCAATGAAAAATGGTGTAGCTTGTGAATAATTTGAATAACTCCGAAAATGTTGATAAAATAAAAAAACTGTATTAATGACGGTAATTTTTCCGTGCATATTTTGGCGATCGAAATCGGGCATACCGTTCTCGAGTTAGAATGTAATATACTAATGTTAAAATTAAAAGAAATCTGTACGTGATAGGAAAAAACTGAAAACGAATTTTAATTTGCGACATTAAACTCTTCATATTTTACATGTTTTTATTTAAAGGATACATTTTTTTTGCAGCTCAGTAATATTTGATTGGATCCTATTGCTTTTTATTTTTGTTTGATATGTTCGTTTTTATCGAAACTTGCTCAAGATCACGGCGAAGTTAAGCAATTTTGCATTAAAAAGAACGTATATAATGGATGAAAATTATCATATGCTTTGGGTTGAAAAAAGTTTGTCCAAAAAGAAATTATAACACAAAGTTTGTAAATATAATTAGTTTTATTTTGTAAATAGAATAAAATGATTCATTATTAGTTTCGTACATAAAAGTAATAACTCTTAAACAGTCTTCAAAATAGCAGCTTCATGAGGCATAAGAGATACAGAGTTTGCACTTACTGTACTGCCCACACGTTTGAGACTTTTGCTGGTGACAACCACATATTTGAGTTTGGAAGACAAACCCTGGAACTCTTTGCTTAGATCGAATTTCTCCATTTTATTGCCCAGATTAATTAAAACAATATAACTAGGGTTGTCACGCAAGAATCTATAAAATAATAATTACAAAATTAAAGCAAAACATTGCATTAAGTTAATAAGATAAATTTACCTTTTAATAGCCAAAACTCCCTCACTTAAAGCTTTCACCTCAGCCGAACCTCTCTGTAAGGCAGGTTCCGACCTCAAACTTTTCACTTTCTTATAAATATTTAAAGTACTTAGAGCAATGCCTCTTTCGCGCTTAACATTGACCAATTTATAGTTTTTCGCTACTGGTAGCCAAGTTGATGAGCCATTAGTAAAACCAGCAAAGGGCTCATCATTCCATTGGAATGGAGTACGAACTGGATCCCGTGTTAGTCTTTCATAATTATCAGGATTCGATTGGCAGGCTTGGGGATCGATGGTGTCCTCCCAAGAAATCCAAACATCTGTCATGCCAATTTCTTCACCTTGATAGGTAACAGTACAACCGGGTAGAGTCAACATCAATATATTAATTATATCAATCTTATCTTCACCCAAACGTGTACCAATGCGACTATTATCATGATTGCCCATCACCCAGTTGGCTGTTCTACCATGTGGCATATTGTTTAGCCACTTATAGATGTATTTTTCATAATCATAAGCATCTGATTGTTTCTTTATATTGCTGATTAGCTCAAAATTGAAAGGAATTTGGGCACCTTCATGCGTAGTATTGCCATAATATTGCATGATGATGTCCAGAGGAGTATATGCCTCATTCATCAATATAAATTCATCTTTCTCACCCATCTCTGCTTTAATTTCATCTAAAGTTTGACGGAATTGATAGATCAAGTCGATAGTTTCTGGTTGATTTTTGGTATAAATATGTTGATGATAGTCATAATCTTCGGGATCATTAACATTAGTATTACGTGGCTCATCGGGATAATCACCCTCACTATCGGCAGCAATTTCAAAGTTATGTGGCACTGCATCTACTCTAAAGCCAGAAACGCCTTTACGCAACCAAAAACGCAAAACATTCTAAATAACACCGAAGTAAATTCTTAAAATTTAGTTTAAAAGTTGAAAAGGAAAAAAATCTGAATGCTTACCTTCATGGTTTCCACGACCCTAGGATTGCGATAGTTTAAATCTGGCTGCTTCCTGAGGAATTGATGTAAATAATAAGCTTGTCTTTGTTCGTGCCATGTCCACATAGAACCACGAAAAACACTTATCCAGTTGTTGGGCGGCTGCCTAACACCATTAACTATTTTGCCAGGATGCCATATATAAAAATCTTTATAATAAGAATCATTAGCCGCTGACTTTTTAAACCATTCACACTCATCACTTGTGTGATTGGGTACAAAATCTAAAATAATTTTTATTCCAATCATTTTAGCTTTCGCCAATAAAGCTTCAAAATCAGTCATGGTGCCAAATATAGGATCAATAGCTGTTAAATTGGCCACATCATAGCCAAAATCAGCCATAGGTGATTTGAAAATGGGAGACAACCAAGTGGCCGTAACGCCAATCTCTTTCAAATAAGATATTTGCTGCATAATACCTGAAATTTATTTTAAAAAATAGTTTTAATTTTAGTGGTCCTAAACAAAAAAAAAAAACAACAAACCTTTCAAATCTCCCACACCATCGCCATCACTATCCTTAAAAGATCTAGGATAGATTTGATAAAATGAAGCCGTTTGCCACCATTTCAAATTTGCAGCCTGGGAACTAACTAATAGTGCAAGTAGTATGAGAGACACCTTCTCCACACCCATTTTCTACTTAAACGATGTTTATCACTGCACCTTTACGAAGTGAATAATATTTTTGTTCCACGGCCTTAGTTTTTATTAAAAAAAAATCACAATTTTGATAAGATTATGTTTTCAATTGGATTTGATATCGGTAGAGGTTTATAACTAATTTCTTTTGATGGCAGTAAATAGTTATAAACTATTATTACGTTCTTTTATAATCAATAATATTATTACCAAGGTGTACTTACACTCTAAAACACTTTTGTTAAAAATTTAGGTCGATAATAATAGGCAACACTTTACAGACTACTTTCGACCTTCAATTACACACGCATTATTTTTGAACGAAATCTCTTTAATAAAAAAATGCGATTGGCTGCGTGCAGGTTTGAACCGCGACCTCCTGACTGATAATCTGACGTATCTACCATTGAGCCATAGCCGTATTATAATTTACGTTGGATTTTTTCCACTTTGAAAGGTTTTTTCTTTAATAAAATAACTACAAAATCGATGTAATTTTAGACAAGGAGAAATTTTTAACACAAATTTAGACAATATATGATCGTAAGCTTGCAGTAATATTTTAGAGTGTATTTAACGGTAAAATTGATTCCAACATTGATTGCTTTTAGTTTTTAATTTCGGATGAAAACTAAATTTTCCCTAAACAGCCCAGTAAAGTGGTTCGGGCAGCATAAAAAAAGTTGAGCCAGTCATTATCTAAACTCTAAAACACTTTTGTTAAAAATTAGGTCGATAATAGTCGGCCACACTTACAGATTATTATCGACCTAAAATTACACACGCATTATTTTTCAACAAAATGTTTTTACTAAAAAAAGCGATTGGCTGCGTGCAGGTTTAAACCGCGACCTCCTGACTGATAGTCTGACGTATCTACCATTCAGCCATAGCCATATTATACTTTATGTTACATTTTTTCCACTTGGACTAAATATGTTTAATTTGAAAGGTTTTTTTCTATAATAAAATAACTACAAAATCGATGTAATTTTAGACAAGGAGCAATTATCAACACAAATTTAGACAATATATGATCATAAATTTTAAATAATGGTATAGAGTGTAAAACTAATGATTAATTGAAAAAAATTCCAGAAATATTTTTTAAAATTATGTGCTACGCCCCTGGATACCGAATTTTTAGATTTTCTGTACACTGCATTACCATTTATGATCTGTTCATATTGTTAGTGCATATTGTTATTCATGGCTTGACTATGACTTGAAATCCAATTCTGGGCGCCACTTGTACCATCCGAGAGATCCTTCCCCTTTTATATTCAGTTTTTTTGCACGTGGGAAGAAAGCCCTTCTAGAATTTTTCTAGAACTGTACATTTTTTTTGCCACACTCCAAGATGCAGCACTTTGCTGGATTTTTTTTTATATACCGCAAGCGATGTAATATGCATTAGTAAAGAAAAAATCAACTTATTTCTAGGGCGTTGCAGAAAAGCGAGTACATAAAAAGTTTTAAAAGGGCTTTCTTGGCACGTACAAAAAAGTTGACATAAGAGGGGAAGGATCCGATATGTCATAAGCGGTGCCCAGAACTTAGTTATTTCGGCCTTTTAGTTCCTTGTTTGAATTAATGTAAATTAAAATTATTATTAAGAGTGGAGTGTTCGAATATTCAATCAGATTAGCATTATCGTTGGCCGGTATACAGGGGTGTGGCAAAAGATTAAAAAAAAATTATTTTTGGAATTGTTTTCATGTAATATTTAATTCTAGGGGGTAACTAGCTCAACCTTTTTTCGAACCACCTTACAGCGCAGTAAACATTTTCTATCGAATTCGGTCAGAGGTCAGGCTGAAGTCGATCAGACAACATACACAAATAATAATGTAATTGGCATATAAGTGGACCTCTTTGTAGAAGACTTCTATAGAAATTTTTAGCAATGTCAAATGGTTGTCTGGCAAGACATCGGAAAATGTTCAGACTTTTCTTATACTTTTTACAACTTCTCGTAATAATCTCAAGGAAAAGCCTGTCAAAATATTCTGTTAAAAGATAACTTTAGAAATTGTATTTCTATAAAATGCAGAAAAGCTGCAGAGATATTGATTCGATATACTACATATTTCGTATTTATTGTGAAGGCTGTTCTAAAATTGTGGCAACGTTGCTGGGAGTAATAATCTTACGACATTCTACTTGTAAACTATTTGATTGAGATAACAATAGTACGTAAATTGTTTGTTTAATGGTAATAAAAATTATTTTCGCCTACGAGCTATATACTTGACATTGAAAACCAAATGTTTACTGCTCCTAGGTCATTAAAACAAAAGAAAATTTATAAGTACAAGTACTTCAAAAATAAAATGTTGGTAAAGCGAACTAATTTTATTTGTTAGAATTGCATCAATCTATAAAATGCAGTAAAGTCAACCATTGGAAATCGTATAAAGACTAATTGACGACTATTACAATAATTACCCAGTAAAAAACTTGCTTCCAATAAAGCAAGTTTTGTCTATTATGAAATAAAAGTAGCGCTGACAAACCTGCTGATATCGCTGCTGATTTTTGTATGGTGAGTTGCCAGGTTGGAGTACTACATTTTTGCTCACAAAAGCGCTTTTGAAGCGTTGAAAATCATCAACATTTTCAGCACTGGAACTAATAATATATGAAAAAAAATGGTTCGATGTGGATTGGCGTCGTTAACGCCATTTTGAATTTTTGTTATTTCGTTACTTTATTTATTTTTATTAGTTTCATCTTTTTACTCAATGTTTGTTATTTTAACTTCAATTAGTATCGAACTAAGAACCTTCAGGTTTGAAGTCCAATATACCAATCACTCGACCAAAAACACTGTTGCACAACGGCACCAAGAAACTCAAATAAACTTACTCTTCATTCTCGCTTATAAACCGGCTTTGGATCAGCACTATAAAATAACCTTCTTTGTATAGCTTGTGTACGAAGCTTTTGTATAAGTAAAAAGCAAATACTTTTCTCGCTTCAAAACTTGCATTGTTGTGACGCTATGGAATAAGCTTCTGAGCTCATATTTTAAAGCGAATTATAAAGCGCTTTATTTCTTTACTGCTTCAAAAAACATGAAGTTTTTTTACTGGGTGTTTAGTTAGGGGGAGTTAGATTTCTACCAATTTATTGCCAGTAATTTATTTAGAGTCAAAAAGATCCATACCTTGAAGATCTAGAGATGTAATATGTTCTACAAATATATTAACCAAGATGTTTTACACAAAAGTGCTAAGCACATATTATCCTGTGCGTTCTGTAAATCGAGTCGATTTGAAAATTCTGGATTTAGAAAAATTAACTCCATTGATAGCAATTTTTTCAGATTTTTTTGCAGTTTCATATATTTTAGAGCATGAAATATCATATCTGAAATTAATTTACTATATACGATTTAAAATACATCAATGGGGTGGGGCCATTAGTTATTTTTGGAAAACGGGAAACTTACTCGGATTTGGTTTACAGAACAGGGCCTTATACGTTAAACATAAGGCATACAAGCTACCAAGCTACCTATGTCGAGTCAGTATAACTATGTGCAAAAGGGCGGGAAATTTAACTCCAATTAAAATGAATCCCAGATGAAAACTTTCAAAACGCCGATATATATGTCTATATTTTTGTGGTGAACTGTACCAAAGTCAGTATAGTTTTTCGTAAAAAATCATGTGATTTCACTTTATTATGAATAAAATCAATATCCACCAATTTTCATTAAATAAAGCGCATTTTATTTTGAGATTAGCTAATAAAAATGGTAAGTGTTTATCATTTTCGAATTTTTTAAATAAATTTCTAAGCAATGAACATTTTCCAATTTTGCCTAAATAAATGTATTTTTCATCAGTGCGGTCTGCATAATTCCAAAACTATTGAGCTTTTGAAAAAATATTATTCAAGCACCTTAAAGATAGTTTTGTTTGAAGTTTTTTAGTGGTTTGGTAATAAAATTTGACAACGCTTTTCAAAGTTATAATAAAATCGGTGAATCAGCATTTGGAAAAGTCAACTTTTTTGCAAAAATAAGGTAATTTCATTGCCTTAAAGGTATTTATATTTTTAGAGCCTTTTGTAATAAAATTGGACAACTTGTTTCCAAGTTATGATAAATCAGCCTCTTCAAAAATCCCAAATTTTACAAAAAACATGAAAAAATTATCCATAGAATTTAAAATTTTAATTGTTTATGTAGTTAGGGGAACCATACATATCAAAAATATGTAGTGGTACTCTTTGGCATTGTTCTTGTTGCATAGTGGTATACCGCCCTTTCCATTGGGGATTTACTTTCTTTTTTGCTAACTAGAAAACCAACAGATTAAAAACAGCTTTGGAATTATCAGAGTGGTTTTGACAAGATAAGGCTTCTTTATTTTACCTTATCTTGTCAAAACCACTTATTATTTTTAAAATACGTCAAGACAACCTCAAGTGTGCAAATAATTGTGATAACAAAAAAAAGGCAAACGTTTTATTTTGCTTATTTCATGGCCACTCTTTAGCTTCTCGCTGATTCGCAATATGAATTATCGTTATATATTACCAGAGATTGCAGTCCAACGTATAGGTCCATTTATTATCGAAAATTTTTTAAGATTGAAAAAGAAGTGAGAAATTATAAATTAATAAAAGCAAAAGAAAAGTCTTGTAGGATTTTGCGCGAGAAACTATTTGATTTGCAATCGGAAATGATTGTGAGTGAAAAGTTGCCAAGTCTAGTTGTAACGTATTAAATGTTTTCATGATATTTTTAAAAATGTAATAAAGCTAATAGTTTTCATAATAAATTTATACCCACATATAAAAGTATGCCCTGTCATGCTAAGAACTTATTTCTCAATTAAATTTCGTTAATTGTAACATGTCTATCGTGAATACAATAGAGATATAAAATTTTATAATATCGATAAAAAGTAATCTTTTTTACGTTAAACATTTCTTAATCGCTTGAAAGAAGAAACAGAAAAAAAATTTCAACTGGAATACATAATAAAGTTAAACAATATCGAGCATTTAAACGTCAATAAACATGCCAAGAAAGTGGACGTTGGCACTAGCAGTAGTACTGTTAACAGTTTGTTTTACGTCACAAATTGAAGTGAAAACTAAATCATGGTGGGAAACAGCATCATTCTATCAAATTTATCCACGATCCTTTAAGGATTCCGATGGCGATGGTGTAGGCGATTTAAATGGTGTCACTAGCAAATTGCCTTATTTGAAAGAAATTGGCATGACAGCTACATGGCTTTCACCTTTTCTAAAGTCACCTATGGTTGACTTTGGTTATGATATTTCAAATTTTACTCAAGTGGATCCTCTCTTTGGAACTATGGCAGATTTTGAGGAGCTTATGAGAAAATCCAAGAAATTGGGTGTTAGAATAATATTGGATTTTGTACCCAATCATTCAAGTGATGAATGTGAATGGTTTATTAAATCGGCCAATGGAGATCCAGAGTATAAAGATTTTTATATTTGGCATCCGGGTAAAATGGTCGATGGTAAGCGCACGGTCCCAAATAATTGGGTCAGTGTGTTTAGAGGTTCAGCTTGGGAGTGGCATGAAGACAGGCAGGCATATTATCTACATCAGTTCCATAAGAAACAGCCGGATTTAAATTATCGTCATCCCAAAGTTAGAGAAACTATGAATGTGAGTTAAAATTTAAAAAAAAAATATGAAAATAAAGTTTATAAAAATTCTCTCTTAATTTGTAGAACGTTTTACGTTTTTGGTTGGACAAAGGTATCGATGGCTTTCGCGTGGATGCTGTATATCATGCTATTGAAGTAGCCCCTGATGCTGAGGGCAATTATCCTGATGAGCCACGTAACGATTGGTCCAATGATCCAGATGATTATGGTTACGTTAAGCATATTTATACAGTAGATCAACCAGAAACGCCACATTTAGTTTACGAATGGCGTCAGGTATTGCAACAATATCAAAATGATCATGGAGGTGATGAAAGGTATAGTAGTTAATTGAAAACAAAGCAAAACAAACATGATCTTAAATTCACTCTTTCTTCTTGCTTAGAATTCTTATGGTTGAAACTTGGTCTCCCGTTGATATCGTCATGGATTATTATGGCAATGGCACTGCTGAAGGTTCGCAAATACCCTTCAACTTTCAACTGATTAGCTATTTGTGGAATGATTCAAATGCTTATCATTATGACAACTTAATAAACGAATGGTTAACTAAAATGCCAGCTGGCCGTACTGCCAATTGGGTGGTGGGTAATCATGACAAAAATCGTGTGGGCTCTCGCTTTGGTGCAGATCGTATTGACATGTTCAATATGCTGCTTTTAACTTTACCCGGTTGTAGCGTAACGTATAATGGCGAAGAGATTGGTATGACTGATGTTTGGATTTCGTGGAAGGATACAGTTGATCCACAGGCCTGTAATGGTTTGCCAGAAGGCTATGAATTTCGTTCCCGCGATCCGGCACGTACACCCTTCCAATGGAACGATGAAAAAAATAGTGGATTTTCTAATAGCAATAAGACTTGGTTGCCGGTGAGTCCTCGTTATAAGGTGGACAATGTTAAACGACAACGTGGCATTTCTCTTAGTCATTTAAATATTTTCAAGCAATTGCAATCACTAAGAGCAGAGAATACTTTGAGAGATGGTGCAACTGATGTTAAAGCTTTCAACAATGATGTTTTGGCGGTAAAGCGGTAAGTTTATGTAAAAATAATGGGTCTGTTTCTTTACGTGCCCAAAGTTATACAAAATTACCCAAAAGTTTTTCTTTGTATAAATTTTCAGCCAGTTTCTGTACGTACACGAAGCTACCAAAAATTTCGCCAAACATTTTTTAAATACAAATTTTGCTTTGAAAAAGCTTTTGGTGAAGTTCGGGTAACTTCGTGCACGTAAAGAAACCCACCTTCAGTATTGCAAAAAATCTTTCGGTTAAGTTTGGGTAGCTTCGGGCTATTTTGCTGAAAAGATTATACAGAGCTGTAAAAGATTTTCTCAACCATAATCATTGTGTTTTTGTTTTTGCACAAAGCTAGCCAAATTTACATAAAAGCTTTTTTAAACACAAATATTGTTTAACAAAGCTTTCGTTTATATTTGGGTAATTTCGTGCTATTACAGGAATAGACTAAATATTAGCAACTTTTTAAAAAAATCTTCAAAAACTTGAAAACTTTTTAAAAGTTTTCTAAGCAACAAATACACTCTGTTCCCGTATGTGCACGTAGTTACCCAAAAGCTTTCTTAAATAAAAATTTTGTATTGAAAAGAGCTTTCAGTTAACTTTGGGAAACATCCTGAAACAGTCTGCTCCTGTACGTGCACTTGGGCAAGTTAGTCGACAACTCTTTTCAGTACAAAACTTTTATTAATAAAAGCTTTTGTGTAAGTTTGGGCAACAGTGTGCTCGTACAGGAACAGACTGAAGGTTCATCATCATTATCTAACTATTTTTCAGTTTCCTATCGAATGATTACACCTACATTACTTTAATGAACATATTTGATGCCGAGAAAACTGTCAATTTAAATGATGTTTTTAGCAATCTGCCCTCAGAATTTGAGTATGTTGTGGTCACAGATAAGTCCATTAGAAGAAAAGGGTAAGTTTTTTTTTTAAATAAATTTCTTTAATAAAATCACATTTTACAATATTTATTTGTTTTTTAGTGACAAAGTTTCCAGTAATAAAGTTATATTGTTGCCCAAAGAAGCAGTTGTACTTAAATCAACCAAACGATCATAAAACCTTATGGAATTTAAACTTTTTTGCTGACTATAAAATTTGTTATGTCTTGTTTCAAATGAAACAAAATAAACAAAAGCTTTTTTTAAACATCAAGTGAGTAAATACTAAAATGTGTAAAGGTTTTAGTTTGCGGGAAAAAATTATGTTTCTAATTTCAAAGCGAAATAGTTAAATGTATTGCGGTAGTGAAGAGTTTTACTGCGTAAGCAGAAATAAAGCGAAATTTATGGCATCGCCAGCTCTAGCACTCTTAGGATAGTTATCTCTGCGTTTACAAATTCTTGAATGAATAGAATAAGCATCACCAAACATTTCTGCGCCAAGCTATGATTATCTGAAGGTGAAACCAATGTTCTTGATAAATAAAGATCAACAACCAAGTAATGTTTTCGTGCATGATTATAAAAAAATTGTGTTAATAAATATTTCAGTCCTGAAGTGTTTCTTTACTTTACTTTATAGGGCATAGACCTCTTACCGCAAAATTACCGGAAGCGAAATTTCAAATAATTTGTTTTATTGCAATTTAATGAACAAAAAAAAAAATTAAAAATAAATAATATATAAATAAAAAAGACCATATCTTTACGATATTTATTCAACCATATCGGTTTATTTTTCTTCATTCCCATTTTTCTGATTTTTGTTCTACTCAAGAGAAACTTTTTTGGTTTGATTTTATACTTAAGTATATATGAACATGTAAACATGTGGAAAGCTCAAGCCAGTATCTAATTGCTTATTAATAAGATTATTTCGAACGTACTTGCTTTGTGAGCCTAAATTGATTATTAGGCTAAGGTTCGTAACGTTATATTCAGAAAGAATTGGGCTTGATTAATATTCCAAGGAACAAGGGAAAAATTAACATCAACTTAATTTTTCAACGTACACAGCAGAACAGAGTAGCGCCACTTTCGGACGCCGCTACACTTCCATCGTCAGTGCTCACGTGTATTTGCTTATCACCACTTGTCAGGTGGCTCTGTTGAATGTGATTTTAATTCTTATATAGACAACTTTTTCGTGAAAATTGAATACGATAATTAAATCACTCTCAAGCTGATATTAAAGTGCACTTTCCCAGCGTTGCCATCGGTTTATTTTTCTTCATTCCCATTTTTCTGATTTTTGTTCTACTCAAGACAAACTTTTTCTTCATTCCCATTTTTCTGATTTTTGTTCTACTCAAGACAAACTTTTTTGGTTTGATTTTATGAACATGTAAACATGTGAAAAGCTCAAGCCAGTAGCTAATTGCTTATTAATATGATTATTTTGAACGTATTTGCTTTGTGAGTCTAAATTGATTATTAGGCTAATGTTCGCAACGTTATATTCAGAAAGAATTTGGCTTGATTAATATTCCAAGGAACAAGGGAAATATTAACATCAACTTAATTTTTCAACGTGCACAGCAGAACAGAGTAGCGCCAATTTCGGATGCCGCTACACTTCCATCGTCAGTGCTCACGTGTATTTCCTTATCACCACTTGTCAGGTGGCTCTGTTGAATGTGATTTTAATTCTTATATATACAACTTTTTCGTGAAAATTTAATACGAGAATTAAATCACTCTCAAGCTGATATTAAAGTGCACTTTCCCAGCGTTGCCATCGGTTTATTTTTCTTCATTCCCATTTTTCTGATTTTTGTTCTACTCAAGACAAACTTTTTTGGTTTGATTTTATGAACACGTAAACATGTGAATAGTCAAGCCAGTAGCTAATTGCTTATTAATATGATTATTTTGAACGTATTTCCTTTGTGAGTCTAAATTGATTATTAGGCTAATGTTCGTAACGTTATATATAGAAAGAATTGGGCTTGATTAATATTCCAAGGAACAAGGGAAAAATTAACATCAACTTAATTTTTCAACGTGCACAGCAGAACAGAGTAGCGCCAATTTCGGATGCCGCTACACTTCCATCGTCAGTGCTCACGTATATTTCCTTATCACCACTTGTCAGGTGGCTCTGTTGAATGTGATTTTAATTCTTATATATACAACTTTTTCGTGAAAATTTAATACGAGAATTAAATCACTCTCAAGCTGATATTAAAGTGCACTTCTCGTAGAGCCTGAGTGGCTGGACCGATTTAGGTTTTTATGTTTGAAAGGTGACTTGATCGATAGCGTTCCAGCAGCATCCTTTGAGCTCCAAAACGGCTAGATTTCTATGTTTGAAAGGTGACTTGATCGATAGCGTTCTAGCAGCATCCTCTTGAGCTCCAAAACGGCTAGATCGATTTTAATTTAGTTTCTTTTATTTGAAAGGTGATTTGATTTTTTTTTTGGTTCAGTCATTTGAAGTTATCATGCATTTACTTGGGGGGTTTTTAACAGTTTTAATTTAATGTTATAATATATATATTTTTGAAATAATCTAGTATGTGATGGAGATCGATCGATTTCAAAAAATAAAATCTCCTGAAAGATGACATATTGATGTTTTTATTGTTTTCGAAGTGTAGAATATTTAGATTTTTTTTTGAAGTGTACATTAAATTCGACCCGGCCAAGTATCTCTTCCACATTTTCCTTTGCTGATAAATAGTTAATCTTATCACGATAATTCAATTAATTGCTACTAATAAAATATGAATTGATATGAATGTGTGTACATATGTATGGTCACATAAGTAAACATGTACGTCAAAAAAGTAAATAAATAACAAAAAGAGATTATCTTCGTTGACAGCATAACAACATCAACAATATAATAAACTGAAATTTTATTAATGCACTTGTGTATACAATAAATTTTTAATGTACATATCGCATCAAATTACCATACAAATATTAAGACAAAAACGATAAGCTGGGAAGCAAACATTTATTGAAACACATACTTAAGGGCCAAATAAACTACGCAAGCGGCTTGGCAAACATATATTTTTCATTTGCACACAGACTATACAAAACTAGCTCGTACAAGCAAATCTTTTTCACATTAATCAATAATTTAAACTGTAATTTTCCACGACAACCTCACTCCATGGACATTTTGTTGCAAATGATCTAATTTTGCAATAGACTATATATCAATCAGTTTGCCACAAACTCAATATGGCAGTCGAAATATCTAAATTTTTTGATTTTTCTGCAAGCAGCTTGCCAAGCTGCTTGTCAAACGTAAAAACCCCGCCATATATTGCACAACAGGCTTGTGCAAACTCAGATTTCTGTCATGTTTGGCAAGCCGCTTGCGTAGTTTATTTGGTCCTTTTCTTTACACGCAATAATATAAAGAAGTAAAGAGATATTGCTGTTTCTAGAACCCAAATATCGACTTGAGAAAATTTGCATGGAAACATAAGTTTTTCTTTGAAAAAAAAAACAGCCTAAGTGCTTGGTGACGGATGCGACAAAAGTTGAATTTTTCCTGCAAATGACCACATGTACATATATTGCATTAAAAATTAAAGAAAATCTGAATTTCATCATTGAAGTTAGTATTCAATTTAATTTGTTGAGGGTAACATAACATTCGGCACGACTGATTGTGTTACTCAGTTTTTCTTTCTTTTTAATGTCTTACTAAGTATTTAAGTGCAAATCTTTTTTCTCTGTAATAAGAAGCTCATGCACAGATTATAACTAGGGTTTCTTATTCCCGGACTTTTTTGTTTCCCGGGAGAGCGGGAAATAAAAAATAAATTCCCGGGATCCCGGGAATTCCGTAACGTAATAAAATATTAACCAAAAATATTAATTTCCAAAATCTATTGATGTTTATATGAGCAAATTGAATCATTCTTTATTTTAAACTGAGCTTTATTTTAAAAGTAGTTCCCAAACAAAATAGTTTCTAAAGAAATGAGATAAAAAAGCAAAAAACTTAAAAAATCACAAAAACAAAAAAAAATTTAAAGTAAATTAGTTAAAAAAGAACAATATTTTTATCGACATTTTAAGGAAACATCATAATTAGAAACTATTTTAGACTGGGCAAAAAGAGAGCATACAAATCATTAGCAAAATCACTAATGAACTGAAATCAAAGTAGTTTTATTTTTGGTGATTGCCGGAGGGCGGAAATGATCAAAAGAGTGATTAAAAAGTTATCTAGGATAAATGTTGCAGTCTTAGAATATTAAATTCAGTCCTTTACTTTTTGGTATGCAATGAAAACTATCTGCCCTTAGAATAGCTGCAAATGGCTTTATTAAACAGTCAATAGCGGATATCAGTGTTTGATGCAAGTGGTCTTGCGAAAGTGCAAATGCAAAATATTGTAGGTTTTTATGAAATGTAATGCTTTTTGTTGTTGGATCTCATAAAAAAGCTGAGATATTTTGTATTTGCACTTTCGCAAGATCATTTGCATAAAATACTGAACTCCACTAATGTATTAAATATTTCATCTCACAATCGGTTTCTTATTCAAGTAACACAGTCTTCTGTTGTTAGGAAAATACTTTCACTCTATACAGAAGAAGTTGCCCGGATAGTTAAGAGGACGTTGTATCCAAATAATTTCAGCTGCTTTGTTAACAGCAGCGTTTAAAGTTTGCTCGTAAGTTCTATCTTGCATCACCGTCATCTGAAGTAATATCTGCTTCCACATTTTCTTCGTCATTAAATGCATCAAAAAACTTGCATAAAGATTTTCTGAATATTTAATTACAGTGCATTTTATTAGATATTGAAAATATTGCAGTTGCTTTTACTAAAACAATTTGGTTCCTTTAAATAATTAATTAAAGAGACAACATTTTTTCTCTTCGTTCTTCAATCCAAAATAATTTAATATACAGCTATTTTGACTTAACTGCACAGTCAACTTTTCACGATTTTTTGTGCAGATAGATAAAAAATGCTGTTAGGTTAAATGTACTTATCTGCCTTAATGTGCAAGTAAGCACAATTATTATGAGTGTGCAGCTAACTTTGATTTTTTTTATGAACATAATTTAAAACTGCCAAGTATTATTTTAAAGGTACAGGAGGTATACAAGGTGCACCCAAAAATCGATTTTGACGAATAACCACAGAAAACAAATATTTTGTGCAGTTAAGTCAAAATGCAGCTAAGATTGAATTTTTGTATGAAAATTGTGTTAAAATACCAAAAATTAAAGGCATTTATCTTAAAAGTGGAGGTATAGAACGTGCACTTAAAAAACGAAATTGTATGAAATTTTAAAGAGTAGTGACACAAATTAATAATTCTGTGCAGTTAAGTCAAAAGTGCGCTCTAAAAAGGTAGTTAAATCCAAACTTCTTTACACTTTGTGCCATCGTGAGTTTCTTTCCCCTTACATAGATATTATTTCATGATGAACGAAAACAATTTAAAGAGAAAAAAAAAGGATTTTTGGGTGTCAAAATAGTACTTTTTTATGTATGTAAATAGATTTTTTATCCCGGGAATTCCCGGGTAAAATTCCCGGGATAGCGGAAAACGAAAATAAGCGATTCCCGTCCCGGGAATTCCCGGGAAAAACCCTACAAACAAACAAGCACATGAAGTACATATAAAAAAACCACATGAATATGAGTATAAACAAATTAAAATAATGCAAAGACAACTTGCTGGGTAGTAGTGTTGCCAGCTAAGGGAATTTTAGACACTAGTTTAAAGGAACTTATTTTGTCACTTCAGTACAATATGGAGGTCAACATTAATACATTAAATTTATATGATTTTTTACTTAAACTCATGTGATGAGAAAGTAAAAGACAAAACGAAGAATATGAAAACGAACTAAAATAATACAATAGTGAACATGCAGCAAAAACTACGGCTGAACTGGAATGGATTAGTTTTAATGTATCCTATGACACAGAATCACTTACTGACTGATGTGCATTAATAAGGCATGATTTTTGTTTGATATGAGGCGGCTAGAAGCAGTATATAAAATATTTTTGGCTCTTAAAACTATAAGTCATATAGCCATGTGAGTAAAGTGCTTGTCTCTTAATCTGAAAGAGCGCAGGTTCGTATCTCAGCTGTCTTGGGATGGTTCTTGCCGATTCATCTAGCTTGTCCAGCAACTACAAAATAATCATGCCAGCATATTGTATTCAAATGAAAAAAAACGGGATGGAATAAGAAACATGAAATACTTTTGCTGGGTGGTCACTCGCCATATTTATGTCAAAATTTAACATCATTAGTCGAAAGATAAAGCAGTTTTTTTTGTGATGATATTTTAAAATAGTTTTTTCCAGGGAGAATATTAAGCCACCTGGCAATATTGATACACACAGATAATAATTGTCACCCTCTTTCAACAAACCATTTATTTATAAACAAACATGCACTTCGAAAAATTAAAAATAAATTATTGATCTCTAAGCTCTCTGGCAAAGACAATTGTATGAGAAGAAAAACAAAAATGAGACGGAACAAATATTTTATAGTGTGACCAGATTATAAATTATTATATGTATTAATATATTCCAGATATTGTCAAGAATTTATGTGCAAAAAAAAATATAATTTATTTGCCATGGTGAGCTGCTAATCTATATGCCGGCATTTCGTTGGGTGCTAATGCCAAGTCGTCAGTAGATCTGTAATTCTTAATACACAACAAAACTGAGGGCATATATTTTTTTTGATATTATAATTTCTATTAGTTTTCAAAAATTTGTTGTGTGAAACAAGACAAACAAATGCAAATATTCTAAAAGTGCTATAAATTTAATATCGTTTTTGGAACAATTCATACTTTCTTAATGTGGAAAATCAACAGCATGCATTACGGACACATCATTTTGTACGTAGAGAGCATAAGCCCTATTTTCGTTCTTCGTTTTTAGCACATACTAAACAGTCTTACACAAAAATTGCATATGTACATTTATTTACAATACATTAAATCTTGCTAAAGCAGTTTTCGTTTTCAAATACATGCATTATTTTATGAATTATTTTACTTTACTTTCAACGGACAGGAAAGAAGCATTTGAAATTAAGGTCATCCTTATAGTTCCCAAATACTAAAATAAATAAAAAATAAATACTAATAATAAAAATATATAAATTGTGCATATCTGTCGATAAATATCGTTAAAACTTCATAAGCCTTGTCACAATTGGCTGAATAATAAACGTAAAATGCGCGAAAAAATCTTTCTGCCTATTAATTATTTAAATAATAGCCCAGTCAATTTAGGATTTAGGACATTTACGTGTCCGAGGCTACCCAATCTTAACCGAACTTCGGGCACGTAAAGAAACAAACCTAATGTATCGTTAAATTTTTCGATACACAAAATGAAACCCATTTTATGTATCGAGGTTAGTCCATTAAGTGATCTTCGCTTTTGTTCGTAAAGCTTGTGCCTTTCTCTTTCGGATATAGGCATTTTACTTGTCTTTAATCTTTTTAGGACTTTTACAATAAAATTTAATAAAACAATCAACTTTTGTCATATAAACTAGATTTTCTTTGGCTAGAAGTGCGTTATTACAGGGCGTTATAAAATTTTAGATCTTTTTCATATCGTCGTCATATATCGGAATTTTCCAAAGTAATGTTTAATACTTTTTTTTACAAGTATTTACTTAACATTTTTTCCAATCACACACTACAAAGTTGAACTAAAACCTATTGAGATGGATAATCTTCGATGAATTTTAACAAAAACCTTTTCTTCAACTAATTTAAAAAAGTATGGTAACGTTCGATACACAATTCAGAATAAAAATCATGATCGCCTAATGGAAGCAATTTAAAATTTTTTTGCATTTTTCGTTAGGCGTTGATGCTCTACTGAGAATCGCTTGAAATTAATATATTGATTAAATTAAATATGCTATAAATACAATAACAAAACGAACTGTTAAGATTTGGATCTTAATCCCAATAAAAATGGCCACACTAATAAAAAATGTTCACATTCATTTGCAGTGAGATAAAAGGAATACATATTTGTTTTCAGTTGACATCTAGCTCTTGAAAAGTAAACAACAATTGACCAACAAAGCAGAAAATTTAATAAATAAGATTGTGAAAGTGGTGAACGTTGTGTCTCTTTATTGCTTCAACTTCTCTATACAATGAGGCAATATTGTGCGTTAATCTTAGCGACAGCAACGCTTGTTTCGGCTGGCGTTTTTCCAAACTATCACGCTCATTTTGATTTTATTAAATGGGATGGAGATAAAAAGTTGGAAGACTATGAGGCAGCCACTAAATGGTGGCAGACAGCCTCGTTCTATCAAATATATCCAAGGTCATTTAAAGACAGCGACGGTGATGGTGTGGGCGATTTAAAAGGTAAGAGAGAGAGAGAGAGAGAGATAGAGAGAGAGGGATAAAAAAGAAAACAAACAAGTACATACTCTTGATCTTAAACAATGCAATTCTTTTAAATTTATCTTGTTCTATCAGGTATAACGGAAAAACTAAGCTATTTAAAAGAGATCAATATAACAGCCACATGGTTATCACCCATTTTTAAATCGCCCATGGCTGATTTTGGTTATGACATAGCAAATTTTTATGAAATTGATCCTATTTTTGGTACCATGAAAGATTTTGAGGATTTAATGAAGAAAGCCCAACAGTTGGGCTTAAAAATAATTCTAGATTTTGTACCCAATCATACCAGCGATGAGAATGAGTGGTTTAAACGTTCTGCTGCCAAAGATCCCGCCTATAAGGATTTCTATATCTGGCATCCGGGCAAGATAATAGATGGTGTTCGTAATCCACCCACAAATTGGGTTAGCGTTTTCCGTGGTTCAGCTTGGGAGTGGCACGAGCAACGTCAGGAATACTATTTACATCAATTTGTAAAAAAACAACCCGATCTTAATTATCGCAATCCTCTAGTGGTGGCTGCTATGAAAGATGTTTTAGGTTTTTGGTTAAAAAAAGGTGTAGCTGGTTTTCGTATTGATGCTGTTCCTCATATATTCGAAAAGGCTGCTGATTCAAACGGCAATTTTGCCGATGAGCCTAGAAATCCTAGTGTCAATGATCCCGATGATTATGGTTACTTGCAACATATTTACACAAAAGATCAGCCTGAAACTATAGATTTGGTTTACCAGTGGCGTAAAGTAATGGATGATTTTAAGAGTGAGTTCGGCGGTGAAGATCGCATAATTATGATTGAATCATATTCAGCTATATCAGAGGTAATGCGTTATTATGGTAATGACACCATGGAAGGAGCTCAAATACCTTTTAATTTTATGTTGATAAATTCGTTAAATAATAATTCGAATGCTTATAATTATGCTGATATTATTAACACATGGTTGGGTAATATGCCGGAGGGTCGCACAGCTAATTGGGTGGTAAGTAGTGAATAATAAAGTTTCTGTTTTACTTAAGCTAAGGATTAAGTTAAGGATTCCATTCACTTATTTCTCGACAAATTCGTTTTCTAAAAATAACTGTATTTAGTATATGTTATTTTTTTAGAGCTTAAAGCTTTTATACCTTTGCATTTAAGACTAAAAAGTTTTAAAACATTACTTTTAGCAAGATTAAGGAGTTTTAAGGACTCAAAATATAATCTTATGATTAGCGAGGATAGTGCCACGCCTATTCGAACTATATATTATTTTTCAGCTAATTCTATATATATATATATATATATATATATATATATATATATATATATATATATATATATATATATATATATATATATTTTAAATTTGTGGACATACAGCTTTTGATTAATTTACTTTTTCAATACATTATAAATTTTTTAAGTTTTGAATAACGTTTTTGAATACTTGAAGCTTTATTAAACCTCTAAGGTCAATTGTTTTTGAAAGATTGAGTGCTTTGAATTTATTTAATTTAAATAAAAGTTGGAAGTATTTACATTTTTCTATACAGATCGTCAGCTTAAAATTATTTTAAGGAACTGGATCCTTTTCTTTCAAGAAACTCAAGAAATATAAGATTTTTAGGATTTTAATGCTGTAAGAGCTTACAGAGCTTAAAATATTGACAAATTTATAATTCTTTTCAATGAAAAAAAAAAAAACGTAAGGTGCTTTAAAATTTTTTTTTAAGTTCGGTTTTTTTTAAAGCTTTAAGAGCTTTATAGTTTGCTTAACTCTTAAAGCTTATTATTAGATTCTCTATTGTTTAAAGTATTTTTACAACTTATAGGCAGATTTTGTAAACATTTTCGTTTCTAAACGTTTCAAATTTGTATGAAAAATAACGGAAATTCGTTTCAAAAACTTTTTTCCATACAAATTTCCTTAAGCCCTTAAGCTACCAAAACCAAAAACCTTTAAAAGTTTTCGAACTTTAAATCGGTAGGTGGGAGGTAAGCTACACCAAATCAAATTTTTTCAAAATACGTTTTTATACTGTTCTATATTTGAAGAAACACAATACTGCTTGAAACCATCTGGGAGATAACTATAAGCAAGTAATTTTTGATAAGCAACTGTGATGTTTTCGATATAAAAATCAGTATTAGAGTTATTTAAAATACTCGGCCTCGATTTTCAAATTATAAACTGTGACTTGACCTTCCTACAGTAATAATTAAATATTGAGAGTTTCAGGATTATTGGGGAAAAATAGACAGTATATTCCTATGCGCGTATGAAGCTACACAAACTTACACAAAAGCTTTTTTAAATACAAATTTTGTATTAAAAAGAGTTACCGCTTTAGTTTGGATAGCTTCATGCACGGATAGAAACAGACTTGATATAATACAAGTAATGAAAGCTTTCAAGAAATCGCCTCATGATTTGATGGTTTAAGTATCTCAGAAGCAAAATAATCTTTTAAAAACCATAAAATTTTTTACATCTTAAAAGCTTTTAATAATAGATATACTTTGAAAGCATACAAAATTAATAGAGCTTTTTAAAGCTAAGCATAACTCTGTCTAATATTTATTTGAAATTTTCATGTTTTAATTCTCTAAAATGCACTTACGTTTTTCTATTTCCATAGCTGGGTAATCATGACAAAAACCGTGTTGGTTCCCGCTTAGGAACTGATCGTGTCGATATGTTGAATATGTTAACACTCACTTTGCCCGGCTGTAGTGTTACCTATATGGGCGAGGAAATTGGCATGACTGATGTATGGATTTCATGGAACGATACTGTAGATCCTTCAGCCTGCAACTCAAATCCAGAAATTTATGAAACTCTCTCACGTGATCCTGAACGAACGCCATTTCAATGGAATCGAGACTTTCAGAGTGGTTTTTCAACTGCTAAGAAGACGTGGTTGCCTTTATCACCCAACTATTGGGATGTTAATATGGAATGGGAAAAACATCAGCCTAAAAGCCATTTAAATATATTTAAAGAATTACAGGAAAGTGTAAGAAATGCACCGGCCATAAAGTATGGACAAACACAAGTAGTAGCAGTCACTCAAAATGTATTGGCGGTACAAAGGTGAGTTATTTATGTCTAAGGTAATTGATTAATTATAAATTAATTTTTCTTATATTTTTCAAATAGATATCTTTTGCATGAGTATACCTACATAACACTGATCAATATATTTGACAATGAGGAGACATTTGATTTGCAAAAAGCTTTACAAGAAGTGCCCACAGAAATGGTGTATGTCATGGTGACCACAAAATCAAAAGCAAAACGCAAGTGAGTAAATATTATACTAAGTTTGAGTTATTTTTCTTTTTCAATTTTTTTACTTATTTTTTTGGTAAACTTTTTTAGTGATGCTGCCAAAACTTCCTCCATAACTTTGCAACCAAAAGATGCTGTAATCCTTAAATCAACCAGCAAACTTACCACTTCAGTTGGCTACTATACTTATTATAAGGCTGCAGAAAAAGGCACCAAATAGTTTTATTTATATATTATTTTTAAATTGTGTTTTTTATTTTGTATTTTTTTTTAAATAAATTTAAGCTGATTCTACAATAATGGCCTCATTGCCTGCCAAATAAACATTATTTAAAGTGATCAAGTCGCTGTAAAATTAAACAAAAGAAATAAGAAATCGTAAGTAAGTATATTTGTTTAGTTAACTAATTTAAATTAGAGCTCACCCTTCTTTTCTTGTGGATATAACATTGGGTATTTTGGTCTTAAAAGTACCACTGGCCTTCACAATATCTGTCACATCCGCTGTAGTAGCTTCAGACAAAACATTGGCCAACAAAATATAGGTCTTTTCATTAGCTAATGATCTAAATAAAGGCAGATGATTAATAAATTTTTTCCGTTTAATGATTTTGTTATAGCTACCTTTTAATGGCCAATATGTTATCGCCTATATTTCCATATTGTATGGTGCCGTATTGTAGTGTCTTTGTTTGTCGTAGATTAGACATTTGTTTGTATACATTCAAATGGCTTTTTGTTTGAGCCGACTCTGTTTCTACATTGACTGCAACAAAGTTGGGATTAATGGGCAGCCATGTTTTAGCGCTAGTAGAGAAATCGGCATTTGTTGCCGGTGACCATTGGAATGGTGTACGTGCCGGATCTCTGGTAAATTGCTCATAAATATCGGGGTTTGAATTGCAAGCAGCAGGATCTACACTGTCTTCCCAGGATACATCAAAATCGACCATGCCGATCTCATCACCCTTGGAGTTAGGTGTTTCAAATATATTATATGACAAAAGTTCACTAAA
This sequence comes from Panzeria rudis, assembly GCA_956483635.1. NCBI lineage: Eukaryota > Metazoa > Arthropoda > Insecta > Diptera > Tachinidae > Panzeria > Panzeria rudis. The sequence goes on along the minus strand of OY101450.1, from coordinate 7,430,307 downwards.
ATTACTTTTGACTTACCATATAAGTAACACTAACACCGGGTAAAAACATTTGCAACATATTCATAAGATCAATACGATTCTCTCCATAACGACTACCTACACGGCGTTTGTCGTGATTGCCCATCTAAAAGAAGTAACCGAATTAACAACACTGTGCATTAGTTTTTTTTATACCAATTGAGGAGCTTAAAAGGAAAGGGGTACAAGTGCAAAGAAGAAAATTCTGAGTAATTAAGCTTCCAAGTTTTTTGTTCCCATGCATTTTCATACATAATATATTTGGTTACCGCCTCTAGGGGTCATCGTACAGGTCTGCATTTTTGTAGAGTAATAGATATTGGTTTAAGTGTTGATACCTGCATATAACTAAATTGTTTTTAGTTTTGGCACTTGTACCCCTTTGCTTTTCACCCCCTCAATATTTTATCACTAATTGTGAATAAGTACGAAATTAACCCTTAAACACATACAACATACATAGGCAATACTTAAGCGCATAAGCAATACTTCTCAAGAATTTAGCTGAAACACCTGATGCTTATCTGAAACACTTTCATTTAGCAAGGGCACCAACCATTTTCAAAGACAGAAACCTGGTCCAAGAATTCCCAAAAACTTGGTTAAAAATCTCCACAAAATTCCAGAAGTTCACCGGATTTAAAAAAACTAGGACAAAAATCTTCCCAAAATCGCAAAGTTTCCCGCATTCCAAAAAAAAACTAGGACAGAAATCAACCCAAAATCCCATAACTTCCCCGGAAAACAACGGTAGCACCGAAAACCGCGAAAATACCATGGAAACACTGTTTTTTTTAAAGGAAATTAACCTTCGCGCCGGCCTGTTGCTTTTTTTGAACTGTCGTTACACATTTTTTCTACCAGTATTCGTTACACTTATTTGTCACACTTATTTTATCATTAAAAAAATTGTTTACCCCCCAACATAGAAAATTTTTATGTAATGCATATCATAAGCATATCATAAGGCGATAGTTGTTTTTTGTTGAAGAACTATTTTACTTTTCCATCTAGAGGTTGAAATTACTATCTTCGTTTACTTGGTGTTATCAAGGTAAGTGATATTTGTGTTTTTAAATTGTAATTTTAATTTTAAAAGGGGGGGTTATAGCGCCGGGTTCTGTGACCAGGCGGGATGTGTGGAAGGGCGACTAGTGCTTTAAATAAAAGTACTAAGCTTATACTTTAAATCTTAAACGTAAGGCTTACAAGATTTCCTATGCCGAGTGAGTATATCTATGTGCAAGAGGGTGGGAGAAGCGAATTTAACTCCTCCTTAAATGAATGCCAGATATAAACTTTCAAAACGGCGGTACATGTACATCTTTTTTGTGCCCTATACGAGACTCGTAATTTTTTTGTACTATGTTACCGCGGCACTAACTAACTAATCGGCCTTAATCTCATTTACTACGAGTGCTTTAAGAGTTGTCTTATAACAAAGCAAAAACGATATTTCATTTTCTCTCCTAAGGTGATTTTTACTTATGGAAATCGATTTTTAAGCAACAGAAATATTTTTACTTACCACCCAATTAGCTGTTTTCCCCGCTGGCATGTTTGTAAACCATGATTTAATAATCTTAACAAATCCTGGTGCCTTAAGGTCGGTATTGATTTGATTGCTATTGCCACCACTTATAAATTGGAAATTGAAAGGAATCTGAGCACCATCAGCAGTTTTGTTGCCATACATAAGCATAACTTGGTCCAAAGATGACCATGTTTCAATCATTAGAACACGTGTATCACCACCATGAACACGTTGGTAGTCCTGTAACAAAGTATGCCATTGATAAACCATGTCAATTGTTTCTGGCTGATCTTGGGTATAAATATGCAAAAGATAGGCGGAATCTTCCGGATCATCGGTATAGCCACTTTTAGGCTCATCCGGATAACGACCATTTTCGTCGGGTAAGACTTCAAACATCCAGGGAACAGCATCAATTCTAAAGCCAGCTACACCACGATCCAGCCAGTAGGTAAGTACTCGTTTCATTTGGGCTACAACATCAGGATTGCGATAATTTAAATCGGGTTGCTTGACAGCAAATTGATGTAAATAATACTGCTGTCTTTGTTCATTCCATTCCCAGGCGGAGCCCCGAAAAGCCTGTAGCCAATTGTTGGGTGGCATTCTTGAACCATTTTCACTTTTATAGCCATCATGCCATACATAATAATCTTCATAACCTTTTTCTCGGTTAACTGATTTCTTAAACCACACATTTTCATCACTCGAATGATTGGGTACAAAGTCCATAATGATCTTAAGACCCAGCTTATTGGCCTCCTTTATCAGTTCATCGAAATCATCTAGAGTACCATACTCTGGTTGTATGTCAAAGAAATCAGCTATATCATAACCAAAATCAGCCATAGGAGACACATAAATAGGTGACAACCAAGTGGCGTTGACACCAATCTCCTTGAGGTATGCCAGTTTTGATATAATACCTTTTAAATCACCAATGCCATCACCATTTGAGTCCTTAAAAGATCTAGGATATATTTGGTAAAATTGAGAAGTTTGCCACCAGTCTTTAGTGTTGTCCACTGTTTCGCTTACACCTCCCGCACCAGAACAGCTCTCCACCCATATTTTATGAGTGCTTATTACTAAAATATTTAATAGTAGGAATTTCATGTTCAACATTTTGCCACCATCTCTTGATTTTGAATACTGAATTATTCTTAAATATTCTAACCGAATTTATAAGTTTTTGATTTGTTTGCATTTATTGAAACTGTTATCTGAAGTAAACGATCGATCTCTTTGCTGTAAAATCACTTGAAGTTTATTTGTTTAAAATTTAAGTTCTTATCTGGTTTCCAATTATTGTAAATAAAATACATATTTTTTTGTTAAGTAAACACTTTATTGATTTTATAGCTTCTCATGAAGGCGTATTTTTTTACTGCGTGATTAATATTCGACTTTTGTGTTTTTAATAGTTTTTCTGTTTGTTTATAAAACCGAAAATTCAGCTTTTGTAGTAGAAATATATTTATTTCCATGTGATGAAGGTATTTTGTACCATTATTAATTTATATATTAATCGAGCTTGAGGTCTTGTAATTTGTACCCAGATGCTAAAACCCTATTACTTCCGCATCGAAGCTTGTCTAATCATCTCTCATAGGGCTGTTTTTAGAGTTCCGATACACCAAAAGTGTAAAGGAACCCTATTGTTTTCGCTACGCTGTCCGTCCGTCTGTCTGTCACAGGCTGTTTTCTCGGGAACCGCAAGAGCTACGGACCTGAAATTTTCACAGGATATGTAGAGCTTTTGCCGCTACAACAATAAATATATGACAGCTAAAAATTAAAGGGTGTTCTAAGGCGAGCAACTAAAAATGTTGAAATACTAATGTAATATGCAGACACTTATATATAGACCCTTTAAATTTTCAAAGTTCGTGTTAATTGGTGTAGTCTGTAGAATAGACTACACCAATTAGCACCGATATTTAAAACATTAAAAATTAAAGGGTGTTCTATCAGTCAATGTAATTTTACTATGTAATTTAGACAATCTTCGGAACCGTAAGAGCTACGGACCTGAAATTTTCACAGAATATGTAAAACTTCGGCTACAACAACAAATATATAACAGTTAAAAATTAAAGGGTGTTCTAAAGCGAGGTACGCAACATGTTGAAATACTAATGTAATATACAGACACTTATATATAGACACTTTAAATTTTCAAAGTAAGTGCGAATTGGTGTAGTTTGTAGAATATACTACACTAATTAACACCGATATTTAAAACAATAAAAATTAAAGGGTATTCTATTAGTTATTGTAATTTTGACTATGTAATTGAGACAATATGCTGTATCTTGGAAACCGTAAGATGTAAAATCTTGAAATTTTAAAACACGCTAAAACTAAAAAAATCCTAAATTAAAAAAATTTCAAAACGAAAAAAACGCCAAAATGAAAAAATCTCTTAAAGGAAAAAAGCGGAAAAATTAAAAAAAATCGCTAAAACGCAATACATCACCAAAATTATAAAGATCGCCAAAAAACTAAAAAAACGTCAAAAATCGAAAAAGTTTTCAAAACGAAAAATCGCTAAAACTAAATAAATCATCAATAAATGAAAAAATCGCCAAAAAATGAAAAAAATCACCAAAACAAAAAAAAAAACACAAAAAACTAAAAAAAATCGCCAAAACGAAAAAATTGTCAAAACAAAAAAAAAATCGCTAAAACTAAAAAAACCACAAAAAACCGAAAAAATCCTCAAAAACGAATAAAGCGCCAAAACTGAAAAAATCGCCACAACTAAAATAAATTGCTAAAACTAAAAATATCGTCAGAAAGTGAAAACGTTGAATAAATGCCATAACCAAAATATCGCCAAAACTAAACAAAACGGCAAAAAACAAAAAAAATTGCAAAAAACGAAAAATCGCCAGAAAACAATTTAAAAAAATCACGAAAAGCGCCAAAACAAAAAAAAAAACCCAAAAAAACAACGAAAATACTTAAAAAAATATAAAACTAAAATTAAACAAGAAAGCACAACGAAAAAACTGCTAAAATGACAAACGGGGCAAAAACAAAAGGGATATACATATGTGTATTCGTACGGAACCCTTCGTGTGCGAGCCAAAGTCGCACCTTACTTAATTTATTTGAAACCGCTATGAAAACAAATAATAAGAATGATACAAACAAAATAGCTATACCAGGCGTGGTTACAAGGGGAGGGGGAGGGGGAAGGTAACGCGACATTACTCTCCCCCTCATATCGTTTAAAATATACCCAATTTCTATTGAATTTACAAAAAACAGTTTTGCAGTGCCACACATATTTTGTAGTCGTTTTTTTGCAAGAATTATTGCTTAACAATTTTAAATTTTGTAGAGTTTTTAATGTTTTTTAACCGACTTACAAAAAGAAGAAGGTTATTCGTGTGTATTTTTATGTGTGTTTTTTATGTTTGTAGACGCATAACCCTGTTATTTGTGAAACGATTAAAATTTTTTTTTTATTTTCAAAAGAGTTTGCCAGCAGTTTGGTCCCATCATTTTTTTTTCGAATATCAAAGAGGGAAATTAGCTTGCTTTGTTATTTGTGAACCGATTTTCAAAATTATTATTTTGTTTGAAGGGGTTTGCCAGCACTTTTGTCCTATATTTTTTTTTTCAAAAATCGGAGGGGGAAATTTGATTTCCCCATGCATACCTTTGTTATTTGCGAATTGATTTTCACAATTCTTTTTTTTTTTTGTTTGAAAGGGGTTGCCTGCAACTTTTTTTTTTCAAAAATCGATGGGAAAATTTGATCCCTCGACCATAACTCTGTCATTTGTTATTCGATTCTCAAAATTGTTTTTTTTTGTTTGAAAGAGTTTGCTGCAGTTGGGTCCTATCACATTTTTTTTCGAAAATCAGTGTTGGAAATTTGCTCCCCCATGGATAACTCTGTCATTTGCGAGCCGATTTTCAAAATTATTTTTTTGTTTGAAATGGATTGCTTGCACTTTAGTTCCATAATTTTTTTTTTTAAATCGGAGGGGGAAGTTTGCTCCCCCCCATTCATAGCTGTCATTTGTCAACCGATTTCCAAAACTATTTTTGTGTTTGAAAGGTTTTGCTTGCAGTTTGGTTTCACAAATTGTTTTCAAAAGTATATTTTTTTGGAAAATCTCTGGGGCATTTTTTATGTTTGAAGGGGTTTACTCTCAGTTTGATTTCAAAGAAGAAAAAAATCTGGCAGACAAAGTGGTAGCCCGATATATTAATTATTGCATAACTCTGCCATTTCTTGACCGATTTTAGAAATATTTTATTTGAATAGACATGAAAGAATTGGTACTTTGAAAAATTGTGGACGGACATCCAATTTGTAGACAAACACACCATTTGAATTACTCTAAATTGCATCCGTTTTGTAATCCATTCCATAAGATCTTTGCCTTGAAGTCGGGTTTTTTGCAGAATTATTTTAGAGCATTATTAAGTTTCGTTCCAATGCAGAGCTTTGTCGAATTTTTGGGCCCGGATACAAACATAGACAGACGGGCAAACATATTTTTAGTGTTATGGTGGTAAGGCGTGAATACTAGGGGGCGGAAAGAGAATTTTACTTTTCTTAAATACAGAGTCATGGTGCCTTATAATATAAAGGACATTCGTAATGTCTTCCGTTACACTTTTTACCTGTTGCGAATGGTATAAAAGTACATTTTTTAAATCACCTTTTAGGGTAAAAGGGTTTTGTTTGCTAAAATCGATTTATATATTTATGAGCTTCTTTAGTTGTGTTTTTAATGTATTTTTTTAAACTGTTGTTTGTGCAATTTGAACTTTTTTTGAAGAATAAATCATTTTTAAGAACATTTTTAAATTAATTTTATGTCCATTTAACATTTCATAGTTATCGATTAGAAATTCTGTAATCAACTTAAAATCTATCAAAGAGTGTTTATCATATTCATATCAATCAGTTTTTTTAATGATTATTTAATTTTTTTTACACAAAAAGTTTCAACAAAAGCCACTGGTAAATAAAATTTGTCGTGCTGTTTGCCTGCATGTACGTATTTAATGCAATCTAGTGGAATTTTTTAATTGTCAAGTTGTGTTCTTTTGCATGACAGTCACACACTCATTCATCCACTTGATCACTGGCACCGTAATCGAGTGGAAGAATATAATCGAGAGTTCTTACTTTTCATAATTGTGTACTTGTTTTGCGACTGTTGAGAACTTTAAGTGTAGAAATTTATTGACAAAGCAATATAGTGAACAAATAGGGAAAACATGTACAATAATATCAATTCCTTATACAGTCCCCTCCTATTTCTTTTTTGTACTCCCTAACTTGTTTAATGTTATTTTTCAGTGCAATATTAAATTTTCAGTGGCTTGAGAACAAGTTAATCTCTCGTACTTACATACATAATTTTATAGTATAAGTTTTTATTTATTATTCCAAAAAACTTCTATTGGAAAAAAAAACTCTAATATTGGCTTTCTATGGTTAGCCATAATTGTGGTTTCGTATATTTCCCTTTAAAATATAATAAATTATTTCCATGATTTAGATACTTTCATTCACTCTAGTTTGAAACTTCAAAACTAAATAATCTGAAAATAAAACATCTTTCAAAACTTATAAATCTCTTTAGTCAATATATCTTATGTAACACATTCTTGTTAACTTAAAACAATAAAGAATTCCCAGTCTGGATTAAAGAATAACTATGTATGACTGTGTGCTTCTGATAAAATTCTTGGCATTTTTTGTATGCACAAAATTAATAAAAAGATAAATTGTAAGTAAATTTAATTTGAATTGGAAATAATTGACATCGTCATTATAATGAGTCTCTTTTATTTTATTCTTCATTGAATTTAATCACTTTCAGCATATTAAACAGTAAAAACAAGTTATAAATAACATGAAATTTGTTTTTAATGAAATAAAGAATGTGAATCTCTTTATCAAAGAAATTTAATAAAAAAGGAAATATCGTTTCACAGAGAAGTTTATTAATAAAATTTTAATTACAATAAGACTTGCGGAAGTTATTGTCCACGAAAATTATTAATAATACAAAATGTTTGAACTTGTAAAAATGCTATATTCGCAATGTTGAATCTTATATACCTTTTACTAAGGAAAGTGGAATGAAAAGATTCCGGCCTGACCATTACTCTGTTAGTATTCAGTTGAGACCATACCGAATGAGACTCATATTATACAGAAAGAAGTGAAACTCGATACGACGAAATTGTCTATTCAATGACTGAAACTCCAATTTTCAATTACACAAAATTTGTAAAATGTGTTGGAAAATTTTGTTTTTGATTACATGAATAATTGAATCAATTACGTAATTAATTGAAACTGTATTAATTAAAATTTTTGCAGGAATATATTTTTTTTGTGTACACAGAAAATATTATTCCTAAAAAATGTTCAATTAATAAACTTAATCAAAAATTAAAACTAGTTGCAATTATTTTCGTAATTGTGTCAATTACTTATGTGATCAAAAATAAAATTTACTAACAAATCAAAGGATCAAAGAAGCCCCACACTGCGAAGTATTGGAGGATTACAATATTCCACAAAAATATTTCACTTAGTGTCTTACGGAAAAGTGAAGGACATTCATTCTATGCCGATTCATTATACGAATTTGCGAAAGACGGGAATTTTAACTCCCCCTAAAATGAGTCCCAGTTGTAAAGGTTTAAAACTCCAATACATGTACAGTTTTTTTTTGATGCCCTCTACTATAAGAAGTCGAGAGAACCTAGCCATTTTTTTTGTGTTGTACAGTGTTATTTCAAATATCTCAAGTTGTATATTTTTTTGTTTTGTGTTAAACAATATTTTATTGTACCATAAACATTTTAAATTAAAACTAATAAATTCTTTCGATTTACTTTAATTTCCTTTCTTATTTATGCACTTGAAAATACAAAAAATATATTTTCATTTTACAAAAATATTTATTGTGAACTTTACATTTAAATAACACACTCGTTATCAAAGCATGTACTTTAAATATATTTGTATCTAGATAATTTTACTCAAACTTAAGCTTTAGATTACAAAAAGGAGGGAAAAAATAACATCTAAAGTTTAGGTTAACCAATTTGACATATAATCTTTTTTGAATTTATATTCAATATTTACGACAAAAAGTCACTTGTGGGCTTTAACAAAAAAAAAAAAATACAGAAAATATGGTAATATGAGTTTAAATTCAGCTCAGTTGTCAAAAATAAAACACTTTATATGTGTTTTGGAGACAAAGTTATTACTTCTTTTATTTCCATAGCCGCATAAGCGAAATTTAAGTTTTTAAGTATTCTTTCTCTTCTGGCCCTTCTAGCTTTTTTTTCTATGGTTGGAAACATAATGTGTGTTTTAAAAATAATGACGGCAAAAAGATGTGTTCAAAAAAAAGCTAAAGCAATAGCAAATAAAATTTTATTATTGTGGTTTTCCTTTTCTGTTTTTATGGGTATTTGAAAAATTAAAAGGTATACTTTTGTCTTTTTGATGTTTAATATTTTGTAATTGAAGCAAAGAGCTCTTTATTGTTACTACCTCTAGTTTGAATATTTGAAATCCTTTTAATGTTGTATGTGGTTTCCTCTTGTTATTCTACGCAGCTCTTAAATATTTGCTTAGCCCTGAAATTCTTTTGTAAAAAGTCTTACCTTTAAGAGCCAATAATAACTCACAGACCTCAGAACTGGAGGACAACAATACTAAAATGTTATTCATTTAAATATATTTAGTATCCTTTAAAGAAACTATATCAATATTTAATATTCGTTTATGCCTGAGTCTACCTGCTTTCGCTTTTTTCCTATTTGCACAAATTGCTTAACCACACGTGTGTTTAACACCAAAATTACATTTTGTGGCCCAAAGCATTCCAACCAAGTATCTACCTACACCTTTAAATAATTGTCAGAAATAATGACTACATTTTGTATATTCATTCTTTAGTTTTAAGTAAATTTTAACTATTTGAAAAGTTAAAAGAAAATTAATGAAATTAAAAAGGAACTCATACGCAAACGGAAGCATGTTGAAATAAAGGAAATATGATCAAGGGTAAGGATGAATTATACGAAATTAATGCTGAAGATATGCTAATGAGAATGCTAAGAGCACCGGAAACTTTAAATCATTTTGTGGTGTGGTATATTTTATATTAGAAAATATTTAATTTATAATATGAGAGACTGAGTGCAATAACTCGGTAAGCAAAAAAAAAAAAATAATAAAAAATATTGAATAAAATTTTAATAAAATACGCAAAATAATTATTTGCAAAATATTTGAATTTATCAAAAAATTTCTCTGGGAGACAAAACTATGGTACCTAGTAAGGTAATTGGCATATAAAACAATTTTTTTATTTCATGTGGCTTACCGAGTTATTGCACTAAGCCCTTTATATATTTAAGTGTATGTATGTATATATGAAGTGAAATGATTAAGTGCTTGCAAATTCATTTAAGAAGGTATTGTCTTTTTAATAATTTATGAAATATTACATTGAATGCATTTTATCTGTGAATTACGACATTAATGCAGTGAAAAACTTAATTAAAACTTAACCATCGCACAGATGATTGAAATTTACTAAAAGTGAGGATTAATTAAAAATCTCTTATATATTAATATGATTATTTCGAATGTATTTGCTTTGTGAATCCCAATTAATTATTAGGCTAAGGTTCGTAACGTTCCCGACTAGAAAATTTCCAAATACTGATACTGGGGCCCGATTGGGAATGCATGTGGCACACCCAAAAGGGTTATCCCATTTGTTTTTTGATCGGGAACTTCTTGGGATAGCCCATCCACAAATTATTGACTTAACATAAGTTCTTCCCAAGTGGAAAACTATTGGGAACTTGTTGGGAAAACCTAACACATTTTTAATCATATATTTTGCTCATATTAAACAGAGGTGACTGTTACATACTTTTGTTCCTTCGATAGCATCAGCAATTTTAATTCAATATTAGAGTTTGATATTTTCTCGATTTGAGTAAATTTTTGCAAGATTTTGATATTTCCCCGCAGGAAACCAATCGGATCCCAAATACGTTTCTGCGTTACATCAGAATTGGGATCCCAGTTAGATCCCAAATGTGTTTGCATGAAAATTTCTAGTCGGGTTATATTCAGAAAGCATTGGGCCTGATTAATATTCCAAGGAACAAGGGAAAAATTAACAACAATTTAATTTTTCAACGTACACAGCAGAACAGTGTAGCGGTTTCCGAAAGTGACGCTACTCTGTTCTGCTGTGTACGTTGAAAAATTAAGATGATGTTAATTTTTCCCTTGTTCCTTGGAATATTAATCATGCCCAATTCTTTCTGCATATAACGTTACGAAACTTAGCCTAATAATCAATTTGACAATCATGTTTGGTATTGGGTGAAAGTAGATTAAATTCTACATTGCTAAAATTACTGCTTGGATTAACTTACTTTATTGGCAGTGAGAGGTCAAAGTTAACCCTGCTGTTAGGTTTTAAAAAAAACTTACGAATCCTAGGCAAAGGACCATTTTGGTCCATATGGTTTTTTTAAACTATAAATGCACTAAAATGTGTTTTTGGAATTTTTACTGATAAGTTCGACCGACACTATGCGAGATTTGTGAGATCGCTTCTGACTAAAATTAGATCATTATTTGCTCATCATGTACTGAGAAAATTTAAATGTTTGCATTTGTCTTGAAAATTTTGTTCGTATCAATAAACATGAACGGACCAAAATGATCTGAGCCTAAGATTTCTAATTTTTTATTTTTTTATCTTCCTTTATATCATAATTTCGTGGAAGTGATAAAATATAAAAATACCACATTAGCTAACGTTTTAAGTTGACATCTTGAACCGTTCCAGGGTTAAATAATTATTAAAAATTTTGCTTGGCATGGCTAAAATTTAAAATTGAGATGGTTCGAGAGCTTATATTTTTTATTGTCTTCTAAAAGTAAAAATGTTATAATGGACCCATCAACTGCGGATATTTGAGTAAATAATTCAATAATTTTTGATTAGATAAATGTTTTGAAAACATTTTGAATGTTTTTTAAATTCTCCATAAATGGGACATTTTCTATATATACCTTGAGTTTCAACAAATTTCAGGTCGAGATCAAGCAAAATTTTATTGATGGCTCTTATAATATGAGATTTCACCTTATAAATCCCCAACAAAATCTTGCGGATTTAGTGCGACTTTCTATTAATTTTAATTATTGTGAAAGAACTATAGTGCCTAAAAAACATATGCTAGGGAAAACAAACAAAAACAAAAACAACTTGTTTGGTTTTAACCCTCTTTTGTCTTTATTTTTTTATTTTTTATTTATTTATTTTATTTTTTATTTATTTTATTTTATTTTCGATGTCCCATACACAAGACTTTAAGTCTCATATTACAGTATGGAACTCAGTACAAGTACATACAAAAATACATTTGAACATACAATAAAATATAATTATAGGTAATACTGCAATATCATGAAAATCGTCCATACATGTCGTTGTTTTAAAATTGCAAAATTTTTAATTTAAAGTTTAAAATCAAAATGTATGGAAAACCTCCACGACACCACAAAGCGATCAATATGACATTCAGTTTGAAATGGCTCAATACATAAGTAATAAAATAATAAAAACATATACATATATGAAAATAAAATTATCCTCTTAGTTGAACAAAATTAACTTGAAAATTGACAGATAATATTTTTTTTGAATTTTTGTGCGTTACTAATGACTTGAGAGCTGTGTGGAATATCGTTCCAGAGACTTATTGCATGAATAAAAAATTGGTATTTAGATATCTGACTGTTATATCTAAAACAGATTAATCTTTTGCCTCTATTAAGAGTTGAAAAGTTCAATCGCGCAAAAAGATGATCGGGTTGACACGTGTATATTATTTTGTGCATTAGTATTAAAATCCTTACCTTCAAATAGTCATCAAGACACATACCATAAAGTTTGTTTACGTGCAAAGAAACATGATCATATCGTCTCAAACCATATACGTAGCGAACTATATTATTAAAAGTCACATTAAGTTTTCTTTTGCTAATACTATCACAACTGGCAAAAAGTTCACATCCGTAAAGTAAAATTGGCATTAAATATGTTTTAGCGAGAAGTATTCGAATATTTATAGGAGTGCAATGATGACTTTGCCAAAGATTTCTTAACATAGAAAACACACGACCACAGGCGAAATTAATATGGTTAGACCAAGTGAGGGTGCTGTTAAAGTAAATTCCTAGATTTTTAGCAACGTTTACAATCTCAATGGTTTGACCATTTAAGATTAAGATAGGGTTATTATCAAGTTTCAATAATTTCTTCTTAATAATCAAACATTTAGATTTAGTGGGATTTATCCCCAGGCCATTAGCGGTAGCCCATTCAAATATACGATGCAGTTCTTCATTTAAAATTCTCACACATCGCTCGACTGATATAATGTTACAACTTATATAAAGCTGCACATCGTCAGCATATAATCTAATTTTGCAATGTTCGAGTTTGCTTGGTAGATCATTAACGTATAGCGAAAAAAGTAGAGGGCCCAGTATTGAGCCCTGAGGAACACCTCGACTTAGAGGCAAAGAGCTTGATTTCGATGCACCTGATTCTACGAATTGATGTCTGTCAGTTAGATAAGAACATATCAGATCGGTAGAAGTGGATGAAAACTTATAAAAAAATTTCAATTTTTTACATAAAATTGTATGATCGACAGTGTCGAACGCCTTGGAATGATCAAGAAGTACCAAGAACGTAACATTGCCACAATCCACTTGTTGTCTTACATCTTCCGAAACATCCACTAGGGCCGTTATACAGCTGTGTTCTTTACGAAAACCAGATTGGCAACTTGTGAGAATGTTATTAGTTTCAAGGTATCGAGTCACCTGACTATGAATCAATCTTTCAAAAACTTTCGAAAGGAACGGTAGGATTGCTATCGGTCTGTATTCAGAATTTGATTTTTTTATTGGGATGATTCTCGCAAGTTTCCATATTTTCGGATAACAGTTTGTAGTAAAAATTTTGTTAAAAATGAACGTTATAATGGGAGCAAGTTGTGGTATGAGAATCTTAAGAAACCTGGGATCAATGCCATCAGCTCCTATTGCATTGGACTTTACTGACCACAGACTAGAGAGCACATCATACCGTGTGACATTAGTGAAATAAAAACTATTGTCTGAAGAATCATTGGGGAATTCGTAGTAATTAGAAGTAGGTGTAACCACAGGAATATTCAAAAATTTATCATTTAGAGCATCTGCATCAATTTCACTAGATTCATGAGTAGTAGATTTACCGATTCCAACTTCGCGAATTGTTTTCCACTTTTGTTTCGAGTCAGTAGCAGCAGAGAACTTAGCTGCGAAAAATTCAGATTTGGCTCTCTTAATTAGCTTGTTCGTCATCCTCCGTGAGATTCGGTATGACTCATGCATTTCTGGAGTTCTAAAACGTTTCCAGCGTGAATATAACAAATCCCTCTGACCGATTGCCCGTTTAATATCCTGAGAAAACCAGGGTCTACTGAACCTATCGAGGATCTTTGATCTCAAAGGAACTGCAAGATTATACAGATGGTTCACGTTCTGTTGCAAAAACGATACCTGGTCGTCAACAGAAATAATGTTATATATCATACTCCAATCAATGTTACAAAATTCCCGTTCTAAAAAAATAAAATCTATGTTTTTAAAATCACGATAAGAAATAACTTGCGGAGGTACATGTAAACGAAAGTTGTACGATATAAAAATTAGGTCATGGCGTGAGAAACAAGGCGCTGATAGTTGATCATAAAGTAAGACCTTGGAGAGATCACTTACAAAGAAAAGGTCGAGAAGTGTACTACTAGTCGTGGTAAAATGCGTAGCATTAGTTGTATTTGGAGAAACAAGACCAAGGGGATGCAGATTATCTATCAGGTAAGAGTCAACTAAGACATTCGAATTAAAATCGCCTGTAATAACGACGTCTTCATACGCAACAGCGAAAGTCTGCAGAGTATTGACAAATCGTTCAAAACAAATACGATTATTTGGTCTGTAAATGCAGCCCAATAATAATTTTCTACCCTCGCAACTAATCTCGAGCAATAGATACTCTATTAGATTAGCCGGTGTGTCAATATCGGCATCATCATTATAACCTGTAGACTTGCTGATCACTTTGGCCGAAATACCTTTTCTCACATATATTGCCACACCACCGTAGCCGTTTCTATCCACCCGTCTAATATTATATCCCAATAAGGAAACCGACAAATCTGTGAACTCAGACTTAAACCATGTTTCAGATACACAAATTATGTCTATGCCGGAGCTTTCAAAAATGAAACGGAACTCGTCAATTTTATTCCTCAAGCTTTGAGCATTGATATGGCAGATTTTAATACCACTTCTTTGATTGGCCAAGATTTTTATCATATTCGCTAGTCCGTCCCTGGAACGAGCTCTGCTGTTAGCTAAATTGCTCATTAGCATATATAATAATTATATTAATATAAGCATAAGTAACGCACGAAAAATAAAGTTTTCTAGAAAAAGTTAAAATAATTTTTAAAAAATTTGAAATGTTACTACTATAGAAATATAAGTAAGAGTAAATATAAGAGAAATTAGAGGTAGTTAGCTGCAGGGGCTCGAAATAAATTATTGATGTCATCAGTATGTAAGGCCGGGTCGTCCACATTATCAGGACTAAGCTCATTTAACTGACTTATATCATCAATTTGCAGAATGGTATCATTGACATTTCTTTTAATATATACAAATCCGCGCATAGTAAAAGCACTGTGTATGACTCTTTGCTTTTTGAGTCGAACGGCCGCACGAAAAATTTGAAAATTATCCTTAGTAAGGTTTTCATTAATATAAAATTTGTTGTCTGAGTTTAGACCAATATGTCTTAAGCAAAAGTAAAAATCTCTCTTAGTTTTCTTAAAGTTGGCTAGGGTTTTTAAGAAAAAGTTTTTATCATAGACAGATCTCATTTCAACGATAATAACTGCATCCCTTGAATAAGTTGTACGTTTATTATTCAAGTTTTGCAATCGATAAATAGATTTTATTGCAGGAACTGTGGTATTTATAGTTTTGCAGATGTCGGAAAAAATATCCATGAGATTTTCGTTTTCATAAAACGGTATTTCGTTTAAACGTAGCTCAGATGCAACTTTGCTGTTCTCTTGGTGTTTAATTTTTGTTTTAAGAGATATAATTTCCTGCTGCATATTTATAAAATCAACAGCAACAGTTTCAAGATGCGACACTCTTGCTGTTACACTGTGAAGATCATTTTGCAGTATGGTAAATCTTTTATCAAGTTCAGCTAATATATCGTCTTTGTACTCCCTAAGTTTGTTGTCTATTACCTTCTCAATTTGCTCCGTAAGTTTTTCAAAACGCTTATCCATAACTGTTACAAGCTTAAAAGGCGAGTCTGTGTTAGAGTTACACGCAGTACTGAATATCGAATTCTGTAAACTTCCTCTAATACATCTCTGCGCTGGAGCGACTGGATTCATTGCAATCGTTGAACGACTAGACTGTGGTTTAGTTGCCTCAAAACTCATTTCAGCTATCGGTGCGTTGTTGTTTTTAGTTTTTACGTTTTTTTTTGTTTGTTTTTTAGTGGTCTTTATTGATTTTTTTCTTAAGTTGTACATTTAATATTATATTAATAATTGTTTGTTGGGTTATGACTGATTTAATGTTTATTCAATCCGCCCCGATATTGCAGGAGTATTATGATAGTGCAGTGCAGTAATTATATTAATGTTAATATGGTAAAGCAGTTTTTGTTTTGTTTGTTTTTTTTTTATTTTATTTTATGCGGCAGATCTGTCAGTATTAAGAAATAAAGAGATAAAGAAAAACAACTGGTGTATTTGTTTGTGTTTGATATGTTTTTATAATTTTTGTGTGATTTGGTTAATAATTAAGTTTATAAATTGTGTTTTCAGTTGTTGAGTTTTTAGAGAGAAAAGAACCTCGTGACGTGTTTTAGAAAATTTATATCTGTTTTTAATTTATTAATATGTATAGATGAGTTTATTTATATTGTGATGCATCTGTTGGTTTATGTAGTATGTATGTATGTATAGATGTTTGACTTTATAAATTTTATAATTTTTAAATTTTTTACCATGAGCACAAAAATTTGTTGTTGATATTTTCGATTAAGAGTTTTGATATGTATGTACATATATATGTATATGGAAACTGTTTGTTGTTATTTTAATGTTAATTTTTTTGCAGAAAAATTTTTTATCACTTGTAGCTGTGTAAAGCAAACAATTTGCATGGATTATTTAATTAGATATGTTTATATATTTTTCTGTTTTTAATAATGATTTAGATGTTTATTTTTATATTATACATATATTTTATATTTTATGTTTTATGGAGCAGCGGCATAAACGCGTCCGTTCTCTTCAACTCTCACTTGTTTTTATTGTCGGTATTAAAGTTTTTATTGTTAATGAGTTTGGTTTCTATTATAATAATTATTATTATTATTCTATCATGCTCTCTGTTCAAGATCACTCACGAGATTAATATTATCAAGGAAAGACTTACGGCCATATGCAAAAAAATTATGTGTGCTTGAAGTGTACATTAAAATTTTGTTCTTAATGAGTTTGGTTTCTATTATAATTATTATTATTATTATTATTCTATCATGCTCTCTGTTCAAGATCCCTCACGAGATTGATATTATCAAGGAAAGACTTGCGGCCATATGCAAAAAAAAAATAATGTGTGCTTGAAGTGTACAAAATTGAAGCTTAAATACTAATATATTAAATAATGAAAATTTATATTTATAAATTCTAAAAATGTATATAACTGAAAAATTTGTTACTCTGATAACGAACCCTTCATTCAGATAACGAATCTCTTCATTATATTAATAAAATTTGTCATTGAAACTCAGCTAATGAAACCCTTCATTGGATTAAAAAAGAACATATCATTGTATTTATGAACTTAAGTTAGCCAGCCATGTCATAAATGGAATGAAACTTTTGATTAGAAACTATTCTCGATCTCAACACCTCAGGATTTGTAGTCAACGCGCTAACCACTTCAGTCAAGAGCTCCCTCTTGTTTCTCATTATTTGAAATACATAAATGAGGTATGGTTAGAAAAAAGGGAGACGCGTAGCTAACAATGTGTTTTATACAATGAAGAATATTTCAATAGATTTGAAAAATAAAAAATATGTTACATATATGAAATAAATAAATAAATGTTGATTTACTCGTATATATTAAGTTGACAAAAATGTATGACATAACCACATTTTCCACAAATTCGCTAAAAAGAAAGTTAATTAAAAAAATTTAACAATTTTCACTAATACAATGAGCTATGAAAAACTTGTGAAGGGTAGATATTGAAGGATTTCATGTATGTAATGTAATTAATCATAGTATTAATGAAAACATTCACTAATATAATGTAGAACGTTTAATAAAATCGTTTCATTGCCTAAATAATTGACTTTCATTTTAGTGTATGAACTTTCTACGTTCATATACTCGTATACGAACTTCTCAATAAAATATAAAGTCTATATGGCTGTTGTTTTCAACCGTAGCTTATTTATAACTTGAATGCCAGCAAATGTTAAAAGGCGTTTTCGAAGAAGTCCAGATTGGCCTTTTCTATACTAAGCCAATAGATAAATTATATTTGCAATATAACTTGATTTGTGTGTGTGAGAAATTTCATAAGATTTACTTAAGCGGAAATGTTCAAAAAAGAATATGTATTTACTTTGTGTGGGCGTGGCACTGGCCACTTTTATCACCACAAATTGTATTGCAGCTGCATTTGTGTACAAAATTTCACAAAAATTGAATAAGATGTTAATGAAAAAGGATATTTACTTTGTATGGGAGTGCTACTGCATAATTTTTTAATCTTTACATTGTATTGTCAATCAAACTTTATTTATGAGCGAAATTTGTAAAAATCAGCTTAATAGAAATAATTGAATATTTCTACTGTCTTTATGTATGTGGGGCACTGTCCACTTTTGTGATATCGATATTTTATTGCCGGAGAAACTCCATGATGTGTTTGGTTTTATAAGAGTCGTTTAGTTGGAAGTAAATGAAAAATAATATTTATTTAGTACGGGAGTGGCGCTGCCTACTTTTCATATCAAAAAATTGCAGTTTCAAAAAACTCAATGTATGTACACACTTTCACAAGAATCGGTTAAAAAAATAGTTACAAAATAATATTTATTCGTATGGGCATGGCACTAGCCACTTATCGTAAAATTTATTTCTCTTGTTAACTTAACTGTTATTGTCTGTGGGAAATTTTTTAAAAATCTGTTATGGATAAGTACTAGTAAAATAATATTTACTTTATATGGGCGTGGCAATACCTATTTTTCTAAACGCAAAATTTTATGCTACAAGGAATTTAATGTGTGCGCAATATTTTATAAACAATCGGGAGAGAGGAAGTTGTTGAAAAAGAACATTTAATTAACTAATATGGGCGTGGTACTGTACACTTTTCTAGAATCAAAATTGTGTTGATTGGACATTTTTAAATTGGTGAAAATGACGCTTTAAAAATTTGTTACATCCAAAATTAGAAGTGAATCATTCTGTCTCTAATTTGGTTTAAATTTTGTAAACCTAAATATCGCATCATGTCATAAATAAAACAATTGGCAAGAAAATCTTCCCATTACTAAAGGCACTTTAAAGCCTCTGAAGTGTACTCAAAATATACAAGGGACTAATTTTAATGGCTTTCTTTTGCTTTAAAATGTTACATGCCAAATTTGTTTAAAATCGATTAAATTTCAAAACTTAAAAAATTATCATTCAAGATTATTTCACACTTAAAATGTTTGCTTAGGTAATAATATAAATAAAACTGTTAAACTTATTGGGACCGGTTAGTGTTAACGAAATGTTTCGCTTGAAAGGTTTAAATTTTAAAATAATTTTCTTGGCAGCTTTGTTGCACAGCAGTCAGCCATGCCAGGATATATCAGAGGACCAAAAACAGTTAGACTGGTGGCAAACGGCACAGTTCTATCAAATTTATCCTCGTTCATTTATGGACTCTGATGGTGATGGCATAGGAGATTTAAATGGCATAACCTCAAAGTTGCAATATCTCAAGGATATTGGTGTTACAGCTGCCTGGCTATCACCCATATTTAAATCGCCCATGAAGGACTTTGGTTACGATATTTCTGATTTTTTTGATATACAACCCGAATATGGAACACTGGATGATTTTAGAGCCTTGATTAAAAAGGCCAATGAAATTGGTTTGAAAATCATATTGGATTTTGTGCCCAATCACAGTAGTACGGAAAATGAATGGTTTAAGAAATCTGTTAAACGTGAAAGGGGCTATGAAGATTTCTATGTGTGGCATAATGGAAAATTGGATGCAAATGGTAACAGAGTGCCACCATGTAATTGGTTGTCAATTTTTCGGGGCAGTGCTTGGGAATGGAATGCAGAAAGGCAGCAGTACTACCTGCATCAATTTGTAGTAGAACAACCCGATTTGAACTATCGCAATCCTGCAGTGGTGGAACAAATGAAACGTGTTTTAAGGTATTGGTTGGAACAAGGTGTGGCTGGTTTTCGTATAGATGCAGTTCCGGCGTTATTTGAAGTGAAACCAGATGAAAATGGCCAATATCCCGATGCAGAGGTTAGTGGCTTAACAGATGATACACAGAATCATGATTACTTGAAAACAGACTTAGTTGAAAATCAACCTGAGACCATAGACATGGTGTATCAATGGCGCAAAGTTATGGATGATCACCAGCGTATATATGGTGGTGATACCAGAGTGCTGCTTATAGAAACCTACTCTCCTCCCTGGTATACCATGCAAATGTATGGTAATATTACCACTGAAGGAGCAGAATTACCTTTTAATTTTAACTTAATAACTGAAGTGAAATCTAGCGGCATCTCTGCAAGAAGCATAGAAAAGGGTGTTAGCAATTGGCTTAGTAACTTGCCTGCTGGTAGAACTGCCAATTGGGTTATTGGTAATCATGATCAACTTAGAGCCTCTACCCGTTATGGTGTACGCAATATTGATGCCATGAATATGTTGGTGATGATGTTACCGGGTGCCAGTGTTACCTATCAGGGAGAAGAGTTGGGAATGCTTGATGGTGAAATCTCCTGGGAGGATACAGTTGATCCAGCAGCTTGCAATGCCAATCCTGATATTTATCAACAATCAACTAGAGATCCTTCACGTACACCTTTTCCTTGGTCTGCCAGCAAGAATGGTGGCTTTTCTACTGCCTCCAAAACTTGGCTACCAATGGCTCCAGGCTATGAAACGACCAATGTTGAAAGTGAGAATAGCCAAACAAAATCTCATTTGAAAATATATAAATCCTTGGTGGATTTAAGAAAATCTTCGAAAACTTTGCAACAAGGTTCTTATAAATATAAAGCTCTGAATGATGGTGTTTTTGTTTTAAAAAGGTAAGTGTTGTGGTTAAGCCAAAGATATGAAGTATTTAATTTATTGGCTTTATTTTTCAGATATTTAACAAATGAGGAGACTTTGGTTTATGTAGCCAATTTCGGTGAGGGTTCCTACAATACCAACATTGTGACAGACTTTGATCCCACTTTACCCAACTCTATGAATGTTCAAATCACCAGCTTAGATTCTAACAAGTATACAAATGCTCCTTTAACAACCACCTCTATATCTTTGGGAGCTGGAGAGGCTGTCATATTAAGCACCAAATAAAAACTGAAATGGTTATAATTTAATATTACTTTTAAATAACTTTTAAAATACGCCTGCTAAAGAAATTACGTCGTTGAGGCTGCTTAAAAAAACTTATATTTCATTAGTTATACGCTTTAATATTGAAAATGCACGTGAAAAACGAAGTATCCAGGCTATCGGTAGCTATCAACAAAAAAAGAAGATTTTTAGTACTTTACGGATAAAAAAAATTTTACTGCGTTGTGTCCTCACCGATATTTCATTTTTAAGCGATATCGCATAGAAGAGGACTTACATTTTTTCCATGTATATTTAAAAGATTTTAAATTTACTTTTTTAAAAGAAAGTTATTTTTTTTTTGTTTTTACGATATTTAAAATTTTGCGTATAGTTTTGCTTGAAAACCTACTCATATTATTATTTTTTTAAAGTGTATCTTATGACGATTACAATAAGCCATAAATTATTAAAATCGGTCGTAAATTGGCAAAGTTAATTTTTTTTAAACAATATATCAATGTAAACTTATACATGCAACACATTCCCGGTAAATTTTGAAGCTGCTCACAAAATAAGTGCACACACACAAACAAAAGCTACTGTTTAGATTTATTTGAAATTTTACATATCAATAGATGAGGGGCCATACTTGTACAATATAGATTATTGACTCTAAAGTGAGCTAAAACTGAACGCATCACATGTGGAAATCTTCCAAAAGTCTTTCATCTTTCGCATATCTCAACCGATTTTAAAAGTTGTTTTAGCCGATGGCCCTGGTAGCTAGTGCTTTCACTTCCTTATATTAATCTTATATTTAGCTTAATATTAACTAAATAAAATTTGTTATGCATTTTACCTTTGGAAAAAAAAAGATAATATACTAAAACAATTATATTTTAAAAACGCGGAGAAATCATGGATAAAAGTGCAAAACAAATTTCTGCACGAAAATATCGCTTAAATTATTATCTTAGTATATTTGGGCAGAGCAAAAATATATAAAAAGAGACACTAACGTATCCTCCACATTTTTGGAAACTTAACGTGTGCAACTATAGCCCCTTATCTATTCATATTTTAGTTTTCAAATAAATCTTTTTTGACCATTTATATTGCGAGCAACTCCACAATGCTCTGGGAATGTGTTGAATGTATAATTTTACTTTAAAATTTTGTTTAAAAAACTGTGCCAACTACAAGATTTTTTATGCCAAGTACAAATTGTGATTAAGTAGGAAATTTACTTTTAACGAAAGACATTTAAAACTTTTTTATGATTTATGTTAGGAACACAACTGGGACGAACGATTAATTTTTGGCCGCGAATATTCGTCGCCAAAAATAAAACACATTTGTGTAAATGAAAATACACACAATTTCGGCGTCGGACGAAATTCGCCATACGCGGCGAACTCTGAATAGATTTATTACTATTTCTTACGCCGGCAAACGACGAACAATTCAGTACCAAGTGATCATGTTTGGTTTCAGTTTTCAACAGTTTTAGTAAATAAAGTTACTTTTTACTTTAATTTTGTTTTAGTTTTATTTTATAGCATTTGTTTTAGTTTTATTTTATAGCATTTGAAATAAATATAGATAATAAATAATTAACTATAAAAATTGGTGTTAGTTGTGTTTTTGTTAATGTTTAATTTTTCAAGTATGTATTATATGGTCAAACTTTACACAAACAGTAAACAACTTTATCAATTATAACAGCTGTTACGTTTTCGTCACTATTGTGCTTCATGCGACGACATCGAATATTTATCGACGAATTCGTCGTGTTGTGTTCCTAGCATTAATCGTTCAAGTTGAGTCTGGAGCTTGGGTGACTTTGAAGTCGTGAAGTAGAATTTTAAAACAAGAATTTTTTAAGAATTTTTCCGCTTGCTATCTTGCTGCTGATCGGGCGATTTTTGCCCCTTTTTAGCTAACTTAAAAAAAACAGAATGTTATCAATTCGTGTGTTTTTTTATTTTTTTTTTACATTTGTTCACGCATAACTGTCATTTGTGAACAGATTTTCAAAATTCTTATTTTGTTTGAAAGATTTTGTTGGCAGTTTGGTCCCATAATTTTTTTTTTCGAAAATGGGAGGGGAAAATTCGCTTCCCCATGCAAAACTTTCTCATTTGTGTATTTATTTTCAATATTATTGTCTTGTTTGAAAGGGTTTGCTAACAGTTCGGCCCCATTTTTCTTTTTAAATGGGAGGGTGAAATTTGCTATCCCAATGAATAAAAGTCTGTCATTTGTGAACCGATTTTCAAAATTGTGTTTTTTTGAAAGGGTTTAACTGAAGTTTTGTTCCCGATTTGTTTTATCTATGGGTACATCTAGGATTGAGTTCGTTGACAGAATGAAATGTTTGGGTATTTTTTGGATAGGCGTTTGAGCTTCGTGAGTCATATTGAACAAATCAGTTGTAAGGTTTCTTCTAGCTTGCTTCGACGTTTTCAATTCACGAATATATATTTACCATCTCGCATTAGATTGAGGCTGACGCATGCACTACTAATGCCGCAGATCTTATATGGGCTTGAAGTTTTTTCCTGCTCTAACGTAGGTACTATATCCACCTTGAGGCGTGTTGTGAATATGATTGTGCGGTATGTTCGACGTTTCCTTGGCTGTTCCTTTAATGCATTCCTTGACCTACGTAATTTATATTTTTTCTATAGGGTTGTAAAGAACGGGTTTCCTAACCAGCTTTTCTCTAAGTCTCATTTTTCTCATTCGTTAAGGAGTCCCTAAATTCTAATTCCCCTGATAAATAGCTCTTTATTTGAAAAATCTTTTGTTGTTAGGATAGTGCGTCGCTGGAACTTTTATCTCTTGAGCTTAGACTCTTTTCTCACACGAATAACGTTTTTCTTCTTAAGATGTTTTCATACCTTAAAAGTACACCACTTTAAAAATTTCTCTGACTTTAAAATATTTCCAATGTATCGGTTTGCACAGTATACCCGATTAGTTTTTCCAAGGCCGAAGTGGTGGGATCTCCTGTTCTTTAACTTTGCTTTTGATTTACACCTCTCGTATTAGTTGGGAACCATATGGATATAGATATAGATTTTAATGATCAGAAATGTTTTTATTTTATATATTATTATTACTATATTTTGCCTGTGGATCAGGCTTTTTTGTCTATGCAATATAGTTTAATTGCCCTGTGGAGGCTTTTATATTACTATGAATAAATAAATAAATCAGTGAGGAAATTTGCTCGCATAATTTTCTACGAAAACCGGAGGGGCAAATGATCCCGCTTCCACCCAAAATATTGGTTATCGCAAACCTCCTTTATTTATATGGAGAATTTCAAAATTGTTATATACGGCCATGTCACAGAGTTCAATTCCGTTCGGAAACGGAATTCAACCTACCCAATTTTTATAGCAACTGGTGTCTAAAAAAGAAAACTAAAATACGCAAATTTGTCAGGTGTGTCTAGACTGTTTGGCGGCGCTATTATGGTGCGGTATGCTCCAGCCAGGGCTTGACATATTAGGGTTGATTGAATTCCGTTTCCGAACGGAATTGAACTCTGTGACATGGCCGATAAAAGGGCATGAAAGGTTTGGTTCTGTATAGAAGTCGGTTTTTTGGCAGAATTTTTTAAGAAAGGGATTAGAATACCGATATAGCGAAGAGTTAGAGGGATATAATGTTCCATAGAAATGTTTGTCGAAGTGTTTTGCATAAAAGTTTCGCAAAATATTTTATATCTTAAATGCAATGCTTACAAGACTTCTTATATGGAACTTTAATTTTGAATAAGTACGAAATTAGCCCTTAAACACATTTTCAGTTTGATTGGTTTCTGGCATTCAAGTTAAGTCTGGAGGTTGTGTGTTTTTGAAGATAAATAGTAAAATTTTATTGCAAATACTTTGCTTAGAACATTAATTACAGAGCATTATATTGCAACTGAAGGGAAGCTTTTTTTTGCCCATTTTTTAAGAAAGTGGCAAAAAGACGTAACTGATTTTTACAACTTTACAGTTGAAGATGTTGCATTATAAATAGGCTGAAAGCAACGAAATGAAATAGCTGCAAATTATTTAATAGATACTCTTTAGTACACTCTAAAGCAGTACTTAAAATTTAGGATCATATATATTGTCTAAATATGTGTTTCAAATTTCTCGTTGTCTAAAATTGCATCGCTTTTGCAGGTATTTGCAATAAAAAAACATAATTTGTCTAGTTTGACTTCACAAATTAAACAAAAATATTTAGTTCAAGTGGATAAAATGGCAGAAAAAGTGTAATATGCCTATGGCTGATATGTAGATACGCCATCAGTCGTAGAACAAGTCCGTTATCTACAATTAGTATAACATTTCCTGCAGAGAAGGCACAGGAAGTGTAGATTCTTGCTTACAACATTCTGTGTCTAATTTGGTGTTCCTATTTAGTTCCCAAGTTTATAAATTAATCTTATCATGTCGTAAATAAAACACTTAGCCGTTTTATTTACAAGAAAATCTTTGTATTGCTAAATGCACTTCAAAACATCTAAAGTGCACTCAAAATCTACAAGGGATTCATTTCAATGGATGTCTTTTGTTTATAAATGTTACATGCTAATTTTTGACGAAATCGATCTAATTTAACATTTAAAGAAATTATCGTAGATTTTGATTAGAATATAACTTAAAGATAATTTTACATTTAAAATTTTTTCCTTTACAAATAATATAAATACGACTGTTCAGCTTATTATGCCCTGTTAGTATTTAAGAAATGTTTCGCTTGCAAGTTTTAAATTTGAAGATAATTTTCCTGGCAACTTTGTGGCACTGCAGCCAGCCATGCCAGGATAAATCAGAGGAACAAAACCAATTAGACTGGTGGCAAACGGCACAATTCTATCAAATTTATCCCCGTTCATTTATGGACTCTGATGGTGATGGCATAGGAGATTTAAATGGCATAACCTCAAAGTTGGAATATCTCAAGGATATTGGTGTTACAGCTGCCTGGCTATCACCAATATTTACTTCACCTATGGTGGATTTTGGTTATGACATATGTGACTTTTATGGCATACAACCGGAATATGGTACAATGGAAGATTTTAAAGCCTTGATTAAGAAGGCCAATGAAATTGGTTTAAAAATTTTATTGGACTTCGTGCCTAATCACAGTAGTACGGAAAATGAATGGTTTAAAAAATCTGTTAAACGTGAGAGAGGGTATGAAGATTTTTATGTTTGGCATAATGGTAAATTGGATGCAAATGGTAATAGATTGCCGCCGAGTAATTGGTTGCAAGGTTTTCGGGGCAGTGCTTGGGAATGGAATAAAGAAAGGCAACAGTACTACCTGCATCAATTTGCAGTACAGCAAGCAGATTTAAATTACCGTAATCCTGCAGTGGTGGAACAAATGAAACGTGTTTTAAGGTATTGGTTGGAACAAGGCGTGGCTGGTTTTCGTGTAGATGCAGTACCGGTGTTATTTGAAGTGGAAACAGATGAAAATGGCCAATATCCCGATGAAGAGGTTAGTGGTTTAACAGATGATACAGAGGCTCGTAATTACTTGAAAATGGATTTAGTTGAAAATCGGCCTGAGACCATAGACATGGTGTATCAATGGCGCCAAGTTATGGATGATCATCAGCGAATATATGGTGGTGATAGTAGGGTGCTGCTTATAGAGACTTATGCTCCTCCCTGGTACACCATGCAAATGTATGGTAATACTACCACTGAAGGAGCAGAATTACCTTTCAATTTTAATTTAATAACTGAAGTGGCCTCTAGCGGCATGTCAGCTAGAAGCATAGAAAAGAGTGTTAGCAATTGGCTTAGTAATATGCCTGCTGGTAGAACTGCCAATTGGGTCATTGGTAATCATGATCAACGTAGAGCTTCTAGCCGTTATGGTGTACGCAATATTGATGCCATGAATATGTTGGTGATGATGTTACCGGGTGCCAGTGTTACCTATCAGGGCGAAGAGCTGGGCATGCTTGATGGTGAAATCTCCTGGGAGGATACAGTTGATCCAGCAGCTTGTAATGCCAATCCTGATATTTATCAACAATCAACTAGAGATCCTTCACGTACACCTTTTCCCTGGTCTGTCAGCAAGAATGGTGGGTTTTCCACTGCCTCAAAAACTTGGCTACCAATGGCACCAGGTTATGAAACGACCAATGTTGAAAGTGAGAATACCCAAACAAAATCGCATTTAAAAATCTATAAATCCTTGGTGGATTTAAGAAAGTCTTCGAAAACTTTGCAACAAGGTTCTTATAAATATAAAGCTTTGAATGATGGTGTGTTTGTTTTAAAAAGGTAAGTGTTATGATTATGTGCGAGAAAATAAATATTTATTTTAATGGCTTTATTTTTGAGATATCTAAAAAATGAGGAGACCTTGGTTTATGTAGCCAATTTTGGTGAGGGTTCCTACAATACCAACATTGTGACAGACTTTGATGCCACTTTACCCAATTCTATGAATGTTAAAATCACCAGCTTAGATTCTAACAAGTATACAAATGCTCCTTTAACAACTACTTCTATATCTTTGGCAGTTGGAGAGGCTGTCATATTAAACACGAAATAAAAACTTTAATGTTTATAATTTTAAATGGTTTTTAAATAGATATCAAAATTCGTTTTAATTAAAGAGCTCATGTTTTTAAGGCTGCTTTAATAACATTCATTTATTTTTCGCTGTGGGTACACTGTACAGGTAAATATATAGCTTCTAATTTTTTGATGGGATTATTTGCTTGAAACTTGCAAAAGGAAAAAGGTTGGGTTTTCAACAAAAAAAAAAAAAAAATGATTTACTATTGATTTACTGTTCAGCCTTATAAGCTCAGTTTTAACCTATGCAATTGGTTAGATTTACCTATATTATTATATTTAGAGTATAGCCAATGGCGTAGCTGGATATTTTTGTGGGCGGAGGGGCTTTAGACCATATTTGATCCTAAATTTCGCTTATATTATCAAAATACTTTAATATTTTTAATTTCTAGGGGGGGGGGCTAAAGCGTTTCTTGGGGTTTCTTAGCACCCCAAAGAAGAGCTTAGCTACGCCAATGATTATAGCAGGGGGCCCCAAGGAAATATATATGTACATATATCGGCATTTTGAAATTTATATTTGGGATTAATTTTAGCTGGACTTAAAGTTCTCCTTTGAAAATAGTTATAGTTATTTGGCATAGGAAATCTTATCAATTATATGTTTAAGGTGTCTGCGGTTTTATGTAAAATAAGACGAGGAGCATTCTTGTAGAATATGTTAAGCCTACAACTTTTGTATTTATTAATCTTATTCTCAAAAAAAAGGAACAGAAAACTCCCATTCATTTACAAAGCCATTTGCAATACAATTCTATAATAAGTCTTGAAAGACACCCAAGCTACAGAGTTAACATAAATGCCAGAAATTATTCAAAATGCAAAATGTGTTTTTCGTAATTATTTACAGCTACAGTATAACAAATCTTGTAGCCTTTACGTTTAAGGTGTTAGATGAGCCTTGCACTTTAATGTAAAACAACAAGAGAAACAGTTTTGGTGAACATGTTACCTCCACTAACTCTTTGTTGAACCAATACTTAGGACTAGGTAGCATACGACCATGGATACTTTCTTGCTTTGTACTTTTCAAAGCGCAATATTTAAGTAGTCGGGTTATAGTTTTTTAAACTTATTTTGCAAGCCTTACGTTTTAGGTATAAGACATGCTCAGAACTTTTATGAAACACCGCTGAAGGGGAGATTTTTTGTAATTTATTTAAGATATGGACTAAAAGACCCATACTTGGTGTAGTTAGAGGATCAATATATGCCACAAAAATGTTTTTCGTGGTATTTTTTATAAAGGTGCTGAACACATAAAATACCTTAATCGCTAGGGTTACAAAATTTCCTATGCCGAGTCAGGAAATGTGCTAAACGGTGATATATTTAACTCCTCCTAAAATTAATCCCAGATATAAACTTTTTATACGTTTATACTTGTATATATTTATTTCGTGCCCTCTGCTAGAATCAGCATTTAGAACCGAGTAGTTTAAAAATTTATTTTTTATTTTTTTATATAGCATTATAAGGTTGCTAGTTGTATAACCATTACCATTCAATTCGCATTAAAAAAATTTCATACTTACCCAGTTTTTTTTTTCTTGAAAGAAATTAATAAATTTTTTTTTTAAATTTCCTTTTTAATCACCTTCTAAACAGAAGAATTCTTTATGGTGTATGTTGCCTTAAAACTTCTTTGCTTAGTAACCGATTTTGGAAATTTCTTTTCGAATTTAACAAAACATACTTACATACTTTTAGATTCTTCCAGTTTTTAAATGTTTTTTACTTTGATTTTTATGGTCATCTTCCTCCCTGTTTTGATGTCGTATTTTTTTTTTGGCAAGAATTATTATAATTATTATGAAATATTTTCATATTGCCTGAAAATCTCTTTCCAATAAAACTCATTTGCTTGTATACTTTTAAATACATTTATTTTTTTATTTCGGTATTAAGTTTTCTGAATTTTGTTTTATAAATCTTAAAGATTTCATAAATGATTTATTATTCAAACTTTTAATTATTTATACAACAATTTGTGGTTTTATGTTCTTTCTTTAAATAGACATCTTTTTTTTAACACATATTTATATATCATACAATACTTTAGATAAAGTATTTAGCATTGTTTTGTATAATATAAATAATGTAAAAAGTGTTTTAATTTATTAACAGGTTTAATAACATACAATTCTTTTATACATTTCTTAATTGTAATAAATTTAATAAATTTTAAATATAAAAAACTCATAAATCTTATAAGTTTCTTTCAATAACTACGTATTTATAATTTATTATCTGAATACTTTCTAATTGTATGCTGTGGTTTACATTTTTATAAATTAAAATTCTGTTTGAACAAAAGTAAAAACAGATTAGAAGAGCTTTTTATATACAAATTTAGTACTAGGAAGAAAGAAGAAACATTTAAGCCAATTTATATATATTTAAGGATTTTCTTTTTTATTTTACTTTTTTTTAAATTCAATTATTTAGTCAAGTGGTATTTGAATTGTTAAAAAAAGTCAAGATTTACTTACTTACATTGACGTATAATACCACTATAGATATACAAACAAACACACACACACACACACATACTCACAGTTACTAACAATCCCAAGAGCATTTTATATAAAAAAATTTAATGGTGTGAATAATTTATTTTGTACAGAAGGATATTTAAGCTTCAGCTTTTAATAAATATACAAATTTAATTTTTTAACTTTTGCTTAAATAAAAATTCATTGTAATTTACAATTTTTAAACAAAAACTCTTGCACTATTTTTTACATCGCTAAAATATTTAGATTAAATTAATTAAATTATTATAACACTCTCTATATTGATTTTTCTCAATTTAGAAGTGTTTTGAGCTTTTTATTAGCTTTTTTTGTAAAATTGTTCAACAATTAAATTTTATTATGTTGTTGGGGGCTCAAATCAACATACGTTAAATAATTGTGGACAACTCTATAATCGTATAATAACGACTTATTGTTTTTTATAGAGATGGATTTATTAAAAAAAAGGACATAAAAAGAAGTATCACATTTTTAGATTTATAATGTTTAAATGTAACGAAAAATTTTACAAATGAAAAAAAAAGTTAAATAAAAACTAAACAGTAGAGGTCTAGTTGTTCAAAACACATCACAAAAGTGACAAATGCCACTTTGGTGATGTGATGGAGAACAAAAACTACATTTGAAGCATATAGGAAATTTGGTCTTGTTTTTAGTTCTTGAAAACTCTTTACCAGAAAAACGCAAAGCATTGCCTGAATTTCTATATATGTATGAAAAACCAAAACCAATTTTTTTTTTCAAAAAATCTTCGATGAACTTAAGAAGTATTACAGTTTGAATTTTTACTAGTTCAACTTAAAATATATCTAAAAAATATCTAACTAACAAATTTATAGACATTCATTTGAAAAGGGTTCTAAGGTGGACATGTATAGATAAAACACTCGTAAGACATACATTTATCGACAAATAAAATTAAATAAATTATGACATAGATCGAAAAAAAAACAATTAAAGTTACTGAAATATAATACAACGACAACTGGTGAAAATTATAATGCAACTCAGTACATGCAAAGAAAATATATGGTTGTGGCATGGCTGCGTCAGCATTGACATGTTTCATTAAATTATTAGATTTCATGAAAATTGACACATGGTTGGCTTGAACAATATATATTGTTGAAAAAATTCTGACTACAGAATGGTTCTATAATAATAAATATCGTTCTTATCTACACTATTTTGTTTGCAATAAAGCTATGGTTATACAAAAGACATGGCTCTCTGCTTCCAAAAAAGTTTTTGTTCTATCCCTTTGATGAATGCTTTTTGTGTTTTACTTGACAGCGTTTGGTTTATTTTTGTGAGCGGTTGGTGTGAAAAAAGATAAAAAAATAAATATTTAAATAACAAAAAGTGATATATTCTGGCAATTAATGTTCGGCCTTGTTCTGAAGACCATTTAGTTTTGAAATAGCAAAATTTCAAAAGCCAAGAAAATTGTTCTTTAATCGGACAATTTAGTGCATTCGTAGCTTTGTTCTGATAAAATATGTGAAATATCTGGAACACAAAAACAAACTGAGTGAGCTTTTTAGTTGGATCTTATTTCACAACGAAATGTTTTTCAGAATATGCCCGATTGTAAATATAACACGTGTCAACAAATATGTATGTATCTATGTGAAAATAATTTTTATTTCAGATTCAACACACTGAAATTGAAATAATAAAATTTTTTAGGTCCTATCAATTTTTTAATCAACTTATGGTTAAGAAAACTATAAATAAATGATTATGTAGTTATTTATATTATTATATGGTTATTTAGAACCATTTATATGGTTATTTCAGACCATATTTTGTAATTTTGAACAATATACATGCTTTTAAGTTCTTAGATATTTATGAAAAATATATTCCAAAGAAAACAAGCCATACTTCATTGAATTCGACGGAAAAGCTTTGATTTTATGCACAATTAAGAGAGATAGCTCAATTGATAAAAGTTACGATTTTTGTATAAAAGTAACATTTTTGAGCAATAGGTATCCTTGTTCCGAATAAAACAAAATTTGGTTCTAAATATCACCATGGATATTATAAGTAGCTTATAAGCGGTAAAGTCATAACAAGGAAAATAGTGATTTTACAAAAATTACTGTATTTAATTCAAGCAAGTCAATACATACATTTCTATGCATACTTTGTGCTTTCGTTATTTATCAAGATGACTTAGCTGGGATGGTAAAGGCATCTGTTTTATAAACACGAGTAAAATCGTGAGAGCCTAAGTTCAACACCAAAAACTTACAAACGCATTTTTTTTTAGCAAACGCACTTACTACTTAAGCCTTGACCGGCATAAAACCTGCGATATTCCAGTCAGTAGTTAAGCACAATATTAACTAAACTACAATTCTTTTAGTTGTATTTTATGGGTTGGTGCAATTCTAATCTATAAAATTGGTTAGATTTATTAATATTTTATTTTGGGTGTAGTTAATTTCAAAACAATCAAATTTAAGCTGAAAATATGTGCTTGTTCATTTTTCGCCAATAGTATGTAGCTAAATATATTCCAAAGGAAAGTAGTATTTTTTCATTGAACTTGGTACACATATTTTGATTCTATTCTCAATTTAGTGAGAGATGTGAACTAAAGAACAACTTAATTGAAAAGTAATCGCTATATTATGGCTGATGCAAAATAGACCACATAATTAGTAAATCATACAAATTTCATAAAGCTTTCATTCCGCATGGAATATATAACAGACAGTTCTATGTTTGTATTATCATAACAGCATTTTTATCTATAATTCCTTTTATCGATTTTTTTTTTCAATAAATTATCCAAAATTTTCGAAAAATATTTTCAAACGAAATAAAATTGTTAACTTAACAAGAAATTTTCTTACACGAAAATTTATCGATAACTTAACAAAATATTTTTTGTGAGACTCTAAATTATTTCATGCATAAGCAATTTATTCTTATTTAAATTTTTCTAAAATTGGTTACTCGAATATTTATTAAAAATTCACTACTTCAATAAGTTTTGTATAGAAAATTTATGGATAATTTATTTTAAGATTTTACTTACATTTTCGTAAAGTATTCGTTGAATATCTAAAATAAATTATATTTTACAGCACAAAAAAAAATTAAAATATGGAACCTAATTCTAATCAATGTTGGTCTAGTAGTGATTTTTTTTGTAACTATCACTCACACACCAACCGTATAATATCTCATCATACATTAATAATATTTCTAAAATTGTCTTATCTTATCTTAAATAGAAAATTTCAAAAAATTCGCTTTAACCTAAACATACGTTTGCATAACTATTTGCGATTTTTCTTTAACATTTTTCAGTTCTGATTATTATTTAGTAGATGTAAATTGAATTTTATTTTTATTGGTATTTTCTTAATACCAAAACATATTAAGCAGCACTTTTTATAGCAAAACACTTAACACAGAAATAAGAAACAGTTTTTAAGTCTGGACCCAGTGGAGGGGAAAAATATATATCAATTGAAGTCTATCTAGCTTTCGTCCCGCGTACAAATCTTTCGTTTGTAACAAACATGTCTTCCTGATTCAGGATTCTGGCCCAGATATTTTGGCCGAAAGCATGACAGAAGGAAGCAGTTCTTTGTTTGATTGCATTTAAACCTTTGGAAGGACACAGTGTTACAACATAACTAGTAAGAGAATGTAGAAATACTCTCAACATACTTAATAGTTAAGTATACAATCAAATTACACTGATAATATTCAAATTGCTAATGATTTATCAAGTGCACAGTGGGAAAGAATCAAAATATTTTGGAAATAAATCAGTCATTTCTAAACGGACAATCCGATCTTTATAAAATTTCACATGGACATAGCCGAGGAGTATTCCTATTTAGCTTAGGAAGATGAGCTTCCCACATTTTAGTAGGAGTTTTAAGTTACAAGTTCATTAATTTTACACATAACAAAATGTACAAAATTATTTGTAGTTTTCAACAATGCAATCAGATTTTAGCAATTTAAATGAAAAATATAAAGGAAAAATTGTGTCAGGTGGTGTTTTGTACATATTAAATTTCTCCTTAACGCTATAGAACCGTTGACATTTACTTACTTCATATCAAGTAAGCGAAGAAAACTCAGACTTGCATTTGAGAATCTCAGAATTCCTAGGAAAGTTCTAAGAAACACCAAAAATGGAATTTTTTATTGTTTTGCCCATAAAGTCCACATTTAGTGCAAGTTTTGGAAAACAAATGGATATAAATAAGAGTTTCTGCAAGTGGTATATGTTTGTTAATCCACGTTTTGGGGTTTTACAACATACGGGCTAAAATAAAAACTTTGCTGCCAAATAGGTCAATTTCGGAAGGGCATAGGGCCAATAGAAATGTTAGAAACACATATAACAATTTTATGTTTATGAAGAAATATATTTTTTATGGAGATTAGAATGGCGGTGCTTTTTACGGCAAAAATGTCAAAAACTCAAAATTTTTTAAATTAAATTAAATTAAATTGTGAGTTAAATTAAATTAAAATTTGTCTATCAGCCAACTCATTTTTCATGAAATATTATGAAACCAAAATATCAATTGTGATAATCATTTTGTTATTTCAATATTGCAGCTTGAAAATACTGGATCTAGCTTTTGAAAAAAATGAGAAATTTTAATTTTCAAATTAGTATACTATAAAAGATAACCAAGATACAAACAATTTTTAAAATCGGGTGAGAAACAAAAAAAGACAAGCCTGAAGTGTCGTATTTTTTGGCATCATAGTTCCGCTCCTGAGAAATGTGGGAACCTAATCAGGAATGCTCCTCTTCTACGTTCATATGAAATTTTATATTGATCGGATTTATTTCCAAATTATTTTAATTCTACCCCATTGTGCATTATAATAAAAACACTTTTTAGGAATAATAAAATTTATCGAAAAATGCAAACAGCAAAGTTTATTTATGGGATTCGTTAGTGCGGAATAAAAATCCTTCCGATGGGAATATCTGACAGGTATGCAGACTGTATAAGCAGCCATCACTTTAAATTTATTATTTAATTTTATTTACTTTCAGTTTAATTTAATTTGGGGCCAGATTTTCTAAATACAAACGTTTGTTTTCGTTTTCAATTTGTGTGGAAAACTTTTGCTTTGAAACGCATTTTACTTATTTTTCATACAAACTTGAAACGTTTAGAAACTAAATTTTCTTGCAAAATCTGCCTATAAGCTTATTTTATTTATTTTTCAATTCACTTGATTTAACTAAACCTTAAAGACTATTCTTTATCTAATTATTTAGATTTCTCCTAGACCGGTATAGCACAACGTTTTTTACGAGTGCTACTTTCACGACTTAGATCAGGATTTTGGGCGGTACTATTTATATTATTATTACTCGTTTGAGAACAATTAGTGGAGTCATTGTGCGAAGATAAACTATCATCACCATTGTCACCACTACTAATATCACAACCAATGCAACCCGTTATAGTAACGGTAGCTCTTCCTGTACTACTACAGCTGCTACTTTCCGAATTATTAAATAAATTATCTGATGACTTAGAGCCGATCACTTTTTGGTATCTTTCATTGTTTGAAGCACCTTTAGTTGCAACAACAACTGTGGCACATGTACATGTGTCGGCGGCATTTGTTGGTGGGTTGGCAGCTGTTGTTGTTTGTGTTGTTTCAACATAATTATGTTGACACTTTATGGGCTATAAACTGTTGGTTAAAACTGTATTAGACTTTATGCACCCTGTTGATTCGTTCTGTAAACTTGTTGCTATCGTTGGGGTAAAATTTTCTGTGGATGTTGTTATTGTTGTTGCTGATATATGATTACAACAACAAGCCATATGTAGAGGATGTGTTGTGGCACATACAACACCGTTAAGGGTGGTGGACATCATCATATTGTTTGATGCTGTCGTTGTTGCTGCAGGTAATGCTACTGGGGTAACAACTGCGTTCACATGATTAGTACTATGATGATGATGATGATGATGCTGTTGTTGATTAATTTTATTATTATTTGTCACTGTACGGGCCATTTCATCTTCAGTTCCTATGCCAACACGTGTTATTGTTGTTGTCATTGTAGCATTATTGTAATGAGTTTCTTTATCACTGACATCGGTGTGATTGTTATTTGGCACATGTTGATCAGCGAATGGTATTTGGTTATAGGCGCTACTATCTATATTTGTAAATATGCTCGTAATGGCTATAGTTTGTGTGGCCATTTCGCAAAGATTCTTTTTCTGTAGACTATGCTCGGTGTTGGTGGGTGTAATATGTTTTTGAATTTTTTCATCTTGGGCACAGGTGGCTGCTGTTACCACTGCTGCTGCCATCATTGATGATGGTCCTGTATTGGCAGTACGATGCATATTTGTATAACGTGGTGGCATCATACTTTGTCGAACATTACGCTCCGGCCTTATTAGTATTATATATAACTGATTGGCAGCAAAAGTAAAGTGTTAAAGGTAGAGATAAGAAAATAGAAAACAATTTTAGGTTAATTATGTTTGCAACATGTTTGTTTATGATTTCCTTTATTGGCATTTGACTAACATATGTTTATCTTAATAATGTAGTTTTAATTAGCTCTTGGAAATCTCATTATGTTTTAGTTTTAAGGCCAAAGAAAATGCAGTTGTTGAGTGACTTGTTTGTGTATTTTGTTACTATTTTGCTTTAAATAAAAGTGATTGTTTTGTTGTTAAATTTTAATTATCTTTGTTATGTTCGGAAATTGACGCATTATAAGTTGTACTATTCAGTCATGTTCTGTACTCCGTGTGATATTAAAACGTTCGAAATTGTCAATTCTAAAATCTATAGTTTTTCTCATATTACTCGAAATATTGAAGGAGTACGAGCCAAACGGAGCTCATATTCGGACCCAGCACTTCGAAATATATGATCAAATTTGTAGGCCCCTTTTTTGTGTGCCGGTGTTATATTATTAGAAAGTATGTAATAACAATATGCAAAACAGAATAAAAATTACATAATTCTAATGACTTCTACTGACAGACGCCACAAAAAAAAAAAATTGGTACGTATATCAGCGCTTTAAAAGCTTACATCTGAGACTCATTTTATGGAAAATTAAAGTTTCCTCTTTCGCACACGGCATAGGTAATCTTGTCAGCCTTTCATTTAAGGACTAAAATGTGTCTAGCATTTTTATGTAAAACACCACGAAAAATATTTTTGTAGAACATTTTAAGCCTCTAACTCTTCGTTGTAAAGATTTTTTAGTCTCTTTCATACAAAAAGGACTAAAAACTCTACTTCAGCGGAAATATATCGGGCTGAAATGTTCCACAAAAATATTTCCCCTAAAATTGTACTGTAAGTCTTCAAAGATTTCCAAGCTCCAGATTGAACGCCAGAAATCTTGCAAAGCTCAAACTGTGTTTAAGGGTTAATTGCGTACTTATTCACAATTAGTACTTGGCTTATAAGCCTTATTTTAATGTATAAGATGTTTTTTGTACTTTTATGTAAAATACCACGAGCAACATTTGTGCAAAACATTTCAACCCGCTATATCGCCGATGAAGTAGGAGCTTTTTTGCCCCTTATTTGAGAAAGGGACAGAAAGTCCAATATCGTCAAGAGCTAAAGGTTTAAAATGTTTTACAAAAATTTTTGTCGTGGTGTTTTACATATAAGCTTTAAACTTGTCTTACACTTTAAATATAAGGCCTACAAGATTTCCTATGCCAAATTAGTAGAAGTATGTGCAAAAAAGGTAAAGCCTGGGGGGGGATTGGGCACCAACAAACTTAAGTTTCTCTAAAATGAGGCCGCAATGTATGTAAAGTTTCAAAAAGCCGATATATGTTTATATATTTTTGGTGGCCTCTACCAAAACAGAAAAAATTATCACCAAAAAAATTGGCAAACAAAAGTTTTTCCAAGATAAAATATAATTTTCTGTAAATAATCTTTACTGAATCAGTGAATTTTTTGTTTGACTTTTATTTAGGACGCAAACACCAAAACCAACAACAACAACCCGCTTTCTGTATCGTAAAAAACAAACATAATGACGGCACACACATAAATAACAACAACAACAATGATAGCAACAGTAATGTCATTGTTGCAAGTTTGTTTACCCAAGATTTTTGAGTGAATCAATTCGCTAATGTTATTGTTTTAATTCTCATTAATTATTTTAGAGTCTTTAGATAAACATTCAGAGCTGAACACATTTAACAAAATTAAATTTCATAAATACTTAGTGGACGATGATGATGGCTCAGACAAAAAGTTTATTTGATATATTTAAAAAAATTCAGTAAATATTTTCGTTTGATTAAGTATAGTATTTGGTTTAGTGTTTGTAAGTACTTTCAGACAAATGTTTTATAGCTTCAGATAACAATATTGCTTGATGTATTACAGAAAATCCAGTAAATATTTTTGTTTGATTCAGTAAACTACTTCGCTTAACATTTGTAGATATTTTTAGACAAATAGATTTATACAATTTATTTACTGAAAAAACCCATATTTTTTTAAATGAAACTGTTAGGATATTTTTCTCTCTTGTTGTATCTCCATTTCTACACAAAATATTTACTAATTCATTGAACTTCTTGACTTAAAATGAAATTAAGTTTTTTCTGTGTTATAATCTATTGATTTTGTTGCACAGTGTAATTGAAAAGTCAAATATAATTTTTGACGAAAGTTTTCAATTTCTCAAAGGAATATTTCATCATATTTGTGGCGTTTTATTACAACATCTTAAGTCGAGTTAAGTCAAAATCGAGTTAAGGTCATATTGTGGTTCGTCATCTTATAATCCTCCAATCCATTTTCAAATACTGCAATTTTCGAAAAAGCTATCACGGTTTATTTTGTAACTTTCTAGAACATTAACACAACAGCTTTTACATTAAATCGTTAATATCTCCACACACGATTTTTAGACTTAAGATGTTATGATAAAACGACACAGAAATACATATATTTTTACCATTAAGAAACGGAAGATTGATGACCTCAACTGTAGTAAAATAAATACAACTTCTTATTTTGTTATTTTAGCAAAAAAAAAAAAAAATTATGTGTAATATCTCTAGAGAAATATAAGATAATTTTACTCAATAGCTTTTGTTGTCCATACTACAACAGGCATATGGTCTAATAAATTGATAATAAATTTGTTTATACTTATTAAATTTCCGGGGAAACATAAAATGAAAGGGTTTTCATTTAAAATCGAAAGTTATAAGACTACACCCAACTTTAGTGCAATAAAACTAGTTTCTATGTCCTTCTTACATACATTTCTACGTACTGAAGAGAACACTGAAGATGGCACATGGTCTGAATACACTATGCAACAAAATTAAACTTTTGTCATGACCTTTGCTAGCCAATATATTTTTTGATGTTTTATGGTCCTCTAACTACAAAAACAGTCAAAATTTAAAATTCTATGGATACGATTTTTTTAATTTTTTTCTAAAATTTGTGATTTCATCATAACTTGGGAATGGGTTTTCCTACTTTTTAAATAAAAAAATTTAAAAGTTTTAAATAATATTACATATAAGCCGTTCTAGTTTTATGTTTTTATATACTCAAGAGACCGCAGTGATGAAAAATATTTTTTTAGGCAAAATTGGAAAATTTTAATTTTTTTCAAAATTTAAAAAAAGTCGAAAATGGCAAAAACTAACAATTTTTATTAACTGATCAGAAAGCTATATATATTTCAAATAAAACAAGCTTTCTCTCATAAAAATCGATAGATAAATGCTGATTTTATTCACAGTAAAGTCAAATTACCAGATTTCTAAAAAAATCTGCTTTGAAGAGGCTATCGCTCTGATTTTATTATAACTTGAGAAAGACTCTTCCAAATTTGCTAAAAATTAATTTCAATAACTTGAAATTTAACTGTATTTAAGATATTACAATATTATTTTTTATATGCTTAAAGGTTCCTGAG
The DNA here is from genome assembly GCA_956483635.1 of Panzeria rudis. Classification (NCBI taxonomy): domain Eukaryota; kingdom Metazoa; phylum Arthropoda; class Insecta; order Diptera; family Tachinidae; genus Panzeria; species Panzeria rudis. Next base: position 7,389,814 of record OY101450.1, on the reverse strand, counting down.
TTATTCAGAAAGGAAGAAATTTTTTGTACAATTGAAAATTGAAAAACCCAAAAACCCAAAAACGGCAAATAATACCATTTTTATTTTAGGATAATGCAGCTGACGTATACCTCAAATACATTATGGTATATTCCATGAAAATCTATGGATAGTTAAGGATTTTCTATATAACAAAGTGAAGTTACATGATTTTTGCAAAAATTCCGAATATTTACATTGTAAGTTTTTTGTCAAAATACTTAGTGGTACTCCTGGGCATTTTTATTTTTACATAGTGTTGTCAACAAAATTTGAAGTCGGATGGCGGAAATGCGTTCCTAATTTTTACTTAACCCTCACTTACCTTAGGCGAAAAAAGACAGGCTATGGTAACACTGGCCGATAAGCTGATGGTCACCGACATTGATGTTATTCTCAGGGGCACATGATTACCAGTACCAAAATATAAGGGAACAAATGCCAACCAAATGACACATGTTGTATACATTGTAAAACCTTGGGGAAATGGAAAAAATACAACAAGAAAAATAATAAAAATTTACTCATATACTACGTAAATACATACACAAAAGACATACATAAACAATTATACAAATAAACAAAAAAGAACAAAATAAATCAGAGAAGCAAAATTGCTAAATAATTATTCAATATTAAAGAAAAAAGAAAAAATCGGCAAACCGATGAAAATAAATAAACAGAAAATAATGAAAAATAATAAACTTCAATATATAAAGCTTTACTAGCTTTTAAAGTTAAGCACTTATATATTTTCCGCACTAACCGATATGTTTGGATTCATTAAATGCTTCCGGTATTTTGCGTGTCAATACTGCATACACAGTACACACTACAATTAGCACAATGGGATAAAAGAAGGCAATAACATACGAAGCATCGATGTAGGAGTCACATACCAACAAATTATCTTCACGTGTTGGATGATAATGCTTGGCATGTGATGGTGCAATTAACATCCAAACGCCATTAATTAAGATCTGTAGTTGAAAGCAAAAAAAAAAAAAAGGAAAACAGAGGATTCAGGGATATTGAAACAAATATAATAATAATTTCTTTAATATTATAAGCAATTCATACTTGTATGGATATAAAAAATGAACAAATAACCAATTGTGATTTGGGACTGATGAATGAAGGACGTTTGGCTGATTGTTTGCCAGCTTTAAAAATACGTGCAATGCGATTGGTTTTTGTAAGCAAAGCAGCATAGACGACAGTGAAGCAGAAGCCAACACTAAATCTAGAAAAAAAAAGAAATAAATTAATGAGCTATTGAAAACGTTATATTTATTTTCATTAGCAGAAATACAAAAAAATATTATTTCATGACATCACCATTTTTCATAACAAAACAATTTTGTAGTTCTTCAGGAAAGAAGAAACTTTTTACCAATATTATTCAGTTAAATATAAGAAATGTATATAAAAAACTTAAGCATTATAATATTTCCTATGCCGCTTTACTATAACAATACATAAGCAATACATATGGGGAGGAGAGAAATTTAACTAGCCCTTATATAAAGGCTAGACGTAAACTTTCTAAATGCCCATACATCTATATTCCTTTTTGGTCCCCTTTTGCAAGCCTTACGTTTAAAGTATAAAATGTGTTCACAAAAATGTTTCTCGTTGTATTTACCATAAAAAACACAATGAGAAATTTTTTTGTGAAGCATTTTAACCCTCTAACTCTTCGGTGTATGGTTCGTTTTATTTCTTTCTTTAAAAGGAGCAAAAAAACTTCCTTTCAGCAGCAATATAGCGGACTAAAATATTCTAAAAAAAATGCTTCTAGTTTACATAAAAGTGCTGCATATTTCTTAAAATTTATTGTTAATTTTCAATAATTACGAAATTATACCTTAAACACATTTTTGGTTTTGAATAATTTCTGGCGTGTTCTTCTACTGATAGAATATAATTAGCAGAAAGTATTATTATGTATATGCAAAGGGATGAATGGGATGGGAAGTTTGATAGAGACAGTCATTAGAAAAGATGGCAAGCTGTATTGGAGAAAGGACGGAGCCATGTTGTGCTCTTCAATAATTGAAGATTTTTATTAATCTGGAGCTCGTTTCATGAGATCCCATCGACAACAGCTCGTATGTTGCGTTGTCTTTGCAAGATCGATATAAACCGAAAAAAGTCATCACAGACACTAAAAGCAACATGTGTTAACATAAGTGCACTAGAGCTACCATCTTACCTCAGCCGAAATGGGGTATGGAGCGATACAATTTTCCGAAAGGAAAGTCTATAAAGCATAATCTTCGAAAGGCATACTGACAATCATTGAGTAAATTATTGGACCCTAAATATTTCACAAGATAAAAATTCACCATACGTTCCATCACTTTAGAAATTGCTAAAAATATTAGTATTGGCCGATAATTTTTAGTTTTACTAGCCTCTTCACAGAGAAAACTGATTCGTTGAGACAACCGAATTTGTTGCCAAGCAAATTTTGGCTGTTGCAACAATTATCATAGAATTTTTGTTGAAAATCAGGTTATTTTGCAATAATAAATAAATGCTGATGCAAACCGTTCAATCGGTTTGGTGTATAAAGATTAATAAAATTAACCACTAGTTAGTTGCAACAACCGATAAAAAAATTAAGTAAAATTAGAAATACTGAGAATATTTGGTACTGAAATCCAATTGATAATATTTTATTCGGTGGTCCTCATCATATTTGTAAATAAGTCATAATAAAAGCACACGTTCGCTTGATCTAATCAATTTAGGAATTGTCAGAATCATATCTTTATTATAATTATGCTCTTATGGTAATGAACATGGATTGTTATTTGGATTCATAGATAATTGATAACGTGAGTTGAAATACAGTATATTCAACTAATATTTTATCGGCCTAAACATTTTCCAACCAATGTTTTTTCTGAGTTTTGGGCACTCGTGTTGTATTGGAAACGTATTTATCATGAGATCTGATAAAACCTTTTATAATATGACATCGTATTGTAATATTTTGCCAAGTTTCAGTTCACAGTTTTGTTGGTACGATTACTAAGAAAAAAAATTATAAATTTTATTTTTCTGTTTTTTTACAGAGAAAAAAAATGATTCGTTGACACAACTGAATTTGTTGCCAATCGAATTTTGGCAGTTGCAGCAACTATCGTAGAATTCTTATGTAAAAATAAACTATTTTACAATAAGAAATAATTGCTAATGCGAACCGTTTAATCGGTTAGGTGTATCAATGATAATGAAATTAACCATTAGTTAGTTGCAACAGCCGATAAATAGTAAAGTAAATTTAGAAAGACAATTTCTTTTATCTATTATTTTTTCTATTGTTTTTTTTTTCGTTTGTGCTCATCATATTCATTACTTAGTAATGACAAATTCAGAGCTTATGAAATGATTTTAATAAATTTTAGCTCATTTAATTTGTAACAAATGATGTTATCACAATTAAGAATATAATTTAAAATTTTCTTTAGTTTATAATTTTAATGAGACTCTTAAAAATTTATATTTGAAAATTTTTTTGAAAAAATTTATTTTTTTTACTAAGATTTTCTGAATATCTCCGAAACTATAAGATTGTTAAAAAAAATAATTAGGCATTAAAAATAATTCGGCATTAAAGATTATTTTGTTTCCAATCCTATTGTGCTTTTTCAGTGTAATCGAAGAACTAGTTCTCGAGTAAATGAAAATTATGTGATGCAGCATCACTTTTTTTCTATATAACGGAAACTCTCGAGATACAGAGTCAATTCAAAAAAAGTAATTTGTAGGCATAGATGTTCAGTACCAAGTGTAAACAAATTGACTACGAAACCTTAGACCTTACAGAAAAAATTTCATTTTGTTGGTCTGTGTACTACTCATGTTCAAATAATTTTAGAGAATTTTTTATAGCAAATAAGTCATAAGCCATATATATAGATTTATTTAATAGTTATTTTTATGCAATAATATAAGCCGCCAAAAGTAAAAAATCATAGCTCGCGGGTTTTTTGAGATTTTTTCATGGTTCCTTTACAAATCTTTTTTTTTATACCCAAACATTCATGCCTGGTTAAAAAACTTCATGACTTTCATATATAGTTTCTTCGAAAATCCTCTAAATCAGAAACTAATTGGAAAATTGCTTAAATCGTTTAAGGAGATGTTGGGATAGTAATAATAAGTATGAAATACTCATAAACCTGGTTTTCCAATTCGGGTGGTTTATGTTGTTATTATAATAAACTCTTCAATTAATAAAACAAATTATAAATTTTTATTTATAATTTCTTCAGGCTGTGTAGTTTCAGAGACTTTGTTGCTTCTAACTACAAATTTAATTAAAAATGTTTCGTAATACATATTTCTATTTTTTTTAAGTAATCGTATAGTTTTCTATTATTTATTTCTGTGCTCTTGTTTAAATATTTCTCTACAATTTTTCCCATTTTATGTAAGTGGCAATATATATTTGCACTTTCCTTTAACCACAACCAAGATCTACACATTTCAATATATTTCTAAACTATATGTAATGCATATTTAAAAAAGCACAGCTTCCGAACATTCGGCATATCATTTCATAGCATACAATAACTATAACAAAGTTTTTACAGAAACACATTAGAATAGTTGTAATGGTAATAACAATTATAGTACTCCCATATGAAACCAGCAGCAATTTTTACAAAAATAAAATTAAAATTAAATTAAATTAAATTTATAAAACTTACCTTTGTATCGCACACACAATATTTGTGGGCTTTAAAACCAGGGCAAAGGTAACCGCATAACACATCAGTATACCAGCCAACAAAATATAACTCAACTCTCTGCCGGATGCACGTACTATTGGGGTATCATTGTTTCTGTAGAATTTTTGAGTCATTATTTGGCAAAGTCCATGTGATGGAAAAAAAGTTAAATACATAGTTGAGAAAGATACAAAGAAAAAGTATAAAATTATTAGAGCTACTTAAAGTGCTAATGGGATTAAGGTAAAAAGGTATATACATTAGGGTGGAGCGTTAGATTTTTGTTTTACGAACTTCAATTTCGAATAGCCAAAAAAAATATTGGGACCTACTTTTAGTCCCCTAGTACAGCATCTAAATTTTGAATATGAGATATAATTGATCAGTCTGTGAAATTATAACTCATTACACTCAAAACATCCACTATTTTTATACATATAAGTTCAGATTTTAGAAAAACTTAAGATAATATAATGAAGCAAATTTTCGAATTTCTAAATCTGCCATATCTTGCAAAAATAAAAATAATAATTTATTTCCCAACAAAAATAATAATTTTCTAAGCTAATTTGAGGCCGCTGAACACGAAAACTATATTCAGTTATTTTTCTCAATGAGTTTTTTTGCGATATTAGCGAAAAACAAGTTTTTTTGGTTTTCAGTTTTTTGCGTTTATTGGCTAAAATTCTAAAAACGGCTCATCTGAATAAAATAGACATTATACTGTTCTATATACATATATCTTATATATTATATACATACATAATATGTCTTCCTATTTTATCATTCAATTCACTGATTATGCCGATCGGATAAAAAAGTTTAGAGTTACAGGCCTTAAAATTTAAAAAAAGTATATTTTTCAGAATTTTTCTCAAAAACTATCATTTTAATTTTCTCCATTAAGATGAAAAATATACTGAGTATATTTTTTTCGGAATGTATTTCAAACATAATTTTGTAATGATTACATGATAGATGCACTCGCAAAATTTTAAGCAAAAACAGCTATATTACTTTTTTATTATATCTCATACAAAATTAATTTAAAACAGTCTGTATTAAACAAATATATTTTGATTTAAAATAATTTTGTATCAGGTTTTTTCACATAATGACTTATAACTTTCTTATATTTTGTCAGATCTAATCGATTTTAAACTTCTCTCATTCGACACAAAATTGTTTTTTATGTGTAGAATTAAAAAACGTATTAAAATTTTTTTTTCTATATTAATAAATCAAACTAATATAAAATTCATAAAATTTCTCTAGCTTCCAGCTGTTGTAGAGTGCTAAAAGATATATCGAAAAAAATTAAAAAAAAAGTTTTTGTATAGAATTTAGTTAAATGTAACATTCTGGAGGTATTCGAAATCGATTGGATAACATATTTTCCCCCTTCATACTTCGACGCTCCACGATAATGTACATATGTATGTTTCATATTGTATTAACGTTAACATGTTTGGCTTATATTTTCAGCACTATATTTATGTTGATATTAAAACTCCCTACGGTAAATGGAACTAGCACAAGACAAGTCACGTGACCGATCCCCAGGTGATAGGGACCAGTCCGAGTTCTAACACTTCCCATGAAGCGGACCAGCCACTTTTACATGGCGATGGCCTAGGATGGGGTTAATTGATACTTTGTATGCACCTTGTAACTTGTCTCTGAACTATCTTATTTGCAGTCTACACCTAACTTAACTTAACATTAACTTCAAGTTAATGTTAAGTGCAGACCGCTCAAGTTAATGTTTTCTTCAGGTTATAACATAGTTGTTAGAGCAATTGTTTTAACAACGCAGTCATAACTTCAAGTTACAACAGCATTTCAAGTTATGGAGTCCTAATCGGTGTGGAATAATAAGATTATATATATAAATATTATTCCAAAATTCAGCTGTAATTATCGAATAACTTATTTTTTTTATTGTTATAAATCCAAGTAGAAATTGTATTGTATTTTTTAGCGGTGTATTTGATTGGATTCGAACCGACAACCTCCGGCATGACAGGCTAGTACATTACCCACTCGACTACAGGGGAACTTATATTTCAATGTTATAAATACCAGTTAAGCTGGAGTTAATATCTGAATATAGTTGCGGAACAGGTTCCTGAGTGGAGTTTGTTCAGTGCCTTTCTCTACAATACTACCAACTCATGCCCAATTCTTTTTTCACCATTTTTTCACCATTCACTACTCTTTATTTTTGGTAACTCTTTGGTACTCTTTATTTTTGGTAACAGTCTCATTTTCTCAAGTCATAGGACGAGTACTTTTGGATCATTTGTCACCTAATTTTCCGCAGGGCTTTAATTGGAATGTTTATTTGTTAAAGATTATATTTTAGTAAATTGGGATTTAGTAGTAAGCATGTATGTACTCGTACGAGTATGTGCATTCCATTGTACTTAAAATGAAATACCAAGCTTCGAGGAATTTGTTCGTATGTGTAATATTTATATTTATTTAATACATATTAATCATCCGCCTAGTGTAAAAATAAACATACAGCCATGTCACAGAGTCCGTTCGGATTGGTTTTGATTTCGTAGTTGTCATTCCGAAAAAGTACATTTTTGGTGATTTAGATTCCGTTTATTTTGTATTTCGGTTTTACAATGATAAAGCTTTTATACTTTGAGGCGTTTGTTTACTCTATTTTTTTTAATGCAAAGCTCACATTGAGATTTTTATTACCATTAAAAGCTCATGACCAAATATTTATTTGAAGCTCCTAAAAGTATGCACGTTTTTTAGTATTTACTGCAAATTAAGTCAGTAGAAAAGTGTTTTTCATTTCCACTTTGAAATTTAAAAGTGGTTTGATTACGAAGAAATTTTTCGTTTTTCGTTTTCTGAAGAAGAAACTTACTTAATTTAAACCACTTCCGATCGGAATGGTATTCTGTGACATGGCTGATAGTTATATTCATAAAGATTTAAATACGCCTTAACGTATACTTTGAATTTTAAAAGAAATACTAATAAGGAAGAAGAGAGAACGAAAGAAATGTCAACATTATTCGTTGACTGTAATTGTATGATAAAATAATTTTATTATCCACCCAACTAGTGAAATATCACAAATTTTTGTATGATACAAATATAAAGAAAAACGACTTTGTAAGTAACAGTTATTTGACCAATTTGGTCACAACTCTATTGTTTTCTTGGATAAACGCGGATGTCTATTTTTGTCGACTTTGAGTTATTGATGCCAAAATAATGTATTTTATATGCTCTTTTGCATGTACCAAAAATTTCGCTAATAACATAGACTCATTCCGAATTTTTTTTCTAAAAAAAACGTAACTTCTTAATTCATTGAAATAATTTTCAGCTCTAATGAACTAAATCGACGACTTACAATTGCAGGCAGTTTATTGCCGTTGAAAAAAAAAACACATAGCCACATGCTTTGGTACTTTTGAACAGATTTTTGGAATGTTTTTTGGTTACTGTTCAGTTAATAAAAACTTATAGTGACTTGCGCGCAAGTAATTTTCAGGTAAAAAAACCCTTGTGCTTGATTTAGTTTAATGTAAAAAACTGTTATCGACATAAGCTTTGTTTCTGCACATACTTTTAGTGTCCTTGGTAAATGGTTTTTTTAAATTATTATCTAGGATATTATTAGCCTTAGGGAATTTTGGCCTGAAAATTTTACACAAATTTCTTACCATATATGTTTACATGACTGTCTAAAAAAAGTTTGTTCAAAGTCCCGCATATACATAAGCGCTTATACAAGAAAACCACAGAACTATGTTTTCTTTTTCTTCAAAAAGTTGGAAAATTTTTTTCTTCTTTTTTCAAATATTACTGTTGATGCCATGACTGATTATATTAAACTGCGTATGAAATACGTATACATTCCTGATAGACAAGAAAATTTCCAAGCAAATAATTAATTAATATTCTCATTTAAATTTATATAAAACACCTTTATATTTTTTTAAATTAAATTTACATTTATTAAATTTTATTGTTAAACTTTAAAATTCATACACAAATATTTTAATTTAATGTTCGATTTCTTATCCAACTCTAGTCAAATTATTACTGCTAACTAAAAGCTAAAACACTAATTACATAAAGATAGAGACAAAATTAAGAACAAATTGATTAAAGATATAAAAGAAATACATCAAGCACTGAAGTGCATTTTGTTACTAATTGCTTCTTTTAAATCATCAAAAACTGCATAAAAGTATTGCGTTATATATAATGAGTTTAATATTATTGTATTTAACATAATAAAACATTTATAATTTGATATTTCAAATAAGCCAAGAACTTTGAGGTCCAAGTCCCGATATTTATTCTGTAATAATAAAAGGTCCAACTGAAACCGATTAAGAAATTAAATTAATTAAACTTATTAAATTATAGTAATTAAATTATCTCATCTTACTTACACTAAAATACAAGTCATCTTTACCAAATATTTCATTGGTATCCGAAGTGAAGTGAAGGATTATTTCATATACTAAGGAGCTTATGCTTTTAAAGCTATTTCGTAATACCTCATGTATATAGAAAAATGTTAGAATTTTAATCACATGTATTACAGTTAAATAAACGCCATTTACAAATTGAGCATATCCCGTAGACGGTAATACATATTTAGGTATTACTAGAAAGGCAAACAGTTGAACGGTATCAAAAATATAGTACATCAATATAAATAATAACTGGAATTGAAAAGTGACAAACACGTCTTCTGCTAGATTTTTCAGAAAAAGCACTTGTCCGCCAATAAATTCAATTTCGCGACTTTTCGAATCACGCCAATTTTTAATATCGTTAATACTTCTTATCGTATATTGAAAATTTATAAATTTAACTTTTTTTTCAATTTTTTTTAAGCGCCCTATTAAAATTTCGACACACATATAAATAAAAACTGGGAACAAATAAATATTTACTTCGGAAAGAGATTTGCAGATATTAATAACCAGATTATAAAACGAGTAAGGAATTGCTATATAAATATTAAAAGACTGAACCAGGCTCATACACCACAAAATATGATTAACAAAAAGGATTATAATTTCATACAATAACAAAACTCCTCTTAAAAGAACTAGTTTTCGTATATGAACAATAACTTTCTGATTTGCATTTAAATTCTTAGCTGATAAATAAACTTTAAATAATATATATTTTGAAAATCTTTTCGCTTTTGAACCAGTTATCTATAAAAATAATCAAAACAGATAAATGTTGGCTTAAACATATAGCTAAAAAAACGCATACAAGTAAGTAAAATCCGAAAAATGTGTACTTGTTTTATATAACAGAAGCATATTATCGTTAAACATGATGAGTGATAGGAAATTTGTTAGCATACAATACATAACAATTGGTGGGTGATATAAATTAAAAGATTTCCTTAATGGGTTGTAAAAATAGTGTTGTTTCCAACAAGTATATTAAGAAAATAATACACGGTAAAGATGACATGTAGTGCGATAATTCCTTTCGACATATTGTTGTAAGATGACTTTATTATTATTATGTTTTTTTTTATTAACTTTTAAGTTTATTAATTTTATTTAGATTATTAAATATATTGAGCTGTTTAAATATGCTTTCACCATGCTGGTTAAATGAAAACTGCAGAAGAAACTGAATGCTAATATATTTCCTGCTAATAGATTTCTGCGTTTGTTATTTACTTTATTACATTTTCAAAAAATATAATACTGCTTTTGTTCTTAACACCAGAAGTCCTCAAACTTTTTCACTTTTGATTTTATTTATGTAGGCCTTCTGTTCTTAAGGCTGATATTGATTTCTCCCTGAACGTAACGTTTGGAAATTTGCATATGTTTCGGCACGAAAAAATAGTAGTGTCCGAAATTTGTATTGATCTTTATTTCCGTTAATGAAGCTTCACTACTCTCCTAGACTTTATTTCTTATTAGTCAGTTTTAGGGATATCGCGGTTTTATGTTAACATTATTTAACTAAATTTGTGATTTCCGTTTTATAGTTGGGGATATCTGACTCATCATTCAATAACGGAATATCTGTTTTATCTTGCAATTGCTAAATTTTTCTCGTACTACAAATATACATCAAAGTTAATGTGGCGATAAAATATTTAAAAAGAAGCAATTATTTTAATGCACATGAACTTAGGCGCACTGTAGTGCGCCAAGCTAAATTCCGACCACACAGTGTGTATATTACACGAAACCATTCGACCTGTTTTTGTTCCCCTCATAACTTTACTCCATAACTTTACTCCAAAGGAAAACAGTTAAACGATAAATATTAACATAACTGGAGAACGAACGGTTTGTCCGACTCAGTTAAATAAAAAAAATCCGTAGCTCGAAAATAATATTTATTTTGAGGCGTGCCAATATTGTTTTTTAATCTGCTCTGCATTTTTAGAGATAAAATAGCACCAATTATTTACTCCGATTTCAATCCGAAATATATAAAATGCTTTGATAGTATTCGTTGTTACAATACATAAAATTTTATGTTTCAAAACAACTACTTCTGAACGTTTTTTTATAGCTCTTACTAAATAACAATTGTGTTTCTCTATTTTTAATATATTCTTCTTAAGATAATAGCATATATATATAACGCAATCACTTGCAAAAACCACTTGAAACAAAAAGTTCTTAACCTTGATGTAAAACAACTTGAAGCCAAAGGTTTAATATTTCCAGAAATTTAAGTACTTGTATGTTGTTAAAAGTTTTCAACATGTAGTTTATAAAAATTGGTTACAAGTTGATCTTGAGTGTTTGCAAAAATCATATAATAACTATAGCAACATGCAATTTTATCTCTATAAAAGAGCAATAAAGTGTAAAAAAATAAAACTATTTGAAATGAAGAAAAAAGAAATATATGTACAGGAGCAAAATTGTATAGTGGTGAACATCTTTAAATGGAAAATCTCTAAAGGCTCTAAATAAAAATCAATTTTAATTTTATATTTAGTCGCATAGCATGCAAACTTCCCTAATATCGACTTGACCATGCATGGTCATGTGGAAGTATTTTTTATTTACTTTAAAATAATTTTTTTTTGTAGCTTTTTTTCACATGTATTTTTGTTTGTTCACAGCCACTTACCTTACAAAGACACTGACAATGAACAAAGTCACCAATATACCAGTGGCACTAAAAGACATGGCACCAATAGCCCAAGCAGATTCAGGGCGTAAATACACTTCAGGTATGGTTTGACAGAATTGTTTTGATGCATCTGGCAAAGTACCAAGTTCACATTTTATGCACTGTGTTTCATCTAAAGGATGACGTATCTGGAAAGAGAGATGAAATGTAAAATAAAATAAGAACCAGAAGTTAAGATTGCTTGTCACAACTAAAGAAGTATGTCTTACTTAGATATAAATTGTAAGAAAATATTCCCTTTCGTAGAAAAATCTATATTTTATATACAATTTTAAATCATATTTATTCGATTAGCGATCTCTTTCTTTAATATCAATATCCTTATTTTTTCTAATATTATTTTCTAGATATGGTTTTTGATCCAGCAAGAAAACATTAAAGCCAATAAAAAAAATTGGCTGTTTATTTGAAAGCTAATTAATGGTCTAGATATTGTTAAGTCATGTAGCAAAAATTTTTTTATATTCCATTCTCCATTTTCTAATAATGGCCTTCAACGTTTGATAATAAAGAACAAAAAAAAAAACCAACTAACAAAAAGCAAACTAAAAGTAGAAAGTGGACAATTTGAAAATAAGATAAAGAGAAAAATACATGAAAAACTTTTTGACAGTTTCTAGAGTTACAATTTACAAGTGCTTGCTGGTAAATTGCAATTGATAGTATCAGGTTTATCTTTTACTTTGGCCATTTAACGTTGGTTTGGATGCTTTAAATAAAAATGAAATGGTTTGTATGAAATTTTTGTATAAAAAAATCATACATTCCCAATGCAGTGAAAACTTATTGACAATATCAACTAATAAAAACAGACAGAAAACGAATTAAGTGAGATATGAACTAATAAAAGCAATTTTGCAGCTTTTAAGGGTATTTTATGAGAATAAACTTTTTTTGAGAAATATCGCCTACATTTCTTCGCTTAAATTAACACTCAGCGAATGTCCTTTAGTCTTGAAACACATTGTCGAGGAGCTAGCAATATCGGATATAGGAAGAAGGTTAGAGATTTGAGTCTTTGCATATTGAAAGTGTTAATATAATACTATTTCATTTGACCACAATCATATAATTCAATCATAATATGATACACTTAGATTATGGTTATTGCAAGCAATATTTTCTCTCTGCACGAAAAATATGAATTTTCCTTAAACAAACACAAACTATAAAAATGTTTGGCTTGACATCCATACTCACAGTCTCAGTCTAAAATGCCTATCCAGCCACCATGTAGCGCGCTAGAAATTAAAGCACAATTTCTTATGAACGATGTGTGATGCTTAGCCTCCTACTACACTCTATCAAATATGAAATAACTTTAGTAGCTTAAACGTTTGACATGACTCACGCTTTCTCTGTCAAGAAATCTATATTGAAAAATACCTTATAATGAATTACCTAAGAGGTTTAATTAGTAAAGTCATTTTCAAAAGTCAGCATGTATATGATTTTTCATCATATCCTGTTCAAACACGTATGTGTATAAAAAATTTTATTCATCATAATAAGTCAATGTTTTCTTAATTGCTTATAAAATTATTTTATAGCAGCAGTTTTTTTTAATTTAAATGAAACTAAATGATTTCTTCTGTATTCATTTATTACTACTCAAGTAGTATTTAATATACACGCCAACAATAAACTACAATTATCCTTATAATCCACTATTGGTGTGAAATTGTACCATTTTATAGCATTTAGTATGAGTATTTACTCTTATAAAACCATTTAAAGTACACACACACTCACATACAACCAGCCACACAATTGTGGTTAAGCGAATAGTAAAATTAATTGAAATAAATGATGGTATGTGTGATATTTACCCAGTAAACAAAGAGATTCGATTAATATTTGAGAGCGAGTAAAACATAAAATTCTTTTTAAATGACAAAAGCACTAGACTGATTTGTGAAAGATATATTTCTCAAGAAAAATGTGGAATATTTGAAAAATTGCGGTACGTATTTGGTTTATCTTTTTTTTACCATTTCAACGCATAATATTTTTGTCATTCGTTACCTTAATTTATGACGATATGTTTTCAATATTATTTCATCTCGTTTTAATTGCTTAGCACTGCTTTTAGTCAATAAGAATAAAAAGGGTCGAAGTTAGAAAAACTTTAATTTGAATTTGTCATTTCCGATTTTGATCATTAACATTTTTTTTAAATTATATATATTTTTTAAAGATCAGACGATATCTATAAGAATCACTTACATACATTTTTTTGTTTTATATTTTCTAGCTCGAAACAATAATTTATTTTTTTTTAAACGGCAACATTTTCGCACACCATAACTCTACAAATAAACATTATACAAGGAAAACCATTTTGCATACACATTTATACCTACTAGGACTATAGTTATGCCAAATATCGGGGTGGCTGGGAAAACAATTTTTTTGTTGGGTGTCCGCTTCAAAAATAATTCCCTTTATGCTTAAAACTTTTTAATAAACATTTAATTTCACATGTTCTTAATAACATTTTTCATTGCAATTATTGCTTATAGAGTTTTATTCGATAATAATATTTAATACTAAGAAGAGAAAAATCACGAATGACAAATAACTTGTGGACATTCTATTTAGTTTTCTGTTTTTATAAATAATGCAATGCATAAAGCTACATATTTAATCGGACACAAAAATTTATTTTGAAATGATAGTAAGATATCATTTTGTAGACAGAAAATAGTTTTATTGCAATGAAACATTATAATGATGCAGATAATGCACTAAAAGCTAAAAAATATTTACTTAGTACAAGCTAAACACACCATTCTCCTCACCAATATAAATCATTGGTCAGACTAAAATAAAATTTCAAACAAAAGTTTGTCTAAAAATAAATTTAGTTTTTAGTAAATGTTCTGTGCATAATCTATGAATTGTTTGTTTGACTTTTATTTAGAACGCAAACACCAGAAACAACAAGAAAAACTGTGCTGTAAAAAAACAACCCCGATGACGACATACACACAAATAATAACAACAACAATGATAGGAATAGGAATGCGATTGTACCAAGTCTGTTTACTGATGATTTTTGAGTGAATCAATTCGTTAATGTCGTTACATTAATTCTCATTCATTCTTTTAGAGTCTTTAGATAAACATTCAGACTTGAACACATTTAACAAAGTGAAATTTCTTAAATGCTTAATGCATGATGATGATGATGATGATGACCCAGACAAAAATTTCGATTGATATACTAAAAAAGACTATTAGTTTAGTATTATTTGTATTTTTAGACTAATTGTTTTATAAATTCAGACAAAAATTTTGTTTGATATTTTTCAGAAAATCTAGTAAATATTTTTGTTTGATTTAGTTAACTGTTTTGTTTACAATTTGTAAATATTTTTTGACAAATTGTTTTATAGATTTAAACAATTTGTTCACTGAAAAAACACGTTTTTTTCAATGACATTTTTGAGATAGTTTTGTCTATATTTAAAATTTTTTTGTAGGTCCGTTCCTATACAAAATATTTACTATTTCATTGAATTCCTTTACAGAAAATGAAATTTAGTTTTTTCTGTGTATATAAGGGAAACTCAACTCACCCCACGCTTTTATTTTAGTCTGATCAATGTTGGTGACCTATGTTGGTGAGGAGAGTGGTGTGGTAGCTGGTACCTAGTACTGAGCAATTATTTTTTAGCTTTTAGTGCATCATTATTTTGTTTCATTGCAATAAAACCATTTAACTTAATTTCTTTTATTTATTTTATTTTTAAGTTGTTGTATTTTATGTTCTATCTAAACTCAATGATCTGTAATTTTTTCGGACTGTGCCTTGGATTATACTTTTTTTCGTGGTGTACTAACTTCTGCTAGCAAAGCGCTTTCATTTAATACCCATAGTGAGAGTCCCCCATTTTGTGCTGGTCGCTATTTTGGGATTTGAAGTTTTTTATTGTGTACTGTATTCTAATAGTCAAACCCTTTCATTTGATACCATATTGAGGTGTTTGCAAGCAAATGACTTATTCTCCATTTTGTGGCCGCGGCCATTTGTGATTTAAAATAAAGCTAATTACACATAATTGTTAGGTAATAAGATCAAACAGTCTTAACAATTAAATGTGTTAACCAAATTTCAGATCAATCGGGCAGGAGGAAGAGGTAAAAGTACATATTACTTTTTTTAACTGAAAATTGTACAGTAGCCAAAAGTAAAGATGTGTACCAAATTTTGGATCAATCGGTTAACAGGAATGGGTTAGAGCTTAGTATTCCTTTTTATAGGCGTGGCGCCGCCCACTTTTGTACTTACAGAATTATAAAGTCATCGTAATTAAAGGTGTCCATTGAATCTCGCATCAATCGGTTAACAGGAAGGGGCTAAACTAAGTATAACTTTTTATGGGAGTAGCACCGCTCACTTTTGTGACTACAAAATTGTAAATTCATTGTAAGTAAGTGCGTCTACCAAATCTTTTATGAGCGTGGCTCCACCCATTTTTCGTGATCACAAAATTTTATATTCATCGTAAGTAAAGAAAGATGTTTACCAAATCTTAGATCAATCGGTTAACTTTTTAAATGGAAAATTGTAAAGTCATTATAAAGTCATCGATCAATCGGTTGTCAAGAAGGAGCTATAACAAAATTTTAGTTTTTATATGCGTGGCGCTACCCACTTTTCTAAACACAATATTAGATTATCACCAAAAGTAAAGGCGTTTACCAAATTTCAGATCAATCGATCAATAGGAAGGGGGAACAAGTTCAATTACTAGATTTGACCTGACGACACAAATTCCATAAACTCCATAAACTCTACAAACAGGGTAAGTTAAATAAAACCATTTCATTATTTGCAAGGCAAACATGAAATTAAATTAAAGTTTTCATCTTGAAAGTAATTACGTAAAAAATCAAATAACAAAAACCATGATATATAAAGCATTTGAACTTGCGTTTGCTGGGTGTATTTGATTCCTGGGTAGTTGCAATTTCACGTATGCGTTTATAGATATGTATATAATAATCTTAACACAAATAAATGATTACTTACTTGATAAGTTGAACAATTGAAACAATGCCAACAGCAACTTTCACCCTCAACATATTTTTTAGCCTGACCACGTTCACAAGGCAAACTGCATACGGACTCAGGTGGTTTGGGATGCAACAATTTAAATTGAACTTCTGCAAATAGAAACAATAACAAGAATAACAGCAACAAAATAAATCACATAACAAATGTAATGAAACTTTGTTTGTAGCCAACAGATTGTAAAATGGAAAAACAGATGAAAATCTAGTTCGCATACAATATCCTGACAAGTATTTTACTAAGTAAATAATACTTTAAAAGAATAAAGTCTTCAACATATAGTCTTGATAGTTCTAGCTGTTTCTTGTAAACTTTTATTTTATTAAGTAGAATTCATTGTAAATTATATTTTATACCAGGGAATACTGTATATAAAATCAATATTTTATATATTGAACAAGTGTTACTTATTTTTCCTTTGTTCATTGTCTATTTTTTTATTGTGTTCATGCATGTTATATTGCTGATAAGAATTTTCCACTTTAATACCTCTTTTCTTTCCCTACTTTATTCATATTTCTAGCATTGTCATCATCTGCTCTAATTGAGTTTGGCTCATACTTATCTACCACCCCACTGTCTTATTACTTTGTTGGTGGCTGGCAGTCCCTTGAGGCCAACTTTATTTACAATATAACAAATTGTTTTTAACATATTCCTTTTTTTATTAGTTTAAGTGTATGTATGTTTTTGACACAAGTACAAGTGCTTATGTATGTGCTTGAGTGTATAAAATGTATTTGTTGATTTATTGTGGATATGACATGAAACTCCAATCTATTTATTACTGTTCATTTTTTAATTTTTTTTATCTTTTCTAGCTCGTTCTCATTTGTTTCAAATAAATAAATGTAATTTGAAACCAATATGGTTAAATGAATTGGTTTCTGCAAGTTTAAACACAGTGGTGGGTGGGTTAAATGAGATTTTTAATTTTGAGAAATATAAAATTTATGTAAACACTTAATATTTGCTTTTAATTTAAGTGGTTGAAAATAATATATCGCTAGAGTTTTGGGGTATTCTGAATATGTTTTTTAAATGTCCTTTTTATGAAAAAATTTATGATTGTTCTATGAAACGAAAAAAATTTTCTCGTACCTGACATATTTAAGCGCAATTCTCCCTCATAATATTCGCCCACTTTAACCCAGTGATACTGGCCTTCATTGGACTGTTTGAAGTGTATGATATTGTAACGTGCTGGACCATCGCCATTGTTGTCGAAACGAAAGTGGTCGCCACTTAAACCTGTAAGGATAAAAAAGATATAATGATTTATAAAAAATATTTAATAAAAAGTATCTTAAAATGTTATGATCCTGATGAAATGGAACCTTATCTTCACAGCAAGAAGTTTCATTAGGCCAAAAAGAGCTTTTTGTGGAAAGTTTGTCCATTTTGAGATTATGGTTGATATCACTGCTCAGACATGTTCACACACTTTACAGGTGGAATACTCCCCATATTCAGCTCCAAAATGAAGAGGTTTTTCCCAACCTCTAAATTTTTCTTCCATAGTTTTTATTTATTTATTATTTACAGCTAATATAATTACAGCTGCGCATTACAAAAATAATATATAAGTTACAATGGTTATAAACAATTATATATAAGTATAATCATTGGAGTTTAAGTAAGATATAAGTCTTCTCTTAGAAATATTAACGCTGTCCGATAAATCAATGCGATCATAAAATTTGTTAATAGCTGAACAAACTCTACGGAATGGGTCGAAATTCATTAAATTTGTTCTATAAAATCGTAGACGAAGGGGTTCATATGATCTAAGCTGCCTATTTAGAATGTTGATGTTAATTTCACTGTGAAGACAAATAGAGTAAATTTTCCCTTGAAACAAGTTAACGAAAAATACTATGTTGGATACAATTCTTCGGCTTTTCAATGTAGGGAGGCTTATAAGTGCCAATCGGCTACGATAAGGCGGCAGGTTCACAGCTGGATTCCACTGAAGATAACGAAGACAAAATAATAGGAATGGTTTGTGAACCGATTCTAGCATTTTAATATATACGTTGTACTGGGGATGCCTAATTACAGAGCCATATTCAAGAATGGGCCTTACTAAAGAGGTGAATAGATTTTTCGTTATATAAGGATCATTAAATTCTTTTGCCCATCGTTTTATGAAACATAAAACAGCAGTAGCCTTATTAACCGCAAATGTAACATGTGTGTTGAAATTAAGATTTTTGTCGAAGTAAATTCCAAGGTCTAAAATTGAGTCCACAGCTATTAGATCAGTACCATTAATAAAGTAACTGGTTGAAAATGGTGAATATCTCGTGAAAGTCATCAATTTATATTTATTTAGATTTAATTCCATCAGGTTTACTGTACACCAATTATAAAAGTTATTCAAATCCGCCTGGAGATAAATGGTATCATCATTTCTTGAAATACTTGAGAATATTTTAACATCATCGGCATATATCAGAATATTACAGAATTCAATGGCTTTTGGTAGATCGTTTATAAAAATCGGAAATAAAAGAGGTCCAAGATGGCTGCCCTGAGGAACAGCTGACGTTACTTCAATATACCTAGATTTTGAGTCATTAAAAATAACACATTGTTTGCCGTTTTTTAAATACGATTTTGTCCAGTGTAGGAAGCTACCGGTAAATCCAGTTGCATACAGCTTCTCAATCAATAACTTATGATTTACCTTGTCAAATGCTTTACTAAAGTCTTTATAAATGACATCTGTTTGCTGGCTCTTATAAAAACTTGCGTTGATATAGCACGTCAATTCCATTAAGTTTGTAGTTGCAGATCTACCGCGACAAAAACCATGCTGTTTTTGAGAAAGAATTGATAATATTTCATGTTGCAGCATATCCGTTATAATTTTAGCGAACAACTTAGGAATAGCATTTAACTTTGCTATAGCTCTATAGTTTGTGGCGTTATTACGACTACCAGATTTGTAGAGAGGGATGATAAATGATTCCTTCCAGCAGCTAGGAAATAAAACAAACTTCAAAGAAGTATTAAATAAATACATTAAAGGAGAGGTTAACGAGTTAGCACAATTTTTTAAAATGCTGCTTGGAATACCATCAGGTCTAGGTTTGCAAGAGCTTTTTAGTAATCTAAGATTTTTCAAGATTGTTGAGGCATCTAACGAGGAAATGTAAATTGACGGTACAGATGAAATTTCATATGGATACGATGAGTTGCTAAAAGTATTTGCAGCAAATGTAGAGGCGAAGAATTCAGCAAAAATATTTGCGATATCTGCATCATTAGAGTATGTAGTACCATTGTATTTCATAGTTATAGGGTATGATGAAACTCTCCGTTTTGTATTAACAAAATTGAAAAACATTTTTGGATTATTTTTGATGTCATATTTAATTTTACTAACATAGCAATCGTAAAATTTTTTGTTTTCAATATTAAAGTGGCTGCTTGCTATTAGATAAAGGCTTCGATCCATTGAACTTTTACTTTTTAGAAACTTTTTATGGAGTCTGTTCCGTCGATTTTTTAACCATCCAAGTGTATTAGTAAACCAAGGAGGGCGATTGCGAAAAAACTCAAAACTCTATTTGTACTTTTATAATATTTAAAATTTATATCTCCGCAAATATTTTGCATTTCCCAGTAAAAAAAAAACTGCACTCTTTTCAGATTTTTATCTACTTTTGAGAAACCGTTGCCTTATGCCCATGCCCATTCATTTCCATTTTTCTTATATTTTGTTGTACTTAAGTCAAACTTCCATTTTTCTTATATTTTGTTGTACTTACGTCAAACTTTTTTTGGGTTGATTTTTATACACAAAAAAATATAATTCATTTTCTATTACTAAATTCATAAATTCAAATATTTATTTTACGGAAATGGGACCTATCACAAAATTCGTAAAATTAAACACAAAAATTCGTAAATATTTAATAAGAAAAAAATCGAATTTTTTTCCTATCAAAATTTTCTATTGGAATATTTAAAAACCAAACAAAAAAATAATTCAATTTTAAAACAACTTCAAACACATGTGTGTTAAAATAAAAACTTATGATAATTTTTTCTGTGTACTTAAGTATAAATGAACATGTAAGCACGTGAAAAGCTCAAGCTAGTACCTAATTGTTTATTGAATAATATTATTTCGAACTTATTTGCCTATGAATCTAAATTGAATATTAGGCTAATGTTCGTAATGTTATATTCAGCAAAGGATAAGGTATGATTATTATAATATTATAATATTTTAATTGTGTTTTGTATGCATTTGTATCCCTCAATTATAATAACAACTATGAAAATTCTAAAAAGATGTGTATGCTTCATTGTTATATCTTTGCCATCCAAAAATGAACTCACCTTGGAATTGTACTTTTCTTAAATACTTCAATAAATCTGCTCCTTTTGTTGGTTTCATGGCATCACACAGTGATGGTCGTCCCCCACACAAATCATGGTGCATGTCTCTATACGATTTTAAATAGAAAATAATTGTTAGAATACATAAGTAGCACTTATTATTAAGGTACACTTAAAGAAAAGCTACACTTGAAACAATTTTATTACATTTTTTCATTAATCCAATGACAGTTTCACAAATCCAATAAAATTTTCATTAAATATTGTGCAAGAATTTCGTTGGTTGAATTTTAATGAAACTTTTCATAAAAACTCAACCCACGAAAATCATTCACAATATTAATGAAGTTTTTATTTGATTTGTGAAATTGCTTGGACTAATAAAAAAATCTAATAATATTGTTTCAACATATGAAATTCTTTTACAATATTAATGCAATTTTCTTTTACAATATTAATGCAAATCGATTGAAACTGTTTCATTGGCTTTACGAAGCAAAATTATTTTAGTGTACTTAAAAAGATTATAATTATTTTTTCTCTTATGTTAAGAATTTTTTAACAAAAGAGAAATATTTTCTTGTTAATTTTTGTATTTCAAACAAAAGATTTTCTTACCTCAAAGCATATGCAAAAGCCATAACAGCATCACTGACAAACTGTAGTTGATCCTCGAAATCAGTGTCCTCACGTGACAAGCGTTCGGTGGTAGTGCAGGTACGATTGTAATTATTATATGGGGTACTAGCGCTGCCAGGATAACGACATTGGAAATGGTCTTCCCAGAATTCTAGAAAGAAAAACAATGAAAATTTACCATATTTAAAATTGTTTTGCTAAACCGATGTTTCGACGAAAAATCTTTTTTACTTTCATATTGTAATAATTTACTTACCCACAAACCAGGGATTACGTTGATTATTTTCTACAGTCAAATTTAGAAAGTATTCTTCGAATCCTTTAACCGGGTTAGCCTGAGGCTGCACAGACAATGTACCCTCAACCTTCAAAAGAAATGTGATTAGACAAACAAATTTTATTTTATTTTATATCTTTCTTCAAATGTCTTTCAATATTTAATTTAACTAAAGTTTATAAGCCATTTATCTAATTTAATGATTCTGAGAGATAATATTGCATTTTACTTTCTTTTGTATAGATTACCATTTTTCTAATTATCATTTATTTTATTTTTGCATATTTCATAGCAAGTCCAGTGAAACCTCTCCTAAGGGCCACCTTTCATAGCCGGACAAACTTTTTAGAACCGAGATTTTCATCACTTATTCCATACAAAATGTATTCCGGACACTCTAATAACCGGACGTGGACACTAAATTTTAGCAAATTGTGCTCAAAATGCCTCTCATAAGCATACAGAAGCGTTGAAATACACCTGGATTTTTGAAAATTTTTATGCAGTTCATGTTTTTTCAACTATGATTAGTATTTCTTTTAATGCCAATGAAATTGGAAATTCCGCCGTTACCACAAATTGACATACTGAAATAAATTCTCATTAAAAGAGGATGTGTTTTTAAAGCTTGTGGCTCAGAAATAGATAAAATATACATTGGCTGGTTTGCAAAGCAACATTTTTTCAACCTCTAGTTCTCCACTAGTTCTCCACTGCTTTAATAATATGTAGCAATATAAAATAAAAAATTTAAAATAATAAATATGTAGCTCCCTCATAAGCGAACACCTGTCATAACCGGATAAAAATGCTGCGACGGGGAGTGTCCGTTTATGAGAGGTTTCACTGTATTATATCAAATTATAAATTAATTGTAATTAATTTTCTTTTGGCACTACCCTTATCATTAAAAACATTTGTTATATTACAATAAGGTGTGCTAGTTTTGTAATAACACACCTTTTCTCTGAAATGCAGACGCACATCCCACATATTTATGCTAAAGGTATTTGAAAGCAATTAATTTCAATTATTTGATCATCAATCATTTTGATTAAACGCAAAGCCATACATAACTATCCAACAAAAATACAATTACGTTTCATTATTTATATGTATGTAACATATATATGTAGTTGTTGTGTAAATATTAGAAAACAAAGCTTTTTGCTCTTAAGTATACAAATATTTATTACAAAAGTTTACCTCATTGAGGGATATGCTTTCAATAATGATTTTTTGAGGGTAAAAGCTAAGGTGAAACAGAAATATTTCTCTGATTTTAGTAATGAATTGTTTGACATTTTTTTAAGGAAGGACTCAGTGTAACAAAGTAGTATTAACTCTACATTTAACTTTTGTGTAGTGAACATTTCTTATAAATCTAAAATTTATGTGGTTCTTAAAGTAGTACTATTAGTAACAGGAGTATATTAGTAGTAACAGTAGAAGTAGCATTAGTAATAGTATATACTAGTAACTGTAGCAATGATGGAAATAGTAATAATTGCTGTTGTTGTACCAGCTCTGCTATTTTCGCGAGCTCTTTCCTGAAAGTATGAGGGTCTTAAAAATTATTATTAAGGGAGTTTTTGATAGGATGAAGGAATGTTGAAGCCTTGTTAAACTAAAGGCAACACTATGTTTCTGAGTAATATAGAAAGATTAAGCTTTAGGGTGTGAGAGACTTCAAATAACACATCAAATTTTTAAAATATTTCTTCGGCAATGCAAATGAAATGATAATTTTTTTTTTCACTGAATCCGTGTCTGCTTTTTATATAGATAAGTGCATTATATTGTTTGCCTACCTACACTTAATTCAAAATTCAAGGAAGAAATAAAACGATTTTCTCATTATTTTGACTTAATCTACAATTGAGTTTAATCAATGAACTGGTTCATTAATATTGGTAGAATATAGCAATAATGAATGCTTTCAATATACCGTTTACATTGAATTTCCATGAATATTTTTATTGAAGCAACGCCCAGTTTGACAGATTGCCTTGCACGTCAGTCATTCTCATGTACGATTACAGTACGACTTATCCTCTGTTGGTTTGGTTTTCTAATCGAAAACATAAAGGAAATCCTCGTTCACGACAATCTGGTCAACTAGGCATATGCGTATCTTTTTTTTAAATTTTTTTATACATATGTATTTTACTACAGCTGTAATTCAAAAGTTTTACATAACAAATCTGACTTCCAGTTCAATAATATCTATAAATTTCTGATCATCTTTGCTATTTCCATCCATGCCAATATATTGCCTCATAAACTTCACCCATCTCTACTTATTACACCTACCAACATTTTACATGCACATACATGCCTTGTCGTTTTAATATAGAAATTTTAAGAATCTTTACTTTTATTTTTTAGAAAACAAATTATGTTTTATAATTACTTAAATGTTAAAAAACCTAAACATTAGAGTAGCAAAAAAAAAAAAACAACACTACTTACCTCAGGCTCATTGCCATCAGAAACCAAATTGCGAGCACTCCAGCCATCTGAGCCAATCCATGAAAAAGCTCCAGTGGCATTGTTACGTCTTACGGCACGCATGACTTCACGTACTTCCTGATCAGAACCGAATATTATGGCACCTGTTTCAAAAAATAAAAATATAATTAATAAATTCCATATTTTATGTCGAAAACATAACAACGACAACGACAACGACAACAACAAGAGAAACAATAATTCTCAAAAAATGGCGTTCAAGCTCATAACCGGAAGTCAAGTATTTAACAGTATTTAGTAGTTAATGCTTTTCTACCTTTTTCCCCTCTAACAAATCGTTTGTCATTAAATTCACAAATTATAATAATTTGATGAAAGAACTTTTGCACAGCCACCTCTCAAGTCAAGGAGGGTGAGTAGACTAATTTATTTTTAAGGTTTGTTAACAATTTTTCCTTTGGCTAGAAATATACAAACAAATTTAAATACTATAAATGCTAGATGAGTTTTATGACCACGTTTTCAAAGTTTGTTATTAAAAAATATATTTTTTGAAACAAATTGTAAACAATTCATTTTAAGACCTTAGCAACTAATGATATTTTATAAATTTCTTTTAGCGTAAATATTCTACAAATATATTTTTGTAAGCTATTTAAGTAAAAGTAAGTTTGATAGGTAATTCTTTCTAGGCAAAGGCCAGTGGCATTTTGAAAATGAATGCTTCATGGATTATTGTTTTCAGTCGAAGGAAGGAGAATATAATCTTCTTAACTTATTATAAAGTTTAAAAATCTTACATTTAGCACAAAACGCAAAAACGTGCCTTTTGAAATCGGTGTATTTTTTCATGGTTATTTTTAAGGCAATCTTTTTAAATTGATCTTTATATTAGGTACATATATATCGGTTAAAAGTTAATCGATTAGTTGCTATCCGACTAACTGTTTTATTAATTTAAAATTGACTTTTCCCGATTAACTATTAAATCGATTAATTTCGATCAATTAACCAATTTAATTAAAGCAAAAAAATTTTATTCATTTTGTAGGTATTTTATTACTCAATTCAGATACATTTTCTTCTAGTACTATTTTTTTAATACACTGCACAAAAACAGAAACTAAAGAATCTATAAATAAATGTATTTGTATAATTTTCAGTGCTGAATTTTGCCGAGACGAGGCTAGTGATTACATCACAATAAAACTAACTATCGACAATAAAGTAAACAGTCTTCTAACAGAATTAACCGAACGAAGCTATTAGAAGTGCTAAGAACTTGAAAAAAATCAAAGCAGGACTTTAATGGCAGAAAAAAAGATTTTGTATGTTTAGAGAAAGCTGGGATAAGTACTGAGAAATTGGACATAAATTTTCTCGATTTTTCCAACGCCTTAAACCTAAACATTTGATCCACATTATTTTCTTAAAAGGTCATCTTAAATTTTTTTCACTAATTTAATCTCAATATAATATATAATACAGTGGAACAGTGATTTTAATGTTTAAATAAAAATAGCTGATCCTTATGTATTTTAATCTGCTGATTACGATGACAAAATTAGTTTTTCTCTAACAGCTCTGGTTGTAAATATATAGTGAAATTTAATATTTGTATAACATTCACAATTTTTTTGTATTATTCGCTTAACATTTCACGAACGGTTCTTAAAAGCTTCAATACTTTCTGGATTATGAATCTACGCAAAAATCTCTTTAACTTGAGTAGAGTCATGTTGGTGAGTATATCAGGATGTCTTACTGTTATTACAAGGATGTTAAAAATCGTGTATTAAAATTTAAAAATTAAATTTAAAAATTAAAATTTAAAAAGCGAATAGAAGAAACAATTGTGTAAATTATGTAAACATCAAATGTCTTTACATCATTAAAACTAGAGTTGCTAGGGAAAAACTAATGCCATCGCTATTAGCTATTTTTATTGAAACACCTCTAAAAAACCCAAATTTTGTGGTGCTGTGTAATTTATATGTTTTTATTGATTGAAAATCTTTATTAATCGGTTAATGAATTAATTTGAAGATAGCCGATTAAACCAAAACTTCGATTAACTAATCGAGCAATTAACTAACTGAAAATGTACGCCTTGAGTTTCCACTAGAACACAATATCGTGATAAGAAAAGCGGTCGGTGCCATGCCTACAAATGTATTACTACAAAAGGGCTCGTTGAACTGAGCTCAACGGTTATTTCCGTAATTTTAACTGAAAATTTTCCTGCACAATAATGCCAATGCCATGGCGAAAATGATTGGAAACACCATTCTGCTGGGAATGAAAGCATTCATTCCATCAAAGCGAATTCTGACTAAGCCCAGAATGACGTGTTGGTTTAATCAAGCTGGCAGTCTGATCCAGCTTTTGATCGTCCGTTAAAAGAGTAAAGGATAATACCTTGTTCCTCCATTCCGACTATTTTAAGTGCTGACAAAATATTCACTGATCTGGTTGATAAAGCTAACCTTCTGGCTAAATTATAGCCAAGTAATACTCACTAGCCGGAAAGAATTAACAACTGCCAGCGCTTGACAGATTATCTGTAACTTTCTACTGCGTGCGGTTAAAAAGGTTTTAGCCGATCTCAACATAAATAAGACTCCTGGGCCGTATGGTATTCCAGCACTGGTCTTGAAGCAGTACTTTTCAATGCTTCCACGTCCGCTGGTAATCTTGCTCTGCACTTTGTATCATGTTGAAAAGATGCCAATGGATACCGACCATTAGCAAATGATCTGCTTTTTCTAAAGTAATGGAAAAAAAATGTAAATTTCTATCTTGTGAGGAGTCCAACATCTTACTGAGTAACAGCCAATATATCTTTCATAGAAGACGCTTTGCGGGTAACTTACAGGCCTTCATTTTGAAAAAATGGTGTCACTACACTAATGGAAAACCGGCAATTTAAGAATAAAAACTCGTTATATTAATTCAATAGACTAAATCAATAATTTTTAGCTTTGAATAAATATAGTTGAATATTGAAATAGATTTTCGTTTATGTTTCTTATTAAATCAAGATGGTTGTTCTTGTTTTTTCTCTGGGTGTGGGTACACCATTTCGGCGAGGATAAAGTGGCGGCTCTAGGTATTTCTAAGGCTTTTGATGGAATGTGGCATATTGCACTTATGTCAAAACGTACTTTTCGTGTCGGTGTTGTATTTTCTGGATTTATATATTGCTTTCTCAAATCAAATCAAACGAGTTCAAGATTAATTCAAGGGTACAGCTTTATATTTTATTTTACCTAAAGACTTTCTCTAACAAGAACCCAATCCTATCTATTCCTTTGCAGATAATATCAGCAGCTTGGTAAAACGTTATACTTGTTCCAACTGAGAAAATGAAAAATTGAAATAACTAAATTTCTTATTTAAAGCTTAAAGCTTGGAATGATTAATAGATTTGCTAGGACTAAATTTTTCTCACAGCAAGATTTCTTATATTAATTTTTATTTATATTTTCTGTTTGGACTGTAAGAAAAGCAAAATACTCGTATTGGAAAGGATATTTTACATGAGTTTGAAAATTATTTTTAACGTGGGTATAAGAAAAAAAAAAAAAAGCCACGCATAAAATCAATCAATTTTTATTACACTTTTAGGTTAATCGAAATCGTTTTTGTTTAAATTTGTTCTTTATATTGTCTGTTTTTTTTTCAGTTATAAAAACATTCATTTATATTCTTTTGCAAAACAAAGAATAATTATATATATAGAAAAACAAGAAAAACTGCCAAAAGGATTTATTTGATGATGCTGAACTTTTGATATTATACCCTACGCATTACATGCTTACGGCATTAGCAATCACAGGTGTTGCCCTTTCCTCATTCAATATATGTAAGTTTTATTGTTTTATTTGTTTTAAATTATATATATATATTAAATAAATTGTTTAATTAAGGAGAATGTCAATACCAGCAGCATCTTTGATACCAAAATATTAGGCATTTGGAAGCGTATGATTAATTTTAATTGTTGTCTCCTCAGTCGTATGATTTATATTAATTTTTCAAACTCTTCAAACACACCTGTTTTAGTTGCTTTTTATACATTAACAATTGTTTAGTATCTATTTTCTAAACATTGTCCTTTAGTATCTCATTTTAATTATTTTGATTGATTTTCCTTTGGCATTTAAAACAATATGCTCTTATTGTATTTTGCTTTTTAGACAATTTCTTCTTCAAATTTCATCTAACACTATTCTGTTTAATTTATGACCCACGTTTAATGGGGTTAATTAAACATATTACTTCAGGTTTAATCAATAAAACAAAAAGCAATATTGGCTTATTTTTATTTCTATCAATAAACCAAAAATAGACAAGAGATTTCACTAAAATTATAGTTACACTTTGTAACATATGTCTGATTTTTTTACAAGCTTGTACAAGGGAGAACATATATTTTTACAACAATTTGGCTAATTTAGCATAAGAGAGACAGTTTTTCGTACAATATTTTATTTAAAAATAACAAGAGCAATTACAAATTTATTTGAAGTTTATTATATAATCGTTAATAGTTTCCAATCAAATTACAAAAAAAAACTTTCTTGTAGCTTCTTTCTGGAAATTGGCATGAAAAAAGTTCTAAAAAAGTTCTTCAGGCTGAGTGAGTTTCATTTAAATGAAGTTCATAAAATTTCTTCAGAAACTACACTACAAGAATTTTGATTCATAAAACTAATGAAACAATTTCATTAGAATTTTTCATTAATCCAATGCCATATTCACAAATATAATGAAAATTTGATTAATATTGTGAAACTTCAGTAAAAATATTGTAAAAATTTAATGTAACTTTTCGTAAAAACTCAGCCAACTAAATTTTTTCACAAAATTAATGAAATTTTCATTGGATTTTTGAAATTAAGCATTGGATCAATGAAAAATTCTAATGAAACTGTTTCATTGGCCTTATGAAGCAAAATTGTTTTAGTGTAACACATGCGATGTCAAGGCTAAATGTTATTAGTTTCGCGATTAAGGAAGTAGTAGCCGATTTTTGTATGCAGATATACGGCTGTATGCAAAAATACTTAAAGTAGCTTTGCCAAGCAATGTTGAGTAAAGTTGTATCCTAAAAAAATTAATATATCAAAATTTTAAAGTAGGCACACACGTTTGTTAAGACTACTTTAAGTTGATATTTCCAAAATGTGTATTTTTTACCTCAAATATTTTTGTCAATACAGCACATATTGCTTCATGTTACATCTGAAAATGAAGCTTGAAGTCTGAGCTCTAAGACTAAATTTATTATTTGTTTCATGTGATGGAAAAAATCACCAAATTATCCAGTGGACTGGAAATACATAGAAAAATTCATAAAATATATTTAAAAAAATACATAAAAAATATTAAAAAAATACAAATATAAAAAAATATCTTGTATATAAAATATCTTGTATGTAAATAAAATCAAAAGAAATCGAAAAAAGCTCGATATTCAAATACTCATTTCATTCGAATAAAAAAAATTGTGTTAATTCTTCTATGTTCATCATATTTTCTTACTTTTACTTCATAGAACTGTTTATATGCTTTAATACAATGTCAGAATCTCATATTTTTTGAATTAAGTTGTTTTACTTCAAAGTAATAAAAAGTTATTTAATAAAATTAAAAGTTATTTGACTACTCGAATGAAATTTGTATTCGTTTTTGTACATCATAAACTATGAACTGGTTGTTGAACACGGTGGTGCTACCAGTATCAATTATTAAATCACAAAATAATTAAATTTATCTTTTGCATATAATTTATTAACAAAGTTATGTTAGCCTTAAAGTGCTTGGTAACTACTATGAACTTTAAAGCTAAAGTAAAATATTTTTTTACATACAGCCGAAAGTTTTTAATAAGTGATGTTAGTATTCATAAAACTAAAAGCAAATGATGTCATAACTTTTCATTAAATTGTTCCATACTTAAGAAAAGTAAGTGTTAAAATTTCTTTAAATTCTCTTTTCACCTTAATTCTTTTTTTGTTCAATTTGAGCTTCCTAATAATTAGCAATTTATTTTCACTTTGCTAGTTTTATGATTTCTTTCGCTCATCACATTTGACTACTGCCTTAGCAAAATGGGTAAAAATGAAATAATTAAGGGTTTTTCATCTCCACATAAAATGTTTTGAGTTAAATTTAAAAATGTATATTTTTCAGTTGTGTAACGAAAAATAAGTTCAACTTCTTGTTTATCGAAATGCGAATGTAAATTTCTTTCAAACTTTCATATTGAAAATAATAATAAGAAATTAAAATTTCTTTTTATTTTTTATAATGTACGAAAGAAATTTTATTTTGCATTTAGATAAACAGGAAGTAAGTTCTTCCTTTATTTGCCAGAGAAAATGAAATTTCGCTAAATACCTTCAAGCAAGAAGATAATATTTTAGTTGTTTATGGAAATTTACTTTTAACAAGAGAATGTAAGTTTTTTACACTTTTCAAATAAAAAAATATGAAATATTTTTCAATAAAGTATCTTTTGAATCTGCTCAGAAATAAATCTGAAATTTTTTTCTTAAAAACGTCTCTATATTTGTTAAGTTTAATTATAGTTCTTTTGTTTCCACTAAACTTGAATATTTTTATATTTTAATTAAGTTGTCCGTAAATAACACACATATTTAGTTATACTTTAGGTTTACAAAAGAACATGTGTTTTTGATTTAGAAACTATACTTTGTCTTTCATTTGTATCATAAGCTTTCAATATCTATTAAAGGCAGTTTCCTGCCAATTTAAAAATATATTGTTCCTACAAAATATTTTGTTAAACACTTCCTTTTCATTAAGTAAGGCAAACTTATCTATTTGTCTCTTTGTTTGTGGCAGAAAAAAAAAGTTCATTTGCCTTGCTTAAATTCCTTAAGCTTGTTGCAGCACTGCAACAGAAAAAAGGAGTCATTGTATATGCGGGTGATTTGTTTCATATACTAGCTTATGATATTTTAGCAGACATATGCGTTGCACAGTGGCTCCAATCGGAAAACATGGTAGTCAATCTATATCTTTGAACCTTGCCATCCGATTACAAAACGATATACGTAAAAATTATAGAAGATGGTCTAAGCTTTAGCAATGTTGAAACTTTGGCCACCCTGTTTAAACACGTCGTGCGGTGCTGGGTGTCAAAATTGACTACCTATGGCAATGAAAAACCGTGAAAAACTTTGGCAAATATTATCAGATTTTAAAGAATTTATACGAGGTGTAAACTTGATGAGCAGATAAATAAAATACAGTTTACTTTATTATAATATTATTAATATTTTCAAAGAACTATGGCTTTAAATATTAAAATTTTGTTTTTAGCATTCGCCTTTGTTTTTTATTTCGTAAAAAAAAACATTTTGCAATTTTTAACACAACCTTTAATAACATGCAATAAAAATTTTAGTTATTTCAATTCATGTAGTGGTGAAAAGAATCTAAGTCAATACCTTGAAATGAGATTGAAAAATGGTTAAATTTTGAGCAATTTGAGCTTATTAAAATGATTATTACTGATTATCTTGAACGTATTTGCTTTGTGAGTCCGATTTGATTATTAGGCTAAAGTTCATAAAGTTTAATTCAGAAAGAATTGGACTTGATTAATATTCCAAGAAACAAGGGGAAATTTAAAATCAATTTAATTTTTTTGAGTTTAATTGTTTGGCGTTCTCCTCAAAAAGTTTTAAAAGCAAAATTTTTTTATTATTAATATATCAAAAAATAGACCTTAAAAATTACATCAGTTGAATCTTTAAATCGACTAAAACATTGAAGCTATTTTTTAAATAGTTATAAATACTTGCTACTAATAGCTATATATACTTGCAGTTATATATACTTGCAGTTATATATACTTGCAGATAAAAGTCATAATTATTTGCTAAAACAATGTGAAGTTATACCTAAAGCGGCCTTCAGACTATTAGATTTAGTATTAATACTTGTCAAAAACTCAAATCTTAAGTAAAAATCCAATAGTGTGAAAACAGATTGTTATGATTTGTTAAATAATACGTAAATAAATTTTACAGTATTATGGTATTCGCCATTTTTAGGCAATTTTCTAATCAATCACATATTTCATTTTATCAGGGTTGTCTTTTGCACAAACAAGCATTGGAATAACAAAAACAGCTGTATATTTTTATGCCGGCTTAAATAAAGAAAAAGAAGTACGAAAAAAAATTTTTTTTTGCAAATTATTTATGTTACATTTTATTTGGAATGTGATGGTGTCGAAACAAATTGTAATGTAAAAATTTTCTTTACAATTTTTTGACAGTCAGACTGATTTTGATAAGATTTTCGTCTTACAAAATCTAATAAAAATCTCAAAGCTTGTATTACAATGTGAAAGTTCGGGTAGTGTGGTGGCATACGTATTTTTTATTTAGCTATAATTTTTAGAAACTTGATTCGATTACAATTCTTAGATTTACATTTGGGAAAGAAAGTAAAAAGCCTTTGGAGCCTAAAGAAATTGGAGGAAAAGTAAAAAAAAACCCATTAACAGGCCAGTTTAAAAATTTACGGATAATGTATACTATGTATACTATGTTCTGATAATGTGGTATGTCATACCTTCATATTTTCCGCTGTCCAGTTATTTATGTCATCTCTTTTTGACATGCTTATTTGAACGTGATAATGTACACCACTTTAGCCACCCTTAGCAATACCACATTAGCAGGCCAAGTGGTTTATTCAAATATAAATTGAATTTAAAATATTCAATAAATATGCAATATTTTTGCATCTGTTCTTTACTATTGAATACATTTGGGTTAATGTATTTTAAAATCTCCTATATTTGGCCTAAGCGTTTGATTTATATGGGTAAAGGGAGGCCAATCTATAAAGAGAATGCAATTACAATTGCTCGTACGATAGCAATTATAATTGTAGGGGTTAAGGGATAAAAGAAATATGGGTTAATTTCTTTTATTTAATTCTGGGATTAACAGTTATTGCTCACCTTTCCTTAAAACCACAGTAAGGAACAACAGATTAACTATTTGGCTTCTTTTCAATATATTTTATTATATATTTGTGCAATGTGCATAACACTTAATTTTTATATGCTTCTTGTGTTTTATTAAATTAAGGGCAAGTTAAGTGCGCGAGAGATTAATGTTATATTTTGAGAGTTGAAAGACGAGTATTGCCGTGAAGGCACTTTAAATAACTTTACGATATTAACTCTTATAATTCATAGGAGTTAAATAAAGTATTAATTAAGTACATATTACAATAGGTTTGTTACTGAATTAATTATTAAATATAACTTTTAGGATAGCTAGTAATAAGTAAAATTAGTAATTAATAATAACAATTTCTAGTAAGTATATTAAAATTAATAATAAATATATTTATAAAGTTTCAAATGATTATTTGTACAAACTTAGTTTGTACAGCTATTAAAATACCCATCTTTGACTTTAAAATTAAAATAATGTTCTGAAAAAAAAACTAGAATTTTAAACGAGTACAAAAAAAGGCTATCACACGACTACGGATATTTTTTATGATTGACTATTTTCATGACAAGAAAAAAGTGAATACTCTTACGCACTCTTAGCTTTCTAAGAACATCAAACTATTATGCTTTGAACATTGAAGTTATTATTGTTATGGTTTATATCACCACTACTTTGTTACGGACTTAAAACTTGTTTTTATAAACATGCACAACACTAAAAACTTGAACTTTGGATTATTTGTATGAAAAGCGCAGGCACTACCAAGTGTGCCAATAAGAGAATATACAGCTTGTTTATTTACCAGTAAGGAATTGATTTAACTAGTGATTTTACTAGTGATTTAACTAGTGATTTAACTAGTGCAAAGTAATGCAGACGGTATATAGTTTGTTTCGTAGTTGCAGCATATTACCAAGTTTTTCCTAGGTACTTTATTTATTTATTTAATTTTTATTTTATTTATTACAATATAATTGACTTTCTAGTACAATAAGATATTATATCTTATGAATTATAGCACCAGAATCAGACAGGTTACATTACTTTGCAATCAAAATTTTTGCTGGGTAGCTCAAAACTTTAACTTTTCTGAGTAAATTATTGTTAAATTAATTTTCACTAAAAAACTTTCATTTCTATTTTTTGTACAGCTGGCCTTGTTCTTTATTCTCATATTTTTCTTGTTGAAAAATAAACAATTAAGTTAATTAATATAAAAGGATTATCTAAATAATAAATGATCATTGTTGCTGTCATTTCAAAATCCTTTGTAAACTTGGCTGAAATATTTGACCATAATAAGTTATTATCAAGTCTATATTCATCATGTACAGGACATTCTTTTGTATCAACTGTAAGCAAAAAAAATCTCCTTCCATAATTTCTTGGCAAGAGCATTTGCTGAACAACAACTAGAGCTCTTGAAAACTCATAAAAAATTTAAAAAATTATATTTTTCATTTTTAAAGGAAGCAAGTGTACAAATTCTCTTTACTTTAATTCATATAACATAAAATTGTTGGCAAACTGCACTAAAAAGTCCTGCTAGTTTTATTACACAAACTTGTTGTGATTTATTCTCGTTTTTTTTTAAATATATTTTTGTTTTTCCAGCTGTAGTTGCCTCTTAAGTGAAATTTTACATATAAAACTTACCACGTGCTCGTGGTTTGGTTAGCAACTTTTGTACAATATTATCGTATGCAATTTCATCGGCCACACCAGAGTCCTTAACGAGTTTTTCTTTAACAGCAATGCATATATTATGACGTGCCAACAATTCTTCCAATTCTTCAAATGCCTAAAGAAAATGAAGTTTAAAAGAAAAAATATATTTATTATGAAAAGGTTAAAGAAAATTATAGTTTACATATTGATGGCTTAATGCAGAAAAGTCGTATCTAGATTTTTTACGATATCACATTTTTAAGGTTAAATAATAAATAAGTATTTTAGTTTTTATTCAGTTTTTTCTTTCTCCTGTAAAATAGCGGATATGATCGATGGGATTTTTCTATATGAAGCCATCGGCTTGTATATTTAAATATAGAATATATCGTTACCTAAAATGCAAATTGCCGTAATTACTAACATTTTCATTATTTTACAGGAGAAGCAAAAATATGCTTAATGTAATTTTGCCTTTGGGCTATATTTTGTGAGCTGTAATAGTTAGACGCTTAACATTCTCACACTATGTGTATTATTATGGCTGCTATAAGAAAATGAAATAAATTAGAAAATTAAATGGGTCATAGACAAGTAATGTTACTGGCCAGGCCTGTTCAGTTTTAGATTTTCTTAAATAAAATAAAATCGCTATTTTTGTTCGGTGAAGTCTGATTTTTTTTTGCAGTGGTATAAGCTGGTGAAATACATCGGAATTTATTAAAAAGGCGTTTTTGTTTTTTAGGTAACGATATGTGTTTTCTCTAATTTAATTTAATTACTTTGCTTAGTTCTTTAAATTCACTTACCTTAATGCCATAATTACTTTCCTCATATATAATGGAAACGTAGCTCCAGCTCATGCGCTTAACAATCTCCACCATGGCTTTAACTTGATAATGATCGGAAGGAATGGTGCGTGAAAAATATTCAAAACGTTGTTTGTTGCTAAGTTCAGGGCTGGTTGAGAAAAATGAGACCTTGAAGGAGAATAAAGATACAAGTCTTATAAATAAAGCAAAAGGTTTATGATAGTGGATTAAATTTTAAGTTAAAAGAAGGTAAAAATAAAAACCTCAATAATCTCTTAAATGGCCCAAACTCTAACGTTAATTTAATGTGTTACTGTCTATTCTTACCCACAAAATAACATTAATTTCTTCTACATTTGTTTTATCACAATCTTTGTGTTAAAAAAGCCTGAAGTAAATTTTTCTATTCCTTAATACCTTAACTTTTTATAATTTTTTTTTACTGGTAATATATAAACAACTTCGTTGGTTTTTTGGCTTTAAAGTGGTTTAAAAATATTTTGTAAGATGTTATTTTGAAAGATTTTGTTGATAAATAAGACGCAATTAGGGAAAGTATTCTTTAAAAAAACTTAAGCCACATCAAGCTAAACAAGTGGTTTTAAAGCGTTTGTAACTAAAACCAACATTTTAAGCGAAAAAGTAATAAAAAAAAAAAGAAAACACGAAGAATACTTTTTAGCTTGCAAATAAATAGACAAAAAAAACATATTGTGGGCGTTAAAGTCTAATACAATGAAGGAATTCACAAATGTAGTCCTAAGTGTTCTAACTGTTGTAGGTACTAACGTTATACAATAGTTGTATGTTTGTTGTTGATATTCTCAATAAAAAAATATAATATGACACTACAACTTATGCATATATGTTTTTATGGTATGCTATGTGTTCAGCTGAATAATTTTCGCATAAAAGCGATTCTATTTTGAATTTTAATTTTTGTATTTTTATTCTATGTACATAAATATTTTTTGTTTAATACTTTGATGTTTAATTTTTGAAGTTTTTTCGTCTTTAGTATTTGAACATATGACAGGGTGTTCAAATATGTCATATTTAAAATATTGTACTATGTTAGTACCTATGACATTAGTACACCTCGTGAATTCCTTAAATAATTTTTTTATTTTAGTACTACAAATTAATATGGGGCATTCCACGTACTATTTCGTATTAGTATAAATAGATAAAAATGTTTGAGTCTTCCCTTAAGAAAAGAGAACCTGTTACAAGACAGGTCACGTGACTGGGTGCCTAAGACTACCAACCGGCTCTAAAGTTTTGGAACTTTATATGAGAGGGACCTGTAACTTTTACATGACGTTGTCATTGGAGGCCGTCCAATTGATGTAATTAAGATACACATTGGTAGGCTCTAGATCCAAACTTAAGGTACCTGTCCTGTGGTGGTTTCTTTAATACTAGTCAAATTACTGTAGTTGAAACAAATATTTTTGATTTGAAGTCTGTCCTCTTTTCACTACTCACGACGAGCGGTGTCAACTCGGTGCTTTTAGCAATGTTTTTAGTGCTTTTTAAATTTTTGACATGCTTATTTTTCGTCCTTTTTACTATTTTTCGGTGGCACCAAGTCTTAATTTAATATAATAGAAATGTGCTGCTCAACCATTACAATTTTTGTTGGGTCAAATTTAAAATCTGTCAAGATTTGCGAAAATTAGAAGACGCGAAAATTTCTTCACAGTTTAGTTTTAGGTTAACTTATCGCTCACTTAACCTCTGCTTAACCTGAGCATTTGTGTACATCATATTCTAAAATGAAACTCTACATCAATTTACAAATCAACTTTCAAGTGAACGTGAAGAGAAAATTAGAAGTTTTATATATCCAATTTATACTGGCATCAGCTCCACATTGCAGAGGGAGTGCTCTACTATTTGATGTTAAAACGTTTTCTAAAATATTTTAACTTTACCAATTCGTAGCGGAGTTTTATAAACAAAAGAATTAAATTTAACTACTATAAACTTGTTACAAAATTCTTTGTTTAATTGCCGGCAAGTCGACAGTCCTTTCCCAGCTAACTCAGGAATCTCAGAAGAGATAACACCCGCTACTTCGGCTGCAAGCAAAGGTTTTTATGATATGGTGCCCAACGTGGGGCACGAATTTAGTTTTGCCTGTGAAGTTGGCGGACCAAAATAATACTATGACTCCACTGACTTAATATCAACTAGATTTAAGTAAATTACTTCGAATTGTTTCCACCGATCTTGTAAGTGATTTGGTGTTCGAATTTCTGTTGGCAAATGATGCAAATATTTTATAAGGTGTTAGCTGGAGCTAGTAGGCTCGAATTTTTTTCATATATAGTTTTCCATTAAAAAATTAACTAAATGCTCTTTAATATAATTTTTTTCTCGAAATTGTCAATCTCTATTGATGGATCAGCCAGTGATGGAGCTTGGAATTTTAAAAGCAAAACAGGATAGCATACATAAATCGAGTTCGAAAAATAATAATTTCGACATGACTTAAAATAAATCAATTGCTTTGAGGTGATTTGGCCGTACGAAAAATATATTGCAAATCATGTATTAATCAACATTATATGCTCAATTAATTCAACATGATTTGACGAAATCATGCAGGTAGAAACATTGTAAAATTAAAAGTAATAAGATTTTCTCCGAGCTCGAGGTCAAATATGGTGATATTTTTATTC
This sequence comes from Panzeria rudis, assembly GCA_956483635.1. Taxonomy (NCBI): domain Eukaryota; kingdom Metazoa; phylum Arthropoda; class Insecta; order Diptera; family Tachinidae; genus Panzeria; species Panzeria rudis. The sequence continues at coordinate 7,350,864 of OY101450.1, read as the reverse complement.
ATTTATGCCAATATTTCGCTACGTATCGCGTAGCATCATCAGGGCTTATGTTATTCAGTGTATTACACACAACCAAACGAGTGGACAAACATCGAGGTATCTGAGTAGTCTAATTAATTTTTACATAGTAAAAACTTTTAATGTTAAAATTTGGTTTTTACTGTCACTCGGCGTTATCAATCATTTTCAAATATTTTTATTAATTTTTGTTTGCATTAAATCATAAATAAAATCAAATAAAAAGAGTGGGTGCTTTTTTTTAAATTTTTTTAGTGCTTTTTTAAAATTTAAAGGTTGACATCACTGCTCACAACTCGGGAACATATTGCACCACTCCATTTTTTAAAGAAAATTGGTACAATTATTTTAAAAATACTGTTTTTTGAGTTTTCCATGGGAGCGTAGCCTAAGACAAAATTAAAAGAAATTGTCAGAAATTTTAATTTTATCTTACGATTATTTTACAATTTTTTTTTTGCACAGTAGATTTCAAACTATATACTAACTTTTTGTGGAGTATTTATTTTTTCGTAAAAACCACTCCCAGAGCAACACCGGCCCACAAAATAAAAAAATGGGCTCTACATTTGAACACACCCACCTACCTGCATATATTTCGTTGGGTGGTACACCCTCAAAATATTTGGTAAATTGCGAAAAGAGAGCTGAAATACAAGCAGGTATGTTGGTCTGGTCATATGTACAGCCCCCACTTTTTTTCGCCGGTTAAATTAATATTGTTTAATATATTTCCAATAGTTTAAAATGGAATTTAATATTAAAAAATGTTTTCTTTTCTAATTCATGGTTAAAATTACATTATGAAATGTTAAATCGGCCCCCTTATCTGAACTTTGTGACAATGGATAAAAATTAAAGCAATTGACAAATTTTATATTTTAAGCAATGTAAAAATTGTCATTTGCTATGATTTTTATTTTGTCATAGCCCTGCGGAAAATTTGGTGACAAATGATCCAAAAGTACTCGTCCTATGACTTGAGAAAATGAGACTGGTACCAAAAATACGGAGTAGTGAATGGTGATAAACGACATGTGGTGTAGATGATCACATATTAACAATTTTCAGTCAATTTAGTTGGTACTCCGGCTAGTATTGTAGTAAACAGCACTGAACAAATTCGATGCACCTAGATCTAAGGCCTATCACATAGTGTCTATATAATATTAATTGCATCACTTCAATGAGACTGCCATGCCACTCAGGAACCTGTTCCGTAACTATATTCAGATATTAACTCCAGCTTAACTGGTATTTATAACATTGAAATATAAGTTTCCCTGTGCTCGAGTGGGTAGTGTACTAGCTTGTCTTGCCGGAGGTTATCGGTTCGAATCCAATCAAAGACACCGCTTAAAAATAAAATACAATTTCTACTTCGATTTGTAACAATAAAAAAATAAATTAATCGATTAAATTATTCGAATTACAGCTGAATTTGGAATAATATTTATATATAAACTATATTATTCTACACCGACTAGGACTCCATAAGATAGTTCAGAGACAAGTTACAAGGTGCATACAAAGTATCAATTATCAACGCCATCCTAGGCTATCCCCATGTAAAAGTGGCTGGTCCGCTTCATAGGAAGTGTTAGAACTCGGACTGGTCCCTACCACCTGGGGACCGGTTACGTGACTTGTTTTGTGTCAGTTCCATTTACCGTAGGGAGAGGTTAGAATAGGAGTGTAAGAAAAACACATGACCATGCTTCAATTCTTAAACAAACAATCTATTTATTTTAATATAAAATAGAATCAGGACTAAAATGTGGCACTATGACTTTGAATGGAACTAAAATTAGTTGGGTGTAAGTATGTATATATTCCTTTGCTCTACCGTAATATTTTATCTAATTTAAGGACAGCGTTTTTGCTTTTTCTACAGAAGTCAAGAAATCAGAAGCGCTTAAATTTTAAACATTTTAATACAAATTAATTAATTTATTTTGTTTCCTTACAATTCCAGCATACCATTACTTGACCTTCTTTTGCATTCTTTAATAAATGCTTAACTTTTTGTTGGATTTTTTTCACGTTAAAGAAAACATTCATAAAAAGTCACACTATTTTGTTTTCTTGTCACGTTTTTATGGTAACATTTTTCTTTCATAAATTGTGCAACTTCATTACATATTAAGCAGTTTCACCTGCAGTTGATGTTGCGAAAGAAGATGAAATATCTAAGGGGAGAACAAAACAAAAAAACAGAAAGTATAAATAAAAGTTATAAAGAACAAAGTTTAACCCTCCGAGGAATGAAAGAGATTAATCAATCAAAAATATCCCAACCCAATTAGTAGAAAATAGGAAGAAAGAAATGTTGAACAAAACTTAATATTTAGTTTTTATTAAAAAACTTTTTTGCTTAAACAAAAGTGTGGTTTTTGGAACGAAATTGAATTTGTATGTGAAAATTATATGAAAATTCTCTTTTTGATTTTCACCTCGTGCAACAGTCAGTAACCAGACCAATATTACAACAATCTGCTGCAAAATACCAGGGCCATTAATCTAACTCGGTAAAGTAGAAGATATTTACAGGCACCTTTAGCAAAAGTGAGTGATAAACTAACCTATAACATTTTTTGATTTTTACAGCTTGCCTGTAAAATAAAACTTATCTTTTCCAAAGTATCTCCATACAAGAGCACTTAAAGAATATTGTGAATGCTTAAAGAGCTCTGTTGGCAACGTCATACATTTGTATTTACTGGATAAAGTACCCAGAAAAACAGATTCGTTGAGACAACCGAAGTTATTGCCAATCGCATTTTATTCTTATTGCAAAAGAAGTTCTTTTACAATAATAAATAATTGCTAATGCGAACCGTTTAATCGGTTATGTGTATCAATGATAATGAAATTAACCACTAGTTAGTTGCAGCAACCAATAAAAGTAAAGTAAGTTTAGAAAGACAAAATAAAGTGTCTGCAAATACCAATAATTGGTACCAAAACCGAATTTCTATTATTTTATTCGTTTGTTCTCGTCATATTCGTTACTTAGTCATGACAAAGGCATTCGATCGGTTGATTTAATCAATTTAAGAATTGTCAGAATCATATCTTTATCACAATTATTCTCTTATGGTAATGAGCATTGATTGTTTTTTGAATACATAGAAAATTTATAACGTGAAATATAGTATATTCAGCTAATATTTTACAGGCCTAACCATTTTCTTTTTTCTGTGTGTAGAAAATATGACAGCCTATGAAAATGTTGCAACTTCAAATGAATAAACTTGCCGATAAAAGAACGAACTTGCCTACAACTTATCGCTTACTTTTAAGTTAAAGTAAAGTTGTAATAATGAAAAACTATTTATCCGTTCGATAAAATCCCAATTATAGGTAAAGCCAAGTTGTAATAATCGAATCGAACTCACAACATCCACAATGATAGGCTAGTACGCTACCTGTTGTCGGCAATAAAACCGTACACACGACAACTTCAATGCAGTTGTCACTCTTGCTGTTGGTCGTAAAACTTTACACTCGGCATATTGCGTGCAATTGTACTTCACCTTGTCGTCAATAAGAATCTGTAGCACACATTTTAATAATCTTCTTAGAGCCAATTCTTTATACACGACAACATACACCAACTTGTTGTCATACTTATTTCTAAATACTTTTATAGCAATAATGTCAAAGCCCACAGCACCCCGTCTAGAAATTTTCATGCAAACCCATTTGGGATATGTGGGGAAGTATTAAAATCTTGCAAAAATTTGTTCACATCGGAAAAATAGCAAACTTTAATAGTGAATTAAAATTGCTGAAGCTATCCAAGGGACAAATGTAAGCAACAATCATCTCTATTGAAGCCCTGAGGAAAATTAGGTGACAAATGAGCCAAAAGTACTCGTCCTATGACTTGAGAAAATGAGACTGGTACCAAAAATAAGGAGTAGTGAATGGTGAAAAAAGACATATTATGTAAATGGTGACATATTAACCATTTTCAGTCAATTTATTTGGGACTCCGGCAAGTATTGTAGTAAACGGCATTGAACAAATTCGATGCACCTGGATCTAAGGCCTATCAGATAGTATCTATATAATATTAATTGTCGTCCTTCAATGAGAGCTTAACTGGTATTTATAACATTGAAATATGAGTTCCCCTGTGGTCGAGTGGGTAGTGTACTAGCCTGTCATGCCGGAGGTTGCCGGTTCGAGTCCTATCAAAATAAAATATTTATATAAAAAATAAAATATTTATATATAATCTATATTATTCTACACCGATTGGGACTCTACAAGATAGTTCAGAGACAAGTTACAAGGTGCATACAAAGTGTCAATTAACCCCATCCTAGGCCATCCCCATGTAAAAGTGGCTGGTCCGCTTCATAGGAAGTGTTAGAGCTCGGACTGACCCTACCACGTCACGTGACTTGTCTTGTGTCAGTTCCATCTACCGTAGGGAGATGAGCAAAAATAGGACTAAAAATCTGTGACGACGAGAGAACCACAGCCAACAGACAACAATGCTTACTGCTTGCTTGGCAAAGACACAACGATCAGTAAATAAATTTTTAGAGCTTTCAAAGCTGTTTACCGTAAATGCAAATATCAAATTATGTGTGTTTGGACGTTTACAATTTATAGGCAACAACTGGGTCGGTAACAACTGGGCCTACAGGGTAGCAATATTTGCGAGTGTGTGTGTATGAATATTTATATAAGGATGTGTATATGTGTATGTATATTGCAATAGCGTTTTCATTTTATTTGAATATTTTTGTGGCTGCTTTTTTTTTTTTTTGTTTTGGCATCCAAAATGTATTTCTACTAATGCTACAGGCGTGTCAGATTTAACGGCTCCGTTTTTATACTTTACCGCCTTAAAATTATTTTTATATTTTGCTTTGTTTAATTTTATAATTTTCACACCAGTCGATAGCTTGCAATTCCAGTGGATTTTTTTTTAATTTATGTAAAACCTTTGTATTTTGTAATCTTAAAAACAGACAAGATTCGTTTGTATCCATATCTACGACTTGTAAGATTTGTAAATTCGTTCTGTCCAAACTTTTTTGTTTATTTGTTAATTAGTCTATGGAATAACTCCTTACAAAGACAACATATAAGAATTACAATAATTTAATAACAATTATGAGTTTAAGAACATTATTATATTATGCTTAAAAGTATTAACACTAACAGATAGATCAATTAAACTATAGAGATTATTATAATCGCAGCAAATTCTTCTAAAGGGGTCATCATTAGCATAATTATGGCGAAAAAATTTCACGTGCAATGGATGAAAATTTCTTGTTGGACGTGTAGGAATATTGAACGATAAGTTGGAAAGCAGAAAACTAGAGATTGAGATTTAAGCTATACAGACCACTAAACTTTCAAGAAAGTAAAAATAGTTCCAATCATAGCAGTTCGGTTCTCCCAACACAAAAAAAAATTGCACACCTTAAGGAACCATTTTAAAATATTATTGCAAAAAGCTAAAGCAGATATTCTTGTTTGGAAATAATAAGTTAGTATTCATTAATTATTTTAAAAATTCATTATTTTAATACATACAGTCATAGTCATATATATGTTTACACATTCAAAAATTTAAGTAATATTTGAATTAAAACAAACCCTGCCGACTTCATGTATATGTTTGTAGCAGAAAACATTTTCTTTTACAAACCTTCATCTGTACAGACTATATTGGATACATTTTTTTAAAATAAATCTGCTAGTCCTCGATTGAAATACGAAACAGTTGTGTACCTAAATTTTCAAAATTATTTACACAACTTTATTTCCTTTTAAAAGTATCTACACATTTCTAATATAAGCTTTGTTAGAAAAAAAATGTATTGCCAAGATCAAACATTTTTCCAAAGAGTCCACTTAAAACAGATGAAATGCCCAAAAAATGGATATTTCTTCCTAAAAACGCATTGACGAATTTTAAAATTGGTATATCGGCATGGGAGTCCATCTATAGTTGATATGGAGAAAAAAAAACATCATTGGAAAAGATGCTAGTAAATCTATAATTCGGAAGAGGTTAAAAGGCTTTCATGTAAGCCCATACAGCGTAAAAGAAATAATAAAAAAATGTTGAAAAAAATAGTAAAACAAAACAGTATGGGTTTGCAATGTAGTATGTCCACAAGCCAACGGAGTTTTTTTACAATGTCTTATGCACACATAAGTTCTATTTTAAATGTAAAGGGTCATTTGGGAAAAAATATCTGCATCCTCTAAAAAATCGATTTTAAATATAAAGGGATCATTTAGGAAAAAATATCTGCATCCTTCAAAAAATCGAACAATAAAGACGTACAGCCTTTGAATCTTTTTTGAGGTGGCTTGGTGATGTTGTGGTATTTATCTCATACAACGGATTTGTAGATCTGGTGTCAACAATAGATATTCTAAGTTATCTAAGATGCCTCCAAATTCTAAATGATCATGATTTTACATCAGATCACAGATTGTTTCCTACTGAAAATTGAATCCTTCAGCACCATAGTGCTCTATGGAATTAATCATGGTTACGAAAAACACTTTGAAAAGGCGTTGGAAAAGTTGTTCTTCCATGATCACTCCAGAACTCCAATCTTAACATTATAACATATGTGTGTGCATTTAAAAAATGACAGAAAAGTTTGCAAATTATCGGAGAACGAGTGATAACACTCTAAAAACTACAAAATTTATGCAACGAGTTTGTACGCAATTTGATTGCATCTGTTCCAGCTACTATACAAGTTTCATAAACGCAAACAGTAATGTTATCGGCTAATAGTCAAAATATTTAGTTTTTTTTGCTTTTTTTTTAGTTTTAATGATGTGTCAATACTTGTGAAAGGAAATAAATTTGTGTAAATAGTTTTGAAAACTTAGGTATACAATTGTTTCGTGGTTTCAATCGAGAGCTAGAAAATTTATTTAAAAACAAATTTAGCCAAGATAGTCTACACAGGTTAAGTATACAGTTTTTGTCAACTAAGGAAAGGTGTTTTGTTGCAAACTTATTTATGAAGCTGGCAAATTCTGTTTTATTTCAAAGCCTACATAAAATTTTAAATGTGTAAATATATATGACTAGGACTGTATTTAAAAAATGTAAGCTCGTGTATATTTTATAATTTGATATTCTATTATAAATCACTTTTGTGCAAACCTCCTCAGAAAATACTCTCTGCTGACGAACTGCAAATTAAAATTGTCAATTGCAATAGTGGTCAAGTGTTTCGAGTGGAAATGAATTTTCAAACTCACAGCAGTAAAATGTAGTAAACAGTTTGTTAAAAATAATACAAATGAAAGCATTTAATTAAATTTATAATGCATTTTAAGCCATTCATGACAGCTGACAGCGAATGTTTTTTGCTGGATATATAAAATGCAAATATAGTATTGGAATAAATTTAAATTATACTCTTTTAGGCTGGTATGTAAAAGATATTTAAAAAAGTGTGAAATACAAATTTTAATTAATGTACATACACATGCTGGTCACAGAATTTGCATGAAAACGCAAAATACCATTTTCTAATTCGTAATACTTTGGTTTTTCTTCAATAAAGTAAAAGAACAAATATTTGTTTGCAGATGACATCGTATGTCAGTTGAGTTTTGACATTCGTGGAAAAAGACTCTTGCGAAATTTATCATGAACATTGATGCATCAATATACGCGTGCGATGTATTAGTGGTGTTAACGCAACATTATTATCGGCGAAAGTATTGCAATCCTGCAGAGGACCACAGTGCCAACAATTCGATGTCTTGTGCACCAGTTTGCAGAGAGCGGAATAGCACGGATGAGCGGATATCCTGGAAGGCTCCGAGCCAGCCGGTCAACTAAAAACATGCATGCAACGCATGAAAATGTGGTAGAGAAGACCGACCATAAGAAAATTTGGCTAAATATAGCACATGTTGCGGCATTTGCCGCGCATCAGTTTGACATTAGAGTTAGAAACATTTCCATAAGAAATTAAGGTGCTCCAACAATTGTTACCAAGCGATTGTGCATCTTGGCTGATTTTCCTTCAAAATTGACCGTGAGTGACAAAGCGTATTTTTATAACAGCAACTACGTCAATAAACATAATTCTCGATTCTGGAATGAAAATCCACTCATAGTTCATAAAGCTTGAATAACACTGGTCTACGAAAGAATTAAATATTTCGAGACTTTAAATAAAAATATGAAGAGTATACAAAGTTTAATGCGCTAAACTAAGAAAAAATTCAGTTTTTTTCTATCACATACAGATTTTTTAATGGGCCTAACTAATATTTTCACTAGGTACATCATTATATTGAAATCTAACTCAAGAAGATTTTGCTAGATTTATAAAAGTAAACCAGCAAAAGATGTGGAATAAAATTATCTCTAATTAACTTGAAAGCAATTTTTGTTTCGGAGTTATTCAGAAATTAGCGACGAAAAAATCGGGTTTTTCATGCAAAATTAAACTTTATTTAGTTTTTTAAAAATTCATAAAAAGTTAAGATGGCAAAAATGTTACATTTTAGTCGTATATCAAAAAGCTATATTGCTAATTTGTTTTTCAACTTTTAATACTGTCCATTATGTATTAAAAAATGAAGAACGAAAATACCGTTTTTACTCTCTTCATACAAGATGGCGTGTCCGTAATGCATGCTGTTGATTTTCCACATTATGAAACTATGACTTTTCCAAAAACGATATTAAATTTATAACGATTTAAGAATATTTGCATTTTCTTCTCTTATTTTACACATACATTTTTTTAAAAAATATTAGAAATTAAAAATTTGTTTTTAGATTGTTGTTATCCGCAGTTTTGTATGTTGAGCGTTGCACTTTTTTAGTACGCTTCATTCCTCAGTTTAATTATTAAAACAGCATTAAGAACATACGCGAAAATAATAGTATAGGCTTGTGTACTTCTAAATAGTTAAAAGCTTTGTGAAGTTTTTTTTTATTTTTTATTTTTTTTTAACGAGAAGTAAGTAACACAATCAGGCAATTAATGCCTACCAGTTAATTAATTAATGTGTTACTTCTTTGGGAAAGGGATAGTGTAGAGAGAGAATAGGTGGTGAAGTGGGCGAGAGATAGAAAGCTTAATTCATTTACAACCCTGCCTTGCGCATTTTTTTGGTAGACTGTTGCAAGCTCTTCTAATATCAAGTAGAGGCATTGAGTTGTTTAAGCTGTCTAGCCATTTTATTAGTTCTTTTACTTCGCCGACGGTTCTGCTACAACACCGACGAAGGAGGGTGCTGTGAAGTGCATTAGGATATGTTAGCATTAATCGCTGCCGGTACTACCAAAGTGATCAGTGCTATGCCTTCATCACTTTAACAGTCCAACAACAGCCAACACTATAACACACCAATGCACATGAGAAACATGCATGATGTTGTTGGCTTGCCTGAAACTAACTTGAACTCAAAACCTCAGGGTTTGTAGTCAAACGCGCTAACTACTCAGCCAACAACACCATCTAACTTTCTTATATAGCATTACAACAAAACGTTCGTTTATCGTTTGTATTCAAAAAAATATATTGTATTCAAAAAAATATTTAAAAAAATATATTGAGTGTTATCCATATTTTTTTCATATAACTAAAACTTTTTTGTGAATAACTAAAGAGGTTATGTTAAAATACATGGAAGATTATACATCTGAATTGTATCAAATTCAAAATAAAGTGTGCATTCTGAAAAAATATTGAATTTGCATAAAACTGTATTGAGCCTTACGTAAAAATTTTTTATATACAATTTATCTATAAATATTATGACTGTATAAATGTTTGAAAAGTATTATATTAAAAGATAAACATTTTTAATTTTTCCTTGAGAACCCATATCAAAATTGAAAAAGTGTTCATAACTTTTAATTTCACCCTGCGATTATTATAATTTTTTTTTGTTTTTAGAGAGTAGATTTATAGTGTTTTTAAACCCTATACTGTTTTTTGTGATGTATTATTTTTTCGCAAAAATCATTCCCGGAACAACTGCGAAAGCAAATGTAACGCTCAATATACAAAAATTTTAAAAAATCAAAAAAACTGCAATATGAATCCTACCTTTCCATATTACATTTAGTTATATAGGGAAAAAAATTCATGTTCAGAATGAGAAGTAGAAATAAAATATGCCATAAATCATTAAAATGAAAATGAAAAATTTCGTTTTTATTCTTAGTTAAGTGAAGGAGCTCAGTTGAACAAATCACAGTTTTTGTGAACTAAGTTTCCCCACTTAATTGCAAATAAAATCGACATTTGTTAATAGATTTTCAGGGTTTATACTATTCTTAGCTTTCTGATAAACGATAAATATGTAAAATGTTTGCCTTCTTAATTTTTTAAGAGTTTTTCGAATCGAACAATTTTAATTTTGTATGAAAAACTGAATTTTTGCCATTATTTTCGGAATAACTCCGAAACAGTTGGAAATTATGTTAGATGACTGAAGTGCTGCTTCGACAATCCAAACAACTGACTTAGGTAAAGAAAAATTCATAGGAATTACTCAAAAAAATTGAGCGCTTTTCATAACAATTTTGTACTCAAATCAGCTATTTGTATTGTAGAAATCGCACTTTAAAGGTAATTTTATTTCGTATCATTTGGTTATCTTTTTGTTCAAATCGGACAATTCGTTCTCAAGTTCGAGTGAAATATACTGATGTACATAGTGGAAATATTAGTTGTGCACATTAAAAAAATCTGTACGCGATAGCAAAAACTGAAAACTTTGTATATTCCATATGTTTTTATTTAAAGGAGACCTGCAGACCAGTATAATTAAATATTTTTGGAATAAATAACTGAAGTTTGGCTGGATGTGGAGACTATTAGAAATTGAAGATATATTAAATACAAATTTTAAACTCTTTGGCTTTCTTCTTCATAAACCGACTCAATCTAAAATCATTCACTTACAATTGAAGGGCTTAAAAGTAAAGGCGTACAAGTGCAAAAAATTAAATTCTGAGTAATTGAGCCTCAAAGTTTTTTGTTCCCATGCATTTCATACAAAATATTTTTGGAAAATCCAAAAGTGCACGGCTCCTAATCCCATTTAGACCGTGAAATTAAATGGGCTTCTATTCCTAATTATACAGAAGCGTAAAAAAATAAAAAAGATTCGATTAGTGAAATCTTTCGGTCGTTATCGTGACCACATACAGGATCCGTACATACATACAAATGCACGTCCAAGACAGAACTTTTTTAAACAGTTTTTATATTAATTTAAATAATAATAATGACATTAAAAATGTCATAAGTGCTTAAAATAGTATTTTTTCTTAATATGTGTGTGTGCAATATATGATAACAATAGAGCCATTTTAAGTTTGAAAAATCAGTAGTTTCGCGTGAAGCGAGAGTAGTACCGACCTCAACGCTTCGCTTATGGGGCGTGCAAAATAGAACAATTCAATGATGTACATTATAAAGGCTAAACAAGCAAAGTTTTTGTGCTCACATTTAGCATCTACAAATTTACTTAAATGCGAATTCAGTTTAACTGTTCTAGTAGTTTCCAAATGAAAAATCAGAAAATTTTCCCGCCGTAATTTTATCAAGAATCACTAACAAGACTTTTACAATAATTATGAAAATATTCAGACGTTTAAAAAGAATCAAGAAAGAAGAGAAAAACAACAAAATCAGTAATTAGAAATGCAATCGTTTTACTTTAAATGTAAAATACAAAAGACTTCAAATTACAATACAGATAAAAGAGGGAAAAATCAAACAATACTTCAAAAAAATAAGCTTTAAGATGCTTCGTGCCATAGAAATTGAAAGAATTTGTTAATTATGCTTAAAAAAATAATATATAAGAATTCTTCTTTTCTTCAATAAAATATTTTGTGGGAATTTCTAAGAGACATTAAATATGTTAAGCAAAATTCCTGATACAATATAATATATTATATCTTGCTGCTAAACAAAAAATGCCTAAGCAAATAGTAAATCAAAATAAGTAGTAAGATTCAAAGCAATTCATTTAGTATGAAAAATTCCAAGAATTTTTTAAACAACAAAATTTGTATTTCCGCTCCTTTGAATTGGCTACACTGAAAGAATTTTGTTCATAGACTCTGAGAATTTCGACATTAATCCAATGAAAAACTTTAGTAAAACTCAACCAGCGCGCTGCTTCGTTGGATTAATGAATCAAGTTTCGTTAAAATTATTTTAATGAAAATTTAATTATATATGTGAAATAATTTTATTGATCCATTGTAATAATGTCGCTAAGCTAATGAACATATTGCATTATTTTGATAAAAATATTTCATTATTTTAATGAAATTCTGTTATTATTTTAATGCTATTCTGTCATTATTGTAATGAAATTATTTCATTGTTTTAATGAAACTATTACATTACCTAGTAGCCTCATTACCTTATCTCTTCTATTGACCATTTTAATTTGTTAAGAGTTCCATGCTACAAATACATAGAATAGACGCCAACGAATACCAGAAAAATTTGTAATGTTGATGACCGCTCACAGTATCGAACTCGTACTCATGATTCTCATCATTCGCTTTATAGGCAACGTCTTAACTACTTTAGACAATGTGTCTATGATTATATAATAATAAGAAAGAGTACAATAACAAGAAACATATAAAATGACAAAATGTTGTTGTCGTAAATCCAATGAAATTTTCTTAATTCGAAAAAATCTAACGAAATTGTTTTATTGCATTTCTGAAGCGAAGTTCTTTCACTTTGAATTTAAGCAAACATACCGGCATGTTTGTAATGGAGAACATTAGGAAACGTGTACAAAATGCCGGTGTACGTAAGTATGTACTTATGACAAAAAATGTGTATTAAAGGCCCGCAGAAGATATCTTGAAGGCGTGTTAACAAACCTTTTAATAAAATAATAATGAATTTTTTTTTAAATATTTCTGAAGGTTCTGTGAAAGTTTGTACAAATACCAGGGGTTTCATCTTTACAATTTTCATGTAAAATAAAAGAAATAACTAGATATATCAAAATTTCCAGTAATCTTCAACATCCTTTTCGTTATTAGTTTTATAAGGGGTGCCATTTCTACAAAAGTTAATACAAGACAACACTGTTGCATTTTTGGAAATAAAAACAAAGAGAAAGAACGTTTTTGTATCGAAAATTAAACATTATTATATGTGGCGTTCTACAGAAAGAGGACCCGTATCATCCCAGACCAAATTTTGCAGATATAATCAAAACAGATGTTTAGGTTAATTTAAGGATAAGGTTGATAACACTGCTAAGACATATACTAAGCATTTTACAATTGATTTAAACTAGATAGATAAATGGAAATTATAAAAAATACGGAAAACTGTGAAACATATTTTGAAAAATTTATAAACATGAAACCTCAATATTATAAAACTTGCGATTTCCATACTATAACTTTAAAAATTCTATAACTAAGCCATATTTTGAAATTTTCTGGTTATTTACATGCATTTTTGTTAGCAATAAAATGTAATTTTAGAAAATACCAAAAATGGATTTATATTTTCGGCCCACGCTTTTTGGCCGCCGGTGATTACAACGCTAAGCACACGTTCTGGGGATCTCGCCTCATCACGCCAAAAGGTCGCATTTTGTTTGACACAATTTCAAAAATGCGGTTAAATGTTATATCATGTGGGCAGCCAACTTAATGGCGAACAGATCGCCGAAAAATAGCTGATGTTATTGATTTTGGAGTAGTAAAGGGTGTGCCCAGCGAAATGTTCCAAGTTGAAGCATCTTTAGATTTGTCTTCAGATCACTCACCAACTATTGTCACTATATATTCACATACAACATATTCACCCACTTGTGATTTAACGATGACAACCACACGTATAAATTGGTTGAAATACAATAAATATTTGAGTGCTCATTGCCCAGAACATATTCCATTAAAAACGCCTGTTGACATAGATGACTCTATTATAATGTTTGAGGCAAACCTTAAGCAAGCTGCTCGAAATGCTACTACTACAAATCGTCAGGTGAGATATAATAAAATTTTTTCAGCAGATGTAGAACGGCTTTTATCCGAAAAAATAAGAGTTCGTAGAGAATGGCAACGCTACAGATCCCCTCAGCTAAAATCTAGGCTGAAGGAATGTACTAAACAGCTGAAAACTCTACTAGAATATCAAAAAACCGCTTCTCTTCAAAACTTTCTAAATGGGCTCGACGCAACACCTCAAACAGACTATTCGCTATGGAGAGCAGCCCGAGGCCTCAAAAGACCAGTGATATATAAGCCTCCATTGCGAGCTTCGAATGGAGACTGGGCAAGAACTGACGCTGGAAAAGGTACTCTGTTTGTAAACCAATTGCAGAAAGTATTTACTCCAAATACGTCTGATACTATAGTTGAGCTGCCACCAGTCCTCGCTATACCAGATGTTACTTTGAGGTTCAACATTCGTGAGATTGAACACTATATTGCGGGCTTAAACTCGAAAAAAGCCCCAGGCGCTGATAAAATAAGCAATAAAATGCTCTTGGCGCTACCCTATACTGCAAAACGGATAATTCTATTTATTTTTAACAGTATTTTGCGCCTCAAATGCTATCCCGCAGAATGGAAGTTTTCGCTGATTACCATGATACCTAAACCAGGCAAAGATCACACGAAGGTGGAGTCCTATAGGCCTATAATCCTGTTGTCTAACATGTCAAAACTATTTGAAAAGCTACTTATGAGTAAGCTAACACCCATACTGAATCGTACTGGATGCATTCCAGACCACCAATTCGGTTTTAGGAGACAACATAGTACGATTGAACAAACACATAGACTCGTGAACGTGGTTAGAAAAACCTTCGAAGAAAAGAAATATTGTTCTGCGCTCTTCATCGATGTTTCTCAGGCATTTGATAAAGTATGGGTTTAATACATAAACTAAAGCAAAACCTACCCGAAAACATCCTTAAACTTTTAGAAAGCTACTTAACTGAGCGAAAATTTGTTGTTAAAGAAGGTAATTTTCAAAGCCCTCCGCAACCCATTGAAGCCGGGGTTCCTCAAGGCAGCATCCTCGGTCCTGTATTATATCTGATATGTGCCTCTGACTTGCCGGTAAGCAGTAACATACACATATCAACATTCGCTGATGATACAGCTTTTCTAAGTGTTCACAAAAGCCATCAAGAAGCCACCCGCAATTTGCTAGCTTATATACCCCAGTTGGAACAATGGCTAAATTAATGGCGGATAAAAATTAACGGACAAAAATGTCTACACATTACTTTTACATTGTGCAAAGAAACCTGTCCACCTATACAAATAAATAACCAAACTATACCTCAACACACTGAAGTAAAATATCTCGGTGTTCATCTTGATCGTCGTCTAACATGGAAGTCACACATAAATGCAAATGTGACCCAAATGAAATTAAAAGCAGCTCAAATGAATTGGCTCATTGGAAGGAACTCTACTCTAAGCCTAGATTGTAAACTTCTTCTATACAACTCTATTCTAAAACCAATATGGTCCTACGGAATCCAGTTATGGGGCACTGCCTCGGCATCAAATGTAGAAAAAATTCAAAGGCAACAAAATAAAATACTCCGTACGATTACAGCAGCCCCATGGTATGTCAGAAACAAGCGAATTCATAAAGACCTAGATGTGCTGCCGGTTAAGACAGTGTTTTTTAAACACGTGACAAGCTACATAAAAAGACTTGAGTTGCACCCAAATCCCCTAGCCCGAAACATCATTAACTTTAGAGGCCACACTCGGCTGAGAAGGAGGGACACTCTTGCTCTCAGCCGAACACGAGAGACGTAAACAACCAAACAGCCAACCGCTGAAAGAAATATTTTTGTCTGGCACTGGCTGGACTTAAAAAATAAAATTTTAGAATTAAGATTTGATTACTTATTGTTAGTTCAATTTTATTGAAGATACAATAAATAAATACATATAACCGAAAAAAAAATATTTTCGGAAGGTTTTTACTGTGGAACATCACATCTAGGTAATTGTACATTCGGTAATAAGCTACAAAATAAAGTAAAACATAAAAATTCAAACGACAGTCATGGAAACATATGTGGTAAGAAGTTTGTGTAAAAATTCAGGCAAAGATTCCCTAATGGTACTAATATCCTAGAGAATAATTTAAAAAAAAATTTGCCAAGGCCACTACAAGTGTCAGTTGTTTATACTGAACTAATTTAAGCACACACGATGTTTTTACCTGAAAAATGCTTGCGCACAAGTCCCTATAAGTTTTTGTTAACTAAACAATAGCCAAAATATATTTCGGATATGTTTTTTTCAACGGCAATAAATTGCCAGTACGCAATTGTAAGTCGATTTAGTTCATTATTTGAAAATATTTGAATGAATTAAGAAGTTACCTTGTTTTAGAAAAAAATTTCGGGATGGGTCAATGTTATTAACGAAATTCTTGGTCCATATAATAGAGCATATAGAATAATGTAATTTGGCATCAATAACTCAAAATCGACAAAAATTTAGTAATGAGAATACCATATCTGATACCTCACTAAAATTTGGCCATAAACACACAGAGGCTACTCAAAAAATTATGAACGTCTTAAATGTAGGAGCAGAATATAAAAAAAATATATTTTCATTTACGAATGCAAAAAATGATGCAAAGTAGTCTTCTAACAATATAATTTTTAATAAAATGATTTGAAAAAAGTTTTAATATTTTTATGTTTTTTTTCAAACTTTACCATTTTAAGTTACTCCAGTAAGGCAAAATAACATTTCTAAAACTTATTTTAGACCAACATAATAAAAATATAAAATTTTATTGCAAACGCAGTTAGTGTAAAACTGGCTACATCGGACAAATAATAAGAAAGTTACATCATATTTAGTGAACACATTCAAATTTTAATTTTCTTTCGTTGGTCCTCAGATCAGTACGAGATTTTACTTCTAACTAGTGTTTTTCATTCGGGAATTTTTTCCCGGGATCCCGCACATTTTTCGGGAAATAATAATAATAATATATTCCCATCGATCGTATAAGGAGCATAGGGCCTCAATAAATTGGTTGAATGTACGCCTGTCTTGTGCCATCGCTTTCACCTCACTCCAGCTTTTATTCATGGCCGCTACCTCTGCGTCAATCTGTCTTCTCCACGTGGGAGCAGGCCGTCCTCTCCTTCGATTGCCCTGTGGATTCCACTCTATAGCATTCCTTGTGATGTCATTATGCGGCCTTCTAAGGGTATGGACAATCCACCGCCATTTACGCTTTTTTATTTCAATGCCTATAGGCTGTTGATTGGAATACTCCCACAACCTGCTATTGGATGTAACTCTTGGCCAGAAGATTCTTAAAATTCTGCGAAGACATTGATTTATAAAAACTTGGGTCTGTGCATGTCTCTGGGTGCAGCGTTCCACGTTTCGTAGCCATAGAGAAGGGTGGATTTTACATTTGCGCTAAATATGTTTAATTTCACGCGCTGGGAAATTGATGACGAACACCAGATGGGTCTTAATCGGCCGAAAGTTTGTCGAGCTTTTTGTAAGCGATTGTCAATGTCTACGCTTGACCCGCCGTTTTTTGATATTATGCTTCCAAGGTAGCAAAATTTGGTTGACATCATCTATCTGAATATTATTAATGTTGAATAAGTCTTGATTAGTCGTGTTGATTCGGAGCGTTTTTGTTTTGCCCGTATTTTCTTTTAAGGCCCGCTGCCACTGCATCTTCTGATATATTCCTCAAATTTGTTGAAAGATCTGAGAAGCTGTGCGCTAGAAGACAGATATCATCTGCGTAGTCCAAGTCATTTAGGCGACCTTGTAGTCCCCATGCTATTCCTTTACCATTGTGCAGTGCTTTTTTCAAAATTGTATCTAGCACAATGTTAAACAGGAGGGGTGATATGACGCAGCCTTGTCGGACTCCGGTTTCCACTTTTATTGATCTGCTTAACGTTTCGCCATGTTTTACTCGGCAGTTAGCAATCTGGTAAAGGCACTTAATAACTGATATTATTTTAAGTGGAAAATTTTTACATCTAAGTGCACTCCAAATAACACTATGGTTTAACTTGTCGAAGGCTTTCTCGAAATCAATGAAGCAAAGATAGAGTGGCGTACGCCATTCTACAGATTGCTCGACGATTAGCCGGAGATTATTAATATGGTCGATCGTGGATTTATTGGGCCTAAATCCAGCTTGTTCTGGTCTCAGTGCTCTTGGCAATTATTTGGGCAATTACCTTGTTTACCATGCATAATAAAGTAATACCACGCCAATTATTTGGATTTGAAATAAATCCCGGGAAATTGTCCGGGAATTCCCGGGATTTTTTAAATATTATTATGGTAACTTTTCTTTGTAAGCACACATTTTTAGTGCTGCTTTTATTAAGAAAAATATGTAAATAAAAGAAAAAATTAAGTTATGAGTTTTAGTCGAACTGTATGGGTTTATATTCAAAGAAATTTTATTAATTTGGCTTGGGTTCGGTTTTAATTTAATTTTTCAATTAAATTATATATTTTATTTAGAGATAATGTGAAGTATGTATACAAAGAAAAATTTGACTGCACGGAGGGTTGAACTACATGTTTCGATGGCTCCCGCCAATCTTTTCAGAGTTCTGTACCGTTCAACCCTCCGTGCAGTCAAATTTTTCTTTGTCTACATGCTTCACATTATCTCTAAATAAAAAAATATAATTTAATTGAAAAATTAAATTGAAACCGAACTCAAGCCAAATTATTAAAATTTCTTTGAATAAAAGAAAAAATATGTATTTTTAACCACATTTTATCTGTCTCCATTTTTATTTTCATATATTTCTAAGAGCAGTACTCAAAAAATCATATTTCGTGAAGAAATGAAAATAACAGATTGTCACTAAGTGGACATAGGAAAAGTGGGCATAATAAAGAAGTACTGGCGTATATTTTCTGAAAATATCCGATTGTTATTTTAAGCCCCTCATGAGTTTTTTGAAGCTCAAAATTTTAAATTTTTCAAAAATTTTTGCCAAAAAAAAAAATTAAAGCTTTATGTACAACAGGTTCACACAGGGTTCAATTAATAATCGATACAAACGAAAAAAATATAATTTTCAGGTGCTCAATTTTCCGCCACTTAATTATTTCAATTCAGTTTGCTTAGCAGTATGAAATGCTCATTAGTGTCTTATGAAATAAGGCATAAATCATTGCAATATATTTTCTAATTAAGAAGCTAGAAAAATTATAAAAAAGTATGAAATTAGTACATTTTCTTACTTAGGGTGGCTACTAATCAGAAGTTATACAATAAAAAATAAAATTTTTTAATTTAAATTAAAAAGCTAAAGACCTAAAATTTTATAATTTTTTTACTAACGTTTAATGCATTCATAAACTTATTTAAAAGATCTCGTGAATTGGTATTTGTTTTTGTTCTAATAAATTAAGTGAAATGCTATTTTGTATCGATTTGTATTGGACAGCAATTCCCGCGAATTCCCGGGAAATTGAAAAATCAATCCCGCTTTCCCGGGAAATGAAAAAGTCCGGGAAAAGAAAAACTCTACTTCTAACTCCATTGCTTTTACACGTTTAAAAGAGAAAGGTCGACATAATGGGTATCGAGATTTAAAAAACTGTGAATAGTTTTCAACTGTGGGCTCATATTTTAGTAATTTAATTTTTTTTCATAGATATTTTCAAAAATAAGGACAAAAATGGTGTAATGTGGTGTATTATGCGTATTCAAACATAGGACTAACTCGAATTTATTTATCGCTAAAGGATAAATGTTAATTTCACCAATATGAAAAAGCGTATTTTGAAAGAAATTTTACTTGGTGTAGTCTCCTGCCCACCAATAGATCTGTAGAACTGCTAAAAGGAAAATTACTGAAGAAATATATGTGAAACTCCTGATGAAAATTGACCTTATCTTTCGGAGTCCGAAATTGATTTAGCTACATTTCTTATAACATGATACAAATCTGAAAAGAATGCCGTTTTCCCACGAAATTCCAAAAATTTACACAGGTAGGAATTTTTGAATGTTATAAACGAGTATGTGAGTGACATAACTCGCTAGTTACATGCTATTCGATATTTCGAAAAATGAAAAAAAATGTTGCGTCCGATTAAAAAAAAAGTGAAGGCTTTAGATAGTGAAATGTTATACCATGGGCATATTTAAGCATACATATTTAAGCATATAATATATAGATATTTTATACATATGCATTTAAGCGTATAGCTATAGACATATTTAAGCATACACAATAAGCCCTAGCAAAAACTTTTGTGATTTTTGTAATGGGTAGTACTTTATTAATGGGTTAGAAAGTAATGAGTGGGACTTATTTATCTTATTACTATACTTCAAAGTAGTTACAATTTATTGATGTGCATTAATAAAATATGTCGACAACCACTTTTTAAGTCAACTTGTGTTTGTATATGAAAACTAATTTGTAAATAGTACTGTGGTGGCACAACACTTTTGGAAAGGTCGTAATTTTGTATTTACAGTATTGTGGTGGTACATATTTTTTGCATAAAGTTCCAATTTTGGGCTGGGTGGATTCTAAGGCTTTAATTTCATTTTCTTTGAAAAATTGTTGAGTTATTATATTACATAAAATTATTAAAATTTGAATAATCAAAATAAAAATTATTTGATTAAACAACATTCTTGATCAATTGATTAATAAGAATATTTGGGGTATTCACAAGGTGTCGTATCATGTCATAAAGTGCTAATATTTTAAGATAGTTTAAAAACATTGTTGTTGTGCTTCAAACAAAATAGTCCTAAAATAATAAGACTTTTTGTGCTGTGTTTATTATTTTGTCATAACTACACAGTAAAAATTTAAGCCGAACGGCCGAAACTCTTTCGTCGAGCCGTTGATAATATTTACAAACCGCCGCCGTTGATATAAATGAATGTATCTAATATGCAGTAAAGTATGTCCTAAGACTGTTCACAGTTTTATAACTTTACATATAATTATATTTTTATAGCTGTGAAACAAGTAAAACTAAAAAATCGAGACATTTAAAAATATGCAAGTGAGAAAATTTTGTTTGTATACTTTAGCTGGCTGGCAGCCAACTAACGTGTTTCTACTAGCAGCCGCGTGGAAAATTAGTCGGCTCAGTCGCCGTCAACAGCTGGTTTCGTTTATGTTTATGTATTTCACTTTCTGTGTGCGTTGAAATTTGTTTTTACTTTATTTAAAAACTAAGAGTTTAAAAGATATTCAGCTGGGTTTTATTTACTTTATTAACAAGTTGAATAGTTTAAAAACAAACAGGCTATTATGTAAATTTTGTCACTTGTTCTTAGCATTCTGATTTCAAGTATTTATAATTGCTTTTTTTATCAGCTGATACAAATTTGCAATAGTACAGTAACTTATGAGGGGTTGCTCACAACAGTCACATATTGGCAAGTTGAAGAATTCCAAAACATTACACCCAAATACTAAAACCTTGTATAATACCAGCCATTCTGACTTAAATAAAAGTTTCTAGAGTAAGTGAACAGCTCCTTATCCGGAAATCTACTTTAGGTGACTTTTTTCGAAGTACGGTCTGTTAGATTTACTAATCGTTCAATAGTTCTTTATTTTATTTCCAATGTAAAAAAGTTATTTACTTTTAATTTGCTTGAAATAAAACACCTTTAAATTTTTTTAATAAACTTATTTAAAATTTTATTTAACTATAACATTTATTTACTAAAAACTAAAGCACTAATCACATAAACACTGAGAGAAAATTGAGAGCAAATTGTTCAAAGCAATAAGGCAGATATTTTAAGTGCTTCAACTCACAGAAAAAATTATCACAAAAAGATTTTAAAACAAAAGTTAGTCTAAAAAAATTTAATTTTCAGTAAATGTTCTTTACTGAATCATTGAAACAACAACATTAAAACAATAACAAAAAACAGATTTCTGTGTCCTAAAAAACAGCACCGTTGACGACTTACACATAAATAACAACAACAGCAATTATAGCAAATAGAAAACGACTGTAACAAGTTTGTTTACAGAAGATTTTTGAAAGAATCAATTCGTTAATGTTTTTTAAGTTTTTTGATAAACATACAAAGTTGAACACAATTAATAAAGTGAAATTTCATATATGCTTAATGGATAATGCATTTATTATTTGAAACTTAAAACTATTAAAAAAAAGTGTTGCAGACAATATGTTTGTTTGATTATATTACAAAAATCCAGTAAAACTTTTTGTTTGATTTAATTAACTATATTGTTTTAAGTTTTAGACAAATTGTTTTTAAATTAATATAAAAATATTTTTTGATATATTACAGAAAATCCAGTAAAAATTTTTGTCTGATTCAGTAAATTATTATGTTTAGAATTTGTAAATATGTTTAGACAAATTGGTTTATAGTTTAGGACTGGGTTTTTTTGAATGAAATTGTTGTTATATATTTTTGTCTGCATTTACTAGACACAATATTTACTAATTTATTGAGTTTCTTTACCAAAAACGAAATTTAGCTTTTCCTTCTTGAGCTATTAACTTTTTTCTTTAGGTCTTCAAAATGTTCCCAGATATATAGTAATATATATAACGAATTTAATATTATTGTATCTACCATTACAAGACATTTATAATTTGTTATTTCAAATAATCCAAAAACTTTGAAGTTCAAATCACGATATTTATTCTGTAATAATAAAAAGTCCAACTGCAAATGTTTTAAAAAAATTAGATTAATTAATGTAATAATTATTCCATCTTACTTACACTAAAATACAAGTCATCATGACCGAATATTTCATTGGTATCCGCAGCGAAGTGTAGGCTTATTTCATATACTAAGGGGCTTATGCTTTTGAAACTATTTTTTAATGCCTCAAATATATAGAAAAATATTATAATTTTACAAACAAGCATTATAACTCTAGAAGGTATGAGGGCAACGTTAAAAGATGTCGTCATCGAAAGAACAAAAGGCATAAACTCAATCGGATATGAAGTAATCGAATTAAAGCCATAATAAAGCAATAGAAATAATATCTGTAATTGAAAAGTGGAAAACAAGTCTTCAGTTAGATTTTTCAAATAGTGCTCTTGTTGGCGAATAAATTCAATTTCGCGACTTAATGAATCACGCCAATTTTTTACATCGGTAATACTTCTTATCGTCTTCTGATGACATATGAATTTAACATTTATTTCAATTTTTTTTAAGCGCTCTATTAAAAGTTGGACACAAATATAAATAGCAACTACGAACAAATAAATATTTAATTCGCAAACAATTTTGGTTATATCTAAAATCAGACAAGGAAAAATAACAGCAGGGATCCCAGTATAATCAAAAGAATAAGCTTGAACCAAAAATATTGCAATTTCATAAAGGGTAAAAAATCCTTTAAGAAGAACTAGTTTCCATATGTTGACAACAATTTTATGATTTTCGTTTATACTCTCAGCTGATAAATAAAATTTAAGTAAATTTTTAAGTATATTAAAAATTTGGAAAATTTTTTCCCTTTTTAACCAATTTACTGTATAAATAGCCCAAGTAAATAAATAGGTAAATAAAACTCGTGCTGTATAGACTGCTACCAAGTAAGAATGCTCCGGAAGCTTTGTAGTATTTTTGTAATCATGATAGGAATAAAAGGTGTGATACATGACTGTTATCATATTTGTTATCACACAATACATCACAGTTGGCAGGTGATATAAATTAAAAATCTTCCTTGATGGGTTGTAAAAAATAGTGCTGTTTCCGACTAGTATATTAAGAAAATAATACACGGTAAAGATGACATGTAATGCAATAACTCCTTTCGACATATTGTTGAAGATGACTTTATTGTTATTATTTTTTTTATTAAAAATTTTTTTATTTTATTAATTTTATTTAGATGATTAAATATATTGAGCCGTTTAACTATGCTTTCTCTATGCTGGTTGAATGGAAACTGTGAAAAAACTGACTGCTAATCGATATTACTGCTTCTGTTATTTACATTACATTTTTAATAAATATATTATTGCTTTCATTCTTAACACCAGGAGTTCTCAAACTTTTTCACTTTTTATTTTATTTATGTTGCCATTCTGTTATTAAGAGTGGTATTGATTTCTGCCTAAGCTTCACGTTTGAAAATTTGCCTTTATTTATATGTACATGGTGCGAGTAAAGTTGGCTAACACATTTTTTATGTCCGAAATTTTTATTGATGTTTACTTGCGTTAATAAAACTTTACTACTGTCCTAGACTTGTTTTTTATCACCAATTTTTTCGTGAGTTTCGTTTAGTTTGTGGGGATATCTGTTGGATCTTCCAACATCTGCCAATCTTAGACAATTTTTTTTTAATTACAAACATCCCAGTAAAATATTGCTTCAAATAAAGCAGGTTTTTACTATGAGAGAATAAAAGTAGTGCTTACAAACCTGCCGATATCGCTGGTGATTATTGTATGGCGCGTTCCCGGTTTGGAGTACTATATTTGTGATACAAAAAGCGAATTTTGCAGCGCTGAAAACTATCACCATTTTCAGCATTAAAACTGTAGGTATATGGAACTTTCTTGCTTAAGAACCTGCATTGTATCAGCAGTGAAAAATCATATTTTTTTTGTATAGTTTCTTTCATATTTTATGAGCTTTATTGTCGTATTATTATGAGCTTTATTGTCTTAGTGCTTCAACAACATGAACATTTTTTACTGGGATACTTAAACGTTGAGGTGGCGACATAATATTTACAAAAAATCTAGTTTAATACAACCTCATAGTTTAAGCGATTGCCTAAACAATATGAAAGTACGGCCAGTCACTCCCTAGAATGAAAGATATGTCTATAATGTTTCTGAAACCGGAAACTAGTTTTATGCCAGGGCCGCTATTTAAAGTTCAATATCATCATATTGAATATCGATATCGACTCTGGCTTGTTTTTTTCCCTCGGCTGGCTTATTAATACGACATAAAATTCTGGGCGCCACTTATGCCATCTCGGATCCTTCCCTTTTAATGTCCAGTGTTTTACACGTGATAAGAAAGCCCTTTTAAACTTTTTACATCTAGTTTTTAATATAACCATTTTTATGCCACGCCTAAAAATAATTCCCTTTTTTCATATACAAATTACATTAGACTGGGTCGATCACAATACAAAACAAAAAAAATTTCCACCAGCACCCCGTAGAATGAAAGGTTTACCAAAAACTTTTCTAGAACTGTAATTTATTGTTTTTTGCAACGAACCAAAATACATAGCGATATCATATAAAATCCGATCTCATTGCATCATATATCGTTGTTTCTGGTTTGACTTTGGCAAAAACTATTCTTGCAGTTGTAGAAACGTCATTGATATACTATTCATACTAGGAGGTGACTGTTGGACATTTTTTTTGTATTGGGAATGACCCAGTCTAAAGCAGTTTGTGTGTGAAAAAGAAAAAAAGGCTTAATTTTGCTGCGTGGCAGTAAAGGGATTATATTTAAAGTTAAATATACAAAAAATTTAAGAGGGCCTTCTTGTCACATGCACAAAACTGGACATTAGGAGGAGCGAAGGACCGAGATGGCATGAGTGGTATCGGATTGAGAAGACAGCCTGGGAAAAAATAAGCCACAGTAAAGCAAAAAAAAAGACTTTGCGCTACATATGAAAAAAAATTAAGTGCTGTATTTTAGGGCGAGGATAAAAAATGTTTCCTGTCAGTAACATATCTTTCATTCTAGGATGTGACTGGTGCAACTTTTTTTCCACCCACCTTTTTGCCTCAGCAATGTAAATTAATGGGAAATTATTGATCTATTGGTCAGCTTTTAGTGCAATATATCGCGTGTAAAATTTCCATTTCATTTATATGCAACACTTAAAAAATATTTTAATTAACTAAAAGTTTTACAATATTACACGGTGGTAAATTCCACCCAAAGATCTTTAACTTCTTGATTTGTTTTAACAAATAACTTTAATTTAGTAAACATACAAGGGTTAGCCAATGAATGCTGACCATCATAAATGTGACACCACGATTTTCATAAAAACACAGACTTTCATAAGATCTTGCAAAAAAGATATGTAGTAGTCTTTCAGCATGCAAAATGATGGCGTTTTACCTTTCCAACAACATCAACTTTATAAAAATCTTATTGCTGGATCTAAGAATATTCAATATTACACCAAAGTTGAAAAGGAACCCTATTTATTGTTTGCATATCGATGTTTGTCTGCGTGTCTGTCTGGTACAAATTTCTTTTTTAAGAACCGTAAGAAGTACAGACCTGGAAAACGAAAAACGTCAAAACGAAAAAACGCTAAATATATAAAAAAAAAATCACCAAAACGAAAAAGAAACCAAACTTGAAAAAAGTCGCTACAGCTCAAAGTATGGAAAAAGGTCCAATTTAAGAATAAAATTGCCAAAACTAATATAGTCGACATAGTTAAAAAACCCTCCAAAAAACTAATTTAACCCTCTAACTCTTCATTGTGTGATTCGTTTATTTTTTAAAAAGGGGCAAACAGCTAAAATATTTTTAATTAAATTCTATTAAAGGTCTTCCAAAACACCAAAAACTGAAGAAAACTTTCAATACTTAAAATGTAATTAAGGGTTAATGCCGTACTTATTCGCAATTAATAGCCGGCATAGAAAACCTTGTAAGTCTTAGGTTTAAGGTATAACCTGTGATGTAAACATCTAACTCTTCGCGATATATGGGGTTTCCACTTCAGCGGCGATATAGCTGGCTAAAAGGTGCTACATACAATTTTTACGTGTATGGTTATATATCAGGCTTACAAGATATGCTACGCCGAGTCAGTATAACTATGTGCAAGGTGGGGGAAAGAGGAATTATAGCTTTTTTGTACTTTTATTTATTTTTAATAATTTTCAAGTTTCTCTATGCCACACACTTATTTTAGTTTCAGTTGTTTTGTATTTATTAGGGTGAATGATATATAAAACATCATAACCTTCATTAAACTGAAAGCATGAGCTCTTTATTATACTTGTTTGTTAGCGGTAAAGCAAACTATTGGCATTTTGCATTAAAAAGCGTATGTTCATCAATATTTCTCCCTAATTTTATCGCTGAGATGCATAATTTCTCCCCTTAAACGTTAAATTTTATTTGATTTTACTAAACTATATTGTCCTTTCAATCCTTTACTAACTTTTTCAACTTTTTTTCTAACTATTTTAAATTTATTTCAAACAAAATTTGTTTCCATTTTACTTTTCAAATAACTTATTTAAATTCATTGCTTTTTTTATAGCTTTCACATAAAATATAACTTATTTTCATGAGTTTAAATACAACTATTTCATTTTATCATTTTTATTGCTGATGCGTCGAATTTCTTGTACAGAAAATGTTCTCTCGGCAGTCTTAGTTGCACGCAGCTGTTGACTGAAATCTGGAAAAACAATTGTTGTAGTTAGTGTACATTTTTATTTGTTGCAACATGTAAGCAAGTGCTTTTTTTTGTCTTTCTCTGTTTTGCGCGTAGTATAACATTTGTTGATAAAATGAATTTGTCTTGTGTACTAGATAATAAAAGTCAGCAAAAACAGAACAAAAGGGAATCACTTTATTACAAATTCTTTTCTGCTGTAACATAGGGCGTTGCATTTTAAATTATATTAGTTAAATAATATAAAATAAAATTATACGATAGTCATATCAATAGAATAATACATTAAAATTGTTATATTGTCAAGAAAAGGAGAAGAAAATAAGCTCAACATTTCCTTTATATAATGATGTTCAACAGTCTTAATGACATTTTTTTCTCTTGGAAACATTAAACAGAAAAAATCATATAAGTTGTTGAAGTGTTAAAATTTTTATTTACTTATAACAATTGGCTAAATAGGGACATCTTTCAACTATAACAAACAAAAGAAAATTATAATTTACTTTGGGATGCAAGCAAATGTTTGGATATCTAGGAGTGTTTTTTTTTCTAACATTAAAATATACTATATCCAATTAGTTTTTCTACCTTCGAAGCAAGTCTCATACTGTTCTTATCAAAATAAAATTATTTTAGTGTATTGCTCCCTACAAACTTAAGAAATGAGAAAAGAATTACAAATATTTTTCATATGAGATATCACTAGGGTCGAATAAATTGAATAAAAAAGCAACTGAAATAATATTATTTTAGTTGCAAGATATTATAAAAGACATTTTACAGAGCATTTTTAACATTATTATCGGTATAATGAGCCACAGACGTATGATGAATATTAAAGCGATAGCATTACGTAGACGCAATGTATGACTTATAACCAGGGAAACCGCAAATATGCAAGTGAATGTTTTTCAAAACATGTAGGCACAAATAAGATAATTATACGTTTCAGAACTTTTTACGAACTTTGGCATGAATTCGTTAGTGCAAATGTTTGCATATTGTACTCTTTCCAGCATGTTTTTGCATATTTTACACTTACTCGCATATTTAGGGTATTTTTTCTATTTTTGGTGGCATATTTGGCATGTTTTGGTTTTTTAAATTTTAATATGCATATTTGCAAAAAAAGTCTGTTTAGCCATCGAAAATTACGAAATTTTTTCCACATATAAAAAATTTTTTTCTCTACGATTTTAAATTTACTCAAATGTTTTTTTTCCCAATTTCTTAAAAATCTTCCTAATTCCATTGATTTAATACTAGTTTGTTTACAGCTTTAAAATTTTTATTTTTATCGAGATTTTTGGCTTATTTCCACTTCATAGAAAAATAGCTCTTTATGCTCTTTATGCGATTTGGCTGATTTGTTCATAATAGGAACCAAAGAATATGTCTTGGTACTAGGCTTGCCAGACGGGCTTGAATGAGCTGGATTGTCAAGATATTTTAGGTGCTCTCAAGTTACAAGCTCAAATGTAATTTGTCAAGCTGAAATTACAATTTTGACAGATAAAAAGAAATAACGTCAAAAATTTTATGAAAAAATATTTCATAAATTTTATGCCAAGTATACAATTACCAAAACTGTTTACAACTTAAAGCAATCGGCCCTGTTCTGTAAACCGAGTAACAGTAAATTTCTCGTTTTTGAAAAATAAATAAAATTGAAATATCTTAAACCATATATAGTAAATTAATTTCAGATATGATATATAAGACTGCAAAAAGGTCTGAAAAAATTTTGCTATTAGTGGATTTAGTTTCTCCACATAGCCTACTAACTACACCTGACAGCTAACAACAACATTACGCAGATTATATGAAAGAGATAGCAAGCCTTATTGTTTCTAATTTGGCTATCTCTTTCATATTATCTTAGTAATTGAACATTTTGCATATAAATCAAATAACACATGACAAACAGGCCTTTTTAAACGTCAAAATTTGGAGTTACGCCGTCAAAAGCTCAAGCTGTATCCGCGCTTGGTAAAGTAAGAAAATACAAAAAACGTGATTTAATTGTAACATTAAATTGAAGGAACTTAAGCCTGAATAATAGAAAAACTGCTTTTGATAAAACCCATATAATTCGTCGTGTCACTGATTGTCTTCATTATGCCAATTGACCTCCTCTAATTACAACGCAATGTAAAAGTTAAGGGTATTTTACATATAAAGTTCCGGAACTTGAACCGGTTGCTAGTCCTTGGGAACCAGTCATGCGACCTATCTTTTGGCAGGTACTTTTCCTTCTAGGGATGTTTTTATATTGTTTATGTTATGTTTGTAATAGTCTTTATTTAGACTGTTAAGTAACTTCACGTAAATATTTTAGTGTGTAAAGTTCTCTTTTTAAAATCAAGCTGATTTTAATCGAATGTCAAGCTAAAGTACTATTTGAATCTGGCAACCCTACTTGGTACCAAACATTTTATATTCGGACAGATGAAACTCCAGGCTCGCATTGTTAAATCGACTCCAGTGCCCATAATGAGTCAAAATATATAGGAGGCATTCAATATCTTCCAAAAAGTGGTATACACGTTGAAAAGGATATAGTGGCCATAAAAAATGCAAATAAGGATCATGCAATTGTACTGAAGAGTGAAGATTGACCACATAGCCGGGATTTGGGCGGAATTAATGGTTTTCTTCTCTGTGTGTGTCTTATAGTGGCTTCCCAGAGTTCAGGTTTTTGACTAGGCAGAAAACATTTACTCTGCAAAGCCACTATTCAACATATCCATGGATATTATTTCCTTTTTGAAGTAGAAATAATGTCCGTGGACGCTATCTTCTTTGAAATTACTGCATGACAGCAATATATGTGTGTATACAACTCGTGGTATTTGAATATCATATAAATTATAAACGAAATAATAAAGTTTTAAATGCATATTTATTAAATTTTGGGAGCATATTTTTAAGTTTTTAATACATATTGAAATTGCATAAAGCACATTTTTTAGGACTTATAAACTTCGGTATGTAAGATTCGTTTTCTATTTTTTTTTGTAAATAGCTCCATTTACGCAAATATTTTTTTTACTAAAGTTCTGTACAGTTTGCATAAAATTTATCGGTTTATAAATTTTGAAAACACTTTGAAAATATATATTTTTTTAAAACTTTAAATAAAAAACAGCAACAAAAGTACATGGTTTTAACGACGGATTCTGGTAGAGGACACCAAAGAATATATTGGTATACATTTAAGTTTAAAATTGGGATTCATTTTAGCGATAGTTAAATTTGCCAGTTTTGCAAACAGTTATAATTATAACGACTCAACTCAGCTTAGGAAATCTTGTAAGCTTTACGTTTAAGATATAAGGTTTGCTTAGATATTTTAGATATAGCGTGATATAGCGGCATGAAATATGCTACAAAATTATTTGTCATAAAATTTTACTATATAAGTCTTTACGCCAGAAATCAATATGTGTTTAAGAGGTAATTTCGTCCTTATTCACAATTAATACTCGACATAGGAAACCTTGTAAGATTTATATATTAGTTATGAGATGTGCTTAGAACTTTGTATGTAAAACACCATGATTAAAATAAGGTGAATTTTGAAAACGCTGATATATACGTATATAATTTGTTGCTGCCGTTTACCAGAATAAGTCATTCTAATCTTGTAATTTTGAAAAAAATATTCGATTTTATTGTACAGTGTGAATGAATATTTAAAAAAATATGTCATAGTTTATAATATATAAAACAGAATTACATATAAACATTTAGCTGTACAAAAGCTGAAATAATACAAAAATATTATATAATAACACTCACCTGTGGTATGCGAAACAATCTCAATAAATTTGCCACCTGAATGGAAGTAACAGAAGAAGCAGCGCCCACCACGCCAGAAATAACTTTTCGTACTGTTGTCTTGTTGCAGTGATATTCTGCATCATCAATGTTGCTTATAGAACCTATTAAAGAAATGTTTATGTAAAAAAATTTACCAAAATTTAAATATTTGCAAACATTCTTGTTTGAAGACATTGAAAAAAAAAAATAAATGTCAGAATTTACTTGCTTCTTGTAAGGAGTAAAATACATTCTTCTTTTATTTATATAAGGATAATAAAATTATGTTATTCCTAACAAAGTGATATATAATATATATATTCAATGTTAATGCTTTAGCTTAACATTGAAGCACATGACTAAAATAGTAGTCTCGTACATAATTTTAGGGAATTTTGCTTTCAAAATTTCTAGAATATATACATAATTATGTTGAATAATAGCAGCATATTTTAAATTTGAAGCATGCAGATTTATGGATATTATATAAAATTTAAACTTCTACATACATACTCGTACATGTACTATAATATTTATTTGCTTAAAATATAGTAATTTCATTAGTATTAGAGTATCTTAAGTTTGAGTCTTGAACCTATCACAGATTATCTTAATTATGTCATTTGATATCCTCTCATTTGATATCGCTATGTCGAGTTCCAGAACTCGAAGCGGTGGCTCGTGCTTTGGAACCAGTCCCGAGACCATTCTTTTGAAAGGTTCTCTTCCCTTTAGGTTAGCAAAATATAAACTTTGCGACATCAGTTGTTAAGAAATGTAGTTTAATATGTATACTTTGCAACATCAGATAGTTATAAATAAAGCTTAACTTTTATACTGCATTATCCCACAAGCCATTCGACTTCTGTAGAAAATGCAACACTTATAAAATGTGTTGTTATTGTTTTTAAAAATTTGCATAATATTGAGGGTGCTGTTGGCTGAGTACTTAGCGCGTTTGACTATAAGCTCTGGGGTCTTGAGTTCGAGACTACTTTCATGCAAGCCAACAATATCATGCATTTTTCTCATGTGCATTGATGTGTTATTGTGTTGGTTGTTGTTGGACTGTTAAAGTGATGAAGGCATAGCAGTGATCACTTTGGCAGTACCGGCAGCGAGTAATACTAACATATCCTAATGCACTTCACAGTACCCTAATTCGTCGGTGTTGTAGCAAAACCGCCGGCGAAGTAAAAGAACTAATAAAATGGCTACACAGCTAAAAAAAACAACTCAATGCTTCTACTTGCCAGAGGGGCAATAGCAGGGTTGTAAATGAATTAAGCTCTATCTCTCTCCCACTGCACTACCTGTTCTCTCTACACTATCCCTTTCCCAGAGAAGGTAACACATTAATTAATTAACTGGTAGACATTTATTTACTGATTGTGTTACTTCTCTTAAAAAAAAAAAAAATAACGATATTTCTTTAATTTAATTGAAAATTTTTAGTGAATAACTAAGGTGCTTATGTTAAAATACATCGAAGACTATACATCTGAATTGTATTGAGTTCAAAAAATTGTGTGTGTTCTGAAATAATATTGAATTCGTATAAAAATGTATTGAGCGTTACGTACAAATTTTTTTATATATAATTCATCTAAAAATTTAGGACATTAAACAAACGTTAACAGCAGCTGAAGGGTAGAAACGATATAAAGAATATTATCTATTTAAAAACTTTTAGTTTTCATTGAAAATAATTTGCTCCTACCGCACTGTGGGTTGTTACAAATATATTCGAAGAGCTTTTTTATTTTTCCATGTGAACCCAAGTCAAATTTGAAAAAGTGGTCATAACTTGTAAGATCATCCTGCGATGATTATAAGTTTTTTTGTTGTTTTGAGAGAGTAGATGTATAGTACTTTCAAACTCTATACTCATGTTTTGTGGTGTATTTTTTTCGCAAAAATCATTCCCAAAACATCTGCGAAGCAAATGTAACGCTCAATACAGAAAATTGTTACAAAACCGAAATATTTAATTTTATAATTTTATTTCAGAATTTATTGAATGAGGCGGAAACTGTAATAAAAATCCTATCAGCCATGTATAAAAGGATGGCTACTCGCTTAGCGGAGTCAGAGTTATTTGTTACGAACTTGTGTGAACTTTGTGATAAGGCAGTAAGACTTATTTATATATGCTAAGTGATGATTTGAGAATAAACATTTCAAATTGGAAAATAAATAAAAAGTGTTCCCACGAAACAATTGTGAAATTAAATCTCTGTGTTTAATTTTTATTGCAACCCAATGAAGCCGAAGGATATAATAAATAAAACGGTCACTTAAAATGAGAATAATCCATTTATTATTCTTCCTTCGTTATTTAACTTAAAGTTTTGTCAACAAATAAAATATTTTAGAAAACGATTTACGCTTATTAAATCTATATAATCTGATTAAATGATGACTATCATATGACTGTGCTATGATTAGACTATGACTCTGCTAAGGCTAGACTATCACCATCAAATGACTACAATATGACTAGATTGTGAGTGGACTGTGTCTTCGCTGTGAAAATATAACTTTAATTTATTTATTAAGTTGTAGAATAAAAAAATAATTGTCTGTGACTTTTCTTTTTTCTTTTAAGTTAAAAAACAAGACATCTAATTGTATTTATTGAAACTTTAAGTAAGTTAAGTTTTTGATTTCTGTGCATTAAATATAAAAAAATAGACAAGAGAAGTTACGAAATATTCCAAAAGCATTCTTTCTACTTTCTATTCCTACCAAGGAAATGAAATTAGAGAATTTAATTTTCAACTTAAGTTTGATTGCTGCCGCAGTCTCCCTTAATTTGCTTGTTCTACTATGTGAATATTTTATTTATCTCATTAAAAATACTCCTCATTCCCTAAAGGCTGTGGCTAATATGATGTATGAAAAGTAAATAGAAGATAAGTTGAATATTGCTTAAAGTTTTCAGTAATATAAATACGATACTACGTTCTTGTTTTGTTTAAAAAGCTTGTAAAGCCACCATTCTGTTTATTTTATTAAGAAAAT
This sequence comes from Panzeria rudis, assembly GCA_956483635.1. NCBI lineage: Eukaryota > Metazoa > Arthropoda > Insecta > Diptera > Tachinidae > Panzeria > Panzeria rudis. Next base: position 7,316,556 of record OY101450.1, on the reverse strand, counting down.
TTAGTACAAGGCTATAAAACAGTATAATGCTTTTAAATACAAAGTTTAGTTTTAATATTCCCCATAAGTTTATGTTATAGGAAAATAAAAGATTTGAATTTTTATTTGAAAATTTCACAATATGTAAAAGAGCAGACAAAAATAAGCACAAGTCGTAGAATATCTAAAGAACTTTAATAACATAACGAACAAACGCAGTTTCTTTAAAATGTTTGTTATTCTTTTTGGAATAGTAAAAAATATGTATTTGCTATTGAATATAAACCACGATTTATTTTATGTCACACACTAAAATGTATTGAAGTATAGAAAAACTTTGAAGGTTGCCGGCAATGAAAGTAATTTTCTAAATCACTGAATTAAAGAGATAACATCTAAGCATACAGAATATTGCTACAGCATGGTAGTAGCTATTTAATAGTATTTTATGCAGAGAATTCTACATTTTTTAGTTAAGTTAAAAAAGTCTCAGCAAAAACTTTTGTCATTTTTGTAATCGGTAGTACTATTTAGATGTGCTATACTGTAATGAATGATACCTATTTATCTTATTACTATGCTCCAAATTAGAACTGCTATTTAGTTTTTAATAAAATTAGTACGTATTTTTTTCATTATCTGAAAGTAGATACATTTTGTTGTTGTGTTTTAATAAAATAAGTAGACAAACACTTTTTAAGTTAACATGTGTTTGTATATGCAAGCTAATGTTTGGCACTTAAACTTATAAGTCAACAATAGCTGAGTGAGCAAAGTACTTGTTTTGAAATCTAAAGGAGCACAGTTCGTATGACAGCCGGGTAAAAGAAAAACAAAATGTGAAAAAATACAAATAAAATAGTTTTTTTTTAAATTTTATATTGTCTATTTCACTACTTATTTTTTAGCTCCTAGTAAGTCAAATAATAACTAATTAATTGCGGTTACAATGAAAGTACATATGAAAGTGGTGCCCTAATTTTTTAACTTCTCAAACCAAAATAAGTAATCGTCGGGACTTAAATCCTCATACAATTTTTTGACTTTCAGTAAGCAAAGTTTTTGCTAGGGTAGTTAGTATTCCCTACTTTAGTCTGCTCTCTCTCTCTCTCTCTCTCTCTTTCTAATAACTCTAGATCTTTCTGTTTTAGATTTTTCTTTTTCATAACTAACAATAGTACACATTTATTTATAGTCTATGTATGAGTTGCGGATCTTATTTTAATGGAAATTAGTATGCAAACTGTGCAACAGAATAAAATGCAATTAAATACTCTTAATTTCTTTCCATAATTTCTCTTTTCTTAAATGTTTTATGTAAGTAGAATATTTTCTGCCATTTAACTTCTTTTGTGTTTTTCTTTTATTGTGCCTTTTTCCCTTTTTTTTATATTTTTCCGGATAAAATATCATATAGTTATTTCCTTAAAAAAATTTTATAAATAAATAAGAGAAAAGGTAGTACAGGGTGTTTTTTTTAGAGGTATAGAACTTCGAATTGAAATAAAACACAAGAAAATCGTTTTAATGTCCATCAATTTGGCTTTATTGGAAGGATAATTTTATGCCATTAATGTTTAAATATGATTTCGGGCATGTGGCCGCCGCGGTTGGCTCGAATAAAGCCAATTCTACAAGTCCAATTTTCAACCACTTTTTCGAGCATATGGGGCCGTATGTTGGCAATAACGCTACGAATGTTGGCTTCCAAGTCCCCTAACATTTCTGGTTTGTTGGCGTAGACGAGCGACTTCACATATCCCCAAAGAAAATAATCCAATGGTGTCAAATCACACGATCTTGGTGGCCAATTGACAGGTCCTTTCCGCGAAATTATGCGCTCATCGAATTTTTCCTTCAATAAATCGATTGTGACGTGCGCTGTGTGGCATGTAGCGCCGTCTTGTTGGAACCACAACTCATCCACATTCATGCCATCCAATTCGGGAACAAAATTTGCGCAAAATCTTCCATAAAGTTGATGGACAAAGCTCCAATTGCTGTGCACGGTGGCGAATCGATTCATTCGGGTCCTCTTCAACACTTTGCTCTATAGCGGCAATTGTTTCTTCGGTGCGCACTGTTCGACGTCTCTGCGGATGCGTATTATCACATAGAGTAAACGTAGTGCGAAAACGATCCATGGTTAACCGAATTAATTGCTCTGATGGACGATTATGTCGACCATAAAATGGAAGGAGCTTGCGGTAAACTTCGCGAACTGAACCATTATTTTCGAAATAAATTTGCACGATTTGCAAGCGTTGTTCTTTTGTCAACCTGTTCATGATGAAATGGCAAACCAAACTAAATATTAATCACTTGACAGCTGACAAAATGGCCGCCAGTTAAAAAAGTGATGCCAACTTAAAGTTCTATACCTCAATAAAAAACACCCATTAGTAGTAAAATTAAGTTTATGTGTACGTATTTTCGCTTTTCTCATAAAATGTTGTTTTCTTTCCCTTATTCTTTCATTTCCTGTAACAGACAAATATTTATACACTTTTAGTTGTTATTCCTTAGAAGGTGGAAGTAAAAACTGCACGCTAACGTAAATATATTGATATAAATTCTCTTTTCGTTGAATTATAGAAATTATTTTCTTAATTCTGCTTACAGTTGTAAAATTGGTAAAATGGTAAAATTTTCGTAAAAAATACGTAAATTACTCAATATTTGTTTAAGCTACTCACTTATTTAAATCTAATATTTTAAAATCAAGGTAGTTTTTTCAAGTCACTTTAACAAATACATCAATGAGTGATTTTCATTTAAAATGTTTTTTTTGTCTTTTAAAAATGTAGTTAAATATTTTATACTAAAAACGGATAAATTTGAGAAAAAATCAAATTTATCGTGATTTTTATGTCCAATTTAACTAACTGATGATCGTTAAAAATAATGTCGAGCAAAACAATAGTTGTGGATTATTTACTATCGATAGCGGCAAAAAATATCGATTGTTTTAAAAAAATAATTGATTGCAGAATAAAAACATCGATTGTCGCACAAATATTATATATCGATGCTATCGATAGTGCCATCGAAAGTTTTCTACCTCTTCCCGATATACTACTAGATTTACGGGAAAATTGATGAAGAATACAAAGTCGGTTGTAGACTCTGCATAAAATTAATACATGTATTTAGTTTTTTTCTTCAAGTTTTTTGCCTGTCTTGACTGTAATTAAGCATGAACTGTACTTAAATTTTTGCGAAATATATTGTTGATATTAAAAATTTGTTTTGGAGTTACGTAAAACAATTCCATGTTTGTGCTGAGTAGTAATTATCGTAAGAAAATATATTGTTAAAATTCTGCATTTATAAATTAAAAATCATCCAAAGTCAATTTAAGTTGTTTTGTCATAAGTCTACAGAAATATTTGTTTAGGAAATATTAATTTTGTCATTCCAAAATGATTTAATCAGCTCTAAAAAAGATTTATTAACTTTTCTAACCCTACGTCTATATTTGATATTTTTATCATAATAAATGTAAAATTCCTTATCACTACGTCTATACCTGATATATTTTTATCATGAGAAATTTCAAATTTTGTATAGAAAAAGCAGGTAACATAAAACTAATTATTTTTCAATATAAAGTTTGACATTTGTCATGATAAAGATATATCACGTATAGCCACAGAGTATAGAAAAAAAACTAGCATGAAACAAGTTATTTTTCCATTTTTTACCGCCAAACCATAAGAATCCTTATCACAGTAATCTAAAATATGTGCACCCAAAGTTATATTAGGCAAATTTGATATTTGTCATGGGTAAGTTTGCTTATTATTTCTTTAAGTTTTATATCCAATATATTATTTTTTCCACTTACCTTTAATAAAATCTACCGCCATTTCTAAACCATAAGAGTCCTTATCACAGTCATCTAAAATATGTGCACCCAAAGTTATATTGGGCAGCAAGTCCATTTTATTTATACGATCGGTCGTATATAACATGGCCTCTAAAGCTTGTATGCCACCTTGTGGCATTATGGGGCCACAAGTAATTGTATCTTCCCGCGAGTGCACCATCATAAGGCCACCCAGTATAACATTACCCTCGACCACAGCCTCACGCTTAACTGGCCAATGTCTTTGTGTCGGTGCAGCATACAGCAAACGTTGTGTTTGATAGTCTTGTTCTGTTTCAGGTAAAGAACGAAATTTTTTCGAGCCCACTGAATGCAATAAATTATGGCCGGCTATTATGTGAGAAGTAGCACGACCACGATGTCTGCCCGAACGAGGAGAGGCAGCAAAATAATCTTCCGTTTGTGCCAAATGTGGATGTGTATGATGTTGCTGATGCAAATGTGTTGGATAAAAATATTTGGTGTCGTTGTCAAAAAACAAGTCATCTGGAAACATTTGTGCATCGTTGAAAAATGGATATTGTGTGCTGGTTTCATCGCTTGGGATGAATGGCAAAGACCATGATGATGATGATGATGTTGTATCATAATAGCTGTTAAGCATGGTAGTATATATATTATTCTTGATATCTGGTGTTGTAAGTTTATGCTGGTTTTCATTTTTATTTCTATTTTCATTTAAGTTTTCATTTTGCCTGTCGTTCTGCCACAGCCTTACAAAATTATCATCATTTGGATAATTAAAATCCTCTGGCAGCATTGAAAGAACATCATCATTATTACTACTTCTCACTATATTTAGGGGAAGAAATGTTTGGTTTTTGCTCTTGCTCACAGTTGACTGCTCTTTTAATTCCGGTGGTGTTGATAATTTTTGATTTTTTGACAAAGACAATGGAAGTTTCTGTTTTATTTGTGATTTTCTTTGATGTGTATGATGTTTCGTGTGATGTTTATGTTTTTCTAAAGGAGTTTTGCCACGGTGTGCGTTATAATATCGATGTCTGCGATGATGTCGTTGTTTACGTTTACTGTGTTGCTGCAGATGATGATAATTATGTTGCTGTTTTCTATGTTGATGTTGATTGAAAGACTCCAGTTTGTCTTTATGATTTCTGAGATGTGTAGCAGCCTGAGGTGTTTTATTGTTATTATCATCATTAACATTTTCTTCATTATAGTCCTTTATAACTGTTTTATGGTGATTTCCTTTAGCAATAGCTGGGTGTGGGGTAGCTGTTATGGCTATCGTCTCTATATCGCCTACCACAACCATAGATCGCACGTTTGCGCTGCTATCAAAATTGTTTCTGTTATATTGTAACTCATTTTCCTGTAGCTGGCTTTCACCATTAATTTTTTTTAATATTATAATGGTCAATAAAATAGTTAACTTTCTTACTCCTATAGCTTTGGCCTTCTGCATTTTTAGTTGTGGGGTTTCCTTGGGCGTTTTATATTCTGCTTAATTTGTTTGTCCCAAGAGAAAGATAGAGCTATTTTTGTTTAGTTTGTGTTCTAATTTCATAAAATTTTGCCATTGGAAATTTTATATGTGTGTAATAGATAGGTTTGGAGATATGCCTTTGTTTGTTTTTAGGGTAGAGATATGCTGTTTATTTTAGATATTTTGGAAACTCGATATTATTTACATCTATTTATAAAATGCTGGCTGGAGTTTTTGTTTTATTTCTTTCTTTTCTTTGTTTAACAATTTATTTAAACTCACTTAAAAAGTTTTCATTATTTTTCCATGGCTCACACTTCTTTATAGTTGTTTTATTTTATTTATTGAAGCAAATATTGAAATGTTTTATATTAAAATAATACTATGAAAAACAAGAGTATAAAAACAATTTTACCTTGACTGTTAAAAGTATGCTTTAAAAATATAGAAGTCGTTTTTTACGGAAATTATGAACGGCTTTTTATTTTATATATCAGGTTGTTTCATAATCAATGTTAAGGTATTTTTAAAGCACAGTATTCACAATCAAAATGCATGACCTGCATTGTAGTAGTATTAGTGAAATTTTACTCTATGCATCACACCGACGATGCTTGAAGCAAAATCGAAATTTGTGGATTTTTCACTTGCATGAAGCTTGCATTTGAGCGTGTGTTCGTAATAGGTCATGTATGCGCTAAAAAAGACAATAACAAGGGAAACACATATAGTTGTGCTTTATACTTAGAGCTTTCAAACTCTGTATATGAAAAGATTTGTATATGCAGTATGATATTTGGTTGATTATAAGACGATTTGAGCTTACTTGCTATACACAGTGCTATGCTTGTAGGTGTACGTTAATAGCTTCATGTACACGTACACGTTGTTTCTGTCATGCATTTTGACCGTGAATACGGCGCTTAAAAGCTAAAATAGGTCAATGTAGTATTTTTGGCAATAAAATAATTAAAAATTATATGTATTAAGTATACCTTTTTATTAAGGCTTGTTAATTTTAAATTCTTATTGCTTTTACGTATGAATGAAAAACGACTAAGATTTGGCGTTTGCCTAATATAAGAGCAACACCTAAATATTTTATTAAATTAAAAAATTGTATACAGGATGGTACGTGAATCGTGCTTTTTTTTCTGTGTCAGTAATCGGCTTATTGTTCTGTAAACAATCAAAATTGCCGCATATGGAGTGAATTTAATCAAAAATACTACATGAGACGGAACTGCGCCCAGAACGAGTCAAAGTTGGTGCTCAGTTTCACTAAAGTGCATTTCTTTGAAGAAAATGCTGTAACAGTGAAAGTCAACGGGGACCGTTATTTAAAGGTGTTGAAGGAGTTTTTTTTAACCCAGAACAGTGCCAAAGATGTATCCGTTTCAATAGCATTTTTTCCAGCAAGATGGAGCAACTGCATATATAACCAGACCGTTTAAGTCAAAATGGGCCTCATCAGTCGTAAACAAGCAATTTATAAAGCGGTTGTCTTCTTCCGCCATTTGCACTATCCAAATCCTCTTTACAATATTCCAAGCAATCCTCTTTACAATATTCCAAGCATTCATTTTAATAAATCTAAATAGTAAAAAAAATATAAGTCGATTACTCACACCGAAAAGAGTTCTTCCGTTTTCTTTTTGTAGCACGATTCGTGCGCTACCCTGTATATCGGTATGTTCAAATTATATTAATTGCAATAAATATTTTTAAATAAAACTATCGCTTAGGCTGCTATTACATTGTCTGAGTTTTCGTCTGATCTCAATACGTAAAATTGAAGTATCGTGTCTAATATAAAATTTTTTAATTTTCGTCTGAGCTCAGTTGAAAATAAAGTTTATTCTATTTCCATCTAATATACAATATGAGTTCTAAATACCATATTCTTAAAGTTACATTTTGAAATCAAATGAAAACTCAGACACTGTAAAGACGGCATTATAATAATACGGCTCTAAGGTGCTGATAGGTCCTCGTTTTTTCCAAAATAAATGCTAATTGACCTCACTATGCCACGCAAGGCTTTTCTAGTCCAAGCTACGCCCATATATTTCTTATTTTACATTTCCACGTTATTTAACTTGTATGTTTGTACGTATCAGAGAGCTGCAACAAGTATGATTGAGCCGTCTTTTTCACTACCGCCAAATAATAAGTAAAACCTATATACATACACATGTGTGTATGTATATAGGTTTTCTTATGCCACTTTGTAAAGAAGAAACAACATGAATGAGGATTGTACATAACAACTACAATAGCATGAACAATTAATAGCATGTATGTATGCATTGTGTGTGTATTAAAACAGGTAGCTCGCGCCGGAAATAAAGAGTTTTATAAAAATGATGCGAGTCGCATGTTCGTTTCGATGCGGTTACAACCGGTGCGGTTACAATCACACTAAAGAAACTAATCACAAACATTCATGTTCACTGAATAAACAAGTGATTAAAACTGATTGTTCGAAGTGAGCTATTGAGTTTACAATCATTGCATCACAAAAAATCAGAGTACATGATTGGGTATAGTCGAAAGTTTGACACTTGTTGCATGTCAGTGATATTTATGTATATGCATGATTCTCATTTCAAATTTTTCGTGCCGTTGAAAGTATAATAAAATATTGCATAAAATAAACGCGTAAATATTAAAATGAAAACTCGCAGGCAGAAAAATACAATCGGCCCAACGTTGGCAAAGCATTTCCTAAGGTGTTAGAAACGTTGGCAAAATATTACAAGTTATAATTTTGAAGTGTTTTGCCAACACACAAATGATAACCTCATGCTGGGGTCGCCCGATTGTTTGCTAAACACTGTTAAAGCCAAAATTTAAGTGCTGTCCCTATATCATATTTTTGTTTAGTACAAACTTTTACTATTACTTCCAACCGCAAAATTATAGTGTGTTACCAAATTACCAATACCTAAATATAATCGAGTTTGTTCTGTATTTCATGTGGAATTAAAATGTGTGGAATTATCAAAGCATTGTTGTTATAAATAATAATTTACAACAACAATGCTTTGATAATTACGTACATTTTAATTCCACATGAAATACAGAACAGGCTCGATATAATATTCTGTTAGCTTATAGTCTTATTACAAGTATGACATATACACTTGGAAATATTATATGAACAGCAGAGTTGTAAGTTTTGTTTTGTTATAATTTAAGAAAATAAAGTTTTATTCTGCAGCTCCTCATGTAAACAACAATATGGGGCATATTCATAAAAATTTATTAAAGTTAATGATGGTTTAATATACAAATTTAGTATGGAAAACCGGTTTTAATGCATAGATTAACTTTACTAATCGTTTATGAATATGGGGGATAGAGTATAGATTAACTTCCATTCCCCCACATAATGCATGTTTACTAAAGCCCGTTTCACACTATAATACAGAGTATTAACACTTGTCAAAAACTCAAGTAATATGCAAATGTATGATAGTGTGAAAACAATGTCATGAAAATCTCAAATAATACCGAAAGAAATTTGGCATCCCGCATGACTCATTTTTAAAAATTTTTCTAAACGAAAAGATTTTTCATCCTATCAGTGTTGCATTTTTACAAAAGCAAATGTATTTTGTTCAAGTCTAAAAGTGTTAGTACTTTTCGTTCGTATTTTTCAGGCGATTTTTTATAAAAACTTTATCGAAAACTTGAGTCGCCGAAAATTATCAAGCGTCGGTACCGGTGACGCCTACATGAAAATATTCAGCCAATGCTACTAAAAGGTCTAAATTGGGTTGTTTCTACTCATATGTTTCATATTATTTGAAGTGTGATAGTCTAGAAATAAAATGTAATGAATGTTACGTTAGATTTTTTTTTTGACAATCAACTTTTTTCATTTGATTTCTCACTAACAAAATCCAATAAGTCTTAAGACTTATATTATAGTGTGACACTGGCTTAAATAATGGGAATATTATGGTTATATCAGCATTTTTCTGTATACAAATTGAACCCATTTTCGTCAGACCTAGTTCCCTTTGACCGATTTGGTAATTTTAATCGTCAGCGGCGACAATTTAGACCTGAATTATATTAAAATAAATATAGGTATGGTAGATGTAAAGTGTATTCTTACCCAATTTCAAAATATATCCATTGTTATCAATATAAGTAATTATTTAAATTGAAATAAACAACAGATTAAACAAAAAAAAATTGTTTATTAAAACGTTAGCAAAACAATTTACGGGTTAAAAATTTTAACGTTGGCAAATAGTACTAATTTTTTTATAAAAAGTGTTTTGCCAGTGCTATATTTTTTGTACGGTTGGCAATTTCTGCCTGGGCTGTTTTCAACTGTTATAAATAAATACATAAATACATAAGTATTTTTTTTAACACTATACATTATATGTTAAAAACGGAAAAAAGAAAATACTGTTTATACTCTCTTCATAGAAAATGGCGTGTACATTGTGCGTGCCGTTGAGTTCCCACATTATGAAATTATGGATTTCTCCAAAAACGCTTTTTTAGTACGCTTCATTACTCCGTTTAATAATCACAATTGCATTAACAATATACACTAAAATAACAGAATGGGCTTGTACTTCTATATATTTAAAAGTAATAAATAAAGTTAATAGTATTATATTGCAAAACATTGCATCAATCAAGTATCGTTTTTATCCAAAAAAATTTATTGAATGTTATCCATATTTTTTTAATTTAATTGAAGTTTTTTGTGAATAACTAAGGAGCTTATGTTAAAATGCATGGAATTATAATGAACTACTCGTATATTGAATTGAAAATACAGTGTGTGTTGCGAAAGAAATATTAAATTCGTATAAAAATGTATTGAGCGTTACGTGATCAATTTTTTCAAATATTATTTATCTAGAAATTTTAATACTTTAAAAAACTTTAACAGCAGCTGAACGGTAGAAACGAAATAAAGCACATTATCTGCTTACAAATTTTTGATTTTCTTTGCAAAAACTTATTTTATTCGTGTATATATATATTTGTAAAGAAATATTTTAAAAGATAAAAATTTTTTATTTTTCTATATGAACCCAATTCAAAATTGAAAAAATCATAAATTCATACATTTTAATTATTATAATTTTTTGTTTTTAGAGATTAGATGTATTGTACTTTGAAATCCTATACTCATATTTGGTGGTGTATATTTTTTGCAAAAATCATTCCCGGAGCAATAACGAAAGCAAATGTAAGGCTCAATACACAAAAATGTTAAAAATTTTAAAAAATACAGTTTTCTTTCAGGATCGTTTGAATGAGGCGAAAACTATAATGTGGATCCTACCTTCTTACAGTTTATTTAGTTACATTAATAAACAAAAAAAAGACACAAAACATGCATTTAGAAAGAGAATCACCCATATATGAACCCAGTAGCTGATTGTCTACTCAATATGATTATTTCAAACTTATATGCTTGTGAATCCAAATTAGTTGGTAGAACAGTTTTTTATTATAATTCAACCGAGTGTCGCCAAAGTTGCTGTCCCTTCAGCGGCTTTCATATATCTTTATTTTGCCGAAATAAATATTCAAAATAAATAGATTGATACCTTTAAATTTTATTAAATCACAAACAAAAAATTTTAAAATCAAGTCTTTTAATGCAAAACGTTTTTTTTTTTAATTTGTGTCAACAGCAAATTTTATTTTAGCTTGACTTTCAAGATACTGCCACTCAATCACTGAGCTGTATTACAAACATGTTTTCTCCTTGAAATTTTTGTAGTGTGTTCTTTTAATTTTTCGCTTTTTTATAACCATAATGCTTTTAGCGCATTTCGCCAACAGTGTTTTACACAAAATGATAAGCCATTTTATACATGAGTTCACCACATATTGAGCTTTGTTTAATACTGCCACTTTATTTTTAAAATATATATTTTTAATACTTTCAGTAGTAAATTGGCATAAAGCGAAAATAACAGAAAGTGTGAAAGGAAGTTAGGCTGTTTAGCAGGAATAGGATGTAGTATTAGCAGTGAAAAATATATAATGATACATTAACTAATAATGTAGCTTTAACTCAGTGCTGATTAGTTTTAAGGATAATAAGTACGGTCTTAACATAATGCTGGTGTTGTTGCCATCTTTAATGATGATGACGGTTATAATAATGATAATGATAAAAATTGAGTTATTTTTTCTTTCTAAAACCTAACTTAAGTAGCAAAGGCATAAGGATATGCCTTCCAGCGTTAAGAGGTTATACACCAGGAAGTTTTAATTTTGCTTGACTTAAAGAAAAATTAAATAAAAAATTCAAGAAAAACTGCGGTAAATAAGAAAAAAACTGGAATGTTTTGTATTAAATAAAAAACGTGTTTGGCATTCTTGATAACATTAATTTGGTGCTGGGCTCTTAACACACTTGCCATAAAACAAAAAGGACTAAGGGTATGCAATAAGTTAAGACAAAAAAAAAAAATAGAAATAAATAGAATATCCTTCCTTATAAATAAAAAGAGAAGAGAAATAATTATTTTTGTTTTCTTTTTCAAACTTTGCAGTTAGTTGCCAGTTTTAGACGTGGTTTGACCAACAAAAACTCACCAGCAAAAGTTTTTTTTTTTACATTGTTGTAACTTTATTTTGGTTTATTTCATTAACAAAAAAGTTGCTCAAACTTTTTTATCTGGTTTGAGGGAATTTTATATTTGGCTGATCCCTTTTTCGAAAAGTTAGGACAAGACAAAAACAAATTAACGAGAATGCCAACAATGTAACATTTTAAGAAGTTGTTATTCAGCTTAACTAACTGCTCAAGTTAGTGGCTGTGAAGTGAAAAGAATATATTTTAGTTAGAGGACGTACTGGAAAGATATTTAAGTAACTGACTGGCTGTTGTAGACTGTCAGAAGAGTGTATGGAAAACTTCTCAATTGGGAGCTTTAAAATCTCAAATTTTGAGGTCTTTTAAAACCGTTTCTCTAAAACAGGACCAGTTTTGAGATTTATTAAGATTAACATTTCTATATAAAATCTGTGATCGATTTCCCTTGAAGTTTTCATATTCAAATACATGTAACATCGTCCAAAAAAAAGGGGGGGGGGGGGGTAGAATTTAAATATGCGCTTTATTATATTAATATTTTAAGATATTTATTGAGTGTACAATGTCTGTATATGTATAATGTATTTGTCCAATGGATTTCTAATTGTGTTTAAAGTGTAGAAAAATAAAATAGATTCATATCGAATATATTTGAAAATCATTTACATATTTGTGAATTCTTGGATTTGTAACTTTGCAAAATTGTGTTTGAAGTCTACTGACGATTTGGTAAAGCACCAATGAAATGCTGCATATAGACAATGCTTAAACACCAGCAAATAAATTTCATTTAAAATATAAAACTAATATTTAAGTAAACGAAATAATAAGTGCTTAATATGACGTTCGCCCATTTGCAACACATCTAACCATACTCCTTTTCAATTTATATCGCATAATTTTTTTTAAGTTATAATGACTAAATGTTTTATAGAAAATTTATAGATATTTCAATTGGAATTTTTAATATTATTATATAACTAAAAATAGATATTTTAATTAATTTTGTAAGCAATTTGCTTACAGGTGGAAATTCAATTACATTTTTAATTGATACCACGAATTTTTTAATTGAATTTTTTTATTTTTTTTTTGTCTATTCATAGCTTTTAGACTAATTAGTACGACTCACCGTTTTAATATTAAAAAGATAATTCCCGAATGGCAAACAGCTAGAAGACATATTTTAAAACAAAAAAAATCAGAATGAGCTATAATTTTGTAGCCAGAAAAAAAACTCTTTTTTTTTGTATAAGATGATGTATTTATTTAAAATACTGATGAGACAAAAATATCAATTTGTATTGAATCTAACCCATATAAAACTGAATTCTAATGCTTTCTCTAATAGCTCCTCAAAATCATGCACCTATTTTTATATAAATAATTTTTATAATGTTTTTAATAATCTACAAAAATGTTTTATTTATTACTATTTCTATTTAACCTATATTAACACTTCATATTATTTTATATTCGTGCTCATAACCAGCACACTTTTCCTTTTCATGTTTTTATAAAAAACAAATTTTATTGCTTCTCACACGTAGCAGAATATGTATGTTTTATTCCCTTCCGTTTTTTTCAAATTTATAACCCTCAAGTGGATTTCAAATCGATTTTGTAATAATTTTTATTTAAAAATAATATTAAATAAATATATTTACTGACACCTGCACACAATCATATCAAATATTTAATATGCACTCATAAATACTCGACATTGTATATTTTTTGCAAGCTTAAAAAATATATTTTATGGAAAAATGCAAAAATTTTGCGGAGAAAAAAATTCTTAAATTGCTTCTTATCATTGGTTGCATCAACTGAAGGCTTCAGAAAGAAAATATAATTGATTGATTTATAAGTACACAGAATAGCTATAGTTCAGGTTTATAAATTAAAGCATAGTTTTGGATGTCAAATGTTAAACAAAAATGCAGCATAGTTAAGGGGTTTATGTTTTTCAATATATTTAGGAAACTCATTTTTTGTTTAAATTTTGGCCAGATTTTGTAAATACAAATGTTTCTATCGTATTGAAATTTGTGTTGAAAATTTTTATTTTAAAACGTATTCGAGTTATTTTTCATACAAATTTGAGCTTTAAATGAGATTATTATTCTATTTTCATTTCCTCAATTGCTGTTTAATATTGTTGTAATACAGTGATCAGCTGTGAATAAAAATGTCGATGATTAAGACAATTTGGGTTAAATTAAATTCTGCTAACGGCCGATTGAAAACATTTAATATATTTATATACATATATTCAGTTATGTTGTGTGTTCAATTAATTTTTAATAAAAATTACAAGTGCAACTTAATTGAATTAAGTATTGAAATGTTTCTGTATTAAATTATTACTTGTGTAAAGTTTTCTTTACAGTATGCACATACATTTTAATTAAATTTAAATTAGCAATTTATTTAATCAATTCATTATAAACTCATTAATTAAAGTTGCAACAAAATATTGTTTCGGTATAAATAAATTAAGTTAAAGTTTGTAACAAACATCAAACATTTTATTTAACAAATATTAAATCAATAAGGTGGTTTTGATTTTTTATTTTTATTTTATTTTTTTGTTAGGAAGGTTACAGAGTAAAAGTGATGGTAAATGTGCTATATAAATACTGTTTAATTCAGGGTACTGATTGACATATACTTCTACTTCAAAAAGTAATTATCACTGTATGTTAAAATTAAGTCGACTTAGTACATTACTTCTTTAGTATACTAATATTACTGACATAATATGCACATTCCATCTGGATAGTGTTTCACTATAGATCGAGACAAAAAATCAAGAGATTTAAAATTTTTCAACCCCGAACAATAAAGTAGCTTTAAAAAAGTTTTTATATGTAATAAAGTGGAATAAGTTCGGGTAATCTTGTATAGGCGGATAATGTGGTATATCTGATTTTTTCTAAAAGTAAGAGTTTAGGAGCAACGGTAACAATCTTAATAGTTTGATGCTTTCAGAAAGCAGATAGCTAATTTGTTTAAACGTGTTTCATTATTTTAATTCTAAAGTCAAAGCTTAGTATTTTATTAGTGAGGAACACATGCAACGTAACTATAGTCTTACTTATACTTATTATGTGCAACACAAAAAAAATACGGGTCTCTGTAAGCCGATTCTGGTAGAGGCGACAAAAAAATATACTTGTGTCGGCGTTTTTCAAGATCACATTGAAATTTTATTTTAAATTAAATTTTCCCCCTCTTGGCCTATTCGTGCAGCATATTTGTTCATGAAACTATGTGTTCTTTACATCTGAGGTGTAATGTATGCTCAGTAACTTTGTAGAAAATATTAGGGTAAATATTTTTGTGCTCTTCATTTTGGTAAAAAACACCATTTAAAAGAGGAGTGCGGGGATAAAGTGTTCTACACAAATGTTAGACATAAAGTTCTACTATATATCTTCAAAGACAACCAAGCTCCAGATATTATTGAAAACGACAACATCACACTTATTCACAGTTAGTACTTGGCATAGGAAATCTTGTATGTCTTACGTTTTATGTTATAAAATGTGCTTAGTAGTTTTATGTAAAAGACCACTAGACAAAATTTTCTGCACGTTATAGGCCTGTACATCATCGTTGTATGGGTCTTTCTGTACATTTCTTAAGAAAGGGGCAAAACACTCCCTTTATACGTTTTTAAAGACACCAAGGCTCCAGATTTAGCTCGGACGGTAGAAATCATTCATAACTTAAAATGAGTTTAAGGGCTAATTTCGTTCTTACGCGCAAGTCGTACTCGGCATAGAAAATTTTGTAAGGCTTATCTTTAAGTTATAAGGCGTGTTTAACGTTTTTATGTGCAAGACCACGAGGAACATTTTTGTAGAAAACTTCTGCCCCGTATGCCGCCGCTGAAGAGTAGGTTTTCGTTTCTTATTTAAAATATGTAAAAAATACCCATACAACGAAGAGTAACAGGGTTAAAATGTTCAAAAAATATTTTTTTCGTGGCGTTTTACATAAAAGCACTAAGCACATCTTATACCTGAAACTATAGACTTACTAGATTTCCTATGCCGAGTACTAATTGCGAATAAGTATGAAGTTAGCCTTAAACATAGTTTAAGTTTCCAATGATTTCGGGCATACCAATTAAGCCTGGAGTTGAATTGTCTTTAAAGGTCTATTGACCATTATATGGGGGATATATAAGTTTAATATCTTCCGCAAATATACTTGCCCTAATACTTTCTGCAAAGTCGCTGAGCATACCAAACAACTCAGATGTTTATAAGACATAGCTTCATGTATCAATATGCTGCACGAACTGGCAAAAAAAGGAGAAACTTTAACCACTCCTAAAATAAAGTTTTGATGTGATCTTGCAAGCCGCCGGCACACGTATATTTTTTGTTGTCTCCTCTACCAGAACCGGCTTACAGTTCAAAATCGAATCAAAATAATAACTATTTCAAATATATACGACGCATAGTGCTTCCAATTGCAAAAAGGATTAATATATCTGTAACTTTGATACTTGCGATCCGATTACAAAACGATGTACTTATGTAAAAATCATAAAACGACGCTTAAGATTTAAGAATGTTGAAATTTGGACCACCTTGTTGAAACATAGATAATCAAGTTTAATCTTTTAAGATATTATTGAGAAAAACGTTGTCTTTTTTATCAAAATTTGAAACTCTTTACTTTGATTCATTTTGACGACTACATGAAATGAGATAAATTTAAAATTTATCTCATAAAATATTTTTCTGAAAATTCTGCCAATGCTATGACCGGAAAAATTAACGAAATAGATAACAAAGTTGAGGCCAAAAACCGAAATTTTAAAATTCAAAGCCAAATATCTTTGAAAATATTAAAGATATCTTCATAAACTAAACTGATTTTTCTTTATATATTTATAAAATTTACATGCAGCTAACCTTAATCTAATAAAGTTGCATAATATTTGTAAGAGTAATAAGGCCGGTCAGATTTTCGTTTTGTATGTAATCAGATCGCAAGTTTCAAAGATACAGATTTATTATCGGTTTTACCAATTAGAGCCACTGTGTATTCCATATTATCAAAACAAAGTATACCACCTTATCCTTTATTAATGGCTTGTTAATGCTATTGTACATTTTATTTATTTATTTATTTATGTAATTCATTCTATGGATACAATTAAATCCTTACATATTAGCACATTAAATCATTAATGACTATAATATACAACTATTATTTAATTATAATATTCAACATATTCTTAAATTCAAAAAAAAAGATGATATAAGCATAAATTAGTAGAATATGCATTAAATAAATTCATAGATTTATTTAAAGGCTCAGTCCTAGCATGCGTTGTTCTATGAATATCTAGGTGGAAAAACTAATTATTATTCTCTTAGAATTCTAGCAGGTACTTGAAATTTAATAGTACTCAGTAATTCAGGACAATCAATTAAGCCATTGACAAGATGAGATATTACCGCTTGCTTGAAGAGTTTTCATAGCAATCTTCAATATCTCTGAATCTAGGGCTTTAAGGACTCTTTTACTTTCCCGGATGTAAAAATAAGACTTGTAATAGAACATCAGCTAAGATCTGCTCTAAGTGAATGAAGTTTCTAAAAATTATAGCGATATAAAAATAATATACCACAAAATAATATACCACAAAATAGTTATACCACAATTACCTGTACTTACTTTATGTTAGCAATTTCATTTATTATTTGGCAGATGTCACCAAATCAGGAAACCCGTTTTAAACTTCTTAAGATGAAATTATATGACATTTTAGTTTTCTCACACTTTGAACCAAATAAAAAACTCGTTTAGTATCAGACGTAGGATATCTCAACCGGCATTCAGCATATAATTTAAAAAACTTAAATTTTCTTATGAGTTTTTTATACGCAATATATCTACTCTATTTTCATTCTCCTAAAAGAAAAATTTATAACCAAAAATTTGTGTTTACATTTGATAAGACCCAGCCTTTTTTTTTGTCAATTTTGAATATTAAAACTTTCATCATGTATGTTGTATATTCTTACATGTTTTGATATTTCTGTCCAAAGTATTTTGTATTTAACAAGTACTGCTTTTTTTAGTTTTATATAATAATATATGTGTGTGTATACAATGATTTTAAAATTTTCACACGCAAACAAATATTTACATGAAAATTGTTGTCATACAAAAAAGTTTTAAAGGGATAAAAAAAGTTTTAAAGGGATAGAATGATGTTTTCGCAAAGATCTATTGAAACTTTAAGGAAGTCTTGTACATACTTATTTACACTGTTATATAGATAAATAAGAAATATAAATTTACTTAAAATAAAAATTTCAAAAGGAAAGAATTTATCTTTGTTGTAAATAGCTTATGCGTATCCAGAGAGTTTCCTAGTTGTTAATACTAAGAAATTTATTAAAATTTTAATAGACATGAGTTTTATTAAAAAGTTCATTTTCTTATCATATATATTTTGATTCTTTTATCACATCAGTGTTTTAAAGTTTTTGCAGTTGTCTTAATGATACCAAAATTTGTTTTTCTTTGTTTTTGATTAAAAAATATGAATTTTTGTTTATATGCATCCATAACTATCCGATCCTTTAGGTAAAGTCAAACCGGGAAAATATATGAGCAAAACATTAAATAATCTGTTCTGTATTCCATGCGGAATGAAAGTGTGCGGAACTATCTTAGGATAATATTTATTATATGAAAAAATACAATACATGTTATGCACAATTGAATAAATATTTACCCAAAACAGTGGTTGTTATTATTACAACAAATATTTGCCTTATGCCAACGTACCTTTAACGTGTTTATCTTATGTTCTTCAATTTGTTTTATTTTACCAGCTCAATGTTGGCAGTTTGAAAAACTTTTGTTTTATTCTGTTGTTTGTTTTAAGTTAATGGCGTAGAAAAGTTCATAAAAAATATTGTTCCTGACTAAATCCTTAATCAAATGTCAAAAGCCTACAACTTTGAAAATGTTAGTAAAACATTTACAAATTTTGTGATGAAACAATAGTATGTATTATATATAGAGCTGATTAAAATAAAATGGAAAAAAACTTTCAGCTCCATTGGGTAAGATATAGCGTTTCTATTATGTTATCTGTAAATGAACGAAAAAGATATATAGCGGAAGAGATAACAATCATTGAGGAAATTATCTACTGCGTTTAAAAAGAGTACTTTTTAGGTCAAAATGTTACTTTAGAGACGCTCCAGAAACTTAACGTTGGTAGGCATTGATACTCTAATGAAGGTCAGATATACAAAGTAATGGCTGTCGATTTTCCCTAGTGTTCATCTTGATAAAGTATACTGTAGTTATTACATAATACAACCCATTTCTTGGTAGGATTATAAACTGGCAGTTGCTCAAAAATTTGGTAGCGATCATTTCTGGGAGTTATAGAAAATTTTTGCTTTGTTTTACTTTATCCAGATTATAGAGTTAGCTGCGCTCTCCACTTTGTCTGGCTTTTTATCAAGGGAGTAACACCGATACGCTTCTGGTAGACTAAGGCTTAAATGCTATACAGAGAAAACCAATGCCTTTCTGTTGCAATAAAATTTCCTTCTTTGCCAGATAGTTTTTAGATATACATATATAATAACCAATTTAATGATTGTAATGGATTTTTGTAGTCCTTTTATTAAATCGAGAAATCTTAAGCGATATCTATTGTGTTATGCACAACTTTATGGGATCTGAATGATCTACAGCTGTCATATGGAATAGAAATATTTAACTTCTGTGAGATTCTCTTCATGCTGATTTTCACATGATAAATTATACTAAGGAGATAGACGCACAAATGTGCCAAGTTTTCTGAGACTAAAACTATTATTAAAAATTGTAGATCAGTACCGTGAACGCTATTCCCAATAGTAAACAGTACAATATACGCTTCAACACTGAAGGAGCGGTTAAGGTATAACAAACGTTTCAAATAAGTGTAAACGGTCAGTGGGGATTTACTTGTGTAAGGAAGGCTTGGTAAGGCTTTACATGTTGGCAATTCTAATGTGAAAGTTTCACTTAGTCCTCAGGATGGCTTTGCAAGCGGAAATCTCTGCTATTGCTAAGGCGGCAACGTAAATATGATACTATAGCATATCAGAGGATATATATGTTTTTTTCCAATAACGAAACAGCTATCCACGCTATAAACTGTGGCTACTCTACTGCCGTAGTTGCTGTTAAATGCCAGTTATCGTATTCTAGGGTCAGGACACTCAGATTATCTTGCCAATTATACTGCAGTTGGCATCGGCAGACCAGGGGTGATACTGAACAACTAAATGATCACACCGTTTACTAGCACTTCTCTAGCTCATCTTTTTTTTTGGTGATTTGAAATTTCTCCTTCTCCCCTTGCTATACAAGGAATGGGAAATTTACTTCGCTGAATCTTAGGTTATAACAAACACCATCAACAAAGGAGTCTCTTCCAAAATGATTCCAAACGACGTATAGAGTCGCACACGAATCCGTAACTGGCAAAATTCACTCCTTGCTTTTTCACTTGACTTTTAGTTTGGTTCTACAGCCAATTATCAATATTTATTTATTTAAAATTACCCAACGACGTGGGAGTGTGTGACTCAAAACTTTCGAAAGCCAATAAACCAACAGTGGTCTGGTTGCATTTACGAACTAATTCGCTGCTTTGCGACTGCTATCTTATCTCAAAAATGGTGGGAAAGTGAAGGCACCTGTCGGGTGGATGGTTTCATGAGACACAGTGGATCACAGTTAAAATATTTTGGAAATAAATCAGCCATTTCTAAGCGGATAATCCGATCAGTATTGAATTTCACAAGGACGATGCAGGTGAGTATTCCGTTTTCACCTGAGCAGATACTCAAAATACCATTTTTCATCTTTTCTTTTTAGAAAATTGCGTATACTTAATGCTAAATATTAAGTATACGTATGGAGGAACCTTACAATTGCAAAGCTAAATCAGTACGACTTTTTACTTATAATTTCATTAATTTGAAAAATAAAGGTAGACATATCACACATCAAATATTGACTATAGTGTTCTGATTTTAAAAATTTAAAACATATTACAAGACTTTTTGCAAACCAAGGGGACAAATGGTGTTATGTGGTTGTTTTGTAATTATTAAAGTTTATCTTAATGCTATAAAATCGTTGATTATTGATATTTTCGAATGAAATTTTGCAGTTATAAAGGAGTATATGTACCAAATATTTTAGAATATAATGACTAAAATAAAAATTTTTTATATAAAATTGGCTAAATTCGAAAACGCCCAGGTCCAACTAAAGTAGGAAATTCAGGTATTATTTCACCGTCGATTCATTTCTGTGTGGATAACCTTCAGATAAGTGTACATTTGTTAAATCTTCCAAAATAATGTCTTTTTTATATATAAAAGAGAAGTCGCGTTTTTTTTTTTTTGCAAAAATTGTCGAATTATAAATTTTTTTTCAATTTTCAATTTTAAATTTTAAATTTATCAGCCTTATCATGAATAAAATTTCATATGAAAATTTCCGAACAAGTGAACAGTTCGTATCATGAATAAAATGTGTTGTGAAATTTTCCGTATGTTTACATTTTTAAACTCCGAAAAATTTTGTTTTTGAATTTTTTTGGTTTCAAAAAACTTCACACACATGTTTTTAAAACCAGGTATATTATTTTATTCACATGGAATTCATGATACGAAGTTAAAATCCATGTGAACAAAAAATATTATTCGGAAATTTTCACATGTGGCATTCCTGATAAGGCTGTATATATTTTTCAAACCAGACGAACAAACGCTATTAAGTTTTGTTCTTTAACTAACAAAAGAAATATTAAAAAATGTATGTTTGCATCCGATATCTGGGAAATACTGGACCTATAAAAATAGGTGTACAATCGTGCATATGTCTTTTAGTAAAAAAGCTGTAAACAATTTTACATGGTCGACTTCATAGCTCCGCTCCTGAGCTTCGCTAAGAGCTGATACTTAAAATATAAATGGAGCTACTCCTCTGCTATGTCCTTGTGAAATGTATATTTTCCGGCAGGACTATCCATTTAGAAATGCCTGATTTAGTTTCCAAATATTTTACTTTTGCATCAGTGTGTCATGTAGGAAATTAGTAAAGATATCCTAATAATTAAAATAGAAAGAATGGTTTCATATGGAACAAATATATGGAACAAATATAATCATACATAGTAAAAATGCGGGCTTAAATTTTCACCGCTATATCCAGCCCACGAGCAGAGTTTGATATCTTAAGTTCACCAAGTAGTTTAAATCTGCTCTAAGTTTCTATCTCTTAAATAGCAGTTATTCCTACCTGGAAGATGGTAGAGTCGTTTTGAAGTTGCACGAATTATTTTACGAAGACACCCTTAGTTTACCTACAAAAGCAACCGGTTTGGGCATAGAGAAGATTTTTTATTAGGAAGAAGAGATAACTCCGTAATAAAACGATATATTGAATAAGTATGTTTTCTTTTCGTTTCATATTTATGTCTAAAAATATTTCTTTTCATATTATCCGTCGCTATAAGAATACGAAGTGAGTGAGGAAGAAATGTGTGTAAATAAGATATGTAAATATAACTAAGAAATTGTTTTGCATGTATGTCTTAGTTGATGGTAAGCAAACATGCAAAATAAATATTATAAAAAAGAAAACCATTTGTGTATGAATATAAAAAAATATAGCAGGTAATAAACATATCTTCATCCCCTGCATTATATATAATAATAATTTAATAGTTTTGCTTTAAAACTAAGCAAAATAATTATTTAAAACAAAATAAAATATTTTGTAGGCAAAGTTTTATTAATTCTTTCAAACTGATATAAATTTTGATGCTAAATTAAGATAAAATTCACCTTGATACATTTTTTTTAATAAAATCTATTCTTTCAAAAAATGTTATACCCATGACTAAAATTTATCAAATACACATTTTAAAAAATTTTTGAGGAACTGTTTCGTTTACTAGAACTTAAAGTTGTTTTTTTTTTGTTTTTTGTTGAAGAAATATTCTCAGTATATATATGATGGTATTTATATCAAATTATATATTGCCGCAATTAATGGAATGTGGCCAACCACGCACACGGAACGTGAATCTGCAATACAAACAAAAATATTGTAAACTTTCGCACTAATTTTCAATATATTTTTCATTTAAGCAAGCTTTATGCTTCTCTTAAAAATATTTTAAAATGTTAGATAGGACTTTTTGCAGTTTCTGTGTTGATATAAGTTTCTTTCCTTAAACAGATCTAACTTCAATCATTGTCCTTAATCTATTAATTCCATTTGCTTATGGGGTAGAAAGATCCCAACGCGAAGATAACAAATAACTTTTAGAGCTTAGTTTTTAAATAAAATTTTAGAAACCTTTTAAAGAAAACAAAAATGATCGCATCCTTTATTTTAGGCTTAAGGGCAACAAAATTTTATTACATCACACATACACAAGCAATAAAAGAAAAAAAAATAAAAAAATTAATAAAATAGACAACCACAATAATAAAATAAACAATAATTTTGGCAGACCTCTGCCATACAAAAACATAAACGCATACTTTTAGGCTTCACAAATATGTGGGAGTGAAGAAGAAAAAAAAAACGAAGCAAACGTGTGTGTTTCTTTCCATTTTCTTTGAGGGAATTTTCTCTTTAATGATTTTTCTTTGCGTCGTGAATGTATACGCTGACAAGGATTAGTGGTTTAAGAAGGACAAAAAATTTAAAGTTTTTTTCTATGAAGAGTTGTATTTGTAAGCGGGCTTTTTTACATGTTTTTTTATGTTGCTGTATTTGTGGGCAACAATTTTAGTGAATTCTGTAAAAGTCTACAATGTTTCTCAAATGGCTAGTAGTATGCGCACTTGCCTGTAAGAAAGCAACGCTTTTGTAACAATAATTTATTTGAAAAAGTCAGCTTGTTTGAATGGAAATAGCCTGAAAGAAAAGTTTATTAGTTTTCCTATTGTGTGTAGTTTGAACTCTTGTTACTTATGTAACAGAATTCCAGAATAAAGTGGCCTTAACTCATATTAGTGGGAAAGAGCAGAACTTTTGTTGTTACATACTATTTAGAATATTAAAAGAATGTTTTTCAAAAAAGTATGTATGTATTTAATGAAAAGTTTTAAAATACTTCTAAATACAGAGAAAGCCCTTAGGAACTCTCTTAACTCAAGTGTTTCATAAAAATTCAATTTACCAAGAATATGATGCGACGATATCGAATTTATATTAATACTAGCCCCATCCGGTGTACTTCGCTTCCCCATTGTTGTGAAAATATAAGAAAATAAATACATAATTATTATGTACCACCGTGTGATCCATCCTATGCCACATGGATTTTGTTTAAGAGTGCGATTTCTTCTTAGTGCAACCTAAATCATATATAGAGTCTCAATATGGGGGCCTACAGATATAGGATAATTATAAACTATTCTATATGGGGGCTGTAAGTCTCCAACCTTCCTATACAACCAGGTTTTTATTAAAAAGCGTAATTTGTTCTCAGTTCAATCTACAACAAATTTAGAGAGTCTCGATTTAGTGGTTCTTCAGATATAAGAAAATTAATAATTACATTGTATGGGGGAACTTTCACTTTATTCTAAAAGTTACCCACATTAAATTTAGAGAGCCTCACTATTGTAGTTCCGCAGATATAGGAAAATCTACAATTACTTTGTATGGGGGTTAGCCATCTCCCATACCTGCAAGATTTTGTTGGACTTTGTTCTAAGAACTACCTACATCAAATTTAGCGAGCCTCACTATTGTAGCTCTGCAGATATTGGAAAATTAATAATTATGTACCTTGTATAGTGGGTATGCCTCTCCACCCTTCTATACCACAAAGATTTCGTTGGAACTTTCATCTGATTCTAGGAGTTATTCACATCAAGTTTAGAGAACGTCACTACTGTAGTTCTGCAGATATAGGAAAATTAATTATAGTTTGGTATGGTAGGTATCCATATCCCTCTCTTATACCACCTAGGTTACGTTGAAACTTTTAATTTGCTCCAGGGGCTATCCACATCAAATTTAGAGAGCCTCACTATTGTGGTTCTTCAGATATATGAAAATTAAAAATTACTTTGCGTGGCGGTACCCTTCTCCCTTTATTTTTGTCTGAAAGGGTTTGTCTCTTGGTGCCATAATTTTTATTTTGAAAAATTGGAAGGGGAAAGTTGCTCTCCCCATGCATAACTCTGTCATCTGTCAAGCATTTTTTAAAATTATTTTTTTGTTTGAAAAGGTTTGCCTGCAGTTTGGTCCCATAATTTTTTTTCCAAAATCAGAGGGAGAAATTTGCATAACTCTGTCTGTTGTGAACCAATTTACAAAGTTATTTTTTGTTTGAAAGGGGTTGCCTCCATAATTTTTTTCTAAAAACGGGGGAAATTTGCTCCCCCGATGCATAACTCAGTCATTTGTAAAAAAAAAATCAACGGAACATGTTCATGAGGACCGAATTTATATAAAACATTACCCAAAATAGTTATAACTATGAGCAGTAAGACAAAACAGTACAGGTCATGAAAAATTACTGTTGGAACAGAATCACGCATACATTCTTTTTGAGAAAAGCAACCGAAATTTTCTTTTATTTATTTATTTATTTGGCATTCAGTTGAAATTATTCATGTTTTTCTAATAAAAATTTGATTGTTAATAGTTTCCCAGTTATTTTTTCTTCTCTGCATACAATTCATTTATAAAATTTTTATCTAATTAATGGGCAACGTTTATTAAAGTAACCAAGCAAAAAATAAATGTTTGCGTTCAAAATTTAATAGTATTTTCGTAATTTTTTAAGCACTTGTTTCTTCGAATGCATTCGGAAACCTTAATAAAGCTGTAATTTTTGAACTCGTGCTAAATAATCCTAGTTCCTCTAAAGATCGTCAACTCAAAATTTACAAATTTTCAGTAATGGCAAAAAATGTTTTTTTGTTTTTAAATTTTATCTATTATAAAATTTAAAAACAAATATGTCATTGTAAAGAAATACGAATAAGAAATATATAACAGGATTTTTTGTTGCAATTTTTTAAATAATTATTGAAAAATAACGAGTTTTTTGAGTTTTTACTCTTTCTCTGAAAGTTGTTCATTATTTAAAGTAAGCCGCTACAACATAAACAGAGTCACGATTTAAAATATTTTCCTTTATTTAATACAAAACTGATATGATTTGAGCGTACATTTGGCGAAAACTCAAAATATTTCCTTTTAGTTGAAAAAAACAATTATATGAATTGAGCGTACATTTGGCGAAAACTCAAAATATTTTCCTTTACTTGATTCTAAATAAGCTATTCTTATATCACAAAGAGAGCTACAACTGTATTTTGTTGGCGAAAGAGGAGAGAAAGTTATGTAAGATTTTTATAGTGGGTAGATATTACCACTGTATATCCTTCTCTTGCAAAAACGGAAAACTTTAAAATTCTGAGTTGACACTCTTTAAAGGAACTAGTGCGAATATATGAAATATTGCCATAAATATCCAGCGATTGATGTGTTTTTCAGGAGTAAGTAAGTTAAAATCGGTCAAAAGCAAGCATTTGATTGACGAGTAGTACCAAGACCCTACAGTGTTACGCTAATATTAAAATAATGCATTTTTCATCCGACTTTGAAAGCATGCTATATCATTAGAGCCCATCCTTTAACTCCTTTGTTTATATGTCTTTTTTGCTGGGAAGTGTTTCATTTTCTTTTAGTTTTCTTTTCTTTCTGAAACTCAAGTATAGAATGTTAATTAAAAATTATTTGCATGTATAAAGTGAACAAAAATTAAACAAAATATTTTCTTTCTTGTAGTTTTCCTGTTTCATAATTATATCTATTACTTTTTTTGCGATAAAACTAAAATATTACTTTTTATAATGAGCCATATAATTGCAAGAAAATTTATGAAAAACATTACTTAATGGAAATATTTGCAATTCTTAGAGAAGTAATGAAAGTAAAATAACAGAAGCTGAAGTATCTGCATTTAGTAACTGTTATTGTTAGACAAAATGAAAAAATATATTGTTATAAACATACTTTTACTTTAATGATTAGAATACTTGGTAGCAATGCTTCTGATTTATATGGCTATTTTCTTATTTAGAGATTTGGTGAGAGAGATAATAGCAGTTCAGTTTTAATTACAAACCACAATGATTATGTGATTTGTTGTAGCTTTTGCTAAAAATCACCATAATGTAAACATATGCGTGTGGTTGAAAAATAATTTCAGGAAAACAATCAAGAAAAGTTTTATTATAAGATATGTTGATGTGTTTTATACATGTTACTAATTTATTTCTAGCTTTTATTTTTTGAAAATTAAGAGTTATGGGTGCGCCGCTGCCTCTGGTTATACCTTACTACTCTTGTATCTTTTCGTTACTTCCTGCCCTCGATTTATGCATAGTAAATTAAAGAAATCTATTATTATTATATTTTTTTTGGAAAAAGAAAAAGTAATATGGGGCTAAAGACAACATTTAGGTAAATTTATATTTTTATTTAAATGAAATCTAGTTATTTGACAACTTTCATGGTGGAAAAATTTATATCTAGTGATAATGTGTTAGTTTTTAGTTTGCACACACAAAAAGAAATTATGGTGTATCTATGCATGTTAAAACTTCACTAAATGTATATAAATTCTATTTTAGCATCGACTTTACGGCTGCCGTAGTCGTTATTCTGTCTTCTACTGCTATTCGTTACAATATGCTGGACATCCCCACATAATCTTATTCTGGCCGTAAATAGCAAATATTTAAAATAGTCTTCTAATTTCTGCGATCTTTTTATTTTAATTTGTCTGATTTTTCAAGCTATAGATCCACTTTTTTATATATAAAAAAAAACAATAGTTTATTTAAAACTAATAAACTATTATTGTTCTCTTGTTAAAAAAAGTGAATCTTTAGCTTGGAGAATCTTACAATTTAATTATTATTTAATCTGAATTAACATGAATAGACGTGGAGATCCCCTCAATTTCTGCAAAATTAATGTAGTTCTCGTTGCATAGTTGGCCACAGAGAGTTTCCGCAAATTAGATGTCTAAAATCAACTATGAACCGTATTAGTTGCAAAATTCAATTAATGCATAATTCCTAATACAGCACGAGTTGCTGACCTTGGTCATGTTCTTATGACTCTATTATCAATTTTTGAAATTTGTAAAGTATATTGCAAAATTTTCATGACAATCAAAAAATAAATATAACTCTGAACAATGTTGTCACCACATTACACAATTTTCTTTATTGTACAATAAAAATCAAAGGTGTTTTGATTTTTGCCAATATATTGTGCCATCTTCGTATATGACATACACATTGGCGATATTATTGTACAATACGAAAAATGTCACAATTACATTGCAAGTGGTTGGGCCGCTTTCGAACCCAAGTTTATATTTGTTACTCTTAGCGTATGAGCAATTTAAAAGCACATTCATTCAACGATCATACGTTGCAAACGAGTTATGAAATAACGCGTAGCATACTTTGCGGAGTTTAGAGGTTAAGGTGTCTGCTAGAGGGACCAATATTTTAGCTTCAATATATGTGTGCGTTTGTTATGAAAATCAAAAGCGTTTTGATATTCTTCAATATTTCCCTTCCGTATATTTGGAAAAGTTTTTGTAAACAAACGCACACAAACACATACATTGAAGCAGAATATTGATGTGTTTAGCAGCCACTTAACACAGCACAACAAAATTGAGGGTTTTTTTAGAGTGGTTTATATAAGAATAGCTAATCCTTATGTATTTTCTTCTGCTGATTGTGACGGCTTCATTAGTTTTTCTCTAGCAGCTCCAGTTTTAAAGATATGGTAATATTTAATATTCGCATAATTTACAACATTTTTTGTATTATTCGGTAAATATTTCATGTCATCAAAAACTAAATTTTCTAATAATTTTCACAAATTTTAAGTACACAGAAAAATTTATTCCCAAACTCGTTGGTTGGTAATGCCAACACATCAGTAGATCAGTAGATAGGAACTATCAAATGCTAAGCCGATGAAGTACATTTGAAAATTTTTCAAAACGCGTGTGCTTATAGTTAGACTCTCAAAAAAAAAAATGGGAATCACAATACCCAAGCATATCACGTTGGGGGAAGAAACGTTTTTAAACCCTTTTTTAATCTTCTTACATTTTTCTACTATTGTTGGGTTATAAATGTTTTAACATTTTTCTTTCATTTATGTAAATATTTCGAGATTTTTCTATTTTAGTTACATTTTATTAAGTATGCTCTTAATATTTTTATTTTTTAGCTAATAATTTAAAATGATATGCATGTATTTGGGATGTCATTAATTTCAATTTCTTTGAGAAAATATTTTGCTGTAGCTTTTTTTTTTAGTATCTATTAAAAACCTTACTTCAACCGTATTTCAAAAGATTTTGTCAAAAAGTTGATGTATAACTTTGTCATTTAGGTTTGTAATTCTTTTGGGCCTTTTTTCCTAGAAAGCAAAATCATGTCAGAAATAAATTTCTATCAGTAAAAGTTTTGTTAAAAAAAGACACATATGTACAGAGGTATTTGCTTAAAATATTTCCTTGATTTTTGTTGTTGTTGTTGTGCCTTAGTTTAAATTTGTTCAACTCACGTTTTGTTACTTGCAGCCTTTACTTTTGTTTGTATGTTACCATGTTCCTTTGTCGTTGTGGTAATGCAAATCTAAGTATAGGATAACAATTCAAAACAGCCTCGAGGACATTAGAGATCTCTAGTGGAAGTTATGCTAAAAGTTTACTCATGTTTCAAAAATGTTATTGAAACTAGATTAAATGGTTTGAAAGGAGTATTTTCTGACAATGAAAAGAGAATTATTAAAGTGCTGAATTGCAGTTTCTTTTAATTGAATTTCAGAAGCAAGATAAAAATTTAACTTATGTATATTCCATTACTCCATTACCATTTCATTTGGAAACTATTCAACAGCACTATAAAAACAGCGTGCATTCAACGCTTTAACGTTATATCTATAATAAATATATTCTATGAAAACAGAATCATTGCATTAAGAAACATTTTCATTGTATGTTTGAAACATTTTGTTAGACTTTTAGGGATTTTGATTTAATGATATAAATTAAAGAAATGTACATTGAAAAATACTAACTAATGAAAATACTGATATAGTGAAATTCTATTAATTTGATTTAGATTACACTGAGAACAAATTGCGCTTTTAAACAAAGTCCTGGTAGTATTGGAGAGAAGACACGGAGGTAAAAAATTATTATTTATTCAACTTCCTATATCATCACAACAATGCGGTAGGTAATTATAGATTATATTGTATGCGGTGTTTTAAGGCTACCCAGCTGCTATACTACCAGTCGCTTGTTGCGAAGCGCAATTTGTTCTCAGTTTAACCTACAACATATTTAGAGTGTATCATTTTGGTGGTTCTTCAGATATAGGAAAATTAACAATTGCTTTGTATGGGTAATAGCCATCTCCCTCTACTGTACCTCCAATATTTTCAGGAAATTGCAATTTATTTCAAGAGCTACCTATATTAAATTTAAAGAGCCTCACTGTTGTAGTTCTATAGATATCGAAAAATTTATAATTACTTTGTGTTGGAATTTTTTATTTGTTCTAAGAGTCACCCACATCAAATTTAATTGGCCTCACTAATGTAGTTCTGCAGATATGCAAAAATTAAACACTACTTTGTATGAAGGCAGAGATAGGAACAATAATAATTACTTTGTATGGTGGGTACCCATCTCATTCCTCCAATATCACCAAGATTTTGTTGGATTTGCACTATACTCTAAGAGTTACCCACATACAATTTAGAGAGTCTCACTAATGTAGTTGTGCAAATATAGGGAAAGTAAAAATAGATTTGTATGGTAAGTATCCTTTTCCCCGTAAAGATTAGAAAATAAATTTGCTTATTTGAATTTCTCAATCGTCGGTAAGACAGTTCCCATTAGCTTAATAGTTTGCCTTCCTGTAAGGAGAAAACAAACAAACCACCTACAACGCCACCTGTGGAAAATTTTTCTACTTCTTTTTTGCTAAACTTTCACAAAACAATCACGAACAAACATCCAGAAGGAAGTATCAATTTCGGTCCAGTCTTTTTCAAGTTTTAAGCAGCCGAACAACCCATATCTATTTTTATATATTTCATATATGGGTAACCCTTATTCTAAACGTACATATTAAGTTTTTTTTTACCAATGTAACTAATAGAAATATGAGTAGGTAGGACTATATTATAGTTTTCGCCTTATTCATTGTATGCGGAAATAAAATTATATTTTTTGTATTGGGTGTTACCATTGCTTTCGCGATTGTTATTGGAATGATTTTTGCGTAACAAATACATCACAAAAAATTAGTATTGGGTTTCAAATCAATATATATATATATATACTCTCTAAAAATAAAAAAAAAATATAATAATAGCAGGACGAAATTAAAAGTAATCACCACTTTTTCAATTTTAACTTGGCTTCGCATGGAGAAATACCAATTTTATATCTTTTAAAATATTTTTTTTAACATGCTAATACATACTTCGAAAATATAACAATCCACAGCGCGATAGAAGCACAAGCTTTTCAAAGCCAATCGGAAATTTCTAAGCGGGTAATGCTCTCTATATCGTTTTTACCCTTTCGCTGCCGTTCATCTATAAATTTTAGGATGGCAAAATTAAGTGCCATCCTAAAATTTATAGATGAAGTATATTAAACAATATGTTTAACGTAATGCTCAATGTATATTGATAGGAAGTCAGTAGCACAATTCAGAATCTTGTGCAAATGGTCATGCATCGTAGCATTTGCAAAATTGTATAGTTTATTGACACTCACCACTAGTGAGGAGTATAAATATACTATACCATTTTGTAAATGCTACGATGCAAGACCACTTGCTCAAGATTTTGAATTGGGATTATATGTTTTTTTTTCAGAACATACACTATATTTTTAATTTAAAACCATTCAGATATATAATCTTCGATGTATTTTAACATAAACTCCTTAGTTATTCACTAAAATACTTCAATTAAATTTAAAAAAATGTGGATAGCGCTCAATACATTTTTTTCGGTTACACACCATGATTGATTGATGAAACGTTTAGCAATATAATACAATTTAATAAAGTTTACAAAATTTTTATATATATATATATATATATATATATATATATATATATATATATATATATATATATATGTAGGGTACCAAACTTAGGCGACTAGACCATACACTTGCGTATTAACATACTGACTATGTTTTATATTGATGAGAGACATAACGGGCAATGTAGACAGAATAACAAGGGATCACTATTACATACAGGATTTAGAAAAACAGACAGTACATGAGTGATGAGCAGAGAACAGAAACAAGAGAAGTAGTCGAGCAGTTGAACAGAGCAGTCGATAGACGGGTGAAGTAGAAAGAAGTTGTGAAGTAAAGGAAGAAGTTTAAAATTGAAGAAAATAAGTTAAAAATAAAGAACTGAAATAAGTGAACTTACTTAATAAAATCCCTAAACCTAATTAATCTTAAAAAACTACTTTATACCTACTTAGAATATTAAACTACATTAACCTAAGGATATTGAACTAATTTAACTCTAAAATAAACCTAAATTGTTAAATAAAACTAGCATAAAACAAAACGTGGTGTGTTCTAATTTGGCAGTGGGGCGAACCTACATATATATATATATATATATATATATATATATATATATATATATATATATATATATATATATATATATATATATATATATATATATATATATATATATATATATATATATATATATATATATATATATATATATATATATATATATATATATATATATATATATATATATATATATATATATATATATATATATATATAGAAGCAAAAACCTACGCTGTTATTTTAGTGTATGTTGTTAATACAATGTCAATAATTAAACTGAGCATATAATGCACAAGACTGCGGACAACAACAATTCGAAAAAACATTAATTTCTTATATTTTTCAAAAATTTTATCTTAATATTAGAGAAGCAATTGCAAATAATCTACAGCCGTTATAAATTTAAATTTTGTTTTTGGAAAAATTCATAGTTTCTTAATGTGGAAAATCAACAGCATGCTTTACGGGCACGTCATATTGTACATAATGGAAAGTCTTATACAAAACAAAAGAAAAAAAACTTATGTACATTTATTTATAATATATTAAATCATGCTAAAGCCGTTTTCATTCTCAAATTTATGCGTTTATTTTATGACATATTTTACTATACTTTCAACAGACTCGAAAAAAGCTTTTGAAATTAGAACCACTCATATTATAAAGCGATTTTGCAATAAATACTTAAATCTAATGAGATCAATTTTTAGTTGTCTTAAAATTGGAAAAAAATATAACTGCATAATATCAAGGAAAACATTATCGTAAATGCAATGAAAACTAAAAAATTGACAAATGCAGAAAGAAAATTATCACTCTATTAATACAACATTTCATTTATATGATGAATGAGTATTAATTAAGCCGATTCATTAGCTAAATAGAATATTTTTCTCTTAATATATTAAGAAGCTTTTTATAGCCAGAAAAATTTAACAAACTGCTAAAATGAAATAGCGTGTTGTTCCATCAGTTGTACGTGTTAAATTTTCTTGGTTTAAATCATGACAGCCATTAAGGTTTGGCGTTTGTTTACAAATCTAATCGATTTAAAATTGAATTAACTTTAGCACTACCATCAATTTAACACTACTACGAAAAGTGTCAATAAAATTTGTTTAATTAAGTTATTTTTAGGTAATTGATGGAACGTGGCTTATAAATGTTTAGCAAGAATATCACTTGAAGATAAAAAGTACATAAAAAAGCAATTAATTTAAAAAAAAAAGAATAGATGGAACAAAAAAAAACATGTGTAAATAAGATATAAAACTAAAACACAATTGGTTTCAATGTAATATATAAGGTAATAAATAAAAAATTTATCAATTATGGTCCTATGTTCCACATTGGAATGACAGTACTAAAATATAAAATGGGCATTTCCACAGAAAGTAACCACCCCAGCAAACACGAAGTCAAGCCTTTGGAACAAGAAGACTTTATCATTGGATCTCAATCACACTTCTCAAACATTTTTCAAAGGTTTCTGTTTACCACTTGAATTCAAGTTGATAATGAATTGAATATAAACATTTGACAATCAGCGTTTTATCAATTTGATGTGGTGTTATTCTCAAATTATAAGTCAATGTAAAAACACTATTTAAAGCGAAATATAAATTAGAAATACTTTAACAATATTTATTACAACTGCAGAAAAATTACATATCTACTGTTTGCTGGTTTGTGATCAAAAACTAATTATCATTAGTAACAACCTGATTAAGCAAAAATTTTAAATATGAACTTACAAAAAAATTTTATTTCATTTATGTTCCACATTATATTACAATCCACATTTGAAAAGCCTTTGAGAAAAACGTTTGAAATTGAGTTGATAATAAATAAATATCTCAATTTCAAAATAATTCCCCCTTTTTGCTGAGAATGCTATGTTTTTCAAGTTATTTTCAAATCATTTTCAAACATTTATTGTTTGAGAAGAGGTTTGATTTCAAATTATTCTTAATTTGAAATCAAACTTGCTTGTTTGTTAGGACTTTGCTTGTCACGTTATATCACCAAGTAACTAAGCTTAAAAGACATATTTTTTATTCAGTTTTTTTGTGTTTTACTGTAGAGGAAAAATCTAATAGCGTGGTTCTAAAATACAAGCTAATTGATTGGCGACGTAACGTGACAAACAGGTGACTTTCTGTAGAAATGCTCATATGCTAATATGCGTTGGTTGAACACGAATATTTATTTATTTTTATTAAGAATCGTTTTCGCAATATCCGCGAAAAATTGGCTTTTCTGCAGTTTTTTTTAGCTATTTCCAAAAATCTTAAGAACTGTTCTTTTGAATATTTGTACAAATGAAATTTTTTTTATTAATTTCATTGAATTATCCAAATTGTTATTACATCAAAATTGAAATAACACTTAACAATAATATTATAAATTTATTTACTAGCTTCAAGCCCTTCAACATAAATCATCTTAAAAGAAAAATGAAAAATAATAAAATTACTTGTTATCGGCTGCTTGACTTGAAAGCAAACATGCATTTGACAAAAAAAAAGGACGAAAAAAATGCTGTTCAATAAAGTCAACGATAAATAATCATTTTCCTTAAACTGTGCTTTAGTTTTTTCCTTATTCCTTGCTTTCTTTAAATCGAATTTATTCTCCAACATAAACTGATGCTCCTTGTTAAAGATCATAATATTTGTATATAATATGAGAAAATAATAAAGTGTGTTTGTTCATATGAATACAAAAACGATGTCCTTAAACATACATATATGTATGTTTGTACATGTATGTGTACATTCTTACCAATCCTTTTGTATTTTATAGCATAGTAAACAACTTGCTTTTACTGAGTCTGTATAAAAGTACATGTATGAATGGAAAAAAAGTCTTGCGTATCCTTAGCATTTTGATGTACACTTTTTATACAGTTTGTACACACCATTTATAGTAGCAAAAAAAAAAAAATTAAATCAAATACAATGAGAATATATGAGCAAGTAAAAGTATAAAAGACAAAAAAAAAACACAAATGTGTAAATTTTTATTTTCAAACATCCCAGCAAAATTTTCTGTACAAACTAATTATAAAAATGGTAATGGTAAAATGAGTCTTTACTACTTCTACTTTGGTAACTTAATTAATTACTTTAATATAGTGATGCCATTTTGTGTACCAAAAACGGGCTAAACAATTAATTTTATGGAAATACTCAAAATAATTATTTACACATAAGGTAATTATTATTTAAAGTTTGATAGTTGACCCTATTTGAGATTCTTTAGGTTAGAACATATTTGACTTAAGAAAAAAAATTATTTCTGTATTGATTTTGTTTTGGAACGAAGTTCTTTAAAAGTACCGCCAAAGTATCTTTCAAGTTATAGTGTTGTTTTTGCTGACGAAATTGTTTTCTTTTTTCATCTAGATGTTGAAATTACTATCTTCATTATCTTGGTGTCAGCAAGGTAGGTGAAATTTTGGTTTTGTAATTATAATTTGTTTTAGAGGCCTGCACGAATATACTGGAAAGTACTCGTATGTATGTTTGTGTGTATACTTATGTAACAGCGCATAGAGAAAGCGACTTAAGGGAAAAAAATTAATTTTTATTTTTTTTTATGTGGACAACATCTGAGCATCGAATGAGACCGATCCCATGCCCCAAAAGTGTTCCCTCCCAGAGACATGCGCGTTTTATGAAATCAGGGAAGCGATAAAGTAAATCTACTTCTTCGAATTCGTCCACCATTTCATCCTTAAACAGTCAGTAAGAATGTTATTAGTTTTAAATTATTTTCGCGAATAACATAATAAGGTTATGTGAAAAAATTTTCGTACTAACAGAGTGATATTCACGATTTAAAAGAATTATAAATGAGTATTTATTATAATTCACAATTAATAATTTCAGAAAATAATCCTGGATTCGAAAAAAAACGCGAGCAAAATTGATATCAAACTCGTGGAAACAGCGTGCTAGGTAGAAAACAGTAAAAACCAACTACACAAAACAAGAGGTAGGGACGACCTACGCGCGTTTTCACGTTCACGTTCCTCACGTCATGAGATGTGTCGCTTTCAAATGAGACCAATACCAACACGCTCAGTGATGGTACATCAAAGATACACGTATTTAAATCTTTAAAATGGCTCTCCTGAACAAAACCGGTTTTTACCCTTAGGTCCCTTTCTATTTTGCGCGTCACATATATGTCTTTTTGTATATATGTCTCTAATTTTTATTTTTAGTAGGGGTCGTGGCGCCGGGTAGGTGGTAGGCCGAAGGTGACAGGAATTTAGAGACTATAGGACGACCAAAGAAGTGCGTTTCTTCTGGCGAGCATGCAGCAAAGAAGGCTAAAGTAGATCTGTCGGCCAACAATTTTATGGTCACAGTGTGTTTGCGATGAACGTGGTACCACTTACATCGATTAAGTTGAAAAGGGTAAACGACTACTGGCGAATATTATTCAGAGCTTTTGGACAGATTCAATATTAATTTGAAGCAAAAACATCATCTTAGTGACGAAGAAAGTGCTGCTCCACTAAGACAATGAGCTGTTGCACACGTGTGTATTCACTATGGCAAAAATCCATGAATTTGGGTTATATTAATATTGTGAATATTTCCTCTTTGCAAATTAAGATATGTCTGGGAGTTAAGAGGAGATAAGCATTGAAGAAATGCCTATTTTAAGGGCCTTGGGAAAACTTATTATTTGGAGAGAGTAAAATAACTAGAAATACGCATAAAGACTATGCTGAAAAATAAAACGAAGACTATTCTGCCTGCTCTGTAAATCGAGTCGATTTAAAACGACTAGACTTAGAAAAATTAAGTCAACAGCAATTTGTTTCAAACTTTTTTGTAGTTTTCTTATTTTCAATCTTCAAATATTGAGGTCTGTTCTGTATTCTATTCAGAATTAAAATTATCAAGATTATCCAAAGCACTGTTGTTACAAATTAATATTTATAACAACAATACTGTGAAAATTCCCAGCATATTCCTTCAGAAGAGAATACAGAGCAGACTTGATTATATCTGAATTTAATTTACTGTATATGATTTAAATTACACCAACGAGGCCATTATATGTTTTTGGAAAACGAGGAATCTATTGGGTTTTAAGTTTCAAAACAAGGCCGTATGTTGAGAAATAAAACGCTCTTTTCCCGAAAGAATTTTCTATTATCCAAAATGCAATTTTTTATAGTGGTGCGGCAGTTAATTTCAGAAAAATAAGACTTATTCTGAATTTAAGTTTTTTGTTTTTTCTGTAGAAGACTTTTTTAAATATGAATAACACCTAGTTTCACATAAAACAGGATGACTTCAATAATTATTCCTGGAATTCTTAAAGCAGTTTAAAAAAACTTCTTTGTTGATATTGTGCTGCCGATACTTTAAGTGTTGAATTGGTTGTGGTAGTTAAGTCGTCGGCTTATAAAGATCCAATGAATTGAGAAACCTGAGGACCACAAAAACTCAAATATATTATAAAATAAATTAAAATAAATACAAACAACTGAATATAAGGGAGAACGAAAATTTAAGATAGTTTTTTCACAATCCAAGCAGTGGACTTGAGCAGAAAATTTGTAGGGATATCACAAAAAAATTTTGATAATTTTCATTTCAGTTTTTTTACTTAAGCTGATCATTTGGATTCGGGAAACCAACATAAAATTTAAGTGTAAAAAAATATTAAACTACGTTCAGCAGACATCTAATTAAAAAGAAGATGGTTTGTAGTATGTATATCATTAAAAATTATGTTGCTTGGTAATTCAACTATATTATTAAAGTGTTGCTGGGATATGATGCTCGTACTCCCTTAACGCATTGATTCAATACTATTGAGCTTATCTTAAATTGCTTTAATTTATATTTTTTAAATTTATTTTCTGCTATAAAAGAGAAATTTAGAGGTCCTGACCTTTAATACTTTGTATTGCCTTTGTCCTTTTTTTTATTTGTAAGAGCATTACATGCTGCTGCTGTGGTGATAAGCTGTATTTATTGTTAATACTTTTTCTCGTGTTTTTGCATTCTCAACAGTTTTTTCTGTTAATAAGTGAAGGATTTGGAAAATTTTTATAGTTCTTTTTGCGCTTTTTCAGTTAATCATAAGAAGCCAGAAATTGTGATTTTACGTAAAATAGAACCCAAAGGAAAGAAAAGAGAAACAGAAAATATTAAATAGTTTTATGGCTTTAACCTTATATGTAGAGAAATTTTTAAAAATATGCTATTATTTATTTTGAGCTATGTTTTAATTAGCAGGAAATATTTTGAATAAAGGGTTTTTATCTTCACTTAGTGGGAGAAACAATCAAAATATAATATATACTGAATTTCTTCGGAGACTAGAGTTAATCTTGATTGAATTAATATACATAAAAGCGAAAATCATACTTTGAAGTATTAATAAATGTGCGCTAAATTTATATGTTGAAAAATATGCCAAAATATGCATATATCGGGCAAATATGGTAAATATCTAACTCCAAAAAGATGTTGAATAGCATAAATATTTTAATTCAGTTTAAAAATTATTATTTAAGTTATGGTATCAGCAAACACACAATTTTAAAGGCGGACAATATAAAAATGTTACCTTTATCATAATTTATATTTTAGTCAATAAGTTTTCCAAAATATCTAGAACTTATATTGTAAGGCTTTATATTAAAAAAAGGATTTTTTACTCGCCTTAAAAACTGTGTAGTATCAGTAGGCATAATTTAAATAGAAGCTCCTGATAAACACACATATAATATGTACATTTGTAGTAGTAAATAAATTATAATAAACAAATTTTATATTACAATTCTTTTAGTTTTCTTGTCTTCTTTTTAACCCTTCGATGTAAGCTATATTAAGCTTTTATAACGAAATCTTTATTCACAATCATAATAACAATAATTTTTAATAAATTACAAGCATATTTATTTTTTATATTATTTTTATATTTAAATAAAACTTTTCATATATGACACAATAAATTCCATTTTCCCTGCTAAGCTTGTAACTGACATAAATTGTTACAAATGTATAAATCTGTATGTTAATCAAAAATGATAAAGATGATGTTTTATGAAAAAGTAAAAACATGCAATACTTTGAATGCATATGAATTTTTTTAAACAGCTCATTCAAACGGGAGAAGGAGAGTCGAAAATATAATAAAAAAAACACTGAAAACGAACATTCAGTCAACAAAACTTGTGGACGAAAAATAAAAATATTAAGGATAAATATAGTAAATGTAAATTTACCCAGCTCAACTAAGATAAGCAAAAGAAATAAAAATAATATATATTTACCCTGTAGTCCTAGTTTTTACCAATGGCATTTTCTTCGATGTTGTATGCAAGACAGTCAATGATTTGTCGAATATAAAACACATTTAGAAGTAAGTGTGATGAGAAAGTGTTATACGTTGTCGTGTATAAAGAATTTGTTCTGACAAAATTATGAAAATTTGTGAAAATTTTTTTTATTATTCGCTGACGACAACTTTAGTAGGATATTTACCAATGTTATCATCAACGACTTTTGTGGCTTATGCTCGAAAATAACGTCGATGATAGTTATATACTTGTTTCGCACATGCATCCATGATATCTTGAACACTTGGCCTAGGGGATACTTTTCAAGTGCATGCCGTACTACCATACTGGTATATTTTCTATTTCTAATTTTATTTGTATTTGCTTATGTATATAAGTAGGTATGTGTTTGTATATGTTGGTTTGTATTTATATTTCAATCTAAGTACGTATAAAAACATTTGTTAAATAAATCAACACCGGAAGTACATATCTTCATGTCAGCTCTAGTATGATGAGGATGTACATTCTTTTGGGATTTGTTGCTATTGTTGTTGCTTCAAAACTAGTTATAAACATTTTACTATTTGTGTTTGCATATTTGTATTGGATTGATATATTAAATATAAAGAGGCGGAGAGAGAAAGAGTGGGGAAATTCAATGATTAAGCAAATATTTTGTCTGGTAGCGGACTTACAAATAAATTTGTAAATATAAACGAAAATTTCATAAATAAATCTATAAAACAATTTATCTAAATATATTTACCAATTCTAAACAAAATAATTTATTGAATAAAACAACTGGATTTTCTGTCATATTTTTGTCTGAATTTATAAAACAATTAGTCTTAAA
The DNA here is from genome assembly GCA_956483635.1 of Panzeria rudis. Classification (NCBI taxonomy): domain Eukaryota; kingdom Metazoa; phylum Arthropoda; class Insecta; order Diptera; family Tachinidae; genus Panzeria; species Panzeria rudis. Next base: position 7,275,702 of record OY101450.1, on the reverse strand, counting down.
ATACTTACGATTTGGACTCTTTTGTAATATATCAAACAAACTTTTTTGTCTAAACCAGTAAAAACTTTTTGTAAAAATATTTTTAAGTTTTATGTTATATAATCATCGATTAAGCATTTATGAAACTTCACTTTTATAAATGTGTTTAACTCTGCTTGTTTATCTAAATGCTATAACAAATTAATGAGAACTAACGCAACAACATTAAGGAATTGATTCACTTAAAAATCTTCAGTAAACAAACTTGCTACAGTTTACGTTTGATACTAATTGCAAAAACTCTGACATCACATTCCTTTTGCTATTATTGTTGTTGCTATTTATGTTTATGTCGTTATGGGGGTTTTTCGCCATAGCAAACGGATTTTTGTTGTTGTTTTCGGTGTTTGCGTCCTAAATAAAAGTTAAACAAAAAATTCACTGGTTCAGTACAATATATTTTTTTAAAATAAAAATTTTTATATTAAACAAAGTTTTGTTTGCAAATTTGTTGGTAGTAATATTTTCTGTGCATTATTACAACAAAACATTATAAAAAATCTTGGAAAAAATTACACAAAACCATATGCAAAAAAAAAGAAAAATACTGCCTTACGCTTTTTGATATTATGCGAAACGTATTATTTTTTATTGTTTTATTTCAAAACATAATGCGTACGTTTGTTGCTGTCTGCAATTTTCTGTATTGAACGTTACTCTTTAGTATTGGTTCAATTCCTTTGTGACTCGTTTCAATTACTGAAACTCTAGTAAAACATCACATCTAAAAAGATTGCATATATGTGATTCTTAATATTTACTAAAAGACATGAGGCATAAGTCATGAAATAAAATTGGGTCTTAACGAATTTTATCATACAATTTGATAAAAAAAGTGGCAGTAGAATATATGTATAACTGAGTCCTGACTTCATTCTACAATGATTTTTAGTATCTAATTGTACAGAAAAACTCAATAAAAACAGTTCAATTTCATCACCTATGCGTACGCCAAGATTTTGTTGGGTATACTGCCGTAAAAGTTTTGTAAATTTTTAATTGGATGAGGAGTTACCAAGCGATCATAGTTTGCAAACAAAAAAGTTAAATAAGTTAATTAAAAATATTTTGTGTACCATTCTGGAGTTTTTTCTTAAAACTCGTGTAATATTATCTATATTAATTGTTTTTATCTAACTTAATTGTATGTTTGAAAAATAATAAAAAATTCATAAAAAATGCATTGAATGTTAGGTTAGGTTGCACATACTGCCAATTCTAAACAACCGTCCCACTTGGAGTGAAAAATCCAAATTTTGTTATCCATTACCTTAATATACTAAATGTACTTTTACATTTGACAATTTAACTTGGTAGTTTCACTCGATTTTTATATCACAAAATGAAGTTAGTTATGCTGCATTATTATTTTTAATTAATGCCAACCCATATTTAAAAATATATTGGATTTAAAGGAAATACAATTTTAGCATGTTTGTTGGTCATGTTTTTTAGGCAAATATTTACCAGGTCATAACCTTAAGAAAACTCTATACAAAGTTTTGAGATCTGTCCACCCGTTAGATGATTTGATGTGCTTTAACTCAATAGTAATGTGTACCTAAGAGGTAATACCTATTTGTTATACTTAATGTATTTTAAGTTTAATTTCTGTTGCATAAACTTTTCTTTAAAGGATAAAGTTTTTGTCAGGATTTGCATTTTGTATGCATTAAATGGATTAGCTTTTTTTCTCACTAAAATATCAATACAATTAGTTCGTGTTTTCTGGACATTTGAATTTTACTACGACAGATACTTTTTATAAAATGAAAAAGAAAGGGTCAAGATAAATTTTAATTAACAAACGAGTGAGCTGAGGCAAAGAAAACTTTGCATGAAAAAGTATTGTTTTTTATAATTCAGTAGAAAAGTATCATTTGTTATTAAAATCTATTCTCATATTTAAAGCTTAAAGAAGTAATTTTAAATCGACATTAGACTTTTAACTTTATTTATAATTAAAAACAAATTAAACAGAAACTTGCCAATTCTGCTCGTTAAAATTGTTTGTAGATTTTTAAGCATTTAAAAGAAATTTAATTTAGTTTCGTTTTTAATTTCGGAAGGATATGGAAGCATATTATTTTGATGGAGAAATCGAAAAAGCAAACTTTTTTATGTAATATCCTGTTTCCTTAAAACAAAACGAAAATTTTCAGCATTATTAAACATTATTTTTCCACAAAACTAAAAATAAATTTACTTAAAACTTCATAATACAATGCAACATTTGTTTAATAGTATCTACAAACAAAAAGTTAAGCTTGCATTTTCATTTGCCCCACTTAAAACTTTCAGTGCTGCTTGTTTGATTATGAACCATCTTAAAAAGTAAATATTTATCAAACTTGTTCATCTCCAGTCTTATTTTGTGCTTTGAAACTCAAGTAGTTGGTACAAGTATGTCTCTGGTTTCATTATACCTGGTTTCATATGTTATATCTCTTGCAATCTTTTAAGTTAATGAATGCTTTTCTATTAGATAACTCAATCGAAAAAATTATTTGAGTACTTGAAAAAAACCCCAAAATTTTCATTTAGGAAAGTGTGCGTTTCTAATTTTATTGATTGCTTTCATACTACTTTGGCTGCAGTAAAAAAAAAATAGACAATTGCCTTAAAAATTGAAGGAAGCTGCTTCTACATTCCTTTTTTTATAATTTTAATCCAACATAATCTTCATAATAGTACGTCTACATATTGTTATGTATTTATATGGCACCTTTGTCATATCTGGAACAAAAAACTTATATATGAGTAAAATTCATCATACAAAAAGAAAAACAAAATTAAATATGAATTTCATTATGTACTTTATTTCTCCACAAACTCCATACTGATAGATTGATAGACTATCACACTACTCACTGGCTTACCGAGGCACCCATGTTTTCTATGTTCTTTCACCGTTTAATCGCGAAAAAGTCCTTTTAATCAAAGATAAATCATTAATAAATCGAACAAGTTGCTTTAAGAGTAATTCCCTTTATCTTTTCTTTGCTTTTATTTTAAATACTGGATACAGTTTTTTGTCGTTTTAATTTTTCTCTATAACGTTTTTGGATCTCTGCTCTGGTTAAATAAATTTACCTCAAAACCAAGTCACGAATTACAATTTTTTCATGTGTTTCTAATTCTTCACAATCAAATTGTAAGCAAATGGTCTAATATAATTAAATTATTTACAACTCAAATTAATACGATTGCAAAAAAATTAATTTTTTTCGAAAAAATTTTGCTTTTATTCAACGGTCGCCTGAATTTTTGGATAAAATTTCCAAGTAAATAATTCTTACCATATTGATGAAATTAAGGCTGTAAAATTTTCGATAAACAATTAAATTTCATACGTTTTTAATAATCCTTTTTTCCATTGCAATTATTTCTCATAGTGTTTTACTGCCTGTCTCACAATGTCCACAAGTCCATTCTATTCTCATATTTATATTGAAAACAAAAACAAACAAAAAATTACAATTTTTATTTCTGTTTTCAATATAAATATGAGAAAGAAATTGACTTGTCAACATTGTGGGACAGGTATTTAATTAATTTATATGACTCACCAAATTGTTGATTTATTTGAAAATAATATTTAATACTAAAAAGAAAAGTCACGAATGTCAAACAACCAGTACACATACTTTTAAAATAAAAAACGGAGCCGTTTAGTAAGAAACGAAGCTGATGTGTTTACTTTTATTTCCACATGTTTACTTTTTCACTTGTTTTCTGTTTTAATAAATAGATTTTTTTTATGAAATGAAAGTTATTTGGCATAACTTCGGTTAATATGGAGATATATGTATGTCTGAATTTGTTTAACATATAAAGAAACAATCTCTTTTTTAAAGACTTTTTTCTAGTAATTTAAGAGTTGTGTTTCCTTGCATTAAATAAGCGATATACATATATATGGATTCTTAAGTTCATCAAAAATGTTTTTGCTAAGAAAAAAGAAAAATTTTTACAAAAGAGTTGTGTTGAATCAAAATGTGAAAACCGTATGGAAGTTTGCCATTTGTTAAATATCCCAAAAGGACCCAAAGGCGTCAAGCTAAGGGAGTTAGTTACCCGTTGCTATTTAGGATGTTATTAACAGAAAGAAGTTAATAAAAATGACGAAAATTGCTTTCCATGAAAATGTAATAATACTGCTTGTTCCTTCCGCATGATAAAAAAAGACCAAAACTCTTTTTGCAAGAAAAGTATTTTTTATGACGGCTCACTTAACGAAATTTTCCCTGTTGCTTTGTAAATGCTTTGCAAATTATGTACGCATATAAGAATTTGTACAAAAAGGGCAACCAAAATGTGGAGACAGCTAGATATTTCATAAAATAAATTAGTTACAAAGCATATATGTACATATAATACTAAACTAATATGTTTCTACATACACACATAAGTACTCATAATAAACGCTTAAGCACAGACACACAAATGTATTTTTCTCTATATGAAAAATACAATATTGATACTTTCCTTTTTAATACAAGTATCATGTAGAAGATTTCATTATAAGGGTAAGAGTTTCCTTTGATATACGACATGTTTTTATTTTATTTTTTTTTTTTTGGTATTTTGTTAATGTTATTGTTCGTATGCATACATATTTAAGGGGGTATAAATTTCAAATAAAAAGCCAAAATATAATAAATTGCACAATATGTTGGAGGGTTAAAATATATGAGAAAAAAATTTGTTAAACAGAATTGGCTTTAAAACATTTACTAAATGTACATATATATTTCAAAAGATGAAAAAATTGCACTTTAAAGGGGGAGTATGGAACCAAAAAAGCCCATGCTTTTTTTGAAATTCATATCTATTCAAAAATATTTAATTAGTTTGGCTTAAGTTCGTATTTTTAATTTAATTATTTAATTAAAATATTTTTATTTTTGGCAAGAAATTCTAAGGCATGTAATAAATATTTGAAGAGATAAAGAAAAAGTGGCTGAACGGACTTCTCATCAAAGTACTCTAGCGTTTAGATCTCATGGTTACGGCAGCCACAACCGCCAAAGCAGCTACAAACAATTATTTTGAAAATCCTTTAACTTTAATTAATTCCGGCTACGAATGCCATCTTGTGGTGTATTTTTTTTTTGCTCAACTTTCAATAATGGCTAGGAACTTCATTAAACTTTTTATCTCGTTCAACTTTAAGCTTTTTGAATTCTATCGATGCCAGCTTGAACAACCATTGGTTTTTGCGAATACTGGAGTGTGTGAATGTTTGTTTCTGCCTTTTTTCAACTGAACAGCCTGAACTCTTGAGTTAAATGCCTTTAAATCAATTTCAGTTTGTATTAGACGACTATCAATTAAGATTTGTTTCAATGGTTGGTTTCACAATTAAGCAACGTGTACAACATTTTCTCTGGGGAGATCAAGACCACATTTATGTATATCCCTAAATAGAAATTTGTAATACTCTTATCGACAAAACGTTAGCAAGAATTTTTTACTTCAATATATATTTTACAAACATATATTTTAGCAACCCCTTGAAATATTTGGGCTTTATACGTTTCCTTATATATGTTAAACTTTTGTAGTTTAAATTTAAATATTAAATTTTCAAGTAATTTCTTTATATTCCGTTAAGGTTATTAAAATGGTTATTGTTCATAGTTATAAAAATTGCAATAGTAATAGTAATTATTACGAAAATAAGCGCATTAATTCATTCATTTATTTGCACCCAATTTACTATTACTTCCGTTAAAAAATTATATTTCCATAATTTAGATACATAGTTCAGCTTGTGTATATAAACTCATGCACGCATCCCACTTTGCTGTAAATGTAACTGCAACAGCAATTATGTGGGCGTGTAATTTCTATGTCACATTTTACAGCAAAAGAAAATTGTTATTTATATGCTGACATGACAATTAATAAGCATAAGCAAATAAACAGGGTGCATAAAGAGAATTGTGTAAATAATTTTGTTGATTTTATTCTATTTATTATCGTCTTATTCAATAGACCCTTAAATAAAGTTATATTTTTAGATTTTTTAATATTTTTGTGTGTCGAGCCTTACATTTGCTTTCGCGGTTATTCTGGGAATGATTTTTGCGAAAAAAAACACCAGAATAGATGAGCACAGGGTTTGAAAGCACTAAACATATACTCTATAAAAACAAAAAAATAAAATAATCGCAGGACGAAATTGACTTGGGTTCACATGAAAATTTTAAAACATTTTATATTTTAAATAATTTTTTACAAAACGTTTACACATAATCAAAAAGTGGGTGAACTCTTCTTTCAAATAAGGCTTATTTCAATAAAATCGACCAACAAAGTCAAAAGTTATGTCAATTTCAATAATTTTTGTAGCAAAATATAATAGCCCTCAGTGCGATAGATGCAAAAATTTTTCAAAGAAAACAAGAAATTTGTAAGCAGATAAAGTTCCTTATGTCATTTCTACCCTTGACATGCTGAAACTTATAGATAAATTATATATAAAATTTTTTTTGCGTAATGCTCAATACATTTTTAAACGAATTCAGTATATTTTTCAGAGCACACAATTTATATTGAATTTAATACAATTCATATGCATAATTTACGTCGTATTTTAACATAACCTCCTTAGGTATTCACTAAAAAAAATTTCAATTATATTAAAAAAATATTGACAGCACTCCATAATTGTTCATTTTTTTTTTGGTACAAACGATGATTGATTTATGAAACGTTTTACAATACAATACAATTTTAATACTAAAGAAGCGTAAATCTCAACACACAAGACTGCGGACAACAACAATTAAAACAAAAAATTATAATTTCTAATTTTTAAGTAAAAACAGTACTTTCCTTTTTCGTTTGTAACGTATAATGGGCAGTCTTAAGCGGCTCACCCACTTGCAATATAATTGTGCAATTTTTCGTATTGTAAAATAATATCGCCAATGTGTATGTCATATTCGAAGGTGGCACAATATATTGGCCAATATCAAAACACTTTTGATTTTTATTGAACAATCAAGAAAATTGTGTAATGTGGTGGCAACATTGTTCAGTGTTATGTGCACGTTTTCACTGTCAGGAAAATTAAGTAATATTTTCTTTAAAAATAGTGTGCCAGTTATTGGATAGTATAGGTCAAAACGACAATAATATGTGCAATAAGATATGCAATAATATTGTATAATGGATGGGCGGCTTTACTAAAAAAAATCAGAGGTTCATTTATTTATAATCTCTTAAATCGTGCTAAAGCAGCTTTGATTTTAAAATTTATGCGTTTATTTTATGAAATATTTTACTATACTATACTGAAATGAGAATCAGCTATATCTTATTACATTGTACTATAGTTACCGTTTTTTTTAATGTGAACTTATACCACTTTCAAAAATAACAAATCTAATAATGGCATAAATGTAGCTTCCAAATAAAGCTTAAAGCAATTTAACATCTCACACCGTTGTTAATTTATTTAAATTACTTTGCAAATCGTTTTTATCTGTTTATCCTCTACAGCAGCGATTAAACTTTTTTATTACAAGCGATTAAACTTTTTTAAAACAATGTAATCTTTTGTGTAACAAATCGCGGGTGAATCCAATTTTTATATGACGCCACACAGTGGCGCAGAATAAATAAATTTTGGAAATAAATCAGCCATTTCCAAATAGATAATCCGATAATCACACGGTTAGAGCAGAGGAGTATTCCTAATCGAACTTAAGAAGATGCGCTTTGCGAATTTCTCAGTAGTTGAGGTGTCAACTCCAAAAATATGACACTTTGGGTTTTTTAAATTTTTGACATTCAAAAAACCATCATTAGCATTTTTTTAATAAATCCTTTACTCAAAAAATTTCTTTTTTATATAAGATTTGAGTAATTGCATTTAGAAAAGGCTGCGAATGGCAATGACGTTAAGCTTAAAATCATTGAAGAGCATGATATTTGCTCAGAGTTGTCGTCAAAATGCTGCATTCGTCGCTCTCTTAGTTTTAAGGAATTATGACTTTCAGGATACAACACTCTGTAAATTTTTGACTATAACATACCCAATAATTTTAGCGTAGCTAATTTCTCAATGTGTTATGTATTTTCTGTTTGACAAAACCTTATTTTTGTTGAAAATACCTATTCTAAAAATACGACGGGTGTGACCTACTGGTGTGACGTAGTAAAAAAATTAAACAAATTCATGAAAATAAAATTTTTTATTGATATTATTAATATAAATAATATAAAGATAAACTCATAAGAATATAATAAGACATTCAAGTATATGCTATCCGTGCTATTATAGACATCAGAGTACTCAAGGCGAGTATATTTTTTTCAATACAATAAAAAGCACAAAACGTATATTATTTTCAGAGATAGCGGTTTTTATTATAATGAAGGGAATAAAAGAATATCTGAAAAAATTATTAAACATATCAAAAAGAAGAGCAAAGTATTTAGTATTAAATTATTAAAAATTGATAAAAAAAAGTATATATAAAATATTTTTCATTTGTCTATAATTGTCATTCTCTTAAAGACATCAATTGAGTGATTCTTAGAAAAGGCCGTCGTATGATGCCGTCGTAATCAGCAGATGTAAATACGAAAGATTTAGCTATTTGTATTTAGAAAAATTAAAATATTGTAAGGATTCAACGATTTTTAATATCGTTGCAATAACAACAATGATGTGACTCTTCTCAAATGAAAAAGATTTTTGTGTAGATTAGTAATCCAAAAAATGTTTAAGGTTTGGAGGGCCCTTCTTAAATTATTAAGCGAATAATATAAAAATTGGTGTATATTATGAAAATACATATTAAATGTGTTCTTCGCATCATATTTCCAGGCCAATCTGCAAAATCATAATATAGTTATTTTTACGTAATTTTTATTTTGAAATGAATATGTATAAGTCTGATTTTTTTATTGTTTCGGCTTTTTAGATCAATATTTGAATTAATGTAAATTCAAATTATTTTATTAAGATCAACTCAGATTAGCAGAACAGAACAGCAGCGTTCTTGTTCACTTTTACCACTTATGAAGTTAGATGCTTTTTGCAAGGAAACATCAGCTATTTATCTAATTTTTGTCAGCAAATAGAATACAGGACTTTTTTCAAGTAAATTCTTGTATTAATTTTTATCGCGACTCCGTTCAGTTTAATTCAGACATAAAATAATTTATTGATTATTTACTAATCCTCTTATAAATATCTTTCTTTTTTTTGCTAATGTGAGTTTTATGATACCTTCCTGGTATTGCCAGGATATTGGAAACTATGTGTTTTTTTACATTAGTCCTTAAAATTTTTAAAACTTCGCTGCTAGTAATACTCAGTAACCAGTGCTACGCCTTCACCACTTTAACAGTTCAACAATAATTAGCACAATGATACAACAATATATGTACATCAGAAAAAATCATGTTGCTGATGGGTTGCCTTAAGCTAATGTCCAACTCAAGACCTCAGGCTTTGTGGACAACTAGCGAACCGCTTCAGCAAATAGCACCCACTCTCAATATAAACGGCTTAAATATTTGAGCAAGTAAATAAATAAGTTAATAAAATATAAAATATGTCACATTCTTTCTGCTTTAATTTCATTATGTAAATTTCTTTTCGTTTTTAACACTCCGACTTATTCAAACTACCATAATTTGTATTTTTATATTTCACACCCTTTAAATGATTTAAAAATGAACCGACACGTAAAGTTTCGAGCAACAATTATGAATATAAAAATGGGTAAAACTAAGTGGGAGGCATGTGATTACGAGCTCATTTATAATTTATGAACTTTTTTGGTTTTGTCTTAGTATGTATTTTTTTTAGTGGCCCTTCATTTGTATTTGTTTAAAAGCCAAAGCCCATAATTATAAGAATAAATTTTTCCTATAAAGCTTTTTTCACAGAAAAGCAAAAAGCACAAACAAATAATATTTGCTGGAAATAAAACATACACACATTGATGGTATTATCGCTTAAGCGTGTACATGAGTGTGCTTTAAAACAGCGTTTATATTTGAGTTCCTTTGGGAGTAAATATATTTAAATTGTTAAATGGGTTGTTGAAAAGTCATTAAATTTATGAGAAACAAGTTGTTTGCTAGTCCTACCACATTCTCTAAAATATGGTGGTGTTAATGCAGTTTAAATTATAAAAATATTGGTATGGAAAATGTACTTGTACTTGTATATTTAAGTTGGCTTAGTACAGTCTGAATTTTTAGTTTTCATTAAAATATATGAGGTTTTTACATGCAATGATTAGTTAGAATCATGTAAAAAGTTTTTTAATATAAAAATATTAGAAAAAAATAAATTTTTTTAGCAACTTATATTCTGGCACACAAGGAAACGGATGTAGAAGCAACCAGAAGTTAGCACCCACTTAAATTTTCATACAGTTACAGGCACATACATATTTAATGACTTTAAACCTCATAGGTTTTTACTTTTTATTTACACCTGCTGGTTTGGCCATTGAACTCTATGGTAATAAGTTGCCTTTCTTGCAGACTTTAAGCAGAAAAACATTGTTGCTTAAGTTTAACTGAAATGCATTACAATACTTATTTCTTTCTCTCTTTGACTTATCAGATGTAATTTGAATATTGCATTTTCCTTGGATTGTGATTAACTGCAATACGAGGTGATTTTTAAGCGTTCGATTTATGTTTATAACAGATAAATATTTTACAGTCTAGGGATAATTCTTTAAATATGTTGTTCACAGCTAGCCAGTAAAAATTTTTTAAAGTTTTGTCTAGACGACTTCGTAGCACAGGAGCTTATATAATATGTATATGTATGAACTTTATTATCTTAAAATTTTAAATATGTAATGAATGCGCAATTTGTTTTAGACTATTGACAAAATATGTAGTTTATGTTTTTTATATAACATTTTTGTCATTCGTTACTTTACGTTTCAATGCTAGGATTCGTAAAGATATTTAATCTCGTTTTAATTGGTTACAGCTCCTTTAAATCAAAGCTAGAAATTAATAAATAAATTAAAAGTAATTCTCTTTACCTTTCCCTTGCTTTTTCCTTATATGCTGCATAATGGTTTTCATCTCGTTCTAAGTTTTCTCTATAACATTTTTAGATTTTGATTGATTTAGTTTTAATTTCCTTTAAAATCCAAACCAACAGCAACAACACCGAAATCAGATATTATTGAGGGTGGGTGCTGGTGCCTGATATGGTTAGCGCATTGGTTACAAACCCTGAGGTCTTGAGTTCTAGACTAGTTTCAGGCAAACCAAGAACATCATGAATTTTTCTGATTTGCGTTAGTGTGTCATTGTGGGTTGATTGTTGTTGAACTGTTAAGGCGATGAAAGCATAGCACTCACTAATCGATCACTTTGGTACTACAGGCAGAGATTAAGACTGACATGTACAAATCAGGGATGGCAAATTTGGTACAATTATACAATTTTTGATACAAATCGAACAATAGCACACCAATGGCTTCTTAGTAAAATTAATAATTCTTCCATTTTTGGAAAATGTCCTTATTGCAGCCCTTTTATTGTGATAACATTTTTTATCCGTTTCGTCCACTCGTACATATGCAACATTTTATCTATATCAAATTAAAATTTTGGCAAGTATTGAGAACAAAGTTCGACTTAACAAGTAGGAGTATTTAAAATTGTCAGATAAGGCTAGATCACAAAACGTAGACTCTACAAGTTAATGCTCTTGCAAATCATGATACCTACATATTAGTATGAAACAAAATTAGTTTTTACTTTATTTGCATTGCAGTAAAGGCGAATATTTCGGAACCTTATTGAGAATTGTAATTTCTAAATTTGACATAAGCACACCTTTCTTTTTGCCACAGATATGTATGTGTAGAAAAGTAACATATTTTCTAAGCATGTATATATTAATGTTTCTGGTTTTGAAAAACTCTTTTTGTACAATTAGGTCCAAAAAGTACAATTTTAGACAGCAATTGGCACAATTTTAAAATCTAATTTCCCATTCCTGATCCATGCTCCAGCAGCCTCCTTCATCGGTATTGTAGTAGAATAATTGACGATGTAAAAGAACTAATAAATGGCTACACATTTTAAACAAATTAATGTCTCTACTTGACAACAGAGGGGCTGCAACTCTGCTCTACAACAATTTAACAACAAAAAAAACGCTCAAAAGCAGAGTTGTAAATGAATTAAGCTTTCTATCTCTCTCACTTCACCACCCATCCTTTGTATATTATCCCTTTCGCAAAAAAGGTAACACATTAATTAGTTAACTAGTAGACAGTAATTATAAACCAGAGATCAGCAATGCATGGTTTTTTCGCTACCCTACTCACTCATGAAATTTTAAATAAAAGTGAGCCCTCCCCACACAAGAACAGTTTTTAACGGCACAATTTTTGTTCCATTTGAAAAATATGGGATTACATTCATCTGGCATGAAATATGTATAAACACAGCTTTGTGTGGATTAGTGTTTTTTGCATTCATTTGTTTTTTCAAAGTGTCCAAGTATTGGTTTTGTGTTACTAATGATGGGTTGAAGCCAGTTGAAACCTTACACCCCGAAAAAGCATTCTCTTCGCCTCTTTTACATATAAGCCAAACTTGTTCATTTCACCAAACAATTGTTTATACTCTCTATTTTATTTCTTTTTATACTCTCTATTTAGTCGTTAATGCGAGAGCGACGAGTGTACATGTATAGCAGATACGTTAGTATTTTGCCATACCCAGTGTGTAGAATAAATGATAATTGAAAAGAAAGTGCTTTTTATTAGAAATAAAAAGATATTTTGGGAAAAACAAAGGCGATTGTGGCAAAATGTATTGAACATTTCTGTATTTTACCAAGTAAAGAAATAGTTAATTCAGTGGGAACCTCATTATTATACATTTTTACGACGAACATAATTTCTTGTGATACAATTTTAATGAAAATCTTTGCGTTTACTTTATCGTCTTACTGTACTTCAAAATTCTCTTAGCAATACAGCTGTAAAATATTTCTTGGCAAGAATGATATAAGCCATCATTTTCTGCCTGCACAATTGTTCTCGTGTGTGAAGGCTCAGTGAGTAGACTGGACTTGGGTCCAACTTGTTTGAACTCATTCAGCAGCTCGTTTGAAAGGAAAAAAGTGCATTCTAAGTGTTTCGGTGCATTCACTTACTTGTTAATAAAATCAACACATATCCATCGATTTTCATGCACCCAGAAAAATATTGGTTTGAAAATGATTAAGCCAATAAAATATTAGTTGAATAGCCTATATTTCAGCTTAAGGTATCAAGGAATCTCAAAACAATCCATGTTCATTACCATAAAAGCATAATTGTAATAAAGATATGATTCTGACAACTCTTAAATTGATTAGCTCAACCAAACGTATGCTTTGTTCATGACTAAATAACGAATATGATGACCACAACCTAATAAAATATTACGAATTGGATTTTAATACCAATTATTGGTAGGTGTATGCAACTAAAAACATTTTCTTTCTAAATTTACTTTAGTTTTTTATCGGTTGCTGCAACTAGATACTAATTTTTGAATAGCTTGAAAAACGTTGCTCAAATCACATAGGTAACTTAAAGTGATGGAAATATTAGTAATGCCATTGAAAAAAATCTGTACGTAATAAAAAGAAACTGTAAAGGGATTTTACCTTAGCGCATATTTTTATTTATAGGTCCAAAAACTTTTGTTTTCAGACCAGAGTATTTGGTCAAACTGCTCCTTGCGCAGCCCGTGGCTTACTAAAAAAATCTCATGGTGTATGAGATAAAGGTTAACCAGATAACAAAGAAATTAAAATAAAATCGTTTACCTAAGAAACACCAAAAAATTTCACTCTTTAAATGCTTACTGCTGCTCGGTATACTAACTACCACAACATTTTTATCCGTTTTCTTTTTCATTGTTTTAATAACCTTAGATAAGTACTTAATACTGACACAACATATTTTTGTTGGTATTGAATTTATGGTTTTCTTTATGGCTCTTAAAATTAGAGCGAAAAAACTTTCTAATTTATGGTTGAAGATATAAAGAAGTACATGCAATGAAAGTTACTATTGGTTGTTTTTGTTGTTATTCTATTCTAGGTATGCTAGTTTGCCACTAAGCAACAGGATTAAGCCGAAGAAAATTTGAGTGAATAGAAAAAGTAAACTGCTTAAAGGCGAGCTATTAAAAACAAAGTTTAAGTAAAATAGATTACAAACAATATTTATGTATATAAAATCGTTTGTGTGTTTGTTTGTAACGCATGATCTTCGGAACTATAAGAGCTGTCAGGCTGAAATTTTTAATACAGGTTCGTGTGAATCCACGTAAGCTTTTTGTTTTTGATCCAATAGGTCGCCATTGTGGTGGAGTTATTTAAGAAATATATTTAAAATTAACAAACGATACATTTGGAGGTAAAACAACGCTTGACGGGCTCAGCTAGTGGACGTATAAGTAAAAGCTCGTACTAATGTGAAGACCAACGAATGAAAATTCAAATTCAGATATTTTTACTAAATATATTTAAACTCTGCGACTTGTAGTCGATGTTAACAATTTTCCGTAAGACATGAGCCAAAAAAATTTCGCAATTTTTTTGTCTTAACTTAAATGGTGAATTTTGGAAAAAAAACAAAAAAAATTTTCTAATTTTTTCTTATCTTTAAAACAGTAACTCAATTAATTTTGATCCAAAACACACAATTTATATTTTGGCTTAAAGAAGGAAGACAGATCTATGCAACAGTGTAAAATTTATATGACTCAGATAAATAGTTATCAAGATTTTTGGTGATATGTTAAAAAACTGCAAAACAGGTTTATCGAGAATATCTTACAAACTCTTCTAACGAATAATAACTAGATGTCATATTCGTGTTCAGTAATCCTAAAGTACCTTGAAACTATCGCTTTTTTTTAAATAAATTCAGAATACATTTATTATGAAGGATATATAAGAATATGTAATCATACAACTAGCAGAATGGAACACTGTTTTCGAAGTCTTTGCGCCAACTAATTTTCGGGATATGGATCGAGGTCGCTTCACCATCTCATCAGCGCTCTGAACAGCAACGTTCTATTAGTCTAATATTTGGATATCCTTTTCAATTTAAATCAAAATACAGTTCGAAGAAAAATATTTACAGCAATTTCTTTTTCAAAACATATTTTTAGCAGATATTTAGATTATGTATTTGGTAGTGTTCTGCGCGTCAGCCGACATGAAATTTATTGTGAATCTACCTTAAATTTGTTGGTATAAATATAACAACAATTCTACGAAAATAGACATTAATTTCATTTTGAATAGAGAACAGCCTCCATAGAAACATTTCCAAGCTCAGCGTGCATTAGAGTTTTTACTAACAAATCCTAAAATACAACTTAAGCCGATTTGTCGTATTATTAATATTTAATGCAAACATATAAACAAAATTCATACGCACTGCTGTTCACATTTACATAAATATATTCTGGTATTAAATAAAAACAGTTGGAAACATAACAAAATTAATATGTAATACGAATATTAGAAGCAACATTTTTTGCGCGTTTGCTTGAAATATATTTGTAATTTCATAACTTTTTACTCTTAAAAACCGAAACTAATAAAATACATTACCACTTTGCTTAATTTACGATAAGTCACACCACACCTATTTTTAAAAAAGTTTTTATCAAACATTTTCCATTTTCGTAAAGCTTATGATTTTTTCAGACACGCACAAATGTGCTGCGAGGTGTAATGCAAATACGATGGAAAAATATTAGCAAATAAATGGAAGGAATAACAGAAAAGTTTATACGAATTTTCTTTTTTTTTTGTGAAGGTACAGAAAATTTAGGAATTTTCACACTGTACAACAAATACAACTTTTTTTTTATTACAAGGCTTTAACGACTGATTTTTCTAGGAATAGCCACGTTTACACATAGTAATACTGACTCAGCATAGGATATATTATAAGGCTTAGGTTATTGATATAAGATGTATTTGGCACTTTAATGTAAAGCACTTCGAGGAACATTTTTGTAGATTGCTTTCATTCTCTAGCTCTTCGTTAAATAGGCTCTTTTGTCCATTTCTTAATAAAAAGTACCTTAGCGGGCTAAGGTAGGCTAAACAATATTTTATATATAATTCTACTATAGATCTTCAAAAGACATTTAAACTTCAGACTCAACTTTAACCCCAAATATTATTCAAAAGTTTGAATCTGTTTAGTGGTTAATTTCGTACTCATTGATAATTAGTACTTGGCATAGGAAACCTTGTAAGCTTTCCTTTAAGGTATAAGATATGCTTAGCACTTTTATGTAAAACAGACCGAGAGTCATTTTTGTCCCGCACTTTAACCCTCTAACTCTTCATTAAAACGGTCTTTTTGTAGCTTTCTTTTTTTTATCAGATTATTTAAATTTCTTGTTTAAGACACACAATCCGTGAAGCGATTAGCTTGTCTGTGAAAAACAGCCAGCGTCTATGGCGGGAATCGAACAAGCGACCTCTGGACTGGCGATAGCTTCCACTATTCTCGTGAGTGCTCTTTACCGCGTAGACCGCTCGACCAATGTCGGTGGTTTGCAGTAAAGAGTTGAATATCATTTGCTTTTAATCAATTCATACTGTCACTCTTAGAGCTGATTGTCAGTTGGTGAAATATTTAAATTTTTTCTATTTGGCAGAAACACCACTATATTTTCATTAATCTAGAGAGCATACATAGTCAAACTGCGTACTTGATCTTACATTTCCCCATCTTTTGTCCTTTTTAAAGGACTTAACATTTTTCAAGAATGCTTTTTAAAATAATTTTTTTTAATATTAGTATCTGATATTTTTTACCGAGTGCGGTAACAAATAAAAGGGAAGGCTCTGTAGAATTTTATAAAAATATTTACTTCAATTTTCCTAAACAAAAACATAAAAAAATGTCCTTTGAAAAATATATCCTTCCATATCCTGAAAAGTTTACAAAACAATTTCTTTAAAAATTATATGTTGTAGCAGTAAATTAACTCTATAAGACTTTTAAATTTGCTTGTGTGATTGTTTTTCCCCGGCACAAAATTATATTTTATAAAAATTGTATGTAGAAAATTAATTTATAAGAAACAACCATTAATTTTGAGCAGAGAGCGATAAAAACGTCAAATGTATGTGCATTTTAGAGTTTATTTCATGTTAATATATATTTTTATATATATGGCAAAACAATATATTAATGATTTTGAAGAAAATATTAGAAATATTGTTTCCAAGGACATCTTTTAAATTTTTTGTTCAGTTGTCCTTCAGCTTTTTCTTCCATAACCTTGGCATAAAAACCACTAATTCATCTAGAGACTAAACATAGGCTAACGCGTACTTGGATTTTCATTTCTTCATCTTTTGTCCCTTTTTAAGGACTTTACATATTTTGAGAATTCTTTTTTAATACTTTTTTCGTATTAATATGTAATTTGATTTAGCAAAACATTGTGGTAAAATAATCTGTTAAAATGTATAAGATAGACAAAATCATAAAATGTTTAGGTCTCATAGAGCTCACTAAGTGTACAAAATATAATTTTTAAACGACTTTTTGATGAACATTTTTAAGGATATAGAAGGATTTTTTGAAGACACTTTTTTTAAGGCAAATGTAGGAAATATTTTATATAAAATTCTACAGAGCATTCCCTTTTATTTGGTACCACTATTTCTAAAAAAATTTACATATTAATATGAAAACGAAAATTAAAATAAGCATGCTCAAAAAATGTATAAAGTCCCTTAAAAAGGACAAGAGATAAGGAAATGAAAAACCAAGCACGCAGTTCAACTATGTTTGGTCTCTAGATTAATTGATATATAGAGGTTGTAGATCAACTGAAAATAATTTAGCATATTTCCTCGAAATCAATTTTTGAAATATTTGCATAATGTATAAAAATATATATTAACTTAACAAAAAACTCTAAAGTGCACACAGATTTTACGATTTTATTGCTCTCGCCTCAAAATTAATGGTTGTTTCTTATAAATTAATTTTCTACATGCAATTTTTAATGAAAACGTTTAAGGATAAGAAAGGATATACATATTTTTAAAAGAACATTTTTTCTATTTTTTTTCAGGGAAACTAAAGTAAATATTTTTATAAAATTCTGCAGAGCCTTCCCTTTTATTTGGTACCAAGTTTGCTAATAACTATTTTATACTAATATTAAAAAAAAATATTATTTTAAAAAATAAGCATTCATGAAAAATGTTAAGTCCTTTAAAAATGACGAAAGATGGTGAAATGAAGAATCAAGTATGCAGTTTAGCTATGTTTTCTCTCTAGATTAATGGGTATATAGTGGTGTATCTGCCAAAAAAAATGTTGTCACTTAGTGTTATCTTTAATAATTACAATTACTAGTGTGTGAATGTTTTGTTGTTCAGTTTATTTGAACATGTACATCCTTTTGCTAGTTGCCTACAAGATGTTCTGCTATAACTATTTAAAAACACTCAAGTTCCAGACTCAACTTGAGCGCTAGAAATTATTCAAAACTTTAAATTTATTTAATGATTAAAACTCGTACTTCTTTATTATTTGTACTCGGCAATAGAAATCTTCTAAGCATTACGATTTAGGTATAACATGTGATCAACACTTTTATGTAAAATATAACGAAGAATATTTCTGTAAAATAATTTAGACTCATACAACGAATAGTTAGAAGGGTAAAATGTTATACAAAAATGTTCCTAATGGTGTTTTTCATAAAAGTGCTAAGAGCATCTTATATCGTCAACGTTAGGCAAACAATATTACTTTTACCGGCTACTAATTGTGAGTAAGTACAAAATTAACGCTTAAATACATTTTGAGTTTTGGATGATTTCTGGCATTCAGGTTAAGTCTGGATTTTGGGTATCTTTAAAGATTTATAATAAAATCGTTTGACAAATGTTTTTGTAGAGCATGTAGTGGGCATAAATATTCAATTTTTTAAGAAGAGGTCAAAATATTATACAAAGATGTTAAAGTGCCGGGTTTATTTTACACTCTAAGCGTACGGTTTCCTGTGCCGAGTCACTATAGCGTTGTGCAAAAAGGGAAAACTTATTTTCCTTATCTTTATAAATACATTTATTGTCTACGAAAGACTGACTAGATGTATAAAGCTTGTAAAAAATAAATAGACTTATGTTGAATATTAGTTGCTTGTTCTGTTTTTTTTTTTGTGAAGGCATCCAGGCTACTATGTTTTAATTTTTGTAATTCTCATTTTTTCTTTGCAATTTTTTATATAAACATACGATTTAGGAAACTTTTTCAATCATAATGGCTTAAGGTCTACTGTTATGTTTGGATAACCAATGCAAAATTTAAAAATTTATGCTATTATTTATACAATTGAATAAATTTTGTATGATTTATCCTTCAATATTGAAGTTTATTTGGCTCGAATGAATAGTTCAAACCACAATAGTATAAACACTTTTATTGCTTTTTTATCTTAAATTCTATTGCCATTATTCCTACATTATTTACGTTTGATTACTTAGTAGTGAAATCCTACCTTTTTTTATTTTACGACTATTCTTGTCGTTGTACATAAAATTTACCTTTTAATAATGTAGAAAAGTAGTTTACTGCCAATGCCTCTGTCGGTTGTACTCGTAGTAGGTTTTAATAACATTTTCACATTTTATGGCCTGCTTACAGGCAAACAATTTATAACATTAGTTTTTTTAACAATAGGTTAAAGTCGTAAAAGCAAGTTTGTCTGTTTGACAAACATTTTTGGGGATCTATTCAACTAGATTTTCGTTTTGTTACAACTCGGAATAATGGCCTAAGACCCCATTAGTTTTTATAAATACTTAATGGGCAATTTAGATTTCATTATCGCCTCATGTTTACATTGTTTAAAATTATACCATGGAAATATATGAATGTATGGTATTCATTGTAAACTGTTTTCTTTATTTTTCTAGAGGATTAGAAAACTAAAAATAAGGTTTCCTTTTTAATTAAACATTAAACAAGCAAAAATAAAACAATAATGCAAAAAAAAAAAAATTTGTGCATATATGTAATTTTACTTCCATAGAAATTAGGTAATTTGAAAAGTTAATGAAAACCTACACGTTCTAAGTGAGTAAATTTGGAATATATGGAATGTTTAGACCATATACCAGAGATATGACTTAGCTGAAGCTGTTAGAGAAAACGTTTTAAATGAAACAAACTATTTTTACAAACTTTGATATTTTATTCGTTTTGTTGTAATGGGAGAAATATATTGTTTTCCTTTATTTTTTTATTATGGCTACTATTATCTTTTCCCTAAATTAAATATTTATTTGCTTAACTAACAAAACGAAAACACAATATTTTTATTACAGTTGGCATGATTTATATAGTTAATACAAAAACGATTAATATACTGTAACATTTTGTGTGCTTTTTTCATACTTTCGTAAATTACACTGTTCGAATTTTAAAGTGAATTCAGCGCTCAATAGACTACGTATTCTAGGTTTCTGCTTAAAAGCACTTCTGTTACATTTAATAAGCTAAGAACAAAATAATTGTGATAAAAATAAGAACAGTTCTTGAAAGTAGTTTAAAATTCAAGTTTTTGAAAGTAGTTTAAAATTCCTGTAGAATTGCTTGTGCGAAAAACTCAATTTCTCTGCTACTAATGATAGCTGCGATTCATTTCAGGAAAAGGAGGGAAACTTTACCTCTTTTTGCTGAATATTTTGTTGTTGTAACTCTTCGTTAAATATCTCTCTTTGCCTTTTTCTAAAAAAAGAAGCGAAAAACTCTCCTTAAGCAGTGATATAACGCGGAGAAAAGTTCCACAAAAATCTTCATCATAAAGGTCTATTATGGATTTTTGAATACGCCCAAAAGGTAGAAATCGTGCAAAACTTTAAAAGTGTTTAAGGGTTAATTTCGAACTTATGCAAAATTAGGACTCGGCATAGGAAATCTAATAAGCCTTTTGCTTAAGGTGTAAGACGTGTTCATGTAAAAACCACGTTAAATATTTTTGTGAAACATTTTAACCCTCTAACTGTTTGTTGCATAAGTATTTTTGTCCATTTCTTAAAAAAGGGGCAAAAAATTTCCCTGCAGCGGCAATAGAGCGGACAGAAATCCTTTACAAAAATATTTGCCATAAAATTCTACCATAAGTATTAGAGGACACCCAATCTGCAGACTTAATTTGAAATAGTTCATTGTTAAATCCGAACTAATTCACAATTAGTATGCGGCATAGGAAATCTTGTAAAGCTTACGATTAAGGTATAAGATGATTTTAAGTTTTGTTTGTAAACACCATGAGGAACATTAATGTAGAGCACGTCAACCTGTTGGCTAATGAAAGTCTTTTGCCCCTAATTTAATATAGGGACAAAATGATCCATATCACGACGAGTTAGAGGATTAAAATGTTCCACAAAAATATTCCATGTGTTGCTTTACATAAAACTGCTAAACACATCTTATAGTTAGAACGCAATGCTTACAAAATTTTCTATGCCAAGTCAATACAACTATGTGCTAACTCCTCTAAAATTGTATATATATTCTGATTTTGTACTGCCAAAAAGAAGTAAAATTCCTATTACCGAGTTCAACTTGCTTTTGGGCATCTTAAAAATCCTTAATATATACTTCAAAAAGGGACATCACATCCGTTATCTAAATAAATGTGCTTTTGTTAAGGACAAGAAAAGTGTTATTTTGAGTCTTCGCTACTTTTTTGTTATGGTTTCTTTTTCTGTTAAGAGCGTTTGTCATCAAACATGATTCTAATGTTTGCTTGTGATGTTAAACGATGCATACGAGATCCACTTGTTTAAAAAAAATATATTTTTTTCTTTATTTAGCATAAAGCCATTAGTTTCTATGGAAAACTGCATTCATATTTTTATATTTGTCTGCCTCTATGAGTTTTTTTTCTGTAGCATGTTAAGCCATAGATAGATGTTGTCAAAAGCATGGCAGACAGTAGGCTAACTGCGATTTTTGTACAAGTTTATCAGAGTATGTATAATTGGTATATTACCAGCAGTGAGTAGATATTTTACTAAAATCGGAGGACTTTTTTAGCAACTGCAGATTTACGTGGAGGCTTTTTCTATAATTCCCCCACTGTGCGACCTTAAAAGTATTATTGAAAAATATAACTTAGATTTGGAATGTATTTTAAAACAAAATTTCTATGCAAAATGTTAAAACATATGAAGGGCTTAGTGCAATAACTCGGTAAACCACATGATATCAAAAATGGGTTTTATGTGCTCATTTCCATGCTAGGTACCATAGCTTTGCATCCTATAGAAAGTTTTGAATAAATTCTAGTATTTCACCACTAATTATGCTGCGTATTTAAAGTAGAAAATTCCAAAAACCATACAATTTCAAATTCTGTTTAAATTTAAAAGTCGATTTATTCCATATTTTGTTTTTGTGGCATATCGAGTTATTGCACTAAGCCTCTCATATGTATTTCAAATCCAAATTAATTTGTAATTAATATTTCTGTAACATTTGCCAAAAATTACCGTATGAGCACTATTTTAGCTAAATTGTCGAAATATTACTTATACGATAAGATTTGTGCAAAAACTATAGCATACTTTTTTTGCCTCTAAAAATATTTATTGAAAGTGAATATGTAACTACGAGTATATACTCATAAAATAATCATAATAATAATAATAATAATGCCAATTAATCAACATATCGTTCTTCATATATCTTGTATATTAACATTTGATATCTTAATAATTAGCTCTTGAGAGAAGAATACAATTTTATTTTACCATTCAGTCGTTAGTAAATTCAAAATTTGTAAAACAAGTATTTTTTAGTTATGACTCTATTGCTGCAGAAGATTGATATGAAGTAGATAAATAACCAAGTCAACAATTTTTGCCAAAGTCGGAAAAAATCTAAATTTAAGACAATAAATAGCGCAATTTGTCTAAATTTCCTTGAATATTTAGCACAATAGTCGGTAATTTTCTGGTACGACGAATCTGCACAATGTCTGAAATATTATTCATTTACTGCCTGTTCATTTGCATTCTAAGGGAAATAACACAGATTTGTGTTCATCTCCAAAGGTGTATATAATTATACTGAATACAAACGATAACTCGAACGACAAGTCAAAAGAAAACGTAAGTGTTGTCATACAAAATCTGATTTCACTGACTTACAGTGTTGCTTGCAACTGGCAAACAATTTTGCAGAAAAGTCCATTAAATTTGTAATGCGCGTAATATTTCTCTTCATTATAATATAATTTCATATTCTTTCGCATAATTTTTCGCAACGAATTTGGCTTCAGAAAGGCAATGGGAAGCTGGGAGGCGCCCTTCTGATACATGTTTTAGTCTAAAACTGCTGAGATGTTCACAAGGCGGTTTTTTTTTGTTTCATTGATTGAATTTAATTTTCTTTATCCCATTTAATAGAAAAGGCTGCGCATTTATCTATTGACAGTCTGTGCAAAAATCATAGAATTTTAAACCTATACAATATTTGTAAATGTTTTCCGATGAACTACCATAAGCAGCAGAAAAATGATTGCCAAAAGAAGAGCTACAGAAGTCTTACACATCTTTCACTCTATGAGCGAATTTTATATGACATTTTTAATACATTTCTTATATTAAAGTAAAAAGTATTAGAAACATTTTCTGATGTTTTGCCAGTGTAATAAGTTTTGTGTTGGTTATGTATTGCAGGATCGCCATGTATTAAGTTTGTTATTAACATCTAATAAGTTTGGCAGGATCGCCATGTGGGGGTAAAATATGAATTTGTGTTGATGTTTTGTGTGTCTTCAAAAATAAAATTAAGTTGAAATTCTAAACAGATTCCAGCTAAGCATAAGCTGTGTATGCTGGTTCTGTTGTCATGTTGCTCTTATAATAAGGATTGTAGGAAAATTCCTTGCTGCTATATCCTATTTAGAGCACAATGAAAGATGGTGAGACTAATCAATTAAAGACAGGCAGATGTTGCCAATTTAGTTATTCAAATCAAAGTCTTTTTTATTCAATATTTTCTACGGCTTATATACATACTACTTATGAGAATAAAACTTAGCCTTTCTAACTTACATTAGTCGTTCTTAAAATTATATTTGTTTCGTTTCGGCACCATGAAAATGTAAAGGAATCTTATTACTTTCTTTCATTGACCAATCATAATGTATTGCATTGGCATGCACTCAATTTAATTTGACAGTCAAATATGTATCACTCAACTACTATGATTGATCAGCATGTGGTACTAATATTTATTGTAGTGTGGGTTTTACTACAGTATGCATAGTACACATATGGGGTACACTACACCAGCAATTTTCCCGATATTGTTAAAACATGTTGAGCACTCTCTTAGAATTTTTTCAGAAAATCCTTCGGAATTCTTAAAGAGTTCTATCAGGCATTCTATCAGGTCCGTTTTTTTGTCAACTGCTCATATGATTTTCGGAATTACCAACTTCGGAATTACTAATTTGACATCATGTGCAGATTTTCTGTCCGAGTTTAAGGTTACTAATATATCATCATGTGCAGAATTTCTGACTGATTTCAGACCAAATTGGGAAGAAAATGTTCGCTGTGAAGTTGGGATGAATCCGTAGCATACCTTTTAAATATAAAATTATTTTAAATCGTACGTGATACAAAATTATATAAAATTATATTTTGCTCAAAGAAATTTAATAGTGAATGTATGCAGCTAAGAAAAATTTAATAGCCACTTTTGTAAATATATTATTAAATTTTGTAATAGAATATTGAGTATTGAGGGCTCATTTTAATAGTAAACTTTTGTATAAAAAATTTTTATTTGGGAAATAACTTTTCCTAACTTACCCCAATTTTATGTAAAATTTTGTTTTTTTTTATGCAAAGGCTAAAAGAATAGAAGCAATAGTGGCAATATTTCAAAGCTAATTATGAGTTTTGAAATATTTTAATTAATTATGTCTCTACCAAATATGTTTCCATTATTTTCCAGTTCGCTGCAATTGAAAGCCAACAAATTTTGCCAAAATTGCACTTGCAATTTAATTAAAGTAGCAAAAACAAGGCATTGAATAAATAGAAGTACAGCATAAACGTTCATGATATTTGAAATATTCATATATTAACAATGCAAATTTAGGTTGCCGTATAAAATCACAGAAACTCCACAAGCAAAGTAATGAATAACGAAGAACATTTTTAATTAAGTACAAAGTACTGAATAGAAATTTTTCTTATTAAGCAGGTAGCTTAGTGTGCTCTACAGTCAGCAGTTGTTATAAATCAATATTAATTATTTAAAATTTTACTATAGAATTAGTATAGCATTTAATTAAAGTTCGTTAACTAAAAATGTATTGAAGCCAAAAAAAACTCTTAAATGCAATAATGTACTGCTGATAAAAGTTTCTTTAGCTTAGTGTAAAATAAATGAAATTTTTTTTCGCCTTAACTACAACTAACAAAGTTTAAGTGTAATTAAATTAAAAAGTGTTAATACGAGTATATATAAATTGCAAACACGTACAATATACACAATATTTTATTTAACAAATATTTTTTTTATTTAATATGAATTTTGTCTAGTTTAGGGTCGAAAGGTGTACACTACTTGTTCAATTTTCTGTTTGTTTTGAAATTTGTTAAGGAAGAATAACTGTTTATGTTAAAATAAACATGACAATAAAATATAAATACTGGCTATCATAATGAGGAGCTATTTCAATAAAAATGCCGCAATAGTAGAGTAAGTTCGGGTAATGTCGGCTACCTATGTTTTATTTAGCTATAATTTTTAAAAACTTGTTTCGATTAGAACATATTTCAGCTGCAGTTCTACTACAAGTCTTAGGTTTACATTCGAGAAAGTAAAAAGCCTTTGAAACCCAAGTTTCAGAAAAATTGGAGAATAAGTAAAAAAACCATAACAAACCATTGAAAAAAATTTGGTGGCTAATGTGGTATACTATGTTCTTATAAGGTGGTATACCATACCTTCAAATATTCTACAGCCTATATTCTTACGTCATCTTTTTTTAAATAGTTATTTTTTTGAAATGAATGTGTTTTCTCTATGAATATATAGAACAATTTCATAGCAAACAATACAAAGTCCTCCAAACAGCTACTTTGTGTCAAGTTCGTCAAAGGGTTTTTATTTTCTAGTGTATCTTCTGCTACGAATACTCATCTAAAGTAGTTTATATATCTCTTGAAAATAATATAGAATAAAACCAAACTCAAGCCAAAAATAATTATATTTCTTTGGTCGAGTGGTCAAAGCGGTAAAGAACTTTGATGAGATTAGCAGGAGCTATCAAAACGTCAGTTCAACCCTCATCGCCGTCAAAATTTTCTTTATCTACATGCTTCACATTTATCTCTAAATAAAAACATAATTTAATTGAAAAATTAAATTAAAACCGAACTCAAGCCAAAATTATATTAATTTCTTTGGATAATATAGAGTGGTTTTTAAGCAATGGGTGTAACATTTTTAAAATTAAAATTTTTTTTTATAAATTTAATTTACTTAAGAGTTTGCTGCAGCAAAAAAAGTTTGAAAAATTACTTTGTCTTGATGTCTAAATTTTCTACGAAATGTGTCATTGAAATAATTTTTTGTTAAATTCACTAAAGCCGGATCTAATCAAAGCCCACTTTCTGCTTCCAACCACATACAATTACAATATCTTAATGTAATATCTTATCTGCACATCCAAATTAAGTTGAATCTTTTTTCTTATGCTGCTTGCTGCTTGTTGTTTATTGCATTTATCTTTTGTTATATTATTAAAAATTTGTTTAGAATTTATTATATATTTCGCCGAATATACTATAGAACAAGTAGCTACCTAACAATGTCTTTTCAAATTTTTTGTACGCTTTTCATTTTTTATAACAGCTCCAGGCTTATTTGATTGATCTTTGCTACTTTTGTTCTTCATCCTCATCATCCTCGTCATGACGTCTTAGGTTTTTATTTCAATCTATATAATTTTATATGTATATTATTTATAACTGTCTGCTTGCGTGTGTGTGTGTGTGTGTGTGTGTGCGTATGTGGGAGTGTGTAAAAGAATACATTAAAATAAGTATATAGTAAATGTGGTATGTCTTAGGGGTGTTGTTTATTATTGAAGTGTCATTTATTGTGTTACAAATAATTGTAAAACCAAAAACGTTTTTATCACACGCGAAAAAAGTAATTTTTATTTAAAATGGAAATTTTTTGCTTTTTTCTGTTTACTTTTGTCAAAGGAATTGTTTAAGAAAACTTTGTCAGTACACATATATGTATATTTTTTTCTTTGATAAGCACATGTCGTTAAAACAAATATTTTTATTAAGCTTTTTTTTCGAGGGATAGAAAAACTAATTTAAAAAAATGTAATAAATTATTGCGATTTTATTTCATATATAATTTACATGTATGTACATATGGATGTGTTTTCTTATGTCAAGTCTTATTTAAAAGTTAAATATGCTAAAATATGTATGATTATGGGTGATTCTCATTATAAACATACATTTGCTTCTTTTTGTTTATTTAGCGTTTAGTGAAATGAAATATGAGCAGACAGGACTTATTATATTATAGTTTTCCTAAAATAAAATTATATTTTTCGCTTTTGTCAACATTTTTGTGTATTGAGCGTTATATTTGATTTCGCGGTTGTTCTGGGAATGATTTTTGCGAAAAAAATACCCTACAAAAAATTTGTATAGGACATAAAAGCACTCTAGCAAAACCGTCGGCGAAATAAAAGAACTAATAAAATGGCTACACAGCTTAAACAACTCAATGCCGCTACTTGACACCAGAGGGGCTTGCAACACTTATCTACAAACAAAACGCAGAATAGCAGGGTTGTAAATGAATTTAGCTTTCTATCTCTCTCCCACTTCACCACCTGTTCTCACTACACTATCCCTTTCCCAAAGAAGGTAACAAATTAATTAATTAACTGGTAGGCATTAATTGCCTGATTGTGTTACTTCTCTTTATAAAAAAAAGATTATAATAGTCGAAGGACGAATATAAAATTTGAGACCACTTTTTCAATTTCGACTTGGGTTCATATGGAAAAATAAAAAATTTGTGTATTTTTAAAAAATTATTTGCAATCTTTTACACCAAAAACAAAAAGTAGACTAGCTCTTCTTTCAAATAAGACTTATTATAATAAAATAAAGTAATAATGTCAAAAGTTATGCAAATTTCAAATAATTCTTTTGGCAGTAAAATACGAAGAATGAGTTAGATTCTTCGAAAATATAACAACCCACAGTACGGTAGAAGCAAAACTTTTCCAAAAGGAAATCCAAAATTAGTAAACAGATTATGTTCTTTCTTAACTTTTTTTTAACGGCCTAAAAGTTATAGATATATATAGAAAGTTATAGATATATATAGATATATAGAAATTTTTTTTGTAACGCTCAATATATTTTCATACGAATTCAAAAGCAGAATTCACAATCTTGTAATGGTCTTGCATTGTAGCATTTGCAAAATTGTATAGTATATTGATGCTCACCACTAGCAATTATTAGTGATGGGTAACAATATATTATACCATTTTGCAAATGCTACGATACAAGACCACATGCGCAAGATTGTGAATTGGGAAAATATTTTTTTCACAACACACATTATATTTTCAATTTTAAACAATTCAGATCTATCATCTTCGATGTATTTCAGCACAAACTCCTTAGTTATTCCCTAAAAATTTTAATTAATTAAAAAACAAGGATAACACTCAATGCATTTTTTAGTGTATGTTGTTAATGCAATTTTAATAATTAAACTGAGTAATAAAGCGTACTAAAAATGCGTAACGCTCAATACACAAGACTGCAGATAACATATATTTTAAAAACAATTATGATTTCTAACATTTTTAAAAAATTTTATGTGTGAAATGAGAGAAGCAAATGTAGATATTCTAAAACCGTTATAAATTTAGTCTCGTTTTTGGAAAAACTCGTACTTTCTTAATATGGAAAATCAACAGCACGCATGACGGACGCGCAGTTTTGTATGAAGAGAGTATAAACAGTATTTTCGTTTTTCGTTTGAAACACATAGTGGAGAGTCAGCCTTACACAATATATGAAATCACGCTAAAGCAGTCTTTTACTATGCTTTCAGCGAACAGCAAAAGAGCATTTGAAATGAGAATCGCCCACATTCATACTTATATATAAATATGTATATTTAACGGTAAAGAAAACACTCTAATGAACTGCCTAATAAGGTTTTTGTAGCTTGATAGCTTTCTTACTAAAAGCCACAAACTGTTTACTTAGGTATTGGCATTTAATATAAATTTGTTCTATTACTTTTACTTTTAGTTAAAAAAAGTTAACAACATTTTAATGGTTTTATATGTAAAAGGTGTGATCCAATAAACGAGTTTTAATTTGCAGTCAATGTAGAGGCCATAAAAAAATTTTATTACGAGTTAATTTAAATGGAAATTTGATTTTAATGAAACACAAAACATTTTAATTTATATTAGAGAACCACTAAGCGCTAACTAAGCTAAAATAATGTCAAATTCTCTAATTACCGAGATAAATGTATATGGAAAAATTTCTACCAGTTGTTTTCAATGTAATTGTTCTATAACAGATGAAAATGGGAGTACAATAATTGGAGTGCACTCAGTGGAAATATGTGGTTGAGGCAAATGAGTTATTATTGTTTAAAATGATTGTGCACCTTAATTGGCTTGCGACTTTTTATCTACAAAATTCAGGAAAATTTTGTTGAAACGTCTGAGAGAATTCTGTCAAATGCTGAAGGAATTTTCTGAGAAAATGCTAAAGCAATTTTCTGAGAAAATGATTAAGGAATTTTCGACATGTCTGAAAAATATCAGAAAAATTTCTGACAAAAATATCAGAAAGTCGAAGTTTAAATATCGTATAAAATTCGCTGAGAGAATTAAAAACATTGTATGACTCTTCTTTTGCCACAAGGTGTTCTTTTTATTTTGTAAGTTTAAAAAATAGTACATTTATGCACAAGCTCTTAAGAGATATATGACAATTATTACGAGAACTAGGATCAGACAAAGTGCAGAATATATGCGGACTTTTAGTAAATTAAATTTTAGTTTTCTTTTTGACCAATGAATTCTTTCAGTGGTACTAGGGGCTTCCTTAGGCTGATTTTTAATTAAATCACCCTAAGGAATCTCCTAGTAATACTAAAAGGAAATTAAATAGTCTGATATTAATCGGATATTAACGTCATAGCAAAAAACTGACGAAAATTCTTCTATATATCTGAAGAAATTTTACAAAACTCGGAATTTTTCTGACATCGCACACTGGGTTCATCTGTGGCAAAAGTGGCGCTTAATTAAAGTTTTTCAATTAAGTTTTCCTGATAGAAATATAAACCCAGTAAAAGGATATAAAATTATCTATCACTAGTCAAAATTTCACCAATCTGTGTTGTATAGTCGCTGCGGAGTAAGCTGCCAAAGTTAGTAAATTTTTACAGTTTCTACAAAAAGTGATAACAGTTGAAATTTAATAGAAAAATCTGATTATTTTGTGTAACGAAATACTCAAAATGTTGCACTTTTAGGATGAAACCTTCAATTTCAGGCATTTCTGCATACAATAGTGAGATTCTGTTAAAAAAAAAATATGTGTGGAAAAAATTTTAATATTTGTTTTAAAAAAGCACCAAAATTTGGGTATCTTTCCTTGAATTAAGCGCCACTTTAAGTACAATCGCACCCAGTGTGCGTCGGACATATCGGCAAAAAATTTTTGCTGGGTTGGGTTTGCTTAGCAATGGATTTTTCTTCAAGCCATTATTTAGTTTCTTGATAACAAAGTTATTTCAAAGCAAACATCTTTGATATTTTAATTTATTAATTTATTAATTTATTAAAATATCAAAATATTTCCAGCACCACCCACTTTTTTTTGTTTTACCAAGCAGCATGCTTTAAAACGGTTAATATTACTAAAGGTTAAAATGTTTTTTAATCACCATTATTATTCTAGAGGGAAGTGCACGTGTAACTAAACTACTTTTCCCAAGTGGTAAAAACCGCTTTAACTTTATATCAAATTGACCTGTGACATTTACATACATGCCGTTGCGATTGATCGAGGTCAATTGATATATTTATTTATGTAATTAATGGAACACCTTTCATAACAGGACAACAATATCTTGTTGGCTAAAAAACAAATAATAAAGTAATGTGACGCAAATAATCATTGTATTTAGAAAGTTTTCGTTTCATTCTTGGGTAGTTAATCTTAAAAAATATGTAATGAAGAGCCAACACTAGAACGCGTTGATTCAGCTTTTTGTGCATGAAAGAAAACACTGAGCACTTTTTGTAAGAGATAAGCACTAGGGTATTAATTTTCTTCGACTTTCAATTGTTCGATTAATCAATAGATTTATCGAGTAAAACTGTTTTTTTTTGTTCGCGTTATTTGAATATTTTTTTACTTTTAGAAATTATTCGAGTAAATCGTAGTACTCTTGAATTTACTCGGCTTCTTTCTAATTTTTGTTCGGAAAATTTTCAAGAAATCAATAATAGCTTTTATCTAAATAACGGTACATTTGTCCTGTTGCTTACAGCACCATCCAGCGTGAAAGGCTGGTTCTATTAAAATAATTCAACAATATTTTTCTTTAAAAGTTTTTAAATTACCCGTTCAATAGTAGCTTATTTGCTTGGATCGGATAAAAAAATCTGAATTACTGTCAATCGAAGTTAAATATCTAATTTAACTTTTAATGATTTTTGCCAATTTTTGTCATTTTAGATGCTGTTTTGTACAACAAATGATAACAAAATCTATAATGTAATAATTTTATTGAATAGTCCATCCAATTTCAAATGCTTTAAAACATTTAATGTACCGAAATTGGAAAGAAACTGAAAATGTTATAATGAAATTTTTTATTTATATTTTCAATTTACCGATTACTTAATGAAAATATTTTGGAGTTTCACTACCAGGTAAATAAAATTATTTCCTTCGTTCTTAGTTGTTGCTGTTTATTTAGCTTAATTCTTTAATATTTACATCAAGCGGTGCAACAAAATCTCATGACGATTGACTTTATTGGCATTTTTTATAAAATTTAACCATTTTGCAAGTTTCAATTATGATATTTGCAAAACTCTATTACAAAAAAAAGAAAGTTTACATAAAATATATTACTAGAGTTATTCGATTAATCGTCCTTAATTATTCGTATACATATGTACTCAAAATTTTAAAGTTTTTAATTGATCAAACATTATTCGGCTTAAAATTTTCGATTAATCGAGCAAAGATTATCCCAGTGAATACCCAAATAAGTATATAGTATCACAAATAGATCGCTAACAACTATAATTACTCTGCGCTAATGTTTTAATTACTTTATATTATGTTTCGATACACTATGCAGTGTGATTTCTTTAATTATAAAAATTACACTAGTCTATAAATTTTAAACTTTTTGCCATAACCTCAAATAATAAAATTTTTCTAAGTTAATTTGGGATCGCTAAACACGTTTATGGCATTCATTTACTTTTCTTATGAAGCTTTTTGAAGATATTCGCAATAAATTTATATTTTGCAGTTTTATTTTATCTTACAATTAAAACAAAATTAAATTTTTTAAATTTTAGCCCTAAAAAGCAACATATCCTTTTTTATAAGAAAAGTTCTAAAAATGATTTCATGTCTTACTATGGATCGTCTTAAAATGCTAAAATTTTAAGAAAAAACACGTAAGAAAAATGAAATTTGTTCAAATCGTAAGGCTTTTAACTCAATGAATTTTGATGCGACGGTTTATATTTTGGATAAAAGAAGAAAGACATGACTATGAACATTGCAAAATTTGTGTTATACAGATGAAGTGTGCTCAAGAAGATTATTGCTTAGCCAAAGGCTAAGCAATTGTTTAGAGTTTTATAACGTTTATAAGGACCTAAACAAATTTGGAATACATGCCCATAGTGCTCTACTTTGGGTTGAGGTGTATAAGAAACATATCTTCTAAATTTAGATAGAAATATTCTTCTTTTATATCCAAATGCAATTTCAAACATATTTCGATACTAATCCGATTATCATATTATATATGTTGGCTGAAAGAAGAAAGATATATCTATGCAATAGTGTAAAATTCATATAATTCTCAAGATTCTTTGAAAACACATATTTTTAGCAAATATCTTGCAAAAGCTTCGTAAGAAAAATAAATTAAAGTCATATTCCTGTTCAGCAAAACCAAATAAGCGTACAACACAACCCTTTGTTCAGGATAATTTTTTTTTAAACTAGAAAAATTGACAGTTTTTATTAATTCTTTGTTGGATATAAGCAAAAAATTTTTTAAAATGGTATTAAATATTTTGTATTTAAAATTTTTTATTTTAATTTTCTCATTCGGTTTAAATTTTTTTTTGGCTTTGTGTCCTAATAAACAATATATCAAGAAATAAAGACACCAAGGCCAACAGCCAAAAACATAACTGCAACAGCAATGACAACTACAACTTAAAATATAAATTAACACACAATAAACAACCCTTGCTTCAGCCAAAAATGGCGTCATCAGCAGGAACTGAAAACAACATTAAGCCGGAACTTGAAAGAGTAATAATGTACAATGAGCCAAGAAGAAGATAACTGCTAAATAAATATTTTTTTTAACAATTTGGCTAATTATGAAACAAAAATACACACACTCAGATAAAATAGTTTTTACAAGAAAAAAGACGGATGTTTGTTAAAGAAGGAAATAAAGATATGCAATTGTGTGTGTGTGTGTGAGTGTATACTTAAAAAATGAGGATGTAAATTTAAAAGTTGTTACATAACAGTTTTTTCTAACTTACACCAGCTTAACATTTAGAAAATTCTTACAAGAAATAGCAACAGCAAATAGATGTTTATAAATTTTATAGCAGGAAAATATAAAAAGTGTTATTTTGTTATCTTCAGTTACCTTACTTTAGAAAAAATAGCAGGAAATTATCAAAAAATGTTATTTTGTTATCTTTAATTAACTTACTTTAGAAAAAATAGCAGAAAATTATAAAAAAAGTGTTATTTTGTTATCTTTAATTAACTTACTTTAGAAAAAGTAGGTTTGAATATGTTACTTGTACACTTTTTGTAAGTAGAATGACATGAAAACTTGTATTTTTCTCCTTTAAGTAAATAGCACAAAATGCCTTCTGAGATATCTTTAATACATAAAGCTTCACTAAGTCAACTGTGCTAAAAGTTAGGAAAATGTTCTTTGAAAAGTCTTTCCTGTACAAAAACAAATACATATAGCAAGTACTTTTGTAAGTCACAATGTGTGACAAACATCAGAACATGTTTTTCTTCTTTATATATGCTTCCTGGAAAGGATTGTTGCAAAAAGTAAGAAGAAAAAAAGTTATGCTACGATTTTAAGAGCAAGTGTCTTCAACTGTTTAGTTGTTTTTGCTTAAAAAAAAAAACAAAACCAAAAATGTAAGATTTTAAGACATGGAATATCCTAACGTATTTTACGGTTTCATATGGGTAGGAACTCGTTCTTCCAACCCTCTACATTTTATGGTGTTTGATATTTTCTGCTTAAATTCTATTAAAGAGAGAAACGAATAAATATATGTATTTTTTGTTTCACTGAGTGTTAAGGCTTTACTTGTTGTTTTTAACTGTGGCACAGTGTGAGCTTTGCAATAATCTTTCTTTTTTCTCTTTCTGCGAAACTGTCTAAAAATATTATAAATGCTTTTGAGGGAATCCAATAAAAGAGTTAAATGTTGAAATATTTTAAAAGATTTTATAGTCAATAGATATAATGTAAATGTTTATTTGAAAAGGATTTGTTGTATAAATATAAATAAATAGCTTGGTAAATCGCAAAGAAGACTATTTCAGAAAAATATTAATTTAAATGGAAATTGCAAACACTTTTAAGCAATGGCGGTATTCAGAGTTTTGTGCAAATATTCCTGCGAAAGAGCAAACGCAAAATATCGTAACTTTTTTATGAAATCTAAAGGCAACTCTATGTATTTTGTTGTTGGGTTTCACAAAAAAGCTGCAATATTTTGCATTTGCTCATTCAAAAGATTATTCGCACCAAACGCTGAATAACACAAATGAAATGAAATTGTATAAGTGCTTAAGTTTTTTTTTTGAACAGATTAATACCATGAGTTGCTATATTAAATAAATTTCGAATAATTTAGACAATTTTGCTTTGAAGTCTCTGTAGCTATTTTTTTCATCAAACAAAACCGTTCGACTAATTTGGCTAAGAAAAAATTGGTACAAATGTACCATTTTGGTACAAATCTAACTTTAAAAGTACAATGGTAGACCAATTGCTTATTTAGTACAATTAACAATTTTTAGATTTTTAGAAAATTCACTTATTGTGATAAAATATTTAGTCATTTTCGTCTACTCGTACATATACAACATTTTATCTGAATTAAATTTAAATTTCCCAAAGTATTGAGAGCAAAGTGCAAATTAAAGGGAGGAATATTTAATGTGTTCAGATAAGACCAGTTCATAAAATATAGCATCTGCAATTT
Source organism: Panzeria rudis (assembly GCA_956483635.1). Taxonomy (NCBI): domain Eukaryota; kingdom Metazoa; phylum Arthropoda; class Insecta; order Diptera; family Tachinidae; genus Panzeria; species Panzeria rudis. The sequence goes on along the minus strand of OY101450.1, from coordinate 7,239,993 downwards.
TAAGCTCTTGAAGATCATATTAAAGTGTGAAAAAAATAATAACAAATTGTTTTAACTTTATTTGAATCGTAATAAAGATGAATATTTCGAAAGTTTATTAAGAATAATCGTCAAATTTCCATTAGCAAGTATGATCAAATTAATGAGTTATTTTCGATTATAAATAGCCAAATCCGAGTTAAGCACACTTTTTTTTCACCACAGATAGTATTTAACATGCATTTCCACAGGAAAGTTCACTTTTTGTCGCGTGCGACACTAAGCATAAATACTTTTTTTTATTCAAAGGAAACTTAAGTTTTTTTACTGCTTTATATATTTTTGTAGGCCAAAAGTAGCTCTACATTAAGTAAAAGCTTAGGAAAAGTCTAACTACATGGTTCTGAAATACAAGCTTAATAGCTTGATGTCGCACGTGACCAAATGGAAAAATGGAATTTCATTATTTTGCAGTATTTTATAGTTAGCTTTGGCTTCAAAAACCTTTTTTACTACAATTAGGTCTAAAAATGTACAATTTTAGATAACCATTGCTACAACCTTATATGCCATCCCAGGATTGTATTTATTAGGATATTCATTCGGTTAACCGTTAATTGGCTAACCGGTTAATTACTACCCGATGAACTGATCGGTTAATTTAAAATTGGGTTTTTTCCATTAATGGTTAAGCCGGGTAATTTCAAGCGATTAACCGATTAACCGACGTAACAAATTTTCTCATATTTTGTAGTATTATAACGTATTGTTTCTTTGTGTTATTAATTATTTATGAGACGAAATCATATACAAAAGGTACGTGTTTAGAAATTATTTTTCATACAAAAAAATCTAAGGATTAGATTTAATTAGAGACGAATTCAATTTTTTTATACCTCCACTAAGAAATATTTCTTTCTAGCAACAGTGTTTTAAAATACATTAAAAAAAACGGATACTAAGGAATTCGGAAATAAACTTTTTGCAGAATGTTCGTCGCTGAGCTCTGCCAGTATAAGTCACATGATGACCTGACCACAGAAGAAACTATCGGTATTAATATAAGAAAAGCATATACGATAAGTGAAAGAATTTTTCCAAGTCAAGTTTTATCAAAACTAAAGAGGAGTATCTCTTAAATCCTTAATATTTAAACCAAATTATTTTTCTTAAAGATTATTTAAACTATTGAAATAACTGATATGATGATCTCACAAACTTGTTAACTTTTTAATGAATACAAGAATTGTTACGATTGTTATTTTATTGTGTTATTTATTAATAAACATAAAACAATAAGTAATTTATGCATTTTTATTTGTTGAAATTACTTGATTTATGAAAACACTTTATTAATCGGTTAAACGGTCAATACCGAAATTAACCGATTAAGGCAAAACCTCATTTAGTTGATCGAGCTATTAACCGATTAAAGCAGAAGCCCGATTAAATGAATATTCTAGTAGTTATCAAGAAAAACATTTACAACACTGCACTGTGGGGCAGAATCGAAATATTTAGGAAATAAAACATGGTTTCTTAAACGGACAATGCTTTCGAAATAAGTTCGACTCTTGTTAAAACTCTAAACGGACTTAGCTAAAAACCTGAATATATACTGTTCCAAAAACTTGGGCAAAATAAACATTCAAAAAATACCACCATTGAAAATGTCGATGATATTTAACGCTGGTAAGACAGAAATAAAAAAAGCTTAAAATAGTCGAACATGATAAGAAAAAAACACTTATTGAAGTTCCGAACCTCTATAAAAATCCATAATTAGCTGCTATTCGTCAAAAGATGTCGACTCATATATTAATTGGTTTAATAAAGTAAATATAATTTTCGGTCGCTGGCTTTGCTGCCATCGCTGGCAGTGTGGTCTATGAAGAAAAGAGATCTGATGAGAAGACTGTGGTGGTCTCCTTCTTTTGTAAAACATCTTTTAGAAACTCAATAGAATATATATATATTTTCTGGTTTGAGGGGGCGGGAAAAGTACTTTATTTACCTTCCCCTGGTACTTAGCTAAGAAATTATCAATTAGCAACCATCTTTTGCTGGGCTACAATATGAATGTATTTCAATTAATTTTTGTTTTCTGCTTTCTCAGTTTCAGATTTGTTTGCCTCAAATAAGAAACCAGCAGCTGAATGTTCTATATAAAACTTTTGTATAGTAAAAAATATATTATAAAAAAGTTTAATAACTTTTTGCCTATAATTTAGCCATTTTATTGGTTTTCGTTTTGTGAAAAACTTTACTTACCATTTTGGGATCAAAGTCAAGTGTCATTTATGCCCAAATTTATGAAAACAAATCAGTTTAATACATGACTGATTCTCGTTCTAGACGAACATATTGTGTTTTTTTTTTGTTTGCCAATGTAACCAATATATATTTGTGAGAGGCTAGGATTCATATTAAAGTCTTCGCCTCATTCAATATATCCTGAAATAAAATGATATTTTTCGACTTTTTAACATTTTTGTGTCTTAGGCGTTACATTTGCTTTCGCGATTCTTCCAGAAAATTTTTTTGCGAAACAAATACAACACAAAAAGTGAGTATAGGATTTGAAAGCACTATACAAATACTCGATAAGAGGAAAAAATTAAAATAATCGCATTACGAAATTAAAAGTTATGACCACTTTTTCAATTTTGACTGGGTTCACATGGAAAACTAAAAAAAAGTTTTATGTTTTACAATAATTGCTTATAAACATTTATACATGAGCAAACTTTTCTTTCAAATAAGACTAACTTTAATAAAATCGATTAATAATGTCAAAATTTATGTCAGTTTCAAATTTTTTTTTGTTTTTGCAAAATACGACCTACCTAATACATTCCTCGAAAATATAACACCCACAGTGCGAAAGAAGCAAAATTAAAAAAAAAAAAAAAATTTTATAAGCAGACAAGATTCTTTATATCGTTTCTACCCTTCAGCTGCTGTTAACTTTTTTAACTTCGTAAGATTTATAGATAAATAATATATATAAAAAATTTTGTAACGTAACGCTCAATACATTTTTATACGAATTCAATACAATTCAGATACATAATCTTCACTAAAAACTTCAATTATATCAAAAAAAAAATATGTATAACACTCAATACCATTTTTTGGATACAAACCACGATTGATTAATGAAATTTTTTGTAATATAATACAATTTTAATAATTATACTGGGTAACTTAACTTACTAAAGAAGCGTAACGCTCAATACACAAGACTGAGGACAACACCAATTTAAAAAAAATTATAATTACTAATATTTTTCAAAAACTGTGTGTGTCAAATGTCAATATTCTAAAACCGTTATAAATTTAAACTCGCCTTTGGAAAAATTCACAGTTTCTTAATGTAGAAAATCAACAGCCTCCATTACGGACACGCAATTTGGTATGAAGTGAGGTAAAACAGTATTTTCGCTCTTCGTTTTTAATACATAATGGGCACAAAAAAACATTATGTACATTTATTTATAATCTATTAAATCATGCTAATATTTCATATTAATATATATGCGTTTATTTTATAAAATATTGTAGTATACTTTCAACGGTAACGAAAAAAAGCATTTGAAATGAGAATCAGCCATATAATAAAGGAAATAAAAAGAAGAAAAAAAGCAAACTCAATATTAATCGGATGTGAAAAAAGTGTGAATAAAATTTTTTTAATATCTTGTATTTGCAATCAGAGAGGCTTCAATGGTGAAAGAAATAACTTATGATTTACAGTCAATATTTAATTAAATTTTTTTTTTTTTTTTGATAAAACAGGAACTAATTTCAAAAAAAAAAAGCATTTAAGAAGGTTTTGTTATAAATTATTAAAGAAATTGCTGAGTGAAATTTACATTTAAGGATTCATGTTTTTGACAACCAAAAATCTTTAGAGGCAGAAATCAATTTCCCATAAGTGGAAGCATTCATTTTAACAAATATTAATGTACCTGGAAAAACTTATGTAGTATCAATTTAAATATAGGAATACCAAAAAAACATTTTATATGCTTCAGAGATTCATTTTAATTTTTAATCAAAGTTATTTTATTAGAAAATTTTTTCCATTTAAATTTCCGAAGTGATTTATTCAAAGAAATTTCTATGAAATCGTATTAATTAATGTCATTTGCAAAAATGAATTATTATATTTACATTGATAATTTCTTAAGTTTAAAGTTTTAAAGTTTGAACGTTTATTTTTGTGCATATAAAGGAAAAAAAAACACATTTAAATTCAAAAGTAAAACTACCGTTTAAAAATTCTATAATATAAAAATTCATAATAATTTAAGCTTAATGTCTTATTCAATATGTAAAGAGAAAAGTGTTAAAAATACTACTCGACAGTACAAACTTTATTTTTGCATCAACTGCTTTAACATGCGTGAAGTACCGTTCAAGCCTATAATATCAGAACTGGAAATAATGTCCATTGGTTTCTCTTCTGGGTATATCAAATAGTGGCTTCGCTGAGTTAAGATCTTCTGTCTATCGAGTATGTCGAATAGTGGCCTCTAATTTTTATCATAGGCCAAGAAAAGAAGTCTTTAGCCTTTCGGCAAATTATTCTGTATATTGATACTCACCACTGTATATTGATACTCACCACTGTATATTTGTACTCACTACTAACACACTCAAATTGACAAATGAAGAAAAAGCGCTAAGCTAAAAGAATTGCCAAATATATTCAACAAAAACCGAAAAAAAACGCTCTGAAACTAAAAAGTCCACAAAAAACAAACAAAAACCGAATTTGCACGGAACCCGTTGTGGGCGAGTCAAAGTCGATCTTTACTGAAATTATTTCAGCTTGATATTAACTTATGCAACCACTACACAGAAAATATTAGATTTCATTAATATGAATTATGTCCTATAATAAATATAATTTATAAATTTAGAAAAAAATTTTCAAAATTTGTAATTTTGTTTTATTGAAAATATAAATAAATTAGGTACTATAAAAAAATATGTTAATTCAGACAAACAACAATTTGTTCAAATATACAACTTTTTTTATTGAAAAAAAAAATATCTTGAAAATATTTTGTTGTATTCCGTAATGATAAAAATAAATTTAAATAATATAATTTACTGAATCAGATAAATAATTGTGTAAAATGTGTTTCATAAGCAGATAAAAAAATTTGAAAATTCAAACAAATTATTTACTGAAATGGGACCTAAAAAAGATTTTGGAGGTTGAAAAAACACATTTACTGAAAATTAAACTAATGTTTTTTTTGTGTTCTTTTTAGTGTAAATTAAAGCTCAAAAGATAACGTTTATAGTATCATATAAACTGTTTATAAAATTTAAAGCTAAATTCAAACAAATGCTTGTCTGAAAGAAATTTTAAGAATTTTAAGAATTTGTCTTTCAAACAATAATACAACGCAACTTTTTGAATGCTTCGGATATTGAAATAGATAGAGTTCAGAAATCTCCTCAAAAATATCCTATTAGCTCTAATTTTAAATATAGAGTAACTTTTATATATTAATAAATTACAAATTTGTTTTTATTCTTTGCAAAATATTTCCAGACCGGCCCTCCAAATCATAAAATAGTTAATTTATTATTAATCTACATAGCAAAGCCTTTCCTTTGAGTGTAATTTTGTTGATGTGTGTTTCAGGACATCTTACTGATATTGGCAGGATATTGGAAATTATGTGTTTTTACTTTAGTCCATAAAACGTTGAAAAGTCAAAGAAACAAATTTTCATTTGAATGGTATGTACAAAGTAGATGATCCAATGAACAATTTTTTGTATGAAAAAGTTTTCTGGAAATTTAAAGTTATTTTCTAAATATTTCTGGACCCAACTTTTATATAAAAAGTTGTTCATTCGAACATCTACTTTATGCATACCTTTGAAATTACAATTATTTATTTATTTATTTATTATTATTTATTTTATTGTTGAAATATTTAAAGTTTGAAGAACGAAAGTAAAATCATACAATTTCCAATATCCTGCCAATACCAGTGAGGTATCCTCAAATACACATATAAGAAATGAAACTCAAAGGAAAGGTATTTTTGTATATATTAATAGTTAATATATGAATTTATGATTTTAAGGAGCGATCCGGTAATATGATGCGGAGATTACAAAAAAAAATTATGTAATATATGAAAAAATAAAATTCCCTTTATCTTTAAGACTACAGCTAATCAGAAATTTCTAAGGTGATTTCTAAATTCAGCAGATGAAAATACTTAAGGATCAGCTATTTCGATCTGCGTAGGATTTTCAGTGTTGCGAAATGTAATAAGACAGTAATATAATATTCAGACGTTAGTCTGACGTTAGTCTTATAATTGCAATATTTTTTTTCGTTGCGTGTACTCGCTCTATTGATTTTGTGTGATTTTTTTCTACACTTGTTTCAAAAGTTTCTTGAAGATTTTTCCTTCCTTATTCGTAAATTCGTAAGTACATATTTGATCAAGAATTATTATATTATACTTGTCATCTTCCTTGAGAATACCATAAGGACATGGCCAATTGGTTTACCTTTTACTTCGACGCACAAAGGCGTTCTATCCTCTACAAAACTTAAACTTTTACACTTATCTTTACCTACTAGTTCTATTTTTAACACTTATAAATATGGATACAATGCATGAGTTTGTAAAATTTCATATGCACATATTTATTTGCAAGTGGTTGTGCATGATGCATGAATCTGTATAGTTTATGCAAATAATTTAATGTTGTAATATTTTTAGATCTATTTTTCTCTTTGCATAATTAAATTGCATCAGCTGCTGATGATAGTTACTAAATTAAGTAACAAATTTAATTATAATTTTTTTTTGTTCTTTTATGTAAAATTAATTGCAAAGTTTGAAAATGAAAAACACATGCGTACAATGAAGGCTGATATACATGTAAAACTATAATTGAAATTGCTTAAGTACTCGTATGCAAGATAAAATATTTGTAGTTTAGCAAAATGTGTAATCGATGAAAACGGGATATTTAACTCTATTGGAGATGGCTCTTAATTTGTATTCGAATGGAAAGTGACAATGTTTCAGTTTGTTGTGTATTGAATTAACTGCTTTCAGAAGGCTATTGTTATACGATATGTAAAAATATTAATTCCATAACTCCAATATACACTTGCCTTCTTCTAAACTTCAGATCAACAACGGAACGCCATTGATCTGGTAATTTCTTAAGCTCTCAGAGCGTTACTTTCGTTTTATAGGTTCCGTACATCAAAGGTAAAAAGAACTCTATTGTTTTTGGTACGGTGTTCCTCCGTCTGTCTGCCTATCTGTCTGCATGTCTGTCTGTCTGTTTGTCTGTCTGTTTCTATCTGTCTGTCTATCTGTCTGTTTGTCTGTCTGTTTCTATCTGTCTGTCTATCTGTCTGTCCGTATGTATGGCTATAATAGGCTTCCATCTCGGAGACTGTAATGGGCTTCGGCAACGTGTCAAACTGTTTGAACAAATTCATGTATGTTTGGTTGAGGTGAGATAACGAAAAATTAAACCCATTTAGAATTTATCGTCAAACAATACGTGTGAGTTTTTTTACTAACACTATGAAAAAAAAGTGAGTATGGAGCATCAATTTAATGCGAATTTGATCCGTGGCCGCGGCTCCTAAGAGGTACGGACTTAACATTATCGCAGAATATATGTAACTATGGCTGCTACAATAGCAAATAAAATAAAATACTACTAGGCTATTAACCAGGAGGTCGCAGATTCGCTTGCTGCAAAACCCTGGGTGTTTCTGCAGAAAACCTTAAAAAATGCTTACGGAGTAAGCGTGTGCTATTAAAAAAAAAATAAATAGTGATCTAAAGCGAGCAAAGAAATATGTTGAAATCCTAAAGTAATACACAGATATTTCAAAGTTGGACTATAGCAATAAATACAGAAATTTAAACAAAACAAATATTAAAATATATTCTATCATTATATTAAAATATATTCTACCATAAGAGGCAAGCTCTTGAAATTTTCACAGCTAATGCAGCACAATGAGTGTTCAAAAAACAAGTAATGTTATTTTGAAATTAAGTTGTATCTTATGAAACATAATAGAGAGACACTTACGACCCTCTTCACAATGTACGATTAAAATTTAACGTAGACTTTAACGACAAGTTCGACGTACAAAACTTGCCGTTAAAGTCCACGTTAACTCTTAATCGTGCATTGTGAAAAGGGCCGTTAAAGCACATAAAGTTAATAATTAAAGGGTCAGTTAATAATTGAAGGATATTCCTTCAAGTACTGCAACGAACAACTCGAAAAGAAAAAAAAAGCTCTGATAAAAATATAGTGGCGGTCTCAAAACAGCTGATTTCAGTTCAACCTTCCGTACAGCCAAATTTTTCTTTGAATGTTCAGTATTTACATGCTTTAGAATTTCTTTCTAAAATAAAAGTAGTTTAATCGAGAGGTTAAATTAAAAACGAACTTCAGCCAAACTAAATAAATAACTTTGGATAAAAACCATACAGTGCGACTAAAATTCATAACTCAATTGTTAAAAAGCATAGTTAAAAACAACAGAGCCACCTGACAAGTGGTGATAAGCAAATACACGTGAGCACTGACGATAGAGGTGTAGCGGCTTCCGAAAGTGGCGCTTCTCTGTACTGCTGTGTACGTTCGAAAATTAAGTTGATGTTAATTTTTTCCCTTGTTCCTTGGAATAATAATCATGCCCAATTTTTTCTGAATATAACGTTACGAACCTTAGCCTAATAATCAATTTGCATCCACAAAGCAAATACGTTCGAAATAATCATATTAATAAATAATTGAAAAAGCCAAAACGAATAAGATCGCGAAAAGAAAAAGCGCTAAAACGAAAAAAGCAAAAAAAAAATCGAAAAAAATCCCCAAAAAATAAATGAAAATCACCTAAACGAAAAAAGGAATATATTATATATATGGTATTCGCACGGAGTCCTTCCTATGCGAGTTGCACTTTACTAAATTTATTTTATTCTTATATTACAGTCTCTTCTTATATAAGAAATCAGATTTTTCTTATACAAAACGTACGGATTTCATCAGCTCTAATGTGCTTTTTCTAACTATTTTGCGGTTTGCGTATGAGTCTAATTGAATGAAATGTTTAATGTAAGTCGGCACGGGCATCAAACCCCAATTTTTTGAAGGGTGAGGCAAAAAATATTTTCACTTTTAGAAATAACGGACAGATTAATGCTAAAAAATACACAAAAAATATAAATATGGTTTTGCGCGAGTATGTACTTGCGCTGTCTGTACTCTATATTTTGAAAGCCTAACATATTTTCCGTAGTGCTTCGAAATTCATTACAAATTAGTCTGACCAATTAATCACAGCTTAAATTTATGCAGTAATCCCTGGGGTGTTACTCTGTAATGCGATACGAAAGGAAAACTGTACGCATTTGTATGCAATGCGAAATAATTTCTTTCGCTTCGAATTACAGAGTAGCCCCCCTGGTTGACTGCCTAGTCAAAAATGTCAAAGTTTTTTTTTGTAATGCATTTAAGCGAATACGTTTAATTACTTCGCAGAGATAATTATGGGAAGATGTTTAAATGACATTGACAAGGTAGTGATGAGAGCGTACATACACATGTATGTAATAAAGGTACAAATGCAACTCAAGAAATATAAATGAAACAGAACTATGCAAGACGCTTTGTTTTGCCTTGGAGAAGCGTTTTGACCTTACAAATTTTTATATAAATTAGTAGTGCGGTTACAGTCTCGTACCCAGCATTTTTCATGTATAAATAAACGATTAAAATTAAAGGAAAATTTGATTTTCGAGATAGAACTATCAAGGTAATTATTCCAAATGGGTAATTAAGCGAAAGTTAATTAGCTATAGGATTTTGTTAGAAAAATAACATAAATCAAACGGGGATTCAAATATCGAGGCAAATAAGCGTGAAAGGTAATTAAGCATGGAGTAATTAAACGGGTTAGGCTTTATGTACCTCTATATATTTAACGTTCATCTCTAACGAATTTATGGCCGCACCACGATAATTGGTTCTTGCTTATAAAGTTTCAAGAATAATTACTTAATTTGCTTTAATTATATTTGAATCTTTAAATTTTAATCCTCAAGAGAAAAATGGCAATTATTTGATTTATTAAAATATAATTTGTTACGCAGAATTATATGAAAATAAATTAAAAGCATTCAAAGTCTTAAAAAATGAAATCAGTTTTAAGTTTTTTGTAATACATGCACTTTGTAACATACTTTTAGGTAAATTTTTTTTTATGATATCAAGGGTTTTATTGAAGAAAGAAAGAAAAAAGGATGTTAGTAGATACAATATAAAAGAAATAAAATGCTCTTACATGTTTTTTTTAACGAGTTCTTAAAAACCTCTTTTTGCTACCCTTAAACCTATTCACACACTATAATACTTTATGTGTATGTGCGAATAAAAGGATAGTCTTGTGCGCTTTTTTTAACTTGAAAACTTTGTTGGAATTTTTTTCTAAGCTCAGAAAGATGCTCTAAATGCTTCGAGTTGTTATTGTGCAAATTTATTTGTTTCCTTTTTCTTTTAAAACTGTTCTTTGGTCTTATATTTCTGACTGTTTATAATTTTTGTTTGTTCGTGGTTTTCTTTTGTGGTTACTCATTGCAGTTGTAGCTGTCATCTTGGTTACTAATGTCATTATTAGAATAAAAAAAAAAATTACGCAGTCCTTTACATTTTTGCTTTATTTTTTTAATAATATCAATATTCTATTGTAAGTATGCAAATATAAAAGGTAACATAATATTTGGTTTTTTGTTTTTTACACTTTTATTATATATTAACGAAATATGACCCGAATTTTATTTTTGTTATGTTTAAATAAGAAAGGTCTGATAAGCAATAAAAATGAAAAAAATATACATACAAATTCTAATTCAACTGTAATCAAAAACAGTTGGATAAGCTGAACCATTTAAAACGACTGCTGTTGAAACAAATGGCTATTAAATAAAGTGTGGGTGTTTAAGGACACAAATAGACCCGAATAACAAAGCATATAAGGAATAAGTGGAATTATTGATGGTTGCATGGTTTTTATGATTTGGTAAATGTTTGTTTTATTAAGCATAATACAATCGTAAAATGCAATATATTATATTTTTTTTTTACTTCTATAAATATTTGCTTAGGAGGCAAAGAAATTAAAAAAAAACTTTTTTAGTATTGTAGGTATGACGCTATTGATAAAATAATAGTATACGTGGTGTGATTCTTATTTCAAATGCTTTTTTTGTGTCCGTTGAATTAGTAAAATATTTCATAAAATAAACATATAAATTTAAAAATGAAAACTGTGTTAGAATGATTTAAAAGGGCTCTATATAACTTTTTTCATAAATATCTTTATATCTTCAGTTTTGTTATTTACGTAATTCGTTTTATGTTAAGTTTTATTTAATATATACCCTTATTACTATTAATATATTTGTTATAATTGTAATATTATTATTATTATAAACAGTTGAACATATTTTAACTGTTTCTAATCCTATACTATAATTATAAGATTTAATGTCTTGTTGTATAGGATAACAATAAATAAATAAATAAATAATTAAATATTATAAATAAATTTACATACGTATTTTTTGTGTAAAACTGTCCATTATATTTAAAAAACGGAGAAAAAAAGATACTGTTTATAATCACGGCATACAAAATGTCGTGACCGTAATGCATGCCATTGATTTCGAACATAACGAAATTAAACATTTTTCCAAAAACGAAATTACATTTATAATGGTTATAGAATTTTTGCATATATTTCTCTTATTTCACACATCAACTTAATGAAAATTATTAAAGCTAATATTTTGTTTTCAGTGTTGTTGTAGTCCTGTGTATTGAGCGTTAAACTTTTTTAGTACGCTTCATTACTCAGTTTAATTATTGAATTTGCATTAACAATATACACTAAAATAACAGGGTAGCTTTTTAGCTCAAAATATTTAAAGGTTTTGTAAGCTTTGTTAAATAGTATTATATTGCAAAACGTTTCCTGAAGCAATCACGGTTTGCATCCAAAAACTTTTATTGAGTGTTATTCGCATTTTTTTCAATTTAATTTTAATTTTTTTTTGTGACTAAAAATTTGTTATATATTTTTTCATAAAGTTTTTTAAATTATTCTTCTTATCTGTTAAAAATATAATTTCAGCTTGGCAATTTACATTTGAGCTTGTAAATTGACAGCACCTAAAATATCTTTATAATCAAGCTCATTCAAGCCCGTGTGGAAAGCCTAGGGCATGCTTAATATGTAGATATGGAAAAGGCTTTTGATAGTGTATGAATTCCGGGACAGATATACAAATTAATGGAAGTTTAATTTCTTTGCAGGTTAATAGTGCTTATATATAACATGATAAGTAATAAATCTTTTAGGGTATTTTTCCAAAATTACATAAGTATTGAGACATTTAAAATTATTAACGGTTTGCAACAAGGCACTGTTAACTACCCAACTCTGTTTAACATTTACATTTGGATCTGATTAAAAGAATTGAAAACATTATAGCATTTATAGATGATATCATTATGTATTATGCTAACGCAACAATAGACAAAATAAACACAAAGCTTCAAGATTCCTTAATGTAGTAGAACAGTTCTCCATAGATTGGCTTTTGAAAATAAATATAAATAAATGCGAAACAATTTTATTTAGACTCCCAGTCAACAAATGTAATAATAACATTAAAAGAAATTGGAAATACTTTCTAATTCGGTCAAATTTAAACAATATCAATTTATCAAACAAACGAATTGTCGGATATTTCGAAATTCAATTAGATAAGTTCTTGTATTACGAGTATAATAATCATGTTGACGAGATAATTGGGAAAGCACAGAAAACATTATTTGACTTAAAATACGTAAAGCCAAAAGTAAAAATTATTATGTATCAATCTCTGATTCGACCAATATGGTTTATTATATCACCATCCTACATGGAAAAAATTCGAATATTCGAAAGAAAATGCTTGAGGGCTTTTACATCATTATTTAGATCATTACACAGCAACTATGTGAAATATGTATCAAATAAAACATTTTATAATACTTCAAATATTATAAGAATAGACAATTTCATCATTATCCTAATTGGAAATTACGCTTTAAGATGTACTTGTGTCATGAAAACAATTTAATAATGCACCATATTATACAAGTGTTGTGTTGTTCTTCCGACGGGTTTTTTTTTTCAATTTGGAACGATTTTCCGTCATCCCATGTCAAATTTGGTTTGTAAACACCAAACAAATTTGACGTGAGAGGACGGAAAACCGTTCCAAATATTATACAAGCTAAATTTTATAGCCAATGCACTGGAAAATGCCCTCGTTCCACCCGAGTAATTTTTATACCTAGATAAATTAAGTATAATTTAAGATGAAAATGGTACACTAGTCTCTTATCATAATTTTAGACGGACCAATATCATAGCAGTTAATTGCAATTCATTAAATATCTCAAGTAGGTACGACAAAAGTATATCGAATAACGAAAATCGTATATTGCGAATCAAAAACACCAAAAAGTTTTGCTACATGAATAAGCAATTATAAATCTCCTTTCGTTTTAAGTCTAGACTAATTTTCATTATAAATTTTCATTACAAATAAAAAAATAAAAATTGAAATTATATGATTTATTTTTATATTTTATTTTTTTGATAGTGTCGTATGATTAAAACTTGCTCAAACTGTAAGGAATGTAAAGACCTCGGGAAACATCGCGAAAAGTACGAAAATTCGCCAAAACTTGCTTTTATATGAAAGATTACAATGTTACAATTGATCAAATGCTTCAAAAATGTCTATCGCGAAAATAGGGAAAATTTGCGAAAAATTAGCAAAACTTTAAACAAGCCATAATTTTGATTAAAAATCTCTAAAACTGTAAGGAATTGCGAAAGTTCCAAAAAAAATCGCGAAAATGGCGAAAATTCACAAAAACTTGTGAACAGCGGCATGATAACAAAGTCTAATATGGTTTAAAAATCGTGTAAACTATAAAGAGCCTAACAACTTGCAAAAAGTCGCTTCTATACAGAATATTGCAAAAATACATCTGTTGTTTCGTAATTGTAGAATTCTGAGTATAAGTTCGCTTATATATTTAAAATTGACTCAGTACTTGTGGTAGTTCTATTAACATTTTGAGTATTTTGGAATAACAAAACCCTCAATCCTTTCATAAAACTGCCAATAATGCAAAATTTTAAAATAAATTACCCAAAAACATTTTTAAAGTTTTGAATAATAAACTGGGAATAAATCAATGGAATGATGAATTTTTTTTTTTAGAAATTGGGGAAAAAATATTTTAGAGTAAATTTAAAATTGCAAAAGAAACATTTTTTATATGTGGGAAAATTTCAACATTTTCGATGGCAAAACAGCCTGTTTTTTTCTTTTGTAAGTATACACACATATTAAAATTAAAAAAAAGCCAAAATATGCAGGAAAACAGCCAAATATGCAACAAAAAATAGAAAAATTGGTTTCAATATGCGGCGTGAAGTGTAAAATTTGCAAAAAAATGCTGAAGGGGGTAAAATATGCAAAAATATGCACTAAAAAATTTATGCCAAAATTCTTAAAAATTTCTGAAACGTATAAATATCTTATTTGTGCCTAGTAGGCACTCCCTACATACATCATACAGAAAAAAACATGCAACTGCATATTAACTGTTTCCCTGGTTATTAGCTTTTGGCAAGTTGAAGTATTTCATAACATCACACACAAGTACTAAAAATCTCACGAATATGCTTGGCCTCTAATACCAGCCATACTGAACTAAATATGAGTTTCTAGAATAATTTGACAGCTCCTTAGCCGAGACTTCATTTTGAATACATTTTCTTTGGATTTACTAGTGGTCTATTATTTTTAAATTTTATTACCAGTGTGCATTGGCCGCCAATTAATTTTTGACTTTTTGTTCTTTAAATAACATATAATATTTAAATTTTATTGAATAAACTTATTTTCAATTTTATTATTAAACTTTATAATTTATTCACAAATATTTCAGTTATATTTACGCTTTTTTTCTGATGAGGATTTACTTATCTTATAACTGCTACCTAAAAGCTAAAGACATGTTCTTGTTGTATTAGAATATATAAAATAAATAATTATATAAATACTGAGACAAAATTAAGAGCAAATTGTTCAAAAAATAAGACAAGTACTTTAAGTGTCGTAATAATTTGTATTTATTTCCCTAATTTTTTCAGCATATTCATAGACGTATAGGCAAATATATGATGCATTTAATATTATTGCATTTAACATAATCAAACATTTATAACTTGTTATTTCGAATAAGCCAAAAACTTTGACGCTTAAGTCTCGATATTTATTTTGTAGTAATAGTTGGTCCAACTGTAAACATAAAAAAAATTTATTAAATAAATAAATAATTATCCCATTTTACTTACACTTAAATACAAGTCATCATGGCCGAATATTTCATGGGTGTCAGCAGCGAAGTGAAGGTTTATTTCATATACTAAGGGGCTTATGCTCTTAAAACTATTTCTTAATGCCCCAAATATATGGAAAAATATTATAAGACTACACGCATACTTTATAGCTCGAAACAACTTGATTGAAAATTCACTATAATTAGGATCTGTTGTAAGAAAGTAAGGTATTACTTCCGTACTTATTTTATTACACAATTGGAGAAAAAAACTTATCAATAGAAATAATAACGGCAATTGAAAAGTGACAAACAGATCGTCAGCTAGATTTTTTAATCTATGCTCCTGTTGGCATACAAATTCAATTTCTCTACTTAGTGAATCGCGCCAATTTTTAATATCGTTAATATTTCTTATCGTCTTCTGATAACATATATATTTAACATTTTTTTTTACTTTTTTCAAACGTTCTATCAACATTAGGACAAACATATAAATAACAACTAGAAAGATATATATATTTAATTCCCATAATTGCATGCCTACATTTGAAATATTGACAGCAATGTGCAAATAAGGTTCGATAGTTTCATCTTCGTACATAAGCCACGAAAGAATACCAATGAAATGTGTTATAATTTCATATAAAGAAAAAAATCCTTTTAAAAGAACTAGTTTTCGTATGTGCACAATAATTTTATGATTTTCCTTTATATTGTCTGGTGATAAATAACATTTAATTAAGTTTTTAAATATATTATAAATTTGAAAATATTTTTCTCTTTTCACCCAATTTGCTATATAAATAGACCAAGGAAAGAAATAGTTGGCTAAAGTGCAAAGTAGCAAGTATGCTTGCAAGTAACTATGGTCTTTAAAAATTAAAGAAGCTTCATAATGCTTATTAAAGTAATAGGTGCGAATGTAGAGTGATATCCAATTTGTTATCGCACAATACATCACAGTTGGTAGGTGATATAAATTAAAAACTTTCCTTGACGGGTTGTAAAAAATGGTGTTGTTTCCGAAAAGTATATTAAAAAAATAATAGATGACAAAGATTATATGTTGTATGATAATTCCTTTCGACATATTGTTGTAAGATAACTTAACAATTTCTTGAGTTTATTTTTAATGTAATCTATTTTATTTAGATGAGTAAATATTCTGAGCCGTTTAACTGTGCTTTCACTACGCTGGTTGAATTTAAACTGTCATAGAAACTGTATGCTAAAAAATTTACTGCCAATCGAAGTTTCTGCTTTTGTAATTTACTTTATTAAATGTTTAATAAAAATAATATTGCTTTCACTCTAAATACCAGAAGTTCTCAAACTTTTCACTTTTTAATATATTTAAGTAGTAGGGAACAATTCGTACGACCGCAATTAAAATTTTAAAATTTGGGTAATTAAAATTTGAAATTTTGAAATTTTAATTGTTAAATAAACAAAAGTGTAATTTGATACCCGTGGGAAAAAATTTGAAAGTACCCAGTAGGCAAAATGTGTAAAGTGAAGATTGTGAAAAATTATAGTGTGGGTAATGCTTTTTGGTGTTATAGACATTTAGGATGTTGTTCTTATGGGGTGATATTGAGACATTGGGTAGTGAGTTTGGAGCTTGAAAGCATTGGCTTACTATAGACTGTGTGGTTCTTATGGGGTCATATTGAGAGATTGGGTAGTGTTTTAGATTATATGTGGAAATAAAGAGTATAGACAAGTTTGGTGACAACATCACCAAACTTGTAGATAAAAAAGTCGACGTGGGTTCCTACGGGGTTTATTGTGTCGCTATTATTATTTTTTTTTTGTTCTTGATAATTTTTTGTGGTGCTTGTGTTTGCATTTACTTTGTGCATGGCTGTGGGTGCGTGGATGTGTGGGGGTATGGGGGTGTGTGTGTGTGTGTGTGTGTGTGTGTTTCTTTTTTCTTATCTTTAGATTTGTGAAGAATGTGTGTATGTCGTTTCAAATGTCCGTCTTGTTTATTTCTTGGGATAATAATTTGAATATTTGTTTTACAGAATCATGTTTATTGCTTTGCTTATTCAGCTGCATATTTTTTGAGAATGAGTCATCATTTGAAATGTCCGTCTGATTATTTGATTTGTAGAATCATGTTTATGGCTTTGTTTATTCAGCTGCACATGTTTTGAGAATGAGTCATCATTTGAAATGTCCGTCCACCAATTGACTGGTGGAGGGTTTGTATATTTTCAGAATGTTGTTATGGAAGTGTTAGAGGGGGGGTTGTTAAGTTCCAATTAATATGTATGCATATACATACGTACATACAATAAGCGTTTGCTTTTTGTTTATAATATTTTTTATGTCAAGTGGGGGTATTTTTTTTGTATCAAATAATCGCATGATCGTTTGGATTTGTAGCTTTGTTGCTTAGTATGACAGATGGTCTGAAATGTTTGTTTACGTTAAATATGCATGCTTAATCTTGTTGGTGTTTTTGTTTATTCAGGTGCATGTGTTGGAGAATGAGTCATCATCCTAATTTTTGTTTGTTTGTTGGTGGGGGTTGGTTAGAGGTTGTGTTTACATAAAGAGTCTGTACATGTGGATTGATGTCTGTCCATATTAAAATCTTGCTTAATCTTGTTTATTTTTGGACAATGGATTTTGAATTTCACATTATGAAATTGTAGTGTGTGTATGTGTGTGTATGCATATAGTTGCGTATGGCTACATCTACATGGCTACATCTACATATATACATTTGTATGTGTTGCCCTTGATTTTGTGCTGATCGTGCGAATTCTTGCTGTTGCTATGTATATAAATTTAATCATATTTCTACATCTGGATTGATGTCTGTCCGTGAGAATATATATTTGTGTATGTGAGATGTTCATAGCTTGATGTTTTTTTCAATTTGTTAGTGTAAGTATGGGGGGCGTGAGAATTTCTGTCTGTCTGTGGGAATTTCTATATGTCTGAATGTAAGAATTTGAGTCTGTCCATGATTTGGAGGTATGTTGTTAACATAGTTTGAATTGTTTTTTGTAGGCGCCATGTGATGTACATATGTAGTATAAAATGTTCTCATGTATGCGACCTTCCCTATTTTTTATATGTTTATGCTAAAATCCGTTTGATTACATCTGTGCTTTATAATACTGTGGACGATGACATTTTTTAATTTTGTCAATATTATCTTTGTTCTATGTATGTTAAATTCAATTTGTTTATATTTAAAGTTTTAAAATGTTTTGTTTCTATTTATTTAAGCTCGTCCGTCCATTTTTGACTCAACGTTAGTCGGTTGGTAAACGGTTTGTAAATTTTCATTATGTGGTTATGGAAGTGTGAGAGGGGAGGAGGAGCTGTGTTAAGTTCTACTAAATGTTCTGAGCACGCAATCGCATGGGTATAAAATTTGACAATATGTGTACATACTTATGTACATATCTGCAAATTTATTTGATGTATGCATGTACATACATACAAATATTTACAATTTTTGTTATTCAGTTTGTATATATCA
The DNA here is from genome assembly GCA_956483635.1 of Panzeria rudis. Lineage (NCBI taxonomy): Eukaryota > Metazoa > Arthropoda > Insecta > Diptera > Tachinidae > Panzeria > Panzeria rudis. The sequence goes on along the minus strand of OY101450.1, from coordinate 7,221,006 downwards.
ATACCATATATAGAAAAGAATGATGAAAAATAATTTTTTTGTATAATTTTTTTGAAGAAAATTCTTGTCCCCAGGTTTTGGTCCCCTCTGTTACGTCCACTCATTTTATTGAAAAATTTTTGTTAAACGTTATGACGCGTATATTTCTCTTATGCTTCTCCATCATAACTTACCTTAAATCAAAAAAATGTGTTTTGAACTGTTCAGTCTTGTTTTGTGCGTGGTTGAGTAAGCAACATAATTGTAGGCCGGGTACGTACCCTTATTCAGTGTCAACTCTGTTACTGTTGAAAAACGGTGAGTAAAGTGATTTTTTATTTATTTTACAGTTTTTTTATAAATATTTTATGTACACTAATTAAGTGGAAAAATAAATTCTACAAAATTCTAATAAAAAGCTAAAATATCGTATTTTTGAGTTAATTTGTCCCCTCTGTTACCGGTCCACTCTGTGACTTTTTTATATGTAAAATTTCCAAAAATAAAAACCAATTATTGCTGGTTATGGATTCCTATTGTTGATACCATCCGTAACCACATGAGGCCAATTATAAACATATTTGGTCAACTTAATTTTTAAAAATTATAAAATTCAGAATGGCCTTGTTTTTTAAGAACGACCTATTAATAAGAAAGAAACTGTCGTTCGCATTTAGAGGAACAGGTAGTTATTGAAATTTTAAATTGTATTGCGTAAGCCAAAAAAACTTATAAAGATATTATATTTTTTCCTATGTACAAAGAAGTAAATTATAGTAACAATATTTTTTTCTAAAACGATTAAAGTAATTGAAACATTACTTACAATCTAAATACTCTTAAAACTTTTTCCTATTATATCGTACTTTTGAAAAAAAAACTCTGTTTTTATGTGAAAAGTTGGAACACAAAAATGATAGAAAGTCTTAAAAAATATTATCATAAAATCTCTAAAATTGCAAGAAAAGAAATTTTTATTCTAAACACCCAGTTTTATGTTTTCGCCACAAATACAGTATCAGTAATTTTGTATACTTATTTCTATGTTTGCCTTTTTTTATTCTCATGAAGAATGTTGTAAAATAACTAATGCTTATCAAGTTATTATCACATTCTAAATCAATACGCATTCAAATAGTTAAATATTTTTATCACGCCAATAAAGAAGAGTTTCACAGACATGTATACAATTTGTAAAAAGTATGAAAACTGCTACAAAAATAAAAATTCAACAAATAAATTAAATATTACAACATTAAATTAGATTCATGTGAATGGTTAAGGCTTTATTGGAAAAGAAGCTTAAAATAAATTAAAAATGAATACACAAAATGTATCAAATTTAATATATAATCTTGGATGCAATATAAAATTTACTATTTTTAGTAATTATGTAATTAAGTTGCAACTTTTTAAATACAATTTGTAATAAATGCAATTTTTACTTCATGCCTTCCGGTATTTAGTTGTATTTTCAATCAATATATTTTTCGGGCGAACTGCATAAGCTCTTTTTTTGTGAAACGGAAATTAAATGCAAAAGTTTGCATTTTACTCTCGTATACTATCGCACACACTTCCAAGCACATTTCTATACATATACATCGGCATTATAATCACATTATTTTGATGATTAATTATTTAGTAGTTACATGAACATAAAACGTGCACATTATATAGTTATGCTTTCAGAACTTTTTGTCAACTTTTTTGGCTTGGGAAATTTTCAAAAACTTTAAGAAGGATTAAAAAACTATTGGCAGCTGTAGTTTTTTTGTTGCTGATCAAGAATATTATTCAAGGGCATAAAAACTAATGCTGCATAAAAATAACACTGTGTAACGGGAACAATGCCTATGATTAATTATCCCACTATATTTTCTTAATGTGCTATAAAAACAGTAAACATTTTAAATTCTGTGGATAATATTTTCTTTTGGTAAGGGGTCGTCCAGTTTTATCAAAAAACCACAAAAAAGTTTTAACAAAATTAGCGTTTAGCAGTTTTAATACTTTTTTTAATCTGCCCCGTTTCGGATTGATTCAGACCACAATGATGAAAAATATATTTTTTTATGCAAAATTGGAAAATTTTTATTTGTTAAAAATTTATAAAAAAAAATCCAAAATGACAAAAGCTTAAAATTTTTATATGCTGAACCTAAAGCCACATATACTACAAAGTAAATAAGCTTATGAAAATCGATTGATAAATATTGATTTTATTCACAATAAAGTGGAGTTGCCTGATTTTTGCAAAAAATCGAGTTTCCACAAAAAATGTATGGATGAATTATAAGCAGGATGCAGGCTTTAAGGTTCGTACAAAATTAGGCACATATATCAACACAGTTGGCACATATGTTGTTGTATAAGAGCAATTATACCAATAAAATTCATAAGTTTTCGAAAGCCCCATATCTTCCAAACTAATCGTCTGATCCACAAAAATGTATCGATAAGTTATAGCCAAAGTTGTATGCTATAAATTCTGTAAAAACTAGACAAATTTTACCTATAAAACTCTTTAGCCGCCGTAAAGTTTATAACTTCCAAACTAATAGTTGGATCCACGAATCCACGAATAGTTGGATCCATGAATTAAAGGAAAGGCTGTAGGCATTAGGCAACTATTTTTAATAAAGTGTTGTTAAATACGTCCAATTTTAAACATTCAAAATGCATTAAGAAAATTCTAAGTACATTCAAGTTTCAAAATGCATTAAAAATGTATCTTGAAATTGAAAACGACTACTTTATTAGTATTTTAATTGAATAACAAGTGGTTTCGGAAGCAAATTAGAACAAAATCATATAGAAATACACACAAATAGGAACATTTTAAAACGGTGTATAGTTAGAAAAACGGATGTAAACGTCGCATACGCAAGTCTCCGCAGCTAATTTTGGGAACAATATTTCTCTATAATATCTATATTAAGATTCCACAAAAATTTCAGGTATACTCGGGTATACTTTTTTTGTATCTCTATGAAGATTTGAAAAAATTTTCAAAACAAGATTTTTCTGTATTTACGCTTCTAAACATTGAGTAAAAAAGTAAATATATGTATAAAGAAAAGCCGTTTAATATAGCTGATATAACACTTTATAGAAAAAAGAAAATTATTTTGCCCGAAAACATCCATCATTAATACGCCCAAAAAATTTTTTATAAAAATCAATAAAGAATTAAAACCAATTTTTTTCAATGTTTAAAAGGCCGTATTTTGAATAAATATTTGAACCACGCAACTTAGTGTTAAATAATTTTATTTTAAAATACACTGATTTGTCCGCTTTGATGCTGCGTTTAAATTTTTTTTAAATTCAATCATTTTTTCCCTCTGTGAGGCTGCTCCACCGATTTTATCATAACTTAAGAGGGTGTTGTGAAATTTTATTACCAGAACCACTTTAAAGCTTGAAACAAAATTACCTTGAATCTGTTAAAACTTTATGTTTTATATAAGCAATATTTTCAGCATTATTCAGACCGTAATGATGAAAAATATATATATATATATATATATATATATATATATATATATATATATATATATATATATATATTTTTTTTTGACAAATTGGCACATTTTTATTTTATTTTTTGCAATTTATAAAAAATCGAAAATGGCAAAAACTTTCCATTTTTAATATATAATCATAAAGCCACATATAATATAAACACAATACACTTTATTTCATAAAAATCGATTGATAAATATTAATTTTGATTCTTACGGTCTGGGTTTCTTTCTGACTTACGATTATATAGCGGTGTGAATTGTTCCAGAAATATTCCTCATGGTGTTTTACATAAAAATGTTGATCACATTTCGTACCTTAATAATTTTTATTAGGGGTTTTGTTTAATTAAAATGAGTTTTCTTGAGTCTGTTTTTTATCTGTTAATTACGAGAACAGTAACAATATGCCAAGTAATATCGTTATTAGTATTGCACTACAGTTCAGGTGAATTGAAACGTTTTTGTTATATGCAATATATCGAGGTTAATTTGTTGTAAGAACACATTGAACATATGTTTCCGACATATCTCACGTAAAAAAAATCGGAAACTTTATCAGCCAACCAACCGAGTGAATCCAAATTGATTATTAGGCTAAGGTTCGTAACATTATATTCGGAAAGAATTGGGCATGATTAATATTCCAAAGAACATGGTAAAAATTAACCTCAAGTTTATTTTTCAACGTACACAACAGAACATAGCATCGTCACTTTCGGAAGCCGCTACACTTCCATCATCAGTGCTCATGTGTATTTTGCTTATCACCACTTGTCAGGTGGCTCTGTTGAATGTGATTTCAATTCTTATATATACAACTTTTTCGTGAAAATTGAATAGCAGACTTTAATCACATAACTTTATATGTCTTAATTTCGCTCAGACATTTGACAGACTAGTCGGCACAACTGAAGGCAATTTAGTATAATTTAAGGCATTTTAAAGAATAGTCTGCAAATTTTGTGATCTATATCTTACAAATTTTAGTACGCATTTTTTAACATTGCTTGATTTTACTTTTTTACTTTTTTACTTTTCGTCAAAAATCTTTTTTAGAATAAGTACATGGCTTTGCGAGTTTTTGTACGTATAAAATATAAACAAATGTTTTCTAATGAGGATAAGAAGATTTAAAGAAGTCTAACAACATTTTGATTCTATATGCGAACTTTATAGGACATTTGTAAAAAATTTTTAGTTTTAGCTTACAGTTTCCGCCGACAGTAATACGATGGCTTGCCAGACACTTTTGTTGTGCACACTTTCTGACTGAAATCGGCCAGAAATTGGCAGGAAATGTTCGCTGGGTATACATATGCCTAGCTCACTTACATACATGCACATATATTCATATATCAAACAGTTATTTTATGCCATTAAACTCATGCACATTAAGGCTACTTCGCGACTAGAAATTTTCCCAATACTCATATTGGGGTCCGATTAGGAATTCATGTGGCACACCCGAAAGGGTTATCGCATTTGTGATTTGATCGGGAACTTGTTGGGACAGCCCATATACAAATTAATGCCTTAACATAAGTTCTTCCCAAATGGGAAACTATTGGGAACTTGTTGGGAAAATCTAACACAGATCTTTAATCGTATATTTTGCTCATCTTCAAAAGAGATGATTGCTACATACTTTTATCCCTTGGATAGCTTCAGCAATTTTAATTCAATATTAGAGTTTGATATATTCCCGATTTGAGCAAATTTTTGCAAGGTTTTGATATTTCCCAACAGCAAACCAATCAGGTCCCAAATACGTTTCTGCGTTACATCGGAATCGGGATCCCAGTTAGATCCCAAATGTGTTTGCATGAAAATTTCTAGTCGGGTTTCCTTCTTGCTCTATGGAAATATTTAAACAATATATGATAAAATTCTTTAAATTAACTAAATCTGTTATATATAAAAATGGCACCGTATAAATTTGCAAAATACTTTTAAGCCAGCTAACAAAAAACATTACCAATACATTCCTCATAGCAAAACAAATATCAATTCCCTCGGGGATTAAGAAAATGCAATTTTGTTACTTGTGTAAAAGAATGTGAAAATGCATTTCGTTCATTTCGCAGTAAATAAAAACTGGAATATGATACGACAACATACTGGTTTTGTATACCCAGCAGTAAAACTAAGAATGCCTTCTCAATTCATGTCTTCTTAAAGGTGCACTTACAAAAGGGAGGAGCATTCTATTTTTAGATTTTTCGTTTTGTCTATCAGAAAATGTATTTTAGAAATAACAAAACTATCGTATTTTTGTCGAAAGTAATTTCTATATAAAAATGAAATTTACCTCGAAGAGACATAATACATATTGCCGTTTATGTTGAAGCTGATCAACTTATACTTATTCCGACGAGACTATTCATGTCTAATTCCTTACTAGTAAAAATGTGCATATAGAAACTTTAGCCTCATATGTATAAAAACTTACTTTAGGTGAAAGGAAATAATTCGAAATAAAAAATTACATTAATCAAAAATACAGAAGCCGGTATAAAAATACCGAGACAAAAAAAATTTACCTACATTTGCTTTTTGACATCCTTCAAAATTACATTTTTAGGAAGTGTTTTGTCAGGCCTTCCAGAAGAAGCGATAGGAAGGTGTTCCCCGTATTGACAACGTGTTTAAAAAATATATGAAGATGGAGTGGAGCATGAAATACTTTTCCATCCAAAAATAGGTATAAATATGCCTTCTGTAAGGCCTCGATACAGCTTCCTTTTACGACTGGGTATGTGTATGTACAATCAGGACTTATTTATTTAAATACTCTGAATATGTTGCTTCATAACTGAGATTATCGTACAATACTGTCGTGTCAAGTAAAATCCCCGCAAACATTTTTTGTCAATTTCTGTCCGAAGTTGGGCATAGAGTCTGCACAAGCTGCCGAATTCAGTACAAAAACAAACCAAAAATCGTAAGAGTGATTGACAAGAAATCACAGCTCTTTGCCTGAGGAAATTCTATTAAATTTGCCGAAATGCTCAAGAAATATCTATACGAAGTCTGTAGAATTTTCCATGGAAAGTAGGAAGGGGTTTTCGACTGCATAGTTTTAGAAAAATTCAGAAGATAAATGAGAATTATTAACAAAACTAAAATCTAACAATGAGTAGAAGTGAGTGTTAAAAGTGTTAAGTCTTAGGTTAGAGAATGTGCAGCATAGTCTGTTAAATGTCTTGAAGAAAATAAAATTTCCTTCAGATAATGTGCAGACTAGTCGAATAATATGCAAAAATGTTGTAACAGAAAACTGCCAGGCATCGTCATTTTCGACAACTCTGTTGTTTGTCTGGTAAAGTATCAGACTTCAGACATCTTGGCGAAAAATTTCTCCTAGGATATAAGTTGTTTATGTCGTTGTTTACATCTTAACTTGTTTGTAGACAGAGAGACGTAAGAGTCTGATGAGTATTTGTATAAAATTACAATATAATTTTATGAACAGTATACAGGTATACATACCACTAGGTATGCACATGATATGTTGTAAGAGGTATAAGCTTTTTTATAAACATATTTTTTATTTTTGTTTGTATTTGTCATGCAAGAGGCATATGAAGCACGCACTTTACCTTGCTTGCAAATGATATGAAGAAATATATGAAATATATTGTAAGCTGAAGATGAAAAAAGAAGCGTTTTTTCAGTCTTTTTTTTAAGATTGCGGAAACGAAAAAATTATGCAGAATACCAAAAATTGTTGTCACAAAGAATTTTTGTTCTTGCTACTGATTAAGATTTAAAGAAATGTTGGATAACTGATGCTTATAATTAGCAGTTAATTTTAAATTTAATTAAATCAACCCAAAGCTGTATCGAAAGTACTGTAAGTATGAAATTTCGTAAACCAAGTACAGAATGCCTTATTTTAAAATGGATTCGTCAAGTGCAAAATTGTTAATGTTAGCCAAGCATGTCATTCTTGAGCTAAATTTTTTGGCTGCTTTTATGTATCAGTTAAATTATGAATCTTAACTTCGTTTAGTTTAATTTTTCAAATAATTATTTTTATTTAGAAAGAAACTCTAAAAATTTCATCTGAAAGAAAAAATAAAGGAATTTTTTGGCTGCACGGAAGGTTTAACTGACACCATGATGTTTCGAGATCGACCACAATCTTATCATCAGAATTCTTGTCCGATTAGGCTGAACCCACACCAACATAAGACAAAACTGTTTTCTTGACTAATACGACAACAGTACACTAGTTCTTATGAGACAACCCACACAAAATAAAACAGCCGCAATACTGTCTCTTTGATTTACTGCGCAAAAACATTGGCTGTAGAAAATACATATGGTTTGATAAACCACACCCACACAGAGTAAGAAAAAACAGACTGAAATGAACCTCGCGTCTTTCTTATGATGTAACCCACACCAATTAAGACAAGTCAAAAAAAAAACGAAAAAATACAAAAAAAACATATTCGCATTGCTGTCTAATTAACGCTTGTGTTTTAAGACAAAAATTTCATAAGACGTGTTTTTTTGGTGCAACAAGTACATTTGACTTGAAAGACGAAAATGGTTTGTCTTTTGTTGGTGTGAGTTCAGCCTTAGACCTAACTTCCAATCATGACAGCTCAAAACAAGTTCATAGCCAGCAAAAGCTACTGCTTCGGCCGAAGCAGGTTTGTAAGCGAGACAAGTTGGTTGTTGTTTCTCCTGATTAGAAAAGCGCTTCGAATAGGTATGACTTTTGTTCGCGATGTCCCACTTGGGAGTTCTTGTTTTTTTTACTGCTTCCACAATTGTGATATTTTTTGCTGGGTAGTTAAATATATTTTACCTTTAATCAATTCAACAGAGTAACCTTGAACGTTTTTACCAGCCTGCATTTGATGGTTTCAACATTCACTATTTTGTTTGTTTTTTTTTTTCAATTAAAATAGTGAATTTAAAGCCATCGAATGAAAGCTAAAAACTTTTTAGATATCTTAGCCGATTTGATTTAATGTAAAGGATATTCACCAACTTGACTGCAGCTGTCGCGATTGGCAGTGATGTCTAAGCGGACAAGAATTATGATGCTGAGATCGTGGTTGGTCGCGAAACATCGTGGTGTCAGTTCAACCTACCGTGCAGGCAAACTTTTCGTTTTCTTTATATATTTATTTATTTATTTAATATCCACCGCTGAAAAATCTTAATTGATAGCCGTCTAACATAAACTAAAGTTGAATGTTTTTTATATATTTTTTTTTGTAAATGATGAAACAGAACTGGGAATAGACGAGATTTTCCATACAAATTGACAGTAATTATACGCCGTAAAAAGCAGTCATGAGATAATGATGAAACAGAACTGGGAATAGACTAGATTTTCCATACAAATTGACAGTAATTATGCGCCGTAAAAAGCAGTCATGAGATAATGATGAAACAGAACTAGGGCTAGACGAGTTTTTCCACACAAAGTGACAGTAATCATATGCCATAAAAAGCAGTCATGAGATAGAATCAATTTTATTCTCTCAACAATGTTGCCGTGTTTTAATAAAATTTCTTACATTTTTCATATGAAATATAAGAACAAAAGAAAATAAACAATAGCATGAGAGAATTTTGAAGCTACTGCCGTCGCTTTAGTTTTGGGCCTGTTGATCTGGCAGCGTTTGGTCTGTAGTTGCAGACGTAGTTCTGTTTCATCATATAGAACTGTTTTATTTTGAGAACGTTTTTTCTCATGCTCTCAGTTTTAGCCACTCATTCTCTCAACAATGTTGCCGTGTTTTAATAAAATTTCATATGTTTTTCATACGAAAAATAAAAACAAAAGAAAATAAACAATAATACCAGAGGATTTGGAAGCTACTGCTGTCGATTAGTTTCGGACCTGTTTATTTGATAGCGTTTCTGCCTGAAGTTGTAGACTTAGCTCTGTTTCATCATTAAGTTTTTAGTTTTGAGTTTGCTTGTATTTATTTTATGCTCCTTCGCTCAGAGCTGCGCCAGCAGTACGTTTTATTTTAAGCTGTCTGTCCGTCTGTTCACCTATTTTGGTATCTTGTTAATATGTGTATTTAAATAATATTGCTCTTTAGTTTGTTTCATTTAAATTTCATATTTAAAGCAATAAAAAGTTGTGTTATATAATTGCTGTGTTAATACTTTATTTAAAGAAAAACATGTATTTTAAAATACTTTCTGAATTCATAATACCAAAATAAGTCATAGAATAGATAACCACTTTTGACTTATTGAAACCATTCATAAAGTATTTTCCCATCTTAATGAAGATTAAATTAAACTTATATATCAACTCTTTTAATTCAAATTATTTAAACACAACTTCTGCTTATTTAAGCATTATTATGCGTCACTGTTTCCTCAGCATGATTTTAAAATATTTCGAATATTTATATTAAAATAATTAATGATTCACTTTGAAATATCTGGGAAAAGTTTTATCATACTGTTTCAATAAAAACAAAAAAATATTAATTTTATATGGCTTGAGTTTAACAAAAAGAATTCATATTTAAAGACAAACCACAAAATATTTATTAACAAGAAAGAAAAAAAACAGCATCTGTCATCAGCTTAATTTATTAAACAAGTTGTCATCTACTTGAACATCTACTCTCTAATAATGATATGTCTGTAGAGTGGAAATATGAGAGTGTTTTCCTTAACCCTTATTCTGTACTTCAAAAATAAAACGCATATAACATTAGTGGGTCAACTTTGCCCAATACAAAGTATTCATATATTTATTACTTTTGATTATTTTTTTTACACTCATTGCATGTAATAGGGATTTCGGAATGGTTTTTCCAAATAAATTTATTACAGTCCAAACATTTTTTGGAATATTTCGTTGTTCTGTACCAGTTTGGGTAAAATAAGAAGCATCTACTTTTCAAACTTTTACCTTTGATTTGTTTGCTAAGTCACTTTGAACGCTTTTGACGATTGATTTGGCATGACTGCTTGGTAGTAGATTCGTTCTATATGATATATATTTTCTCGCTTATTAGCTTCACAAACGAATCTTCCAACTAAATGCGTCGTTTTTACATCGATTCCAGTCCGGAATAATCTTTACGTACGTATTGTAGGCTCATATATCCATATATACTATCTGTGGCCATCGATTTGTTCTTCTTCTACAGGTGTTTGTTCTTATTAGTTAATCTAATATATAATGTAAACGTGAATGGTATCTAGCTGCTCAAATGGGCAACATCCACGAAATGTACCTAGTTGTTCATCCACTGTCATATATCGAAAAGGATTGAACATTTTCCGTAAATTTAATTCCCAATGGTTCCAAAAATCCCTGATAGTAGTAAGTTCATCTCGGGCTCATTTTTCGTCTTATCAAATCGCTTCACTCACGATATATTTTGCAATATTCGCAAAGATATTGTTGATTTGGATAATAGCCGGCCTTACGGTCATCCCATAAAGACTCTAAAGCTTCACCATGAGAATGATATGCGCCAGATAGTAAGAGAAGTCCAATATATGATTAGCTGGTGATATTCTCTACATACATTCAAACTATTTCCAAAGACTGATTGACGTAAAAGTATTGACTGAATAATGTAATTGCCGAATCATATTCAATAGATCTAACATCAGAAACGATATCTTGGGCATCTTCACTTGATGAATTATTATGAGTTTCTCCTTCCAAATCAGATTGCATAAGCAGAGCTCCAATTTCTTGTGGTTTCATTATATTACATATCTTCCCTACCATGTCCAACTGTCGAATATGCCAAATTATTGTTATATATTCGTTACCGTGGTACTCCGATTTATACGATATGCATTGTTAGAAAATGTTGCATTTCTCATGGAGGACTGAAAATTCCATAAGAAATATTTTAAAAGTGGTCCACTAAGGAACACACTGAGTTTAAGTTCACTATTGACAGATCTTTGCGCTCTTCTGAAATATACATATTTCCTTATTCGATAGTTGGACATGGTAGGAAGACACAACCGCGAATGATCAACAAATAAGATACAAAATACAAAAAAAAAACTTCTGCTACTCTCAAGCAGTTGCACTTGTAAAGAATGTAAAGAAATTTATATTTTCCTATAATTGTTGATGCTAGTAATCCTGTTATAAGAACCACATACTTTTACTCAGCATGTCACTTTATACATTGACTTTATTGTATTGGGCAATTTTGACCCACGTGTACCAAATGCGTGATTTTTCTTAACACAGACATTGCGAAAACAGCTAGGTGATTTATATTTTATATTTATATGCTATTCGCTAAAATAATAAATGTACAAAAATTTCAAAAAATTAAATTAAATATTTGTGAAGATAATGAGTAATAAAAACTGTTTGGGCAATTTTGACCCATGAATACAGGATAAGGGTTAAATTAAAAAAGAAAGCAAAAACACTTGGCTAGAACATTTCACTTGTGTGAAAATATCTTTTAAAAATAATTTGGTTTCCAAGTAGAGATTTCTTTCATATTTTTCGCCTGCAAAACAAATTTGTTTTTTTTTTGTTTTGCAGAGCAAAATTATATTGTTTGGCATACGCGGGTTGGCTCAAAATTATTCAAGTAATTATTTATTCTGCGCGAATCTTTTTACCAATTATCTTTAACATAATTTTTTTAAGAGAAGTAGCACACTCAGGCAATTAATGCCTGCCAATTAATTAATTAATGTGCTTACCTACTTTGGGAAAGCGATAGTGTAGAGAGAACATGTGATGAAGTGAGAGATATAGAAAACTTAATTCATTTACAACTCTTTAAAGCAGTGTTGCAACGCTTCTGGTGTCAAATAGAGGCAATAATTTTTTTTAATCTATGTAGCCACATTATTAGTTATTTTACTTCGTCGACGATTCTGCTGCAATACCGACGAAGGATTGTGCTGTAATGTGCTAATTAATCAGCGCTATACCTTCATTACTTTCCCAGTCCAACAAGATAACAAACCAACGCAAATGAGAAAAACTCATGATAGTGATAGTTTACCTGAAATTAGTCTCAAACTTAAGGCCTAACTGCGGGTCTACATTAGCCATGAACCTGGTATGAAAATCATATCGGATATCGCATATGGCTAATGTAAACCGCTCATGTCCATGTTTCATTCATGTTCAAACATCGATGCCTGAACAAATGGCTGAGCATCACTTTTTCTAATTTTGTGCAACTTTTATATTAGTAAAATTATGTATATTTTCGCCTTTTTCCATTTTATCTTGGAAATGTGATATTTTATCGCGGTAAAAACTACCCTAAGTTTGAACCAAGATTCTAAGTAGTTTTTGCGTGATGCGTGTTCGGACAGGCAGACAGACAAACAGACAGATAGACAAAGAGACCGACAAAAATCCCAAAAGTTGTTGTTTTGTGCTCTACATCGATTATAATCGATGTAATCGAACAGTAATTACTGTTTACTCCACCATAAAAATGTTCTAAAAATATTTCATGTACAGACACTCCCTTTTTACAGTTTTATTATAAGTATAGATGTATAGATTTCACAAATATCTCCGGTAATAGCATAGCCAAAATTTGTAATAAAATATCCTTGATAATACGTGGAAAAAACTTTTTAGTTATCTCAATTTATGTAGTCGTGAAAAGGAATCAAATTGAAGACTTTCAAATGAGAGTGGAAAATTGCAAAATTTTGGCAAAAATAGATCTGAATTGTTCGACGTTTTTCGCAACATTTTTTCAAAACTAAAATTTTTGATTTTCGATATTTTAAAATAGACTTCAGATATTATTTCAATTGAAATTTTAAGTCGATTAAAGCATGTGCGTTACATCCAGCATTGGACGAATATAATGAACTTTTCTACGAAATTAGAATTAACTCGCTTAAGAAAAAAAACGCCCAAACTATTATTATATTTAATTTAATTAATCTGGCTTTTAGTTGTTGCCTGCTTACTCTTAAAAGTAGACATAAGAACAGATCTTGAGAAGCATTTAATTTATTGTACTAAAATTAGTTTTTTAATTTTTATTTCCTTACAATTAAAAAAAAAACATAGAAATTATAGTATGTTTAAAATATTTTAGCGATACTACTTTTTACTTGGCAAGTAACTTTAAAATGTCTGGATATACTCACTTATTTCTAATAAAATCAACATTTTTCTTAAGATTTTCATGAAATATTGCTTATTTTGTTCGCACACGCCTGACTTTAAGATCAATATCTAAAAGTTAAGTTTATAAAATTTTCAAACTGCAATGCCATGTAAGAGATAGCGGTCCATATCATATAAAGTTTTGTAACTCGAACCGGTTGATATTCCATGGGAACCAGTAACTTGAAACAGGTTCTCTACCCGCTGGGGTAGAGAACCTGTTTCAAGTTACTGAATATTGAAAGGCATCACTTTATAGAGATAATTTGTGTCCTTTTGAGACTTCCTCAACTGAGTAGCTGATTATGTTTCTTTTTTTAAATTAATAAATTTATGTTTGTGAAAATTGCGTGATTGCGTTTTTTTTCTGTCCACAAAATCACATTGACTCTATTAATACTTTAATCAAAAAGCTTTACACAATTTTGTACATGTTTTTGATTAGTTGAAGTGTTTCTTCACCAAAATAAATACAGTGCAGTTCGGTTATAGCGGGTCCGGGTAATTTGGTCGTTATAGGCGAAGTTCGCTATAACCGGAGTAAATAATTTTTGTTCCTCGAAATAAAAATGGATCGGACCAGAAAAGTTGCTAGTCATATGTAATATTGCGTTATATCCGTTGTTGGTTATAACCAAACCCCACTGTACTTTTATTTATTAATTTATGCAATTAAGAATAATGATACAAAATTTGTTATGTAAAATTGAAACAAACTGTGTAATATTTTAAGTTTCATGGAATGATATTTTCTCTATTGAGTACCTACTAGCGAATTAAAATTATTTGAGTTTGTTTTCTGTTAAAAGTTTTATAATTAAGACTTTCAAGAAAGTAAATAAAACTTTCCTACAAAAAAAATGTAGCATTGTTTGCTTTTTTCAATGAGAATTTGCAATATACTAGTTTTTGGAGGAAGTGAATTTATTAGAAATTATTATATCATACCATACGAAGGTAAATTTTTGCATTGAAAGAATACTAAATGGCTATTTTTCTAATAAAAACTAAGGCAATTTTATATATTTTCAAGAAAAGAAAACGCCACTAAAGAGAAGATGTTGCCACAAATCTAAATATTAGTTTTATCTATGAGAAATATAGTTTAGCGCCTGTTTCGTGAATGTTGACTCAACTATACGTGAAAGTCATTTAAGATCTATTTTTCATGCATAAACATTAAATTACTTCTTAAACTTTTCTAATACAAATAAAACGTATTGGTTAAATTAAATTTTATTAACCCATTTCTCAACTTATTGCACAGTATAATAAAAAATAAAAAAACTTTTCCTCACTCTCAAATCTAATATTCGAAAATCAAAAGATAGACAAACATGTATATACGCTTACACATGCAATTTTATTTTAAGAGTCCTTAAATCTATTTATATACAAAGTCTATATTGCCAAATCATTGTTTTATATTGCTTTGTAAATATAAACATGCTCAAGCATATTTAAGGCTACATTAATGTAGTCATAAAGTAAAGCATACTTTACGGCTGTATAGACAAAAGACTGATATGAAAGTTAATACTAAAGTAGAATAATCTTAATTCGTGATAAACCAATAAAAAAAAATACACTCAAAATCTACAGTGTAACAAAGTTCAAGAAACGTGTTGAATTGTTTTGAATGGCAACACCCACAATCAAAGTCATTTCATAAAAGTAATAATTATTTTCCATTAAAAGAAAATAAACAACTTCAGCAAGTTTCACCAATGAATATTCAGTTAATTTATATGGAACGTGTTAAATTTATTAAAATATAACAGAATATAAAAAGATTATATGCTTTATGAAGTAAATTTTCTGAAAATATTTCTATTAAAAACAATTAATATGAAGTGGATTTATAAGAAAATTTTATAAAGTATTTTAACTTCAAATTTATAAAAATAGAATTTTTAAAAAATATGTATACAAACCCAACTAAAAATTTTATATATTAATATGAGGATTTAGCTATCAATCACAAAGAACCACAAAATATAATAACTTTTATCAATCATGCTGCGTATTGGACAAGAATCCTAACCAAATTTTTTAAAGAAACATTACTCTTAAACAATTTTTCACACAAAAAGGGACACATGAAGTTGAACATTGAAAAAACATAATTGAAAAATGTTTATATTGCTTGAAAGCTAAAGCTTTTTTGAATCAAAATAATATTGACTTTACAGTTCTTACATAATACAGTATGTTTCAATACTTAAAAATTATATTTTCTATACTTAAAATCACAAATTCCATTAAATTTTATTTGTTAAACAAAAACTAATTGAACAATAACTTACTCCAAACAGTATTATTATAAAACGTAAATAAAACAAATCCCAAGCACAAAGTATGTTTCTCACATTAAATTTTTAAAGCTTAAATTAATTTATATAACATATACATGTCCCATTCATAGACAAGCTCAATCTTTTATTTGCTTATAGTCATCTTTTAACGAGACTTAACAGTTACCTGCAACATCAATGCAGTTATACAGCTGAGCAGACCCCTTGATTTTTGTGCTTCGCTTTCAGTTTGTATTTTTTTTTGTAGGCAATCACGGGTTTTTTATAACATATAAAAAATGAACAAATCTAAGGCTTATTTGGTTGATATTAGGGTATTCAACTCATCACGTTCCTGCTTTAATCGAGGCTTTAGTTTATTCTGTAAATCGAATAATGAAAACTTGCCGTAAACTAGCTAATTTTAATAAATAAAAATAGCAACAATCATCAATTCTTGAATTAAATCAGATAAAAGAAGAATTCATAGATATATTAGTTCAATATTTGAAGGATATCTGGGGGTGTTTCTTCTATATTTTTATCTAATTTGTTTCAGTTTCTCTTAATGAGAACTGACCTAATCAGGCAATTAATGCCTACCAGTAAATTAATAAATGTGTTACCTTCTTTGGAAAGGGAATAATGTAGAGAGAACAGGTGGTAAAGTGGGAGAGAGATAGAAAGCTCAATTCATTTACAAATTTGCTATTTCACATTTTTTTCAGTTAAATTTTCTAGAACAGTGTTGCAGCGCCTCTGGTGTCAAGTAAAGGCATTAATTTATTTAAGCTGTGTATCCATTTATTAGTATTTTTACTACGCCAACGATGTTGCTACAATAATGACGAAGCAGGGTGCTGTGGTGTACATTAGGATATGTCAGTACTAATCGCTGGCGGTACTGCTAAAGTGATCAGTGCTATACATTCATAACTTTAACAGTCTAACAACAATCAACACAATGATACACCAGTGCACATCAGGAAAAATCATGATGTTGTTGGCTTCCCTGAAACTAGTCTTGAACTCAAGACCTCATGATTTTTAGTGAACGCGCTAACAATGTCAGCCAACAATACCCTCAACCTTAGTACGTAATCTTGAATAAGGCCTTTATTGCTGCAATACTTATTTTAAGTTGAAAGTTAAGCTTTGTAAATATTAAAATAGTTGTAACAATTTTTAAGTGTACCTTCGCTAGAAACTACATTAAAAAAATAGTTGTTCTAAAATAATTTTTGAAACAATTTGGTGGTTAAACTATTAACGGTGAGCCGATTGAATACCATAGTTTTTATTTATATTCAGAAAAGCAAAAATAATTTGTTTATTGTTTGCCATTGCTGAGTGAAGTTAAGTTATAAAATTTGAACTAGTGTTGGTGTAAAGTAAATAACTAGGCATGCCACCTCCAGCTGGTTTTTGTAAGTCCCGGGATGAGGGACTTCAGCATTTCAGATCCCGTGGTTTTTCGGTATCCCGGGTTTTATCGGGATTTCGGAATTTTACGCGATTGGGGATTTTCCTTTTTTAATAAAAACTCAATTAATAAAGTAAAATCTCTACATAATATGAACTAACGAAATTACTTAATCAATTTTGAGAAATTATCTCATTATTCTAATAAATTTATTTAATTTGTAAAATAAATTATTTAATTTTTAAATGAAATTATTTAATTTTTAAATGAAATTACTTTTTATGAAATTAAGAGAAGTGTCATTAGCTTAAACTGTTATAGTGACGGCAGCAATGAACGTGAGGTCTAAGCGATAAAGAGCTCTAATGAGAATACCAGGTGGTGTCCAAACATCTAAGTTCAACCTTATGTTCAGCCAAATTTTTTTTATCTCTTCAATTATTACATGCTTTAAACATACCGGCATTTTGTTGGTTGCTAATGCCAACTCATCAGTAAATCTTTAAACAAAATTCGGTTACACATTTCTTTTCCTCCAATGGAGGATCTATCAATTGCTAAGCCGATAAACCACATTTGAAAAGTTTTCAAAACTCGTATGCTTAAAGTTAGACTCTCAAACAAGGAATGATAATCACAATACACTAGTATAATAGTTTTATAAAAAAAAGCACTAGACTTTTACAAATAAACAACGCAGCAAAAATTTTATATTCTTATCTTTCTAGATTAGCTAACCACAAAATATTAATATCAACTTTTTGCACAAAGTTTCTTGAGAATATCTCGAATAAATATATTTTGATTAAATTAAAAACGAACTTACGAACATACAGTTCGACTAAAAGCATAACTTAATTAAAAAATAAAAATATTTTCAACAATTTTGTTTATCAAATACATACAGAAAATATCTTTGTCTCCGAAAATTTAAAAAGTTTTTTACGTAATCCACACATTTCCATAGAACATTATACAAAAATGTTTATCACAGGCTCTTCAACAATTTTCTTCTGTGAATATAAATGAAATCTTGCATATATTGAGCAATTTTTTAACCAAATTGTTTCATTAGGCTTATGAAGCGCAGTTCTTTCAATATTACAGAAACTATAAAAGTGGAGACTACTGCCTTTGAAACTATACCCCACAATTCATTTTAATCAATTTGTCGACGGCATCTATACTATTTATTATTCAAAGTGATATTGTTAATTTAGAGTTCATAACGTTATATTTATTTAGAAAGAATTACATATGATCAATACTCCAAGCTAACAATAACATCAATTTAATTTTCAACGAACTATCAAAACGCTTGAACTACCAAAATGCAAATAAAAATCTTTTAGGAAAAATATTCATATATTATATGAAATGATTCAATATACCAAGGAAAAATTTTGATAGCAAAGTAATGAGTTAAAATGCTTTTAAACATATCCTTCACTACTTCTACTTTGGCATTCTAACTATTTGACTTTAACATGGCGATGTAATTGGAGGCAAGTATTTACCACACTTGATTACAAATTTTAATATTTAGAAGGCATTGAATGCACAAAATACAATAACAATGAAATGTTTCAGCTAAGCATTGCACTCGTGATGTTTTCAGTTATTGTGTTATTTTATGCCAAGTGTTTTACTCACTAGGCTACTGCACAATTATTTTGAAACGGGCTTAAAACTTGTTAGAAATATCCATTTTGCCTCCCCAGGGGTTGAACTGTTTATCATCTATTTGATAAGCATATACACTACTACTGAGCTAATACGAGAATAAATGACTTGTTTAACTGCTAGTAAATAATTGATAAACTACTCTAAAGTAACTCAGTGGTCATGTAGTTTGGGGTTGAAAATTATGTTGTTCGGTAAAGAAAACTCATTACCAAGCTTTTGCTGGGGAGGCTTATTTCCTACTGACGAAATTTATCTATAATCAACAAAAAATCACACTTTCATTTATTTTTTCTTGTGAACATTATACATGTTCATATTTTAGAGATGTTAGTGTTGGCATACTGAACAGCCGGATACAACACTCACTTTCGTTCTTTTTGTTGAAAGCTTTTCAACATTATTTTTTTACCACCGTTTCTGTTACAAAACAAAAAATAATGATAATAACAATAATAAAAATAAGCAACACAAAAATATACTTACATAAGCATATGCTTGTATACTTAATGATGTACTGGTAATTTGTAAATTACAAACAATAAACAAAAGAACAGACCATAATTAAATACGTTTTAGCTTAAGTTATTGTTTTTCGGTAACGTAAAAACACAATTTTAATGTTTAATTGCACTAACAGACAAAAAAAGAAAAAAAAATTTCTCTTGACGGTACTGGCAGACGAGGCAATTATTTGATGAAAATAAACTTAACTGTTATATATGGAAATTTCGTATTTAAACTTAACTATGATTTATGAAGCCCTGATGAGTCTTAATTGGTGTTTATTCCTTTGCCCTGATGAAGACACAACCCAGCAAAAAAATATCATGTTTCTGGCATAGTAAAAACTTTAATGCCTAGAAGCGCTTCTAAACATGGATGATGATGGATGGATGATGGATGATGACACAGACAAAAAGTAAGTAAGTAAGTAAATTATTTTGCTTAATAATTGTTAGCATTTTTAAACTAATTGTTTATTAAATTCAGACAGAAATATTGTTTGATATTTTTCAGAAAATCCAATAAAATTTTTTTTTTGATTTAGTAAATTGTTTTGTCTACAATTTGTAAATATTTTTAGACAAATTGTTTTATAGATTTAAACAATTTGTTCACTGAAAAAAAACGTTTTTTTGTCAATGAAATTATTGAGGTATTTTTGTCTATATTTACAAATTCGTTTGTAAGTCCGTTCATAGACAAAATATTTACTAATTCATTGAATTCCTTTACAGAAAATGAAATTTAGTTTTTTCTGTGCACTAACACATTTAAAAACTCAAAAAACATTTAAAGTATGCTTTCTTTCTACATTTCTTATATAGTGTATGGAGGAGAGAGATTTATAATAAAACTCGATCTGCTTTACCTGTAGTTTAACGATGATACAATTGGATGACGCAATAACACAAAGAGGCATGATTTTAGAGCATTTTTGGTGTTTGGAAAGAAGCGCTATTTTATATAAAAAACAAGAGCTCCAAAGTGGAACATAGCAAACAAAAATCATGCATGTTCGAAGCTATTTTTGAAGCAGAAGAAACAATAGCAACGAGGTGCTCTCGCTTATCATCCTGCTTCGGTCAAATCAGTACTTTTTGCTCGGAAGATGTCACTACAACTATATATTTGCAGCAAGATGGCGATGGAGAGTGTTATCACAGCTTTAAAAGTAGTGAGCCCTCGAAAGCTCTTAAATTATATTATATTAATTATACCGAGGTCGATAAGCACTAATATAGTCAAATATTTACCCCGTCTGGCCTCGACTTAACAAGTAAATGAATCTTGTGAATAAAAACACAGGCTCATTCTATTTGCTCAGATATTGCGAAATTGTTTTCCCATTTAGTATTTGCTGTTATTTTTATCTGTAAGCTGTTATATAACGCTTAACTTTATTTTTGCGGGTGGGTGTTAATTTCCCTTATCATTCCAGCACTCATAACGAAGTAAATTTTTGTCTAGCAGCCATTTGCTTGTGTGCTTAATATTAACATTTTATATATCTTTATGTTTGTTTTTGTGCAAATTATTGTAATTAAGCATGACTTGGCATGATGAATTCTTAACTTTGTTTCTATTTTTTGATTGAGGTTAATGTAAACATAACCATAAGTGCTTTATTAGTCTAGCAATATTAAAAATATATTAAAAATATATATTTTTTTTATATTTAACACAAACATACAAAACTATTGCCATAAATATAGCATCACGAGTTTATTAAAGCACGAATGTGGAAGTAAGAAATGACTTGATGTGAATTTATTTTCCTTTTATGTCCTATTTTAAATTAATTGCCACAGAGACTTAAGACCAAATATTTATGTTTGATGACATTTGCTCAGACTTTGGTTAGACTAAATTCGCAGTTTGGCATTACTACAGAGACTAAAGCAACATTTGAGAGTAAAAATTAAATAATATTTTGAAAGTGAAAAAATTTTTTAGTAAAAATAGAGAAAATTCACAATTAGGGGAAAAGATGATGCTGGTGGCAACTTATAGTAAAAATTATGAAACGAAGAATATTATATGGAAAGCTTGGACATGCACCATTATCTTTAAAGATTGAAAATATTGGTACATAATTCTAGTTGCGAACATTGGGATTTTCCTAAATTTTTGTATTTAATAAGAAAAAAATAAAAAAAAAATTATATAAAATTTCGTTGGCGTGAATGGCTACTCACCTGCCACAAGACAAGTCATGTGACTGGCTCTCAAGTAGTTACTAACAACCGTGTAGAGCTAATCACGCTCTACACCAAAACACAAAAAAGTAAATCAAAAATATGTGTTTTAAGCTTAATTACTTCGTGACGTGACGTGAAAAAATGGTGTCTTTCTCGGGAAATGCCCATATAGCAAAAGAAAAAAATATAAAGAAGCGTGTCTGCCAAGAGATTATAGTCTTTTGAAAGTAAAACAATTTGAAGAAAATATCATGATTGGCTTATGCCGCAATATATGGATGAGAAAAAAATGCACAAAGGTTTTTGTTTGTAAGATTAGCAACGATACACGTCTAGCTTGTTTATTTGGTTTCTTAATGAGAATGTCAATGTGTCTGTAAAAGAAATTATTTGTGTATACGCTTGACAGAAAAATCAAGTTATCCGTAATTAAATCAAGGCATAGCGGCGTCAAAAGTGTCGAGCTTCTTAAATCGAACGCGTGATTTAAGAGCAGAATCGTGAAGTGTTAAATTCTTAATTTTTTGCATTATTAAGGCTGATCATGCTTGATTGTAGGGAAAAAACTTTGCTCAAGAAAAGCAGAATTGAGACAGCTTTGGACAATCAACGTTTACCTTGCATTCAATTCAATGCCGTCCTTGCTGGCTTTTGCGTTATAACCAAAGTGTCATTTGGCGTTATTATTTGGTGAAACATAGTTGATGCATAGTGTATGCATTAAAACCTGTTTTCTTATACGAAATTGGTGCACTAAGCCAACAACATTTGTTCTCTATTTTGAATTGGTGTTGCTGTATGAAAGACATTAGAATAATAGGGAAGAAAGTTCAATAAATTGAATGGTGTTATTTAAAGGTATTTTGTTTTTTTGCTTTACCATTGTTCCTTAATATCATTATGGTCAGGAATCTATGTGATATTAATAAATTTTAATTGTGCATGTTTCTAACAGATTTTCATTAGCATAGTCCTCCGACATTGGACCAAATCAGAAAAAAAGGAATTTGCAATTTTTTATCGAAATGTTAGTGTCTATTCGGGAATATGCATCGACTAACGTTCTATTCTAACGTTTATTCGATTTTAGAAATGTATAGAAAACAAAAACAATTTGTGAAATTTTGTTTTTGTTATCATGTAATTTTTCCCGAATAGACACCGTTGAATTTTTTGTTATGCTAATCAAAAGAAAGAATCAATTTAATCAACATTTACCATAAGTAAACTTTTCGAAAAACTATTTTGTACATATGTAACGAAATATGATGACAAATGTGTTTTTTTTTTTACTATGGAACGAAAACTAAGTTGCTCTGGCGCACTCAGCCCGTCACCGATCTATAGTCTTCTCGTTTCAAAAAATCGCATCGATGGAATTGCAGGCAGGGTGACCGTTGGAAATTTTTAAAAAGTGGCACAAAAAGGGGATTTTGAATAAAAAAGTGGCACCAAAAAGGGGATTTTTCGAAAAAAAGGGGCAACTTTTTTAAAAAGGGAATAATTGAACCAAATTCTAGTATTTATTGAATTTCTATTGCATGAATTTCTATTGCATGCTTTTGAAATAAAATGAGTATATTTTGATGTTTTTCTATCTACAAAAGAAAGGTTTCTGCACCAACAAAGTACTCCACTTTCTAGCGAGTTATTTAAGCAACACATTCATACATGCGTGGTTATACCTGACTCTAAAACAAAGAGACTGTCTGTCAGCCAGATAACAAGTTCAACGTAAAAATATTAAATAGTGGACCAATATGGCCTATAAATGGCAGAGTTCTGAGGGAGCAAACTTAAAAAAATACTTAGGAATTCAGTCTTCTCCCTTTGTTGATATCGGTAAAAAAATAAGCTTTGCTCTTATATGAAATGTTGCCATTTCACACACTTTTAGTGTTTTTTAAGTTATAGCACTAATATTCATGTGAATGTAAAAAAATTACCACGGTTTTAAATAAAATCTTTCTTTCCTATCCTACAAACAATGTATTTTGTAAAATGCGTGATTATTTACGAAAACCAAAAATATATGTAAGAGAAGCGGCTTATTAGTTTCATTATAAATATTCGCCGAACCAATTTTTCAAATTGCGTAGATATTTCATTTCAAAACGTTAATATTTCTTTTGTCTTAGGGGTTGATTTAGTAAAACTAAATCTAACGTTCACTCAAAAATTTGCATGAAAATCACTTTTAAAATATTTAAAACCGCGTGCTTTTCATACAAATTTTTAACAAGACGTACTTGTTCGTGCTACTGAATCAGGGTGCTAGTTTCTAATAATTTTAATACAATAATGAATATCTATAGATCCGAACTCTTAAACTATTCCAAAATCCAAGAAATTTGATAATTGAGTTATGAATTTTTTGTCGAACTGTATGGTTTTTATCCAAAGGTATTTAATTAGTTTGGGTTAAGTTCGTTTTCAATATAATCTTTCGATCAAATTATTTTTTTTTTAAGAAAGAAATTCTAAAGCATGTAAATATTGAACATTCAAAGTAAAATTTGGATGTACGGAAGGTTGAACTGACATCAGATGTTTCGAGACCACTACAGTCTTCTCATCAGAGCCCTTTAACTACACTACCAGCGACGGCAGCAGCAACATCCTAGCGAAAATCCTACTTATTTTAGTAAGCTCAATTAACAGATTTTGTCGTGGCGAGTCGTGCCTATTATTAATGAACTTTTTCTAAATGTTCGAAACTTCACTATCTGTCTTTTATTTCGCATGTTCAACTATTTTAAACTATTTTGGCTTGAGTTCCATTTTAATTTAAAATAATTAAATTTCTTTGGATACAGTCGACTAAAACTCGTAACTTAATTTTCTATTTAAAATAGTTTTTTTCATAAGAATATAAATAATGGACTTAAAAACACATTTTTGTATTAAGATTTTTTATAAAAACAGTTTAGTACCGTAAAAAACTCATATTAAATCAAAAAGTATCACTTCATAACAAAAGGGGCAAAAAGGGGCATAATATTACAAAAGGTGGCAGATTTAGGTCATTTTAAAAAAGGGGCACTAAAAGTGGCAAGACAGTTGAAAAAGTGGCAAATTGCCACTTTAGTCGCAAAACGGTCACCCTGATTGCAGGTTTGCCTGTTATGACAGCCCGAATGGCAGCTTGGAATTACAGTTGCGTATGTTTTATAGTTGATGATTTATTAATCATACGACATGATACTACCAATCCAAGTATTGACTATAATAATCAACAATACTTGAAAATATGCAAAAAAAAGTGCCTACCTTCAAGCTACATCCATGGAATATTTTCACTGTATGATACCTAAACGGTCATAAAAAAGGACCTTTGAAACGAGAAAACTAGATGAGTGACGGACTTGGAGCACCAGAACAACTTAGTTTTAGTTCCATAGAAAAAGAAAACACATTTAAAAAAAAAATGCATATAACTAATGTTGATTGTATTGATTGTTTCTTTTGATTGGCATAATAACAAAATCAATTTTTCGAAAAAAAAATCGTAAGTGCACGTTTTTAAAAACTTGGTCCACTGTGAATCAATAATATTATATAATATTTCTATGAATCTTAATAATATTGTTTATGTCTACAATATGCACGATTGTGTCATCCGTTTATTTAAGTATTATGTATTGTCGACTATTTGCTAAAAGTTCTGCTATGACGGCTTAAGGATTTTCTCGTTTGAAGAAATAATAGCAGAAAATGTATATGTAGCTATCAGTAGAGAAAGCAACATTTACTTTAATTCATTAATTTTCTTTTAAGTTATTTAATCGTAATTTTTATTTCTTGTATTTTCGAATTTGTGAACCCATTTTTTGTTCTTCATCAAGAGTTATTTTAAAAGTACTCAGCGTAATTAAATAAATATTTAATATGACACGTACAAAAGTAGAAGAAAAAAAGGATTAAAAGATAACCAAAAATCATGCCTGTAAATCTGATGAGTTAAATAAAGACTTTGAAAATGAAACAAGTGTCTGATGAATAACAATGAAACAAGTGGCTGATGAATAACAATATTGTTTTAGACAACTAAAGCGAGAGAAGAGATACAAAATTGTTTCTAACTTAATTAAAATTTGGGCAGAGTAAAAGGATTTTTTTGTGTAAAAAAGTATGTGCTTGAAATTTGTTTATTTAAGGAAGTGTCGAAAATAATATTGAAGATGAATAAAATTGTATCGATTATGTCAAATTACCCCCTTCAATGACAACGAACAATGGTCCAAACTACTGTATGGATTTCGACGAGGTGAATCCGAATCTAAGGTGCGTTTGGCTCATTACCCCTCTAATTTCGAGTAAATTATGAAAAACGTATAAACATCTCGAAATACTTCTCTATATCATAATTTACTTGAAATGAGAGGGATAACTAGCCAAACGGACCACAGCTTCTGATTCCCCGCATTAAAATACATGTAGATAGGTGGGTCTGGTTGTATGAAGAACCCTCTTTTTTGCTGTATTTTGCGGCTCCGTGAAAATCGTGCTTTTGCTGTTATGTTGTTCTTCTCTGCTAATGTAAGTAATTACAACATTAATATCTCGAGATCGGTAAAACACATATCAATAATTTTTTTAACAAGTAGTCAAATAAAACATTTAGAGCTCACATTAGAAATTTTAGAAAAAACAAATGAGTTTTTGTTTCTTAATATAACTTTTTCCTGAAATTTTAGTTTTTTTTACTAATTTTGCTATAGCAGCTACATTTATACCCATAATGTCTTTATTTAAAGTAAGATCAATGCTAACTATTCATATAATAAAACACCGTTCATGAATTTTTAAAGAAATCTATCGAAACTTTTTTACCGGCCCCTAAACTCAAAAGTTTTTTTATATATTAAAAATGTAGGGTACATGTCCAAAATGAAAAAAAAAATCCTGATTTTTTTAAACAAACCAAACCCGCGAAGCGATTAGCTTGTCTGCGGAAAACACCCAGGGCTTACAGCGGAAATTGAACCCACGACCTCTGTACTGCCAAGCTAGCATCGCTACCACTCCGCATTCAAGCCCCAAAAGTTTTGAGTTTGAATCTTTTTTACGACTTAACTAATCTACGTAGAATTTTATCACCAATTAAAAAGTGTGCTTTAAGTTAAAGTTAGATGCTTATTAAAAAGTTAACAGCCAAAAAATCAAAAATCGTCAATGCACAAAACTAAAAGTTTTAATTTCGAAGTGAAATATCTCTTAAACTATAAAAGATAAAAAAACTAATGTAAGCACATTTTTTCTTTATCTAGTCTAGAAAAATCCAGCACAAAATTTTACAAATCGATCAATATTTATGAAAGTTACGAGCCGCACAATGTTTATCACACCCGGCATAGCCAAGTCTTACTCCTTGTAGCTCTACCTCTGCAACAGCTAAAGACTTAAAAAGATATGCTTCTGAAAGCTTGGCTTCTCCTTTGCAACCATTTTAATTTTTAGACAGCTCCATTTAGTAGTTTAGAAGTTCCACTTTTTTTTAGTTTACCCCACTGTGCAACGCCATTTAAAAGTGACAGGACTCTCTTTAATAAAAAGTTCCAAGACTCGAACCGATTGCTTGTCTCTGGTAATCAGTCATGTGACTTGTTTTGTAACGGGATTTTCCCCCTTTAGGATGATGACTGCACTAAAAGTTTCGTATATAAAATCATAAAATATTTACAACAAATTAAGATTTAATTACAATATATTACAATTCTTATTTTCTTTAACAATATACTATATATTTTTTATTGAAAGTGTTTCTACACATGTCTTTTTCTATGACTTTCCTTTTTCATATAAATCATATACAGACATAACAACGCCTATAAAAAAAGGACACATTTTATTACCATAAATATTATAACCAAAAGACAAGTCCTTTTTTCATGTAAGCAATAATGTGATTATGAAACAGCCAACAACCACTAGAAAAAGGACTCTAATGCCGTAAATCAAATAAACACTCTTCACAGTTTAACTTTGTTAAAAGTTGTGTAAATAATTTTATAATGTTAAACAAAAATGCTTAGACACAAACACGTATCCTTGAAAGTTTAAAAAATTTGTATATTTTTGTAAACATTAATAGCCAGCCATATTAAAAAGACATTTAGCCAAGGATATAGGAGTTGGCAACGAAATTATCTTTCTTTCTTTTCGTTTTTAAATGAAGGAATTAAATTGCTATATGAAAGAAAAACAAAACATAGTCATGCCTCTCCTTGAAAATTAAGATTTTCTTTTTATAAATAATGATTTCAAATCAGGTAAGGAAATATTAATGCGCTGGAGTAATATGCTCAGTTTTGATAACACTCATTGAAGATATGTCACTGAGAACGAGTACATGACTGCTAGACAATTTGCATCCTATCGGCGTGCTAGGTATACTATCTGATTACCTTAAATAATAACAGGAAAAATTTCTACTATATTTCATTACACTGAAAGAAATTTTACAATGCTAGCATTTTGACGTAAACCATATTATGTACTTCGCACTAAAATATGTTTTTGGCAAAGGTATATTGAAAGTTTAATATAGAGTTAATGAGAATTTCTATAGAAATATCTTTTTTTTATGTGTTATGAATGTACAGAGAGAAGGTGCTGCTATAATTTTGAAGAAATTTATTTAACAATTTATCTACTGAAGTACAAGCACTTAGATACTGAACTTATTTTATATTTTCCTTTTTAATTTTCTTATTACATTACATACATAAATGTATATTTTATATCTTTCATCTCAATCGCGTTTTACTTTACAGAATCTGCTTATTTTCTAAGCCTTTTTTCATTACAATTTCTTTCAAATTCCGTTTATAAATATCTTTAACGTTTTCATTTTGTTGTTTAACTGCTTTTTTCTGAACTAATTTATGCTAAAACTGTGATATTATGTATAGCGACAAAAAACATGTTTATTCTTTTAATTTAATCAAACATAAGCGAATAAAAAAAGTCTTTATAATACTGACAAGGTAGTAAATTATTTATTCATATGCGACAACAAGTGAAAAATTATATAAAGGGACTGTGTAAGCACAATTTACGCCTTCTCTAAAGCAAAAGTTTAGGGGTAGTACGCCACTCAATTTCCTTTTTCCTGTTTGTGCATTTTATTTTATTTTTTTTTATTAAATTTATATTTAACAAATATGCGTGATTCTCATTTCAAATGCTTTTTTCGTGTCCGTTGCAAGTATAGTAAAATATTTCATAAAAAGAACGTATAAAATTTAAAATGAAAATTACTTTAGCATGATTTAATAGATTATAAATAAATGTAAATACATTAGTTTTTTTGTGTAAGACTATCCATTATGTGTTAAAAATGAAAAATGAAATTACTGTTTGTGCTTTCTTCATACAAAATGGCATGTCCGTAATGCATGCTGTTGATTTTCCACATTGACAAACTATAAATTTTTCCAATAACGTGACTAAATTTAAAACGGTTTTTGAATATATGCATTTGATTCTCTTATTTCACACATCAAACTTTTAAAAAATATTAGAAATTATATATATATTTTTTTTAATTGTTGTTATCCGCGGTCTTGTGTGTTGGGCACTATGTTTTTTTAGTACGCTTCATTACTCAGTATAATTATTAAAATTGCATTAACCACATACACCCAAATAACAGCGTATTTTTATATATTTAAATGTTTTGTGAACTTTGTTAAATAGTATTATATTGCAAAATGTTCATCAATCAATCATCTGTTGTATACAAAAAAAATGTATTGAGTGTTATCCATATTTTATTAATTCAATTGAAAATTTTTAGTGAATAGCTAAGGAGCTTATGTTAAAGTACATCGAAGATTATACATTTGAATTGCATTGAATTCAAAATATAGTGTGTGTTTTGGGAAAAATATTGAGTTTGTTTAAAAATGTATTGAGCGTGGCGTACTAAAATGTTTAAATATCAATTATCTGTAAATTTTAGGACGTTGAAAAAAGTTAACAGCAGCTAAAGGGTAGAAACAATATAAAGAACATTATCTGTTAACAAGTTTCCGATTTTCTTTAAGAAAGTTTTGCATTATGGGTAGCTATATTTCCGAAGAATGTATTAGGTAGGTCGTATTTTGCTACAAAAGAATATTTAAAATTGACATAAAATGTTATTGAAACTAGCCGTATTTGAAAATGTAACGCTCACTACACAAAAATGTAAAAAAATCGGAATATATAATTTTATTTCAGGAACCATTGAAGGATGCGAAAACTATAGTGTGAATCCTACTTTCTCATATTTCATTTAGTAACAAACAAAAAAGAAACACAAAATGTACGTTTATAATGAGAATCAGCCATATTTAAATTGTTTTGCTAAAACAGTTGTATCGTTGAGGAGTAAGATTGTACATCTTAAAAATTGTGTGGAATTGTAAAGAACATCAGGCGTCCTAGTTGCAAAAACAAAATTTTCACATTTGTAGACAATTATCTAAAATTATTTTTAAAGCCAAACGTGTAGAAGATAATTTCACATTTATGAAGGTGTTTTCGCAAATAAAGTGATATTTAATAAAAACCCAGCAAATTGTTTACTTACAAGTAAAAGTAATATAATTACCGTGAGTCTTCATAGCAACATATGTAATATAATATTAATAAATTGTTTAATGAAGAACGAATACACTATACAACAATATTAAATTTTTGTTATATTACAAGGTTTCAACGACTGATTCTGGTAGAGAGCACCAGAAAAGTATATACGTTTATTGGTGTTTTTAAAGCTTACATTTGGGACTAATTACTGTACACCTCTTTTGCACAAAACTATAGTGAGGCAGTATGGGATACCTTGTAGGCCTTACGTGTAATTAATAAGACAAACTCGGAACTTTTATGTAAAATACTACGGTAACAATTTTGTAGAATATTTTTACCCTCATACTATTTGCGTATGGCACTTTTCAAATAAAGAGGGAAAATGTTTCTCATGATATTTTGTATAAAAATACTGAACATACCAACATGCCAAGTAAGTATAACCATGTGCAAAAGTGGGGAAAACTAAGCTCCCCCTAAAATGAGTTCCAGATTTAAACTTTTAAAACGCTGGTGCACAAATTTCACAATTAGTCTTATTTATAAATGAAGAATTTTAAGACGAGTCTTTTGGTGTACTCAAAATATTTCTACTCTGTTTAGTCATAAATATGTATAATAATATTTTAAAAATTTTACTTATCTTCATATCTATTTATTTGAGACTCATAAACAGACAATATCAAATGTGTCAAAAAATTTAAATCAGAATTTTTAACAAAATTGTAATTGGTTAATTATTTTTAATATTATTTTTTTCTTATATCCATACACAAAAAATTTCATACTGCCCTTTAGTAGTATCGTAATGCTCTTTAGTAGTATTCCAAAACTTTCAAAATTATACTTAAGCTATTTGTCAAAAGTCTACAGATATAAATATAAATAATACTAGGACAATTTTTTTAATTTAAATTTTACAAAAAAATGCTAAACGCTTAGGAAGATTTCCTTTTATAAAATGGATTATATTCTTTTTCCATTAACAATGTCAACAACCAAAAATATTTGCTTAAGCAAACACCCATCATACCAGAGTATGTCATACATGTATTATAGTAAAAAAAGGCTCCTAAAGTTGTTCTTGTATAAAATGTTTTAATACAGATTTATATTTTAAATTGATTATAATATTTTATTGCCCTAATAAATTTGAATTTATATTGTATTGTAAGCTTTTACACTTCTTTAGAAGATTTCTAGTCACTGAACGTAAGACATATTTTTCTAATATATAATTCATCCCTTTTTTCGAAACATGTTTGCCTATTTTTCCAGGAGCTATTGGCCAAAGGTAATAAAATAAAAGTGTTTAGAGATCTATTTAGGTATTTTTTTTTATTAGAAATATGTCTTATACTAATACGTGATCCATTTATAATATAGCCTTGTGTTTCATATTTAATCGCGGAAAAACATATGATTTGATTTACAGAATATAATATTTATAACAAATATGTATGAATAAAGCTTTGGTATACGCAGCAAGAGAAAAATGTAAACTGTTATTGCTACGTCTACACGTAAAAAAACCATTGTTGAGGCAACCATAATCTAAGAGCAGCATACTATGACTGAGTTATATGGTTAGCGTCAAATCATACTATGTATTATGAAAATAAATCTGTTCTAAATAAAATATTGTTGTAATTAATACCAATAAATTCAACCATGTTGTAATTAATATGAATGCTAACAATGTCATTATTATACGTAAGCATAAGTTTTTGGTCGTAAAATAATTAAGGTTCTTAATTATTTAAAAAAATAATAATAAGGGGTCGGATTTTCGTTCAAATGCCTGTTTTTTGTGGTGATATATAAAGAAGTATTGAATAATTATCTATGCGATTCATTAAGTTTTAAGTAGTTTGGCATTGACTTCTAGTTGCATATTTTTATATATATTGGTGGTAGGTGCATATTTTTGCATATTTTGGCAATAAATCCATTTTTAGAGTTATAAAAAAATTTTAAAGCATATTTCTCAATATAAAAAAAAATATTAATAGGCCGCTTATGGATGGCAAAGGAGCCTCAGTTGGGTTGCCAGTTGCCGAAAATGATACTACTGATGGCAACTGGTAATTGAGAGCTACCAATTTCAGTTCCTAATTAGTGGCTTTCTGGCAACCATTAATTTTTAGCTGACGACTGACAATGCAACTATAGTTCAGTTGAATTAAATAATTGACGCAATTATAATTGTTTTATGTTTTTTTCTCTAATAATAATAAAAAATTAAAAAAAAAATATTTTCATACTATTTTAGTTTTGGTACATTGTACATCGTAGGTAAATGTATATTTTTGCGCATATTTTTCATTTTATGGTACATTCTTTAAGCGCTTAAAATCAATTTTTAGTTGCATGAAAGTCAGAGCCCTGATAATAACTTATTTGCCACCACCATAAACTATTTAGGGACACATGACATTGTTAACGCAACCATGAAACAACCTTATCTTTTCTCTACGTGTATAAAAAAGTCAATACGAGCGTATGGTAAAAGAGAAGTATTACTATTTAGTTTACGCAAGAAAATTAATAATTGCTAGGCAACCCCTTTACACAAGCTATTATTTGTCGCATTGATATGTATCGGGTTACAACTTCTGAGTATTTAATCATGATATCATATCATAAAAATTATTAACAACTCGGTTTTAAAGCTAACGAGAAAAAATCTTTTAATACTTCTTTTTACACCAATCCAAATAAAATTTATTATTGGAAAAGAAAAGTATATTTCACATTTTCTATGCCAAATTAATTTTCTGCAAAAGTTCTTCCCAGAAAAATTTCTTTCTTAACCAAAAATTTCATTTAGTTTTACCCAACAAAAAAGTGATTGTTTTTTACAGCACATAAAGTTTCCAATAGAAATTTCTGAGAAATATTTTTCCAGCACAAATAAAAAATTTTGCTGTGTCAAACAATTGCTGGGATGTAATTTTTTAAACATTTTTTAACAGCTCAAGACATGTGTCTGTGATATACATGATAGTAAACATGTTTTTAATTACAATGAAACACATAAACAGATTTAATTTGTGGAAATTTTAGAATTTATTAACATGTTTGTCTTGTTTCTAAGCATATTCGGGTGTATTATTTTAAGAACTCTGTAACCACCTATATTATGTGACTTAAAAAAGTTTTCGGATAAAAAAAAATAAAAAATTTGTGACACTGTACAACGCAAAAATATAGCATGGTTCTAACCATTTGTTCTGCCAGAGGAAACCAAAAAAAGTATGGTTTACATCTAAGATTTACTTTAGGCGAAGTTAAACTCCACATATCAGCCCCCTATAGCGCCGCTGTAGGGAAGTTTTTTGCCTTTATTTTAGAAAAGTAGAAAAATACCCATACAGTGAGGAGCTAGTGGGCTAAAATGTTATACAAAAATGTTTTGCGTCTTGTATCTTATATGTAAGGCTTACAAGATTCCCTATGCCGAATACTAATTACGAATAAGTACGTAAATAACCAATTTTAAGTTTTAAATAATTTCAAGCTTTCAAGTTGAGTCTTGAGCTTGCGAGTCTAATAGTAAAATTTTTTAGCAAACATCTTTTAGGAATATTTCAGGCCGCTATATTGTCGCTGAATGGGAGTTTTTTGCCACAGGCTAAGAAAATGTTTTAGAATGTTCCACAAAAATATTCTTCGTGGTATTTTACAAAAAGTACTGAGCACATCATATATCCTTAAAATAAGGTTTACAAGATTTTGTACGAAAAGTCACTGCAACTCTATCCGAAAGGGTGTGGGCTAAATTATACGTATATATTTTTTTTCATCCCCTCTACCATAATCACTAAATAACTTTAAACTGACACTTTAAGAAATTTAGAACTTTTCTTTTATACAAATTCTCTTTTTAAGTTCTAAGAATAAAGTAAAACAGTTTAAGCCGCCTGTTTTATTTATTTCTATGATAATATCTTTTAAATTAGTTTTAATTTAACAGTGTTAAATAAAAAAGTTTAAAATAAGAAATAATATAATAAAGAAAGGTCACTATTTTGCAAGCAAGGGAAATAAATGTTAACTTATATAAATTTAATTAAAACACTAATTAAAAAAAGCAATGAAAAAAAGAGTTTTTTACACATTAATATATTAAATTTTTCTGGATTTTAATGCCTCTAGTGTGTAAAATGTCACTTTTTTAAACGCTAAATATATGTTTTTTTTATTTAAAGTACTTAAGCTGTGCTTAACAGCTTAAGTGAACTTAATTGAATTTAAAACAAGTCAAAATTCAGTACTCTCTCAGCTAGCTACTTTCAAAGTAATTTAATGAGTTCATATATTGGCTTTTAAGTGCCATTATTTATGTAGTATGCTGATGTTGCTGAGTTCTCTATGGCGCTGGCTTACAAACAAGTTGGAAATGTTCAATACCAGCAATCAATAAAAATTAATTTTTTATTTAAAAAACAGATTAAACGTTGCTAAGTACTAAAAATATTACTTCAAGTCTGTTCCAGGATTACATAAGTATAAAAACAATGATTCATGCTTGACTCAAGCCAAAAAGTTCTTTGACTTAAATGCATGATGATGTCTGAAGTGGATTTTTTAGCTGACAGATGGATGACTATACTAAATAATCTTCTATCATTCAACCAATTGTCGTTCAAAACGTCTAACAGCCCACGTTTAGTTTTAAATAAAGGTTGCCTCGTTTTTGAACTGAGATTCTTATGGCTTGAATCAAGATAAAAATGCGTATTTTAATCAAGCGTTCTGTACTTGTTTTAAAAAATGCTGTATTTACCGTACTTTGTTTTGATTTTTCATTTGAGTGTAGCAAAATTTCAAATATTTTGAGTAAATTTCCTTTTGAATATTAGCTGATTACATTAGGCTAAAGTTTTCAAAATTATTTCAGAAAAAATGACATTATCAGTATTCCAAGGACCTACACAGCAGCACAAAATAATACTCTTCCCGGAAGTCACCACAATTCCATCACCAGAGCTCATGTGTGTCTACGTTGTTATAACAACTTTTACTACACATAAACACTGATATTGGAAGTGTGACGACTTCCGAAAGCAATGTTGTAAGTAAGAGATAAACAAAATGTGTCCTACGACAGTCGCTTAATCTCAAATCATCACCTTCTCTTTTGCTGTGGCTTGCCTTTCGCGGTTCCAATTATTATTAGGCATTAGTTTGTTTAGTTTAATAAAGGTATACAAAACATTTTGGGTGAAAATTTGCATAAAGAAAAACATTTAATCCCATTAAAACACCAGGCAATATTTTCTGTTTTTCATTTTCTCACTTTCTCTGCTTTTGTTTAAACAATTTAAAAGTGTTTTGTAACTTTTTGTCAGGCTTTTACACATTTTTCGAAGCTGAACAACGAAAAAAAGATTAATGTATAAATTATTCAAACAAAAAACAGTACAGCTCCTGTTGATTTTTTTTTAATTTTAACATAAATATTAAAATCAAAATAAACAAAAAAAAACAACATGTTGTGTTTCACGTTAAAAAAGTTACAAAATATTTCATTAAAATTTATTTCAAAACAGAAAAATATTTTTTATTTTAATGTAATTATTTCGAAATAAATTTCTTTTTGTGAACCCAAATTGATTACTTACTTTTTAGTTTATAGGGATGACATTATACAAAAAAAAAAATCAATTTTTCTTTCAAAATTGCAATATGCTAATGACTGCTTCTTGTAGAGATCTTAAAAAAAAGAAATTATGCGTGTATCAGCGTTTTGAAAGTTTGCATCTGGGATTAATTTTAGAGGGAGTTAAATATCCCACCATTTCGCACATAATTATAGTGGCTCGGCATAAGAAATCTTGTAAGCCTTATGTTAAAAGGTAAAGGATGTGTTTAACATTATTATGTAAAGCACCAAGGGAAACCTTTTTGTAAAATATTTTAACCCTCTAACTCTTCGTTATATTGGCCTTTTTGTATTTTTCTTATTAAATGGGCAAAAAAAAAGCAATCCTTCAGTGGCAACATAGCAGGCAAACATGTTCTACGCAAATCATCCTTATTTCAATTTACAGACAAATGCTGAATATATATTTTATATTGAAAGTAACGCTTACAAGAACTCCTATACCAAGTACCAATTGTGAATAAGTACGAAATTAACCCATAAACTCATTTTAAGTTGTAAATGATTTGTTATGTTCAATTTGGCTTTGGAACTTAGGTAGCTTAAAAACCTATAGCATAATTTGATGGCAAATATTTTAGTAAAATATTTCAGGGCGCAATATTAACGACAAAGGGAATTTTTTTGTAAATTTTTTAAGAAAGGGACAAAAAGCGTTATATAGCGAAGAGTTATAGGGTTATAATATTGCATAAAAATGTTTCTGTTAGCGTTTTACATAAAAAAACATTGAGCACACCTAATTTCTTGAAGGTAAGATATCCTATGCCGAGTGAAAAAGGATGAAATTAACTTTTAAACACATTTTAAGTTTTGAATGTTTTCTGGCGTTACAGTTGTTTCTTGAGCTTTAATGTCTTTGAAAAATACAATAGAATTTATTGAGAAATATTTTTGTGAAAGGTTTCAGCATATCATATTGCCACTGAAGAGGATTTTTCACCCTTTTTTTATTAACGGGACAAAAAGATACATACACTAAAGATTTAGGGGGTTAGAAGTTCCACAAAAATATTTATCGTGGTGATTTGTATAAAAAGTTGCCCACGTCTTATACCTTAAACGCAAGGCTTAAAAAGTTTCCTATGCCATGTACTAATTGTGAATAAGTACCAAATTAACCCTTAAATATATTTTAAGTTTTAAATGATTTCTGGCGTTCGAGTTGGTTCTTGTGCTTTGATGTCTTGGAAGATCTTTAAGGGATTTTTATGAAAAATATTTTTGTAGAACAGTTTAACTCGCTATATCACCACTAAAGGGGAGTTTTTTGCCAACTTTTTAAGAAATAACCAAAATGACCCATACAGCAGAGAGTTAGAGGGTTAAAATGTTTCACAAAAAATTATTTTCGTGGTGTTTTACATGAAAATTCTAAATACATCTTATATCTTAAACGTAAGAGCTACAAGACTTCCTATGCCGCGCATAGTCACTATAATTACGTGCACACATGCTTACACCATCACTTGCATAAATCGGCTCAAATATTGTATGTTAAATATTATATGGTTTTGTATTTGATAATATTGATTTAGTCCATTTTGTTCACAGTGAAACTTTAAATTATGAGCCTTGGGTGATAAGTTCATATCATATGCTTCTGTATAAAATTATAAAAATTATATTAATCGCTCACTGCCTGAAATATGCTGTATTTTTTATTTAATGTTAAGTATATGCCATCATGTGCCAAAAACAGTTGACAATTTTTATATAAAAAAAAATTATTTTATAAATTATTACATAATACTGATTAAATAATCCTTTATATCACTTTTTCCAGCAATTAATACTTAATTATGTGCCTTGGGTAAAAACTTCATTTAATATACAGCATATTAAATGAATATATATTGAGTTATTATGTGCTTAAATGAAAATATCCAAAGGCTTTAAACATGTTGTACTTTTGACGTAGTAAATATATAAAACAGAATAAAGCAAATGTTTTATAGAAAAAAGCAGAAAATCTGCTCACTTATTGTTAACATTGTAAGAAGCGTCAATGAAAAATATAAATAAAATTATCATGCTTGTAATATATAGTGTAACTTACCGAAAAAATTATGTGAAAGGTATTATATGTGAAAGATATTACGTGAAAGATATTATATCAAATTAGTGATTGATGTGTTGTATCACATGCAACATTACTTTGATTATACGGCTAGAAGACTGGTATTAGTTAGCCTTAATCTTCGCAGTTATTTTCCTGAGCTAAGCCATGTACATAAAAGAATTTGAAGAACTAAGAAACATTAATCGTATAGCATGTATTATAGAAACAATTTTATGAATTAAAAATTTTCCACTTCAAAGTAAAAAAAACAGTAGATTTTTTAAAAAAAAAACCTATAGCTTCATTTCTTGTTAAGCTTTGGTTAACTTTTGTGTTAATTTTATTAATACTAATGTTTATATGTTAAGTTGGTAATATTAGTTATTTCTTAATGAAGCTAATTAAAACTAATGACTTAATGGCATATCAAATCGATTTCATTGATTAATTCCATTAAAAATGGTAGAAGTTCAACAACTAAAAACAGAAATTATACAAAGTGCTTTAGTCAAACATAATTATTTCTTATTATGTGATTTATTTTTAATAGTATCGATAATCATATAATACATCCATTATTCATTGTATATGAACCTTGAAAAAGGAAATAATTATGTTAATTTTTCGGTTCTAGTCTTTAGTGTCACGAAACGGAATCTAAGTCAATTTGAAAGTTTCTGTGTAATGTAATCACAAAGCGAAAAAAAATAGTTTCATATCATTATTTCATAACACCATTTTTAATATTTAAAAAAATTGCTAAGAAAACCTATAGATAAAAAAAATTATAGTACTCTATAGCAAATTTGCTATAAGGTTATGGAATGAAGGTGCGTGAATTCCTGTTATCTGTAAGATCATTCAGTGAGAAAGTTTTAAATGCACACTTTTATTTTTATACTGTACCTGGACCTTAACAGTAAGTTATAGAGTATGTTGGGCTAATGTAGTTTTATTTGATGAACTAATATAAAAAAAAATTATTTTTTTCTTTGAAAGAGTTTGCCTGCAGTTTGAACCTACACTGAAAATAATCCATGCAACATTTTACGAAAAAAAACTTTCGTAGTGACTTTTTTCGTAGAATATACGAAACTTTCGTAAATATTACGAAAAAATATTTGGGAAATATTTTTTTGAATTTACGAAAGTAACGAATACCTTTCGTAAACATTTTTCCTTGCTAAAAATATATTTGAAATAAAAAAATAAACTAAAATATTTTTTTTAATTGACGTATTTTTCAGATATAAGTAAATAAAACAAAATTTTAGCTCATATGAAATAAGTAGAAAGTGGCTCAGTGGGTAGAGTACATGACTTGAAATATGAAGATTGCAAGTTCGTGCCACGGTTGAGCCATACTTTTTTTTACTTTTATTTCTTGATTATTTTCGTACATTTCGTATATTTTACAACAGAATTTCGTGGTGCGAAATTAAGAAATATTTCGTAATATGTACGAGCGTTTTCGTGCATATGTTGCATGAAATTTTTTCAGTGTATAATTTTTTTTCGAAAATCGATTAGGGAAATTTGCTCCCCCCCTTATGCATAATTTTGTCATTTATGAACTGATTTTCAAAATTATTTTTTTGTCTGAAAGGGGTTGCCTGCATCTTGGTTCCTTAATTTTTATCCAAAGAAATTTTAATTATTTTGGCTTGAGTTAATTTTTAATTTAATTTTTCAATTAAATTATATTTTTATTTAGAGATAAATATGAAGAATGTGGACAAAGAAAATTTTGACTGCGCGGAGGAATGAACTGACGTTTCCATAGCTCCCGCTAGTCTCATCAGAGTTCTTTACCTCTTAGACCACACGACCAAAGTCGGCTGTTTGCAGTCAAGAACTGAATATCATCTACCTTTAATCAATTCATACTGTCACTCTTAGAGCTGTATTTCATTTGATAGTTATTGATATTCAGTTTTTTCTTTGTCTTGTGTTAAGCTTCTTTTTATCTCTCTATTCTAGTATAAATTATTATTGATAATTACAAGTACATTTGTGTGAATGTTTGTTTGTTTGTTCAGTTTTTTTTTGAACATGTACAACCTTTTGCTAGGAGCCTTTAGAATTTAACAATTAAGTTCTGAGTTTCTTTATTTTTTTTCGAAACTCGAAGGGGGAAATTTACTCCTTCAATCATAACTCTCTTATTTGCAAACAAATTTGCAAAATCCTTTTTTGTATGAAAGGGTGTGCCCGCAGTTTGGTCCCATAATTTTTTTTTTCGAAAATCGGATGGAGAAATTTTTCTCCCCCCCTATGAATAACTCTGTCATATGTCAACCGATTTTCAAAATAGTTGTTTTTTGAAGAGGTTTGCCTGCAGCTTTGAAGCAAAATTTTTTTTCCAAAATTGGAGGGCAAATTTGCTGATTAAAGATGATTTAATTTTTATTATAAGGGTTTTTTTACAAAAAATAATTTTAAAAAATTTTAACCTTAAATTTCTCAAAAGCCACTGTACTAATTTTAATGAAACTAAAATTGGATAAATGCTTAAGATGTTACCTATGCACAAAAAAAAAAAAGAATTACAGACTTTTGGCCAATGAAAAACGATTCTGAACCACTGTGCGACGTTACGAAAAGTGCTATAGAATGAAATGCGAAAGGCAGCCGACCGAATCATACCTGTAGGAGACAGTTAGAAATTATAGTATGCAGAGCAAAGAAATCGTGGATCGAAGTCAAAATCATAGCAGCGAATATAGTATGTGCAGTCGCGTGCATAGTTGACTTTTTGTGCTTTGTTCAAAATTTAGTTTTTTTTTATAAAAAAAAAGTATTTTAAACTTCTTCATATTAATTTTAAGGTCAAAGTTGACTATTTTATTATTGAAGAGCACATGCAATAATAGTGCTTGTTTATTCTATATTTTTGCATAAACCACGTGGTTGGCAATGTATCACATTAGCTAAAGGCGGCTAAAGTGGTATACTATATTAAAGTGCACTTTCAAGAAAATATATATGTGAAAAAATATGACGTAAGGAAATAGGCAGCGGAATGTATAAAGTGTTATACTTCATTATCAGACCAGAGTATACCATATTCCCCAGCCATTTTTCATAATTCTTTTTTATGGGTTTCTTACTTTTTCTTTTATTTTTTCGTAAACTTTGGATTTAAAGATTTTTTCTCCAATCTGGAGCTGAGACTTTTTGTAGAACACTAGCTAATTTTTGTTCTAATCGAATCAACTTTCTAAAAAATAGGGATAAATAAAAAATAAGTTTATCAGACTCTCCGAACTTACTCTATATATTTCCTTGGAGATTTATCATGTTATTTATTTTGGCCTTCACAAAAGTAGAACATAAGAACAAGCAAATATTGTCGAACATTATTTGCTAAAGAATTTTACGAATTTTAAAGAAATATTTTGTTTAAAACATACATTTTTGTGCGCTACTAATCTTTTGATATTATTAATATGCATAAAAGAACCAAATTACTGGAGTTGGCGAGAAAGAAAAACGATTACGCAAACAAAAAAATGGTGAGAACTACTGCTCTATAGGATAATATAAAATATTTTTTTGTATTTTCAAGAAAGAAGCAATAATACGAAAAACGATACGTGTTCAACACGACTTTATTTCATAGCACATGTCAAAGATAAAAAAAATTTTTTTTTTCATCGTTTTGCTTTTTCTACTTTTTTCATGTAGATTTCATCAAGTACTTTCTGGCAAGCTTTATTGTGCCTTGGATTTTATAATTTTCTTTTTGGGAAAAAAGACTGGGCACGTTTTCCATTAGTAGCAAAAGCAAATGGTTTCGATTTATTAAAAATAATTGAATACTAAAATATTGATTATGTTGCATATTTGGATATATTATTGAACAAGAAAAATATGAAGGAGTACCACTATATTTTTTTCATGTGCTATAGTTCATTAGCTACAAAAACTGTCGAAATTTCAAATTTTGTTTCAATAGTTTTATCATAACTTGGGAAGGGGTTGTCTAGTTATATTACAAAACCACTAAAAGACTTGAAACAGAATTACCTTTAAGCTGTTTATACAATTTCGTTTTAATTAACTACAACTAAAATAAGCTTTATTTAATGGAAAAATTTTGGCAAAAAATTGGGCAGTTTCATTGGAAGAGGCTGTCTATTTTTGTTTCTAAAAAATTTATAAAAATCAAAAGTGGCAAAAACTTACCATTACCTTAAGTCCAAAGGTTAAGATGTATTTTTTGTAAAACACCACAATAAATTTTTTTTTTTAATATTTTAACCCTTTAACTCTTCGCGGTATGGTTCATTTTATCCCTTACTTAAAGGGCAAAAAAAAAACTCTACAAAATATCATATGCCAAGTCAGTATAGCTATGTGCAAAAAGGGGAAAAATATATTTCCCCCTAAAATGAATCCCAGATGTAAGCTTGTATATAAAAAAAATAATGTTAACGAACAGTTGTTTGCCTTTTCGATATATGTGAAGAACGGATGAGCTTGTGTAAGCAATTTCTTGATTCTTGTGCTTACACCTGTCGCTTACAGGGAAGGACGAGGTATTGCAAAGACCTTCGAAGTACTAACATAATTTTTATATGTCAAGTTATAGTGCTTCCAAGTCGGAGTTTTCCATATAAAAATCATGGCCCCTCATAGCTAGTTTATAAGCAGAAGTATTGCTCTACTCTCTCTTACATATCTGCTTATATGCAGCTCCCATTTTTACTGGGGTAAGAATGGCTCAAAGCTAATTTTACCTAAATTTTTTTTTTATGAATTTTTGGGAATAAAATTGAATTACCGCTTTCTAAGTTTTAAGTTATTATAAAAGCGGTAGAGCAGCCTCTAGAAAATTCCAAATTTTAGATAAATCTTAAAAAAAAAGTTTCCATAAAATTTTTAATTTCGACTGTTTTTGTAGTTACGGGACTAGAATAATACATCAAAAAAATATAGTGGTGATTAAAGGTCATGACAAAAGTTTCATTTTGTTGCATAGTGTAATTGGCCAATTCAAAAATGTCAGTCTTATTTTTCATATTTCGTTTTGCCTTGGACGTGCATAGAACTTTTGCTAATAAAATAAAACTTTCTTCATAAATGGAGTGTTCTTTAAAAGTGTGTATAGTTTTCTTTAAAGTTTTAGGGTCATAGCATAACCGATGAAATGGAGCTGGCTCTTAACGCGTTCTACTGGACTCCCTCACATTAAAAAATAGTGTAGAATGCATCAGGACTACAAGATACAGTGCTTTTAATGTCAAATTGTATGGCAAAACTCTTTAAGAGACAGTTCAATTTCGTCACTTATGCTAACTTCTTGCCAAGTTTTGGTTATGCATACGGCCGTTACAGTTGTAAATAAATCAAATGAAAATACATCAATAGTATGGAAAAAATTAATATTATTGTGGAATATTAAAATGGGAGATCTGTAAGACAAAGTGATATATGTAAGTGTTACCTTGTTTAGTCTGATCTCCTTGGAAAATACAAAATTTGTAATTGTTATGACACCTATAATCTCTTCAAAGTATTAGGTCAAATTACAATTCAGAGTATGCAATATACAAATGTAACAGACTGCTTTTTATTGCCGAAATGTATAGATTTCGAAAATCAATTGTATATTCTGAGTTTCTGTTAGCATTTTCATTTTATTGCTTGTATATTATTTCATGCATTTCAGTTTTAATAAACAGTAAGAGAGAGAGAGACAGAGAGAGACAGAAACTTAAATTATGCCGAAGTTTTCTTTCACTGGACTAACTGTCCGTTTGTCTCTGCATAACACTTAATAAAGTCTACCGAGCAAACGACATACAATTAATCAAAAGTGTTTAGCTTTTAA
The DNA here is from genome assembly GCA_956483635.1 of Panzeria rudis. Taxonomy (NCBI): domain Eukaryota; kingdom Metazoa; phylum Arthropoda; class Insecta; order Diptera; family Tachinidae; genus Panzeria; species Panzeria rudis. The sequence continues at coordinate 7,177,114 of OY101450.1, read as the reverse complement.
GAACACAAACCGTTTACCAGAAGATTATTATTAGTAGACAACATTTATCAAACGAAACATATGAAACTGTAATTGTAATAAATTTCTGTTTGTTTTTTAGTTTATTAAGCTGACATTTGAGTAGCCTTTTGGAGGAAAAATAAATTGTTATCTAAAGCCTTAGTATAAAGCTCTTTAACAATTAAAGTTCATCTGACTCTAGCTGCTATATGAAGTTAAGATGGAGATGCAAATAGTTTAGAGTTTTCAGGAAGTTTATTAAAAATCATACTCAGATTGTTTTGAATATTCTATGGATCTCAACCAAAGAGGAAACTAGTTTCGAGTGTTAAATGTCACCCATCTTTATCAGGTACTTTTTGTTTTTCTTTTCATAAAATTTATGTATACTTCTTTCAATAATCATAAAATTTATACAAATATAAAATTTTTTTGTCATAAATAATTACATCCTGCTCGGAATGGGTTTGGTTCCGTATTTTCTTTCCAAACGTTTGTGTTTTACTTTATTTAGATTCCGTACATTTTTTATTTCGATTTTACAGCGTTGGAGTTTTAATACTTCAATGGGCAACTTTAAACTTTTTCTCAACGCAAAGCTTACTAAGCTTTTTATTAACATTAATAGCTTTTGGCAAAGTATTTATTTCTTCGCCTCTAATAGTATGCAGATTTTTTTATTCTTTCGTTGGAATGGAATTATAGAAAAGGTCTTGCAAACTTAAAATTGATAATTAAAATTAGCTTGATTCCAAAGAAAATTGTCATGTCTCGTTGTCTGAAGAAGCAATTTATGAAGCTATAAGCCCTTTCGATTGGATTGACATTATTTAAAGTGACTGATAAATAGTTTATGCTTTTTAACCGGATTTACTTAATTTTAGATGTTTTTTTATATCCTTTCCTGTTTTTTGGTGTACACTTCTATTTACCAAAGCAATTTGTATTATTTTGTGGATAAACAATAAAAAATAGATTACACAATACAACAAACTAAACAAACTGATAGAGAGCACCAAAAAAATGATTATGTCTCTTGCGTTTTGAAAGCTTTTATCAATGACACATTTTAGGAGGAGTAAAATATCCTCCATTTGCTCAGAGTTATATGGACTTGGTAAAGGAAATCTGGTAAGGTTTGCGTTGAAGGTATCATATGTGTTTAGCACGAGAAAAATATTTATCAAACATTCCTCTAACTCTTTGTCGTATATATAATTTTATCTCTTTCTGAAATAAGGTGCCAAAGCTTCCCTTCAGCGACGGTATAGCGGGTTTATATGTTCTTTATCTTAGAGTACTAATTATGAATATATACGAAATTAATCCTTAAATACACTTTAAGTATTAAACGATTCAGGGCATTTAAATTTACTTTGTAGCCTTGGCTTATTTAAAGGACTATAGTGGCCACATCTTATGTCATAAACGTAAGACTGACAAGATTTTCTATGCCGAGTGCTAGTTGTGAATAATTACATAATTAATCCTTAAACACATTTTTATTCTTGAACGATTTCTGGCGTTAAAGTAAAACTGGAGCTTTGATGTAATTTCTAGACACATAGAAGAATATTATGGCAAATATATTTGTAGAACATTTCTGCCCTTTATCTCGTCGCTGGTAGAGGGCTTTTTGCTTTTTTTTATGATGAGAGAAAAACTCCCTTACAACGAATTGTTAAAGTATTATAAAGTTCCACAAAAATGTTTTCCTTAGTGCTTTACATAAAAGCGCTGAATATATATTTTACCTTAAACGTAATGCTGACAAGATAACCTATGCCGAGTCCCTTAGACTATGAGTTAAAGAAGTGGAATTTTAGCTCTCTTTAAAATGAACACCAATTGTAAGATATAAAACGCCAATATTCATATACATTCTTCTCATGCCCCCTGTCAGAATCATTTGTTAGAACCATGTATTTTTTTTGTGTTGTCTAGTGTTATGTATATGTGTATATTTTACTCAAATTTGTGGTGGACTGTTTAATAACGCATGCATTAGGATTTCCTACGTTATTTAATGATAATAGAAAATTGATTATTTTCTTTTAAAAATTTGTTTCTTCTTTATATACTGCTTAATTATCTTTTAGTCAAACCAAATTTTAGACCAAAAACATTTTTATATCGATTTAAACAGAAATTTGTATAAAATATTCATAAAGCGTTTAAATTAAAATATTTAAAATAAAATTCTAAAATATCTGGCTGAATGTTAAAATGCTGGATAGAGGCAAAATAAATTTATGAGCAAATAAAAAACATTTTGCCTGCATTTTTAATGACTTTTTTTAATGTTACAGAATCTTACTTTATAGCGTTATTAATGGGGGAAACTGTTATATATATTATATTATGGAATACAATGAGAAACGCGCTAAAAACGATTTACACTTTTAAAGGGTAATAATTTTTTAGTTCTCTGTTTTATGGTTGCGTATATTTTATAGGCAACCGGACTGATGAACAGACATATAGATTGGTAGGTTTTGGAATAACATAAAGATTTCAAATATTTAAAGTTAATTGAATTTTTTTATATGGTATGATGAAAATTTTTTAGTGGTAAAAGAGATGGCGGATTTGCGATTTGATTAATCTATAAATATTATAAAAGTTTTAAGTGGAAACCCAAATCAACTGTCAAAACCTTCAAGCCCTTTTGTGCATAAGTGTGAAAAATGGATAATTTCTTTACACTTCATTTATCGTAAATGTTTAAATAAAAACATTTCAAACACTTTTCAAGACTGTCATAACACAGAGTCCGCAATTTTGTTACGCAGAACTAAAATCATTGCATTGTTTGTCATGTTGTATACAAATTCATAAAAGTTTCTGGTATACAGTCCTCTTGAGAGGAATATACTTTTGTCATTAAGGGGTAAATTGAAAAGTTTATTTGTTTTTTGTCAAGTCAGTTTTTCTGATTTATGAATCTTTTAAAGTAAATGAGCGATATGCCTTTTTTAATTAAATATTTTCTTGTGAGTATATAATATAATAATCTATTATAAATATATTTCTTTAATTAACAGAGATAAAATCCTTTAAAACATTAAAAAAATCGTTCCTTTCTTATAAGCTCTTAAATTAAAAACAACAAAAAGCAACAAATATTTCAAGTAAATACTTGATGAGAAAAAGCTTTTTAATCATCCTGTTTCAGGACAATGTCCATATTAGTTTACTAGCCTAAAAACGAACATAACGAAAAAGCCCTTTCGTAGCGTATACTTAATATTGAATCGAATTAATAAGTATCATACGCCAAGTATAAATCAATTTTGGCCACCAGGCTGCGTATACTTAATATTGAATTGAATTAATAAAAATCATACGCCAAATGAATCCTACAAATTTTATCCTTAATATTGAATTGAATTAATAAAGCTCATACGTCATGATATGAAGACTATAAATTGTATACTCAAGTATTTAACATTAAAATACATATTAAAAAAAGGTACGAAAACCCTTATATTTCTTTTCTTAAAACCCTATTAACTAAAAATTAATTTAACATATATTACATATTTATTGCATCATAAAATTTAAGCACACTTTTAAAATAATAAATTTTGTTGGAACTTTTTCGGCAGAACTTTGCCACTTCGTTGATTTTTATTACTTAATTTGCTTATATTAAATAAATTGAATTAAGTGATTTCAAATAAAATTCCAAAAAATGGTTTGATTACTTTTAAGTAGAAATGCTATATTATTTTTAGTTGTTTTTTAATAATGCCTAAACTGGCAGCTTTCTTGGAGTTTAATTGATTTCGAAGGGTAATTATGTTTAAAACTATTTAAAAGAATATTACTAATAGCAAAACTGCTATCTTGATGGGAATGTACTGCTTCATTTTATCCAAGGAAATCGCTATTAAACATTCAGCGAATAGATTAAACATTTAGTATCTGGCGTACTAGCAAAAAAGCAGATACTCATTCGTAGCTAGATTATTGTGTACCAGTGAACTAAGGTGTGAACAAGCTTTTTCAGGTAGCGTCTTCGTGGTAAAGTCGTTGCTGCTCTAGGGCTATCAAGATCTTTTTGTAATTCGTAAAAAGCGTTAAGGATAATGCTAGTCCTTTATCTAAATGTTTAAAAGGATGGTCATATATTCACTGACACGGTTATAAAGACAACATTCTGACTGAATTTTTTTCAAATAATTCTCACTTGCCGCAAGGCTCTCAACCACTAGCCGCGCTTGAAAGAGTATTTGTAAATATGACGAAAATACTCTTTCGAGCGAATGCAGTTATATATGTTTTAGAGGAGCTCAACATAAATAAGTTTCCTGGGCTTCTAATGCAATCCTAAAAGTTTGGATGTTGGTAATCCTGAAAAACTACCGCCAAATCGAAATTTGCTTGCACTCTCCAAAGTGGTGAAATGTATGGTGGTGCGGGAGTATAAATTTCGTAAGGAACGGTCTACGTCAGCCGAGCTGAAAAATTTTTATTATATCCGTGATTCTCACTTTAATACCATATTTAAACCACGCAACTTTGTTGCATGCAACTCATTTTTTTCAGTGAGAAAGACAGAGAAGAAATACAAAATGTATACATTTCTATTTCAACACTCTCACTTAAAATGAAAATTGCATGCAAGAAAGTTGCATAGTGTAAATATGGTATAAGTGTACATTTTGTGTTTTTTCCGTTTTTGTTCGTTTTATTCTTTTGCTGTTTACCAATATAACTAATCGAAATATGGGAAGATAGGATTTATATTATATATATATTATATCCTTATTCAATGGATCTGGAAATAAAATTAAATTTTTTGATTTTCTATCATTTTTGTGTATTTGTCGTTACATTTGTTTCTGCGCTTTTTCTGGGAATGATATTTTTTTCGAAAAAAATACATCACAAAAAAATTTTTATAGGATTTGAAAAGGCTATACATCTGCTCTCTAAAAATTAAAGAAGAAATTATAATCGTAGAACAAAATTAAAAGTTATGACCACTTTTTTAAATTTTGACTTGGGTTCACAATGAAGAATAAAAAATTAACTTTTAAAATAATTCTTTACAAACATTTATTCTTAAGCAAAAAACACTCTTTTCTTTGAAATAAAACAGACCGACAATGTTAAAAGCTACGTCAATTTAAAATGATTATTCGTACCAAAATACAAACTACGAAAAAAGCACTTGAAATGAGAATTATCCATAAATGAAATGGTATACGTCAAGATTAGATGGGCTGGTCATATGTCTATAGGCTATAGGATTCTCTACTTTGGAGTCAGTTTTTTTCCAAAAAAAATTTTTTAATGTTATATTCCTTAGAACTTCGTCATTTAGAGGCCGATTAAAGAAACTTTGTTTGTGTATGAAAGTGTATATTGCCAGGTAGGTCCCATTGCTTTAAATATGTTTTTTGGACTGGTGACCTGACCCATCCTCCCTCAATTTTATAGTCGGAATTTTTTTGCATAAATATTTAAAATTGTTTCGTCGCTGACACGTGTAATACGAAGAACTAAGTAACAACTTATATTAATAAATAGAGCATATTTCTAGTAGGTAATTTTTTCTTCATTTCATCTTTACAATAAATAAATATGTATGTACATATATCCACTTCAAACACACACTCACATATAAATATTTGTGCATAAAATAATAATATTAATTATGTATGCATACAATAACACTGTGCATGTCGCAAAATATAACAAATTAAGAACGCTAATAGTAAAGCTAATTCGAGTACATTGACTTCAATGTTGTTAGCTATTTTTCAAAATTTAGCGCTCGTATTCTCGATATTCACGCATTAAACTTTTCGTAGTGAAGTACCGCAAAAATGATTTTTTTTATGTTATTGGGATGATTTTCAGTTTTAAATTTATTTAATTTTATTAAATATGCTCAACATTAAGATATTCTGTGACTTGTTTATAAATAAAATTTTTTAGCGAAAAATTAATTTTTTTGAAAATTTTGTTTGCAAAAACTTACAATGCCATTTTGTTTTAAGCAAATTTAAGAGAATCAAGATGATTAAACTTGAAAACTTTAAAGTTTAGATTTTACTAAAATTTGTATAAATAAAGTAAGTTTCCGATTTAAGTTTGAAAATTTTTACAAAAGTACAAAAATATCGCTTTTATGGTACTTTGGTACATTAATTTAAAGTCTTAAACAAAGCGAAAACGAGCGCTAACTTTGAAAAATGGATCTGAAAAATAGCTAGGAACATTGAAACCAGAGTACTATAATTATTTTTACCATAGTATACCCAGTTTATTAAAGAAAAAAGTTGCAAATTCAGGCGCAATTTAATTGCGGCATACAATTTAATTATAGCATATATTTATAACCAATAACGATCATCACAATAGAACCACTTGCTTGATTTCAAAACCATGTTTAGGAAATAGCAGCTTTTAAAATGTAAGATTTCTAGACAACGAACTTTTACTTATTTCAAAGCATACTTTTAAGAATAAAAAATTTAGATATACTATATTTATTTATTGACTTCGTTTAATGCAAATGATAGCATATTTTTAGGAACATGTTATAAAGGTGCTTCTCATTTATATCATTATATAAATAATACATGAGTTTTGTTTGTATCACTTGTTTATTTATTTGATTTCACTTAAAAATATTAATTAAAAGATTTACTTTTTTTTCTTAAATTAAACAAAACTAGATTATAACCTTCAACACAATTTTTATTTTATATGTAAAACATACAAATTTGAATGGTGGTTTTAATAATTTTTTATTCCACAGAGAATAATTTCTATCAGAAATTATTTGTCGGTTAATTTTTTAACTGCAATTAATATTTATTTATATCATGTTTTTGTAATTCTCTCCATATATTTTTTTAAATCCTGCTGGCATATCAACAATTAATCAGCATTGGTTTGATCTTGCCATGATAACTTTTAACGATAAAGCAACTTATTTGTATCCGTCACTACGAAACACCGGTTTAAAACTGATTCGTTTTAACAACGATAAATGTTAAAAAGGCAAAAATGTTTTTTATGATATATAACAGAAAGCAACTAGTCGAACTAACAGCTGTTGATGTTAACGGTCTTAGTAAAAAGGAGAAATTTTAGTATAACAAAAGACCAATGTTAACAAGAAACAATAAAAGTATAACAGTTGTGAAAGTAACAACTTTTAAAAGCACATGTTTAAAATCTATTTTTATGAATGATGTTTGCAAACACTTGTTGACTGTTGGCAGAACGTTTATATAAGGGGAAGCTCTTGTTTGTAAAATAAATACATTTTATATAACAGTTAAATCAAAAGAGAAATAGGTTTTATACATAAAGAGAATAAACGAATACCACCAAATATGAAAGTATATAAAATTATTGCATATGATTAAACCAAGCTAAAAATAATGCAAGAATTTATGTATAAAAGTGTTTAGGGAAATTGTCTATAAAAGGTTGCAAACAAAAATTTTAGCCAATAATGTCGCTGGCACACAATCATAATGTAATTGTTAAAACTCATGTGAACTTCCCAGTAATTTGTGAGTGCTTAATTTGCTTATTAAATTTTAACTTATTCCACTCAAAAAAAAGGCATAATCATTCATTAGCGACATTTGAAATGAAAGTTTTAGCAAAATAATAAATTCAAAATTAATTGGCAGACAAATTTGCAACATTTGTGGGATTCCAAAACAAACATAAAATTATCTAAAAAAGTCAAATAAAATTTTTTTATACATAAATTTTTCACTTGCTAAATTTTTAGCTGGTAAGTAAACTACACCAAGTTACTTTTTTTCAAAATAACATTTTTATAATGCTGGATTTTTTCTTTCTCTATCGATGGGCTAATTCCAGTAAGTGCATGTTTCAAGAGACGTAGTACTACTAAAAACCATGTGGAAGGTAAAAGGGATCAAGTCCTTTTTAATAGGTAAAAGTTATATTAAAGAAATCTTCTGTGTAAAAGAATAATAATAAAATTACATAAATTAGTTCCCGGTAAATCAAATTGTTAATGGTTCAAAGCTAGAAGCATTTGTGATTTTAGATATCTGTTTGCGGTCTCCTGTATAATTATATAAATGTGACTTGGTGTACTTTACCTCCCAAACTACAAATATGTTTTGTCCTTTGTACATCGATATAATTTATTGAACGATTGGTTAAAGATAGGTTGATACGACCAAAAATGTTTAACTTAATATTAACTTAGCTTTTTAGGTTTTTTAAAGCGTCTTTATGGAAAGAGATAAAATATTATTGTTTAAGGTCCCGTGGCCGGCAGATTTACGATATTTTCTATAAGCCTGTATATTCCGCGTTTTACATGGCGTTATTATTTTGCGAACGATGACAATATGACTAAAATCTACGCCATTTCCTAAACGCTCTTTTTTAAATTCAAAATGTCTTTTGGGAAAACTTATATGCATCTTTTCAAAGAATCGAAGCATACAGACGTACAACCTTTGAACCTTTTTTGAGATGTCTTAGTGATATTTTTGGATTTGTGTCATGCAACGGATTTGGAGATCTGGTAACAACAATAGACATTCTAAGTAAGCTAAGATGTCTACACATTTTAAATGATCATCATCAGATTAGAACATCAGATCACAGGTTTTTTTTCTAATGAAAATCGGACTTTGCAGCATAATCATTAATCTACACAATGAAGGCGTTGGGCAAGTTGTTTTTCCATGACCACCCCAGAGCCCAAATCTTAACATTATAATAAATGTATGTACATTTAAATAATGGCAGAAAAGTTTGCAAAAGGGCTGAAAATGAGAGGTAACAATCCATCAAATGCAAAATTTGTTGAACCGCCTAGAGTTTGTACCCAATTTGATTGTATCTGTTCCAGCTAGGAAACAAGCTCCATAAACGCTGATAGTAATGTTATCGCCTAGTAGTCCAAATAATATTGATTTTTATGTGTTGTATTAGTTTTAATGATGTGTAAATACTTTGGAAAAGAAATAAATTTTTTTTGAAAACTTATTCATAAAATTCTTTCATCGCTTTCATCGAGAACGAGCAAATTTATTTAGCCAACGTATTCTATGCAGATTAAGGGAAGGTTTTTTGGTGCAAAGTTATTCCTAAAGTCGGCAAATTTTGTTTTATTTCAAAGCTTGCTTAAATTTTTATATGTGTAAATATATATGACTAAGACTGTATATGCAAGTTAAATTTATTAATTAACTAGGGCATTTGATTGCGTTAATGAATACGAATTTTTATTGTTATTAGATTTTATATGGTCTTGGCAGATTATCAAGTACCGAACGTACCGTTTTTTTTTATGTGCTATTTTAGCCTTTTCCGAAACACAATTTAACATTTGACCAGTGACAGTATATTCCCATGAATAGTTCACAAAGTCAATAAAAAAAGGCAAGCAAGGCCTGACAAAAAAGCGGGCCTCTGTGGAAATTCTGAAGGTTTTGCCGAAATATTTGAGAAAAATCTGTATAAAGTTTTAAAGAATTTTTTAGAAAATTTCTTAACGAGTTTTCGATACATTTTAGCAATATCACAAACATGTATGACAAAAACTCAAAAATGCCATATAAAACTCGCACATAAAATAAAAAAAATATGTAAAACTTCATTCATTCTTCTTGTATCCTTGTCATTAGAAACCATTTACCCATAATTGCGATATTTGAAAACTTGCACATTGAATAGAATAATCAGTTTCCGCACCGAACAGATGCATTTAATTCTAATCTTCAATTGTTTTTCATTACCCAACAAAAAAATTAAATAAAATAGTTCTTGCAAAAAAACCGACTACAAAATAGGCGTGGCACTACCTCCCTCTTGTATCATGATATTGTACTTTTACGGGAACTAGTTTTGTGTTCGAAGTTTCATAAGAATGTGTTAAGTAGAAGTAGTTAAAATTAATATTTACTTTTCATGGGGTGGCACTGCCCTAACCACTACGTTGTATTGTAACGATAGCCAACTGTGTGTGCAAAGTTTCATAAGAATCGGTTAAGTCGAAGTAGTTCAAATACATATTTACTTTTCATGGGCGTTCCACTGCCCATTTTTCTAAACATAATGTTTTGTTGTAACGATAACTAAAGGTGTATAAAAAGTTTCGTTAGAATCGGTTTAGTAGAAGTTGTTGAAAAATAACATTTCCTTTGCCTGGGCGTGGCACTGCCCACTTTTTTAATCATGATGTAGTATTCAAACAGAAACTTAATGTGTGCGCAGAATTTCATAAGAATCGGTTGAGAAAAAGTAGTTGAAAAGGCATGTGTATTTACTTTGTATGAGCGTGACCCCACCCATTTTTCAACGGGATCAATCTACAAGTACATCCTTTTAAATTAAGAAAAAAAATCCGAAATCGGTTTATAAATGGCGGAGTTTTGAGGGAACATCCATAAAAAAAATAATAATAAAAAAATAAAAATACATGACGAGTTGATAACCTTTTTCTTTTTTTAAGTCGGCTAGAAAATTTTGCATAGTGCTTTAATTGTCCTCTACAGTTCACATTTTAATCATAATTGCATTTTCATCTCAACATTAATTGGTTCTTAAATAAATGAAATATTTATGCTTTGCAAGCTAAGTTGCAAAAGCAATTAATTTTAAGAAGCAATCATTTTACAAAATTACTTCTAATATACTTGACAGAACTGCAAAGAGGATATAAATCAATTTTTTATATAATCTACAATTATAGAAAATGTAATTAGTTCGTCTCTAATTCAAAAAGATTAAGTGTTCACTTTAATAGTCAGGATATTAAACTACGATAGATAATAATAATGTAGAAAAGGTTTGTTTATAGCTTTTTGAAGGGATTAAGTATTATAGAAATGGAATTGTTATCTTAGCCATTAAAAATTAAGGCGAAAACAATGAGATAGAAAATAAAGTTCCACATCTTTATAAAATTGTTATTTGATGTGGGTGTAAGTATTCTACATATATGCCTGTATTTTGTTGGCTCTAATACCAACTCAGCAGAAGAACTTAAACCATCATGTTTAAAAAGTTTTTAAATTCGCAAGCTTATATAAAAATTCTCAAAGAAGGAATTTGAGCTTCGTAGAGCATATAAGATTTAAAGAAAAATATTATAAAAGTATATAAAGTAAACCATAAAATTGATTTTAATTAATTAAATGAAAATATTACATAAAACTATTTATGCAAATAATCGTTGATTTGAATAAATACTTTTTGCTTTGTTGTATAGTCGGTAAGATTCATAAGAAAAGGTGCAAGAAATTTTATGAATGATCTTGGTAAATGTTTTAAACTGAATAATGCAGCTAATATTTGCTATATCATATTTTAAATAATTTATTATTTTCATATCAAATTCTTAAAATTAACTGCAATATATTATTCGCTTTTTTCGTAACACAATTATGAGTTGCTTATAACAATAAAAACCATCATAGTTTATTCTTCTTACTTTTGTAATAACAAAACCAAATTATTACTTATTGAATTGTAAAAGCCTGCAGGAAACAGCACACGTGTATTTTTATTTACTGTACATGTACAAAGTAAACCAAATTTAATATGCTTAACACGAATAATAAACATTTGCTTGTTAATACTAAAATGTTGGGCTTTTGCGTTTATTTCTTTTCACATTCTTCATGACAAGTGTTATATAACAAAAGCTGCATAATATACTATGTTTTTTTTTACGCAAAAAGTTAAAGGATAAACATAAAACAAATTTCGGTTTTATAAGTAGGTATGACTGATGTGGGTTAAGTTTTATTACAATAGATTAGACGTCTTTCTTGATTTGTTTGATATTTTTGTGCTTTGAACAACTTTTTCCAACTTACTTGAGAATAAACAAAAAGATTTCAATAGCTTCTTAAGTCACGTTTCAAACCAACGTAACAAAAGTTCACCAAATAATATACAAAATATCATGCACAAGCAAAAATATATAAACAAATTACGAGACATGCTAATAGAGAGGCGTTTCAAGAGACTGAAATATTTTATAAGGATAGATAAAGAGAAAATACGCAAAAAAAAATACAAACCAAAGGTAAGTATATCCTTTTAGAGTACATTAATATAACTCAGTTACTTAAATAAATCAGTATTTGAAAGGTACATATTAGGAGCTTTTGGAGATTAAAATATTCCACATATTAACTAAAGCCATTTGTAAAAAATTCAGTCTTAAGATAAATATAAATTTAATAAAAATGATAAAGTTAGACGTTTTTTAAAGGCGGTGAGGTTTATATAAATATGTTTATTAGTTATTGACTTTTATTGCACTGTACAACACAAACAAATAACATAGTTTAAACGACTGATTCTGGCAGAAGGCATCATCGGAATTTTTAAAGTTTCGAATACATATTAAGGTTAGTTAAGATTCGCCCTTTTGCACAAAGTTATAGTGACTCGACATAAGAAATCTTTTAAGCCTTGTGATTGAGGTATAAACTGATTTATATTTGTACGTTATAATTATTCAAACTGAAATAGGTTTAAGTCGGAAGTTATTATTATCCGGTTTAAGTTAAATAATTGAATTAATGTAAATTCAAATTATTTTTAAGATCGGAATATTAGAATATCTAATCAGACTAGCAGAACAGATTAGTATCACTAATTTTAACAGCCGCTACATTGTCATCATCAGCGTTATTTGTTCACTTTTACCACGTTTGATCGTGGACACTAGTATTAATGAAACATCAGCTATTTAACCAAATTTTCTGACTAAATAAAATATGAGTATCTTATTAGATTTTATAAATATGGTAAGCATGAAATTTCACCTTCTGATTATTTATTTTTTTTATAATATTTTTACAAGTATACCATCTTGAATTTTATAATATCTAATGCAGACAAAATAAACAATTTGTTTTAATGGTTAGTGCCTTTTGCTTACCGCTTCATTAGAAAAAGGTCAGATAATAGAATAGCAGTTCCTTCTTAAACTAATAATATTTTCGCAAAAACTTTTGTTTTTGCTATTGTGATATAATCAATTGTCATGTCTTTGATTAATCGCAATAAAAATAAGATTTTGCATAAATGTTGTAAGTTGAAGAGCTAACGAACTTTTATTCCCTTTTGTGGCCTTATTCTAATGAAGCGGTACTAAAAAGTCACAGTTTTTCTGGTCTGTTTCTGTACCTTTGTGTGACCAAAACCTCAAAAGTACTTAAGCTGAACAAACCGAAATATAATATTTCTACAAATATTTTACTTTACTTTACTTACTTTAAATGTTGCTATCTTTAATTGGGGTTTATAGGCTTTTTTCAACATAAAAATTTGTGGGTTTTCTTCTATAGTCTACAAACTCTATTAAAAGCAGACAGCAGTTGGAGATAATTGTGGAGTTGGCAAATTAGTATATATAAAAGATCAACTGTATATTTTTTTCCTAATAATTTAATGGAGAAAAATCTTGTACTATTAAACTTTATACTCGAAATCTTTAATAAATAACCTTAATTTTAAAATCATCTGCAGCAAATTTTTACAAAAGGTCTCTTCGTTAGAAAAATGTTATCCGCAGATCAAAATGCTACCAATTGGTTATATGGTGTATGATGAATATTAAATATAAATATCACTCATACTATATTTATTCAATGTAACCCTGATATAATGTGTTGTTATTGTTTTTTTTTTTTCCATAAACTCATTAGATCAGTTTTGCATTTTCTACAGAACTCAAATGGATTGTGACATAATGTAAAGTAGCTGCTACCTGCAATTTTTATATACAATTTGGTGATTTTACTTTCAACGCATAATTTATAGCTCATTAAAATGCCTGACTTTCTTACTATGTCCTTCCATGTATTTTTTACAGCTGGCTGAAAAAATCATTATATGATCTTAACTTTAAATTAGCTTTACCTAACTCAACCAAATACTATATTTCAATAAATTTTATTAGTCACAAAGGAGCATAGCTTTGTTTACTGTTAAATTTTTGAACCTTAATTGGTTTTTAGTCCCTTTTTCTCAACAGACAAATTTCTGTCATTTGTATGTTTAATTCTTTAATGGGATTTAGCGGAAATACTGTAAGCAATAATTTGTTTCTTGGGGCTTATACATGTATTTTATACTTAAAGTTCTTTAGACCTATCTTCCTTTTATTATCTTGGCTACCACGCAGTAATACATTTTTAATAAGTTATTTATATCATTCCGTTATTTTGTATCTTGTTTACCTTAAAATTAAAATTGTTTAAGTCTTTAATTATTATTAACTTTGTTTTCACTACCCCTGAGAAAATGAGAAAATAATAAAAGAAAATATAAAGATTTCTTGCTTTTACACATAAAATCAATATTATAATAAAATGTTGGCGTTAAAAGTCATTAAGAAAAATTTTTAATAGAAATTTGCCGGCTGCTAAAAAAAATGTAATAAGCATGTGATGAACTTCAATACATCTTATAAGAGACAACTTAACATTTAATGGGTATTTAAATGTAATAAAAAAGTTTTTAAAGTAAGCTTGACTCATTAATCATTTTATGTTCATATCACATAAACGCAAAGAAAAAAAAAATAATTTTTAGTTTATTTAATGTAATGCCATTTCACTTTGCTTTAAAAGCAGACAAAATGAAGCAACATAAAAAATAATGGCCATGTTTAAATGGACTATTTCAAGCATAAAAATTAAAACAAAATTATAAAATTAACTTAATAGTAATGGTTTGCATTTTTTTTTTTTTGGACAGAAAACAAAGACACATTGTAAAGAGCAAGAAAAAAGCGGACTCTCTTCTTAATAAGACACAATGAACGCAAAACATCACCATTATTGCTGCAAAAAAATCACAACTAAGGACAGAAAATTGCTTAAAATGAGCTAAAAACTGTCTACGAAATGTGGTTTATATTATTTAAGTACAAGTTTTTATTTGTATAAAGATATTTTCTTACACCATCATTAATGGCTAATGATTTGTTTAAAATTATGTGTTGAATATTTCTGCAAAGCTTTAGAAACTTTAATAAACTTTTATTAATATAAATAAGGAAAGAGAGAGTGGGAGAGAGAGGAGAGATAGATAAGAATAGAAATCTTGTTAAAAAACTTTAATTATACTTAAATTGAATCCGGAACATTAATTTGGCTTTTTTCAGTTTTGAATAAGCAATTAATATCCCTGCGGGATATTTTGTTCATGGAAAAAAAAATAAAAATTAATTTCAATTAAAAAATTAGTAATATCAATTTAGAATTTAATTGCAAAACAGCACAAACAAATTTGTTCTTAAGTTTGCATAGACAACAGAAATATTATCATTCTATATGTATGTGCGTATGTGTTTGTAAACACATGCATAAAAAATATTTTATGCACGTATATATTTCAGTTTTGTATTATTTACACAGAAAAAATAGTTTATTTTGCTTTTATATATATTGGCATCGTTTTATATTTATTGGCATATTTTATATATATTGGCATATTAAATACTATAAATAATTAAAAATTTAATTGTATCAATTTTTCAATTAAATGATTTAATTGAAAAAAAAACTTGAATTATTTTTTCTGTGTATCAATTGTCTTCTAAGTACTTGTCGTATGATTGGCGAAAGTAAAATTGGTACAATGGGAGAGAACACATCCTTTAACTAGAACCAGAATTTTAAAAAAATACCTTCACTGTACAAGCAGATTTTTTTCCAAATCAAAAGGTAATATATTTAAAGTACAGTAATTGGACTTATATTAACGAAACGCCCCACACGACCAGTAGCTTACGTTTGGATTTAGAAACAATCACTGAGAATCTTAATTATGTCAAGTCTCTCCAATGACAACGCATAGGGAGGGACCTCCATATACAGTTACAGATCTCGAACCGATTGCTAGAACTTGAAAAGCAGTCACTTGATTTGTCATGTCACAAGTTCTATGGACTTTTCATATAGAACTATTTGTTTTTAAATTAATATTAGAAAACCCTTTAAGGCGAGAATAACAAATAACACTGTACAACAAAATTAAATATTTTTAAAATTATAAGGATCTAATGACTGTTTCTGGTAGAGAGCACCAAAAAATTGTATGTATTCGAAAGTTGGCGTTTTGAAAGTTTACATCTGATATTCATTTTAGGAGGAGTTAAATTACAACCCATTTGGCACATGGTTTTACTGACTAGACATAGGAAATCTCGAAAGCTTTACGATTAAGATATAAATGATATCCAATTTTTGTATCTAAGAAACTACTACTTACAAGATTTCCTATAATGATTACTATTTGTAAATAAATACAATATTAAACCTTAAAAACATTTTAAGTTTTGAAGATTTCTAAAGTTCAAGTTGAGCCGGAAGTTTAAAAGTATGTAAAGTTTTACAGTAGAATCTTATAACAAATATTTATGAAGAATAATTCAACTCACTATATTTCATATGGAGGGCATTTTTTTGCCCCTTTTCTGAGAGATAGAGAGAGATAGAGAGAGATAGAGAGAGAGAGAGATAAAACGATCCATTCCACAAAGAGTTAAGGGTTAAAATGCTCTACAAAAATAATTTTCGTGGTATTTTAGATAAAAGTACGGAACACATCTTATACCTTAGACGTAAGGTTGACAAGATTTCCAAAGCCGGGTGACTACAACTATGCAAAAGGGATAGAACTTTAACTCTCCCTAAAATATATACCAGGAGAAAACTCTCAAAACCCCGAATTAGGTACATATATTTTTGATCCCCTCTGCATGAATCAGTCATTAGGACCATTTGATTTTTTTCTTTATATTGTATAGTGTAATTTAAGCTTGCAATGACCATTATCATACGCTGATTCTTATATAATAATCAGAGGTAACAAAATAAGTTATTTATTCATTAACCAAGTCCCATTTTCGTTAGTTGGATTTCTCTTTTTCTCTTTTTATTAATTTTTTTCGTCATAGTCAAATCCAGTAGAGTTTTAATTTTCTTACGTTTTTTGTGAAACCTAACCAAATACCAACATCTCTGACTTTTAAAAGTTTTCCTCAATTGTTACATGTCTCGATATTTTTTTTCTCCAACTATTTAACCACAAATTCGTTGTATTAATATATCAATTCGTGCATGTCCAGCAAAAACGTTACAACAATTATGTGGATCATTAACGCCTTAATTTATAATTTATGTTATTTATGTTTTTTCTTAGTTCCATTAAAATAGTTGTTTATGTTAAGTAATTGGTTGTTATAACACTTTTTATTTAATATTATTTATGTGGCCATTAAATAAATATTTATTTTAACTGAAAGTAGGAAGTAATGATATGTAGACAAAAATTTTTAATATTATAGAAAATGTCATTAGAGTTGATAATTAGTTTAATGTTAAAGGCAAAAATATACAAATTGTGCTTATTCCAATGAGTCAGATTTTATACGTCCTTCACGATAAGACACTTCATTATAACAAACAATGAAAATCTTCTATCAAAGCAATTTACAAAATGCAATATCTGTTAATATTTCAAAATAAATTTGTGACATAAGAGCGAAAATTCTCCAGGACGTTAAATACACTGAAAAATAGTTAAGCTCTATTATATCGAAATAGTGATATATCGTGGTTTTAACTCTTTCGCTTTATAATATTTCTCTTAATTTCTGAAAACTAGTGCTAAGAGCTATAAATATTTTTCAGATTCGTAATAATAAAAAAATTACTTTAATTTTGCATGTCTTCATGTATATGCGCATTTCAGAATATCCAACAGGTATTTCCAGGAATTGAAAATTTTACATTTTTCTGTTTTATCCTATACATTTTATATAAAAAAAGTTTTATTTCTTGAGGGTTAAGCATGCCTTCAATGGTAATTTAACAAATCATCAGTAGACTCCAACCGTACTTTTGAAAAGTTGCAAGCCACGTTTCTTATGCACAGACTTTCAAAAAATATTTGAGAATTTATAAACGATTTTTGAAAATAACAATAGAATAGGCTTATAAGCTTGTACAACACAACACGACAAACAATTTATTTATTTATTCGATATGAATCTAATATATTTTTCTACACTTTCAGTTGTTGATTTATTTCCTAGATATCGACAATACCCTACTGAGCGAAACACTGTACCATTTGATTTAAAAAAAAACCGCTCGTATGAAAAGTTTTGTAATACGATTAATTCTATTGAAGCTCACAGCGAATGAGTAATATTAGAACACACTCAATTATCATACGCTATTTTTTTTTATAAAACCATAGCATACTTTTGGGAATTTTTATTTTTGTAAGTTATTCAAACGTTCTTATTGCGGACATTAAAAATATCGTTTTTACTTTTTTCGTCCAATACACGAAATTTTCATTAATATTACGAAAAATATATTAATAAATATTTTTATGATAATATAAGTAAATTTTATCTTTTAAATTTTGAAGGTTAATACAATAAAAAAGAATTTTTATCACTTAGAAAATAAGTAGAAGGTGTGCCAACGGTTATAGTGCTTGCCTTGAAATATGAAGAAGATGATTTTTAATTTTATGTTTATAGTATTTTCTTACATTTCGTATATTTAACAAACGATTTTCATGGTGCGAAACTAAGTAATATTTAATTTTCGTGCATATGTTGCATGCAACTTTTTCAGTATATGTTTAGATAAAATCGGTTCAGCCCTTTAGAATTTATAATCTCTTTTCTAGCTGTAGCCTCTTGAGTCATTATATCTGAGGCTCCGTAGCTCCAAAGTTTGAAGAAACCGTTTTCTAGCCATTTTAAAGTTATCATCCATTTCCTTCGAGTTTTTTTCAGCTTTAAATTTAATGTTATTTACTATGAAAATTTTTAAGTTTTAAATACAATAGAATACTAAAGTAAGGGATTATTAGAAAGAAATTAAGGACATTATAGCATGTAACGTAATATGTATGTCTATATAAACATATGCTTAATTGCTTGACAAATTTGAAACGAGTTTAATGTGGTCTCAATGAAAAGTTGATTTGTCTAAATAACGTAAAGTTCAAAATCATTAAAACATTTCATAAAATTGTTCAATTAACTGTTCAATTAAGCCTTAAGTAATAATAAAAATCCCGTTATTTTTATATAAATGTATGGCGTTTAACATTTTCTGAACATATATATTTTTCAGTCAAAGTTTTATTTTTAACATTTTAAATGTCTTTTTCGCTTAATATAAAATGCTAGAGATGGCGCTAGTAACTTACATTTGTTGTAATACAACTGTTAAACCAGCATACATTTTGATGTAAAAATTTACAGCATAAAAATATAAGTTTATACTACCTTTCAGCCATACCTAAATGAGAGCGGCAAGCGTCGCTTTAGCCACAGGGTACTTATTTACAATACAAAAAATGAAACAACATTTACTCTGAATGTACCGTTAATACGTATCCTGTTGCTAACGCGACGCTAGCCGCTTCTATTTACGTATGGCTGTTTCTTAAAAAATATCCTCAAGTTATATGCTCAAGTTTAGACAACAACCAGAGGAAAAGCTTTTATGTTAAATAAGGCAACAGTAATTTAGTCTAACATTTTGTAGCATAGTAATAATTTAGAGACTTGATTTGCTGACATTTTATTACAACATAATGTGGACGGTATTTTAACTAAAATATGCTCCTAACATTGGTTATGTACAACTAGATTGTTTACGTAAAACTAGAGAATAAAAACTTCAACTGTACAGCCATTTTATTTTATTTTTTCGCATTTTGAAATGCTAATAGTCTGACTATGCGAGCAATTAATAGCTACCACACTGTGGTTAAGATATTGCATAAGATTGGAATTGTCGCTAAAACTAATCTTGCCTAACAGGTATTCTGTTGGTCAAATGGCTGACGAGGTTTGAGTTTAAACCTTGTACTAATATTTAAGAAGTCAGTCCCTTATGTATCATTATTATAGATAGCGACCAGTTTTTATATTAAGGTTATATGTAATAATTTTTCCATTTTCCTGTTGAGTAATTAAAACTTTTTGAAGTTTTTGATATTTCAAAGTTATCGATTGTTTCTTTTTTCCTCTTTTAAAGCTTTACTAACTAAGTTAAAAGGTCAATTGGGCTTTGTTGAAATCCAAATGTTGTTAATAACAAAATTCACTTCTTAAAACAAACAACATTTGTCTGTAACCAAAAAATACATGAACTACTATGAACATTTTAAACTAAAGGGTGTTTGTTTTAATGCTGCAGTATGTTCCATGTTTCTTGACTTAAGTCGACATGATCAATGCTAACACGAAATCCTGTTTAATATTTAAATTTCAAGCATCAGTATTTTGATACTTTTCTGTTAGTTTTCCATTTTAGTTTTTTAGATATGAAACAAATACGCTAAGAAACACCATTTCAATCTTAATAAGCCTAAAAGCAATATATTATAAAATAAAAAACTCAATTTGATCCATATAGTTCATACAAAGGATAGAAAATCCAAAAATAAATTTGGACTTTACGACAAACAGTGTGTAAGGTCTGAACTTGCCTTAACATATTTCGACTGGGCTGTGCATTATATAAAAATATGTACTAGAACTTTTATGGTTTATGCATACTGGCAGTTTTCATAATAAAAGAATATAGTGTGAGAATTTCTTTTGAAAACAATTACACGCAGTAACAAAATGAATTTTTTTTACTCGTGAAAAGGACTTAGTGAGGATTGTAAGGGTAGTGTGGTAGATTATTTTACCATTTTAAAAAATTGCAGACACCATTAAAAAATGTTTTACTGCGTTGTTTCTGCACCAATTTTCAATTTTTAAACGTTGTCAAGTAAAGGAGGATTTACGCTTTCCGTATATTTAATAGATCTTATTCTGAATTATATATCATGGAAATATCATCAAAAGAAAAATTAATATTTTAATTTTTTCCGATTTGTAAATATTTTAGTTTTTTTCGGAGACTTTGCTTGAGAGCCTGCACATTTCTTTACTTTCTTAAAAATTGTATCTTACAACGACTACAACAAGCCATAAATTATTAAAATCTCTTGCAAATTGGAAAAGCTAAAATTTTTTTACACAAAATTTCATTGTAAACTAGTACATGCAACACATTCGCTTTTCATTGTTGAGCTTCTTCAGAAAACGAAAAGCGAACATTTTGTTCGTAATCAAACCTCTTTCTAAATAACTTTATTTGCAGTGGTTGCTCTTGGCTGAATGTTTACTGTGTTTGACTACAAACTCTGAGGTCTTGAGTTAAAGACTAGCTTCAAGCAAGCCAACAATATCATAAAATTTTCTGATGTGCATTCGTGTCTTATTGTGTCGTTTGTTGTTGAACTTTTAAAGTGATGAAGGCATAGCATTAATCAGTTTGGCAGTACTGGCAGCAATTAAAGCCGGTGTTCAACAGATCAATTTTTAGCTTCAATATATGTATTTGTGTGGGTTTGCTATGAAAATCAAAAACAAATTAATATTCTTCAATATTTCCCCTTCGCATATGTGTAACTACTTTTTGTCTGTCAGAAAATCACTAGTCGACTACAAAAATATTCAACTTATAGTTAACTTTTCTTAGACTATCTAGAAGCTAACTATAATCCAGAAGGAAATTTAGAAAATCAATTCTTAAGTTGAGTACATAATCGGATTTGGTGAGAGCCAACAACTTTACTCTCAGCTACTATGAAACTCATTTCAAGCTTTTATTAACTTTTTGCTGTTATTATTTTAAATGGTGGTCAGTGCGTTGACTATAAAACGTGTGATACATAGGTCGAACCCCAGCAACATCTTTTTGCCAATATACTAACTACCAGGTGACTTAAATAAAGTCAACTTTAAGTTGGTTCAATAGTAGTGCAAGGTGGGACAATTGACTACCGCCTAGGACACCACAATGTTAAAATAGGTAGTTGTTTATATTGAAAAGTAATCCAAGTGTCAGTCAGCAATTTAAATGGCTACACAACTTAAATATATTAATGCCTCTACTTGACACCAGAGGAGTTCCAACACTGCTCTATAAAAAAGCGTAGTAGCAGAGTTGAAAATGAATTAAGCTTTCTATATCGGAATAAAAAAATTGTTTCATGTAATATAAGTTAAATTAAAATCTTAGAAATATACACGTAAAGCTTAAGTCCTCTTCTATTCGATACCGTTTAAAAATTTAAAATCGGTGCAGAAACAATGCAATGAAATTTGTTTTTATCCTGGAATTCCCAAAAAATCGTTTTTCATCGATAGCTTCCGATTTTGAAGCTTTAATGAAATTTTTAAAAATTGCAAAATGATCTACTCAGCTACACCTACAATCGTCACTATGTCGCTTTTCACGAGTATTGTTACTGTTACAGCGTGTACAAAACTTTGTTCTTGTTTTCAATATAGATTCTTTTACTTATTTCTTAATTGAATATAAACAGGCAGCTAAAAATGTCAAAGTGTTTTGTGTAGCAGTGAACATATGATAAATAGAAAAGTTTCAGATTTTTTTTTGATATTGTGTTTTAAAGCGCGATTAGAGACAACAGTTGCAACTATATATTTTTAAATATATTCTGTTACACTTTTCAAATTATCCCTTAAACACAGTTTACATTTTGAATGATTTCCAGCTAAGTTTAGTGCTTTGAAGGCTTATAATAAAATTGTATGACAAATATTGTTGTAGAAATGTAATTATGCTAGTAGCGGGCCGCTACGTCACCGTTGCAGAAAAGTTGCATACATTTTATTTTGAAAGGGTCAAACAAGTGATGAGCACATCGTATAAGTTAAACTACAAAACTTTCTACACCGATTCACTATAAGAATGTGTAAAATGGGTAGCGGGGATATATTTTGTGTTACAGTGTTATTGATATGTCGTGCACATTCTACATTCATTTTTTGACATTTTTTGCTTGATTATTTTATAACTAAAACTCGTTTAACATTGTAGGAAAAGGAAAAGAATTTAAATATGAATTTTGTTAATAAGTAAAATAATAGAATTAATAAATGAAATAAGTTGCCTTAACATTAATTTTCTTTGCCTTTCTCTCGCTTTTTGCTTATATTCTACAAGGGATTTTTTGTCTAGCTTTAATTTTTCTCAACAACGTTTTGGATTTCTGTTCTGGAGTTAAGTTTTCTTCTCCTTTTAGACCAAAAACAATGACAAAACACACAGATATTAGAAACTACCATAACATAATCCATACAAAAAGACAAGTTACGAATTAAAAATTTGTTATATGTCTCTTTACTTCACAATAAAATTTTAAACAATTTCTTTAACATAATTGAATTATTTACGACTCAAATGAAACACAATTTGGTCTTCTGGAAAAATGTTTGCTTTTATTCAACACTTGCCTGGATTTTGAGAATAGATATTCACGTAACGAATAACGAGTTCTTACCAAATTTATAAAATTCATATTATAAATTTTTCAATAAACACTTCAATTTCACCTGTTTTTAATACGAAATAAATGAAAGTTTGCCCAGAGGTACTTTTGAATATGGAGAATAGCATGCTTATATAAACTCAAAATTTGCCACAGAATTTTTATCCAATACTGTTGTCAAAACAGAATATCATTGATTCTACTTGAATGCTTGTGCGTTGCAGGCAGCCACGTAAGCCAACTGTTTGAGAAATGGTAGTTTTTATAAAAATTGGCTCTAAATTAAGACACCACTTCACGTAAAAAGTATTTATAATAAGAAATGAATTCCTTTAAGTAGAAAATGGAAAACCTTTACTCATGTTCAACCGAACCAAATTAAATACATATGGTCCTACTGTGCAGCAGTAGATACACATGCAGTACAAAAGTAGAGTTTTTAAATTTTTGTGGACTAACAGTTTCACAAATCTAAATTGATCTAAATTTATTTGCCAAATATTTTCACTCTATTGTTTTACATTCACAATTTATAGTTTTTATTTTATTTCCTTTATTGCAACGTAGTCATATCTCAAAAGAAATTAAACTTGGCAAATCACGTCTAAAGGTTTAAAATTGTTAGCAAGTATGTATATGGAGGGTGTTAGGGTTTTAGTGGTTATATATTCGGCTTAGACTAGGATATGATTCTAAAAATTTGCTAACATATAAATAACGTCTTAATGAAGATTTTCCTAAGTAACTTAAAAATTTTGGTTTTTTTTTTTTTAGATATGACTACGTTGCAATAAAGGAGCGATATTAAAATTTTTTATGCGAAAAGGCTTATTGCAATTTAAAATTGTTGAATACTAAAAACTATCTGTTATAAATTTTTCGCACAAAGTGCTGAACACAAAATTGGCGTGTATATAAACTAATAAAAATTTCGTTTGAAGAATGCAATAATTATTGTTTTTTGTTTGCAGAATATAATAGTAGCTAAGATTAAATTCATCCTAGAAATTTTGTAATAAAATTTTAAAATCTTTATGAATGTATGAATACATATGTATGTGCCCAGCAAAAAATATTGGGCCTTATCGTGGTTGGCGTTTTTCGATTTCAAATTCGACAATTTGTAGTAGATTAAAGAAAATAAGCAACATTTTTCTTTAATCTAGTACAAAACGCCTAATTTTCGCCACGAAAACGCCAACCACGATAAGGGGGATTATGTTTGTGGAAGCAGTAACAAAGTTTCTTGCCTTCCACAGGCAATGTTTTGAAGTGCTTCCGAGGGTGCTGAGAGAGAGATTTGTAACAAAACAGAATTTAATTTGTCTGTAGTCTAACGATAATATAATTGAGTGACGCTATAAGACGAAGAGACATGATTTTGGAGCATTTTTGATGCTTCGAAAGAGACGCTGTTTTATGTCAAAAGGAAAAACTCCAAAGTGGGACATCGTGAAGAAATCATGCCTTTTCGGATCGTTTTTCGAAGCAGAAGTGCCAACAACTAACAGCTTCTCACGCTTACAGACCTGCTTCGGCCGAAGCATTAGTTGTTGGTGGGTATATCAAAACTAAAATAAAAATAGAAAAATAAACACACAATGACTTTATAAGGCAACAAAACAATTGTTATAACAAAGATACTATGTCTACAGACTTACTTATTACAGTTTAATATTTCAAAAAATTAGAACAATTATGAAAACAATAGACATTTTGTTGTCAAATTCTGTTGCTAAATATTAGAAAAATAGTTATTATTTTCAATAGTAAATTCGAGATTCGCTCTACGGCTATATGTACCAGCTATGCACAAATTCTCTTAGGTAAAACTTTTTATTTGCATACAATACATTTGCACTGGTTTGTAAAATTTTGTATATAAAGTTTAAATATCTGCTGTCACAAGCCTTAAACGTTTCAGTCGAGTTGGGACAAGGTTGAGTTTGCTGAACGATCATATCAATCTGTTTTATAAATCTACTTGCTATCAATCTGTAAAAATGATAAACAAAAATAAAGCGACGTCTGATTGGAAGCGAGTTTTTAGG
Source organism: Panzeria rudis (assembly GCA_956483635.1). Taxonomy (NCBI): domain Eukaryota; kingdom Metazoa; phylum Arthropoda; class Insecta; order Diptera; family Tachinidae; genus Panzeria; species Panzeria rudis. The sequence goes on along the minus strand of OY101450.1, from coordinate 7,151,678 downwards.
ACTAAATTTTACTTACGCTTAAGCAGTTCAGATTTGTGACTACAGTAATTTAAAAAAAAAAATTACGTATGATTGATATGCTGTCAAATGAGGTTGAATATTACTCATACGATACCGATACCTAAAATATAGGTGTTCAAATATGAACATGAAAAATAATTTACGAAAAATATATATGTATATAAACATATACCTACACACAACAATATTTTTACAATGTGAATTTGTTTGTACTAACTAACATTTATTTGTAAGCTTATCTCAGTTCTAATGTCTGTTGAATGCTTGTGCCTAAACGCCTGGCTTATCTTAGTTTTTAGTTTGTATTTATTGTCTTAGTTTTAAGAACAAAGAGCAGCGTAATTTTTAGTTCATAATTCTTATCTTAATATTCAATGTTCACAATAGATTTAAGAAATATTCAATAGATTTCAAAATTGTATAAAAGAGCCAAATTTTATAATAATAAATTAGTACTGAAAAGTATTCGCTAGTGTAATCATTTACATCTTTGGTCCTTCGAGCTACTCTCTGAGTTTTCCCCCACCAGTGGTAAGAGACTCTGAGAATCTTGAAACAGGCTGTAAAATATTAAATTAAATTCTGTAACGAACAGGATAGAAATTTAAAAAAAAATATATTCTGAGTTTCCCCCACCAGTGGTAAGAAACACAGTTTAAGAACAAAGGTGAAAAGCGTATCCGAGGCTGAAACATCGGAAAAAATTAAGCGTATCCGAGGCTGAAACATCGGAAAAAGTGAAGTGAGCGTATCCGAGGCTAAAACATCGGATAAAAATATACAAAGCGTATCCGAGGCTGTAACATCGGATAAAGGTGTAGAAAATAATATCCAAAACCTTAAAAAACAACAACAGAAGACGGAATCAACATGTCCAAAGATAAACTACTTGAGCATCAAAAGGAACTCGGCGAGGAGGCCTTATCTCTGCGAGAAAAGATTTTCGAAGGAAGAATTCGGTCAGCTCAGATCAGCGAATTAACGAAACGATTAAAAAAGATAGAAACTGAGTTTGTTGCAAACAACAAGAAGTTGATAGCAGTTGGAATTGATGACGGCCAATATTTTAAGAAAGACTATTTTGAAAACATTAGTGGAGTAATAAGAGAAGCGTTTTCGATTCTACAACAAAAAGAATCAGGTGAGGAGCAAATAGAAGTAGCATCAGCGACTCACAAAACTACAAAAGAAATACCCAAAGATGAGAAGCAAAGTAATAGCAATCATATAGTGCTGCGAAGAAAATTAAGGAGAAAAATGAATATGCTACAGGAACTTTTGGACGAGGCACATGAGGAAATCAATGGCAATAGAAGAGCTGAGTTAGCAATAACAAAAGTAGAACTGGTAGAAAATTTTAAAGAAATTAAGAAAGAATTTGAACATCTCAGCAACGTAAATGAGAATTATGAAACAGAAGAAGAAGAATTTGAAGAGATTACTCGTCGATACAGGACTACTTTAAAACAAGTGGTAGTTGCGCTAGATACATCAGAAGAAAAATCAATAGTTAACTCAATAAAACTAGAGGACATCAAAATACCAGTATTTTTTGGAAACGTAACAGAATGGCCATCGTTCCATGATCTTTTTAAAAATCTGGTGCATAATCAGCATAATTTCTCCAATGCAGAAAAAATGTACCGATTAAAGAATTACGTTAGAGGGGAAGCTGGTAGACTTATACAACATTTAAAAGTGACAAATGCCAATTATGAAGCAGCGTGGAATATCTTAAGCTCAAGATATGAAAACAAGAGACTGCTTTTTACAACACAAGTAGATAAGATTTTGGATCATCCAATGGTAAATACGGAGTCAGCTTTCAGTGTAAGACAATTGTTGGATACAACAAATGAATGTGTACAAGCATTAAAAGGTCTTAATATTAAAATTGATGATGCAGAACCTTTTATAGCAAGAATAATAGTCCGAAAATTAGACAAAGATGGGCTGCGCCTATATGAACAAAGCGTAAAGAAGACTAAAGAAATTCAAACGCTAGAAGATGTATGTCTATTCTTAGAACAACAATACCAAGCCTTAGATGCATATAAAGGCAAAAAACACAACAGCAATTTTAAGCCTATTCAGAAGCAGTCAAACTTATTTCATATATCACAAAAAAATTGTGATTTTTGTAAAATAACAGGCCACGAGCTGGTGAATTGCAGAAAATTTCAAGCAGCAACCATAATGGAAAGAAGAAAATTTGTAAGAATGAATAAACTATGCTATCGGTGTATAAACCATAAGTTAGACAAAAAATGTGCGAACAATACAGAAAACTGTAAAAAATGTGGTAGATATCATCATACGCTTCTTCATGTCGAAGAATTTAAGAATGAAACAAAAAATACAGAGAATAAAATAAGTATGATGACCGAACAAGAGAAGAAAGCAGAAGTACTGCTAGCAACAGCACAAGTAAGAGTAAAGGCATCAGATGGCAGTTTTATAACATTAAGAGCGTTGATAGATCAAGGATCGCAGAAAACAACTATTTCTGAAGAAGCAGCACAACTTTTACAATTGCCAAGATTTAAAGAGAAAAATCAACTACATGGCCTGGGTGGTACACTTGTTGGTGTATCAAAATCAAAAGTATGTTTAGAAGTGAGGCCCAGGTTTCTTAGCGATGAAAAATTTATGATTGAAGCATTGGTCCTTAACAAATTAACGACAGCAATTCCGGATAGATCGTTTAAATACAATAATGATGACTGGAAGAATCACATGCTAGCAGATCCAAATTTCAACAAATCAGATAGAATAGACATGGTGTTGGGCGGTGATGTTTACTCAATTATTTTGGAAGAAGGAATCCATAAAAATGATAAAATTCTAGCTCAAGCTACAAAACTAGGCTGGATATTATCAGGGGTATTAAAACCATCTCAACATAAAAGCAAATTAATCGCTGCTATAACAACAAATTTAGAGAAATTCTGGGAAACAGAAGATATGATTGAGGTCAAGGATCTGAACGAAGCTGATAAATGCATTCATCACTACCGAAGAAACACCACACGAGAAGAAAATGGTAAATTTGTAGTCAGGCTTCCATTTCAAGAAGAAAATCAGCTTGGAAATTCTCGAAAACAAGCCATGGCTAGATTCCTAAGTTTAGAGGACAAACTAGACCGAAATCCAGAACTGCGAAAGGAATATGTTCAATTTATGCAGGAATATATTAAACTTGGCCATATGAAACAAAAAATTACCAAAAGAGAAGGCAAATATTATCTGCCACATCAAGCTGTTATTAGACAAAATAGTTTAACAACGAAAGTCAGAGTAGTCTTCGACGGTTCAGCAAAAACGACGAACGGGCACAGCTTGAATGATGTTCTTTTGGTTGGTCCTAGAATTCAGAAGGATCTTTTTGATATAATGCTGAAGTGGAGATTCTGGAAATACGTAATAATAGCAGATATAGAAAAGATGTATAGACAGATAAAGATGGCAGAAGAAGATCAAGAATACCAAATAATTTTATGGCGCGAAAATAAAGGTAACCCTATACAGGAATTTCAGTTAACAACAGTTACATATGGCACCGCTTGTGCACCATTTTTGGCAACAATGGCCCTACAAGACATAGCCGAAAGATGTGAGAATGCAAAAATTGGCGAAATAATCAAAGCAGATTTTTATATGGATGATCTTCTGACAGGAGCAAATTCAATTGAAGAATGCAAGTCTAACAAACTGGAGATTACAAACGAATTAAAAAATTATGGATTTCATTTGCGCAAATGGCTGTCGAATTGTAAAGGTATAATAGATCATAATGCCGATTTTAAAGAAAATGAAGTGATACAGCTGCAAGAAGGAGACACAATAAAAACTTTAGGCCTACACTGGAATCCTAGCAAAGATGAGTTTTTATTTAAAATAAATCAAGATAAAACAAAGGTTATTACAAAGCGAAAGATTTTATCAACACTGGCAAGCATATTTGATCCAATGGGATGGCTAGTTCCAATAACTGTAAGATTCAAGTTGTTTGTACAAAAATTATGGCTACTAAGTATAAACTGGGATGAATTACTAGATAAAGAATTGGCTAAGGAATGGACTGAGTTAGAAGAAAATCTTTCTAAGGTTGAAGAAATAAAAATTCCAAGATGGAGTAAAATAGACAGCAGTGAGAGATGGGAGCTTCATGGATTTGCAGATGCTTCAGGAAAGGCTTTCGCAAGTGTGGTATATGCAAAAAAGGGGCCATATATAAAAATTTTAGCAGCTAAGAGCAGAGTTAACCCAGTTAAAAACAGAAAAACATTACCGAAGCTGGAATTGTGCGCAGCGCATTTGCTAGCAAAATTAATGAACAAGGTAATAAAGGCAACAAATTCAAGTGTCAACGTTTTCACTTGGAGTGACTCTACTATTACAATGGGTTGGATTCAAGATAATAAAAACAAAGACAAATTTATTAGAAATAAAGTGATAGAAATCCACAAACTCTTACCTAAGGCAGTTTGGAAGCATGTGAGTAGCAATGAAAATCCCGCTGATATAGCATCAAGAGGCGTGTCTCCAGAAAAACTTTTACAATCGAAACTGTGGTGGAACGGACCAGTGTGGTTATCGGAAAGCGGTTTTCCTAACATGAAACAATCATCACCAGAAAAAACAATTATTTCAGCAGTAACAACACAAAAACAAGATCATTTTTTGAAATCGTTGATAAATAAAATATCCAACTATGTGAAATTAATAAGGATCGTTGCGTATGTACAGCGGTTCGCTATAAAACAAAAGAAGTTTGAAAGGAAACCTTATTTGACAGTGAAAGAGTTGGAGTTGGCCCATCGAAGCATCATAAGGTATCAACAGTACGAGGAATTTACTGAAGAGATCAATGCTTTAAGAAACAATAAACAAATTGATAGAAAAAGCAAGTTGGCGACACTAAATACATTCTTAGATAACGATGGTATTTTAAGAGTTGGGGGAAGATTGGAAAGATCTTCGCTGAATTACAACCAAAAACATCCAATAGTTCTTCATAAATCTAAATTGGTTGAGCTTTTGGTCGAACACATTCATAAAATAACACTACATGGAGGTAATCGATTGATGGAGTGCACACTTAGAAGGAATTATTGGGTCATTGCAGCTCGTAGTATCATCAAAAAGTGTATAAGATATTGCCCCATATGTGCACGTTACAACCAACGTACAAGCAGTCAGATAATGGGTAATTTACCACCATATCGTGTAACAGAATCCCATCCATTTTCCTTTACTGGAGTTGACTACGCTGGTCCTTATCAAATGAAGTGTTCAAGAGGAAGAGGTCAAAAGTCATTTAAAGGATACGTAGCTATTTTCGTTTGCATGGCTACAAAAGCTATTCATTTAGAAGCTGTTACAGATATGACTACGGAATGCTTCTTGGCAGCATTAAGACGATTTTTTGGCAGAAGGGGAAAGTGTAAGGCCATTTACTCTGATAATGGTACAAACTTCGTTGGAGCATCTAGAAAACTGGAGAAAGACTTCAAACAGGTGATTAAGAATAATTCAGAAGTGGCATCAGTATTAGCAGCAGATAAAATAGAATGGAAGTTTATTCCCCCGGCAGCCCCTCACTTTGGAGGAATCTGGGAAGCTGGAGTTAGATCTATGAAACATCACTTAAACAGGATAGTCGGTGATGTCAAATTAACGTACGAAGAAATGAGTACACTGTTGGTACAAATTGAAGCAGTTCTGAATTCAAGACCATTATGTGCATTGGATGGTAGTCCAGAAGAAGAAAACACATTAACTCCAGGTCATTTTCTAATTGGGCATCCGATAATCGATATAGCTGAACCAGTATCAGAATCAACTGTATCCTCTCTCAACAAATGGAAGCTGATTCAAAAGATGAAGCAAGATTTTTGGAAACGATGGAAAGAAGAGTATTTGACAACATTACAACAGCGGTATAAGTGGCAGCACGCACAAGAAAACTTAGAAAAGGACCAGATAGTGCTAATAAAAAATGAGGTAACTCATCCCTGTAAATGGCCCATGGGAAGAATATTGGAAGTTCACAAGGGCGAAGATGGTAAGGCACGAGTGGTTACGTTAAAAGTACAGCATGGGAACATCAAGCGTCCAATTCAAAAACTTTGCCCTCTAATGACGTCAAGTGTTTACGATTCTGTGGAAAACGGAAAGTATAAAACTAATATGTCAAGATCATCAGCACCAAAGATTACTGACAATAAGAACGTTTCACAAAAAGAATATTTGTTCCTTTTTATATTGCTGATGATAATGGGACAGGTGCGAATGGCTACACAAAAGCTATATGGAACCATTGGAGCCACGGTATCTGCTATGGACAACCAAACAGCAATTTATTTTGATAATATCGGTAAACTAGATATGGTGAACTCCAAATGGAATCTTGTTGTATATTACGATTTGCATCCATATTTCGAAGAGGTTAGCGGAATTCAAACTTCATTAAAAGAATTACAGAAGACATGTCCTGAATTGGACTATTATAAAGATGTTTGTAAACAAATTACCAATGCGTTGAACCAGAAATATGATACTCTAAAGCGGAATAATGATTTGTTAATTAACCCTAAAAGAACAAAAAGAGCACCATTTGAATTTGTTGGATCTCTCTACCATATACTTTTCGGTATGATGGATGCCGATGATAGAAAACAGATGGAAGAGAATATGAGGAATCTCTTGGATAACCAAGAAGATTTAGTGCTACTAGCCAAACAACAAACATCTATTATAAATTCCACCGTAAATATAATCCAGAAAACTAGAGACGAGGTTAATAACAACTTTCAAATGATGTCAAAGCAGTTACAACAATTTCTTGCTGATGTATCGAAAACAATCAAAACTGAAAGGCTAACGTCAGTGTTCCAAATACTTGTAACACAGCTTTACATGCTGATTAACGACTGCGAAAATACACAAATATCCATCATTAATTTACTGATTGATATTAATCATGGCCACATCAACCCACAGCTTCTGCAGCCTGCTCAATTACAACAAGAGCTAGACAAAATTCAACGACAGTTACCAGAAAAGCTTGCACTTCCAGGAGGATTAACAGGAATTCCTTTAAAAGAAGTGTATAGCGTATTGATGGCTAAAGGCATTATATTGGATCAACAATTGATAATTAAATCCGAAATTCCGCTAGTTAATTCTGAATCGTCAGATATATATAAAATAATTCCCATACCTCTAAGTAAAGGGAATGCAACTATCATACCAATAATTGAGGCCGACTATATAATATACAATGTTGGAAAAAGTGTCTATTCAATGCTGTCTCAGCCAGAATTAAACGGGTGCAAACAAACTTTAAATAAATACATGTGCAATAAAAACTGGGCATGGATACCCGCCACGAATAAGGCATGTGAAATATCAGCCCTAAAAGGTTTACAGAAGGGCTACTGCAAATTTAAGCAAATAGAGGCTAAAAACATTTGGCATAAGCTTCATAAAGAAAACCGTTGGCTTTACAAGGTATCGGAAGATATAGACATGGAGATAAATTGTGGCAAAGGTTATGTATACTGGTTAACCCTGCCACCACAAGGAATTTTAACGCTGAAATCAGGATGCACTGCGAGTTCATCAAAAATCTTCTTGGATGCATCAGAGCAATTTGATTCGAACGTCGAATTAATGGCCAAAGGCATCATGTGGAACAAAAATATGAGTGATCTCACTTCTTGGCACACTAAACCTTTAGAAGTCAACATTTCAAACTCTAGTCAACTTGATGACCTGTACACTCAGCTAGATAAACTTCAATCAACACAAATAGAACTTAGGCGTTTGAGTTTCCACACAATTAGCGGGCATTCATCACTGGTTATTATATTAGTAATGCTTATAATCATATTAATAATTTTCATTAAATTTAAGTGCTGTAAGAAAAAGAGAAGAATCCAAATAGATTTTACAGTTCCTGCTGCTCCTTCTGGGCGGCAGAATGTTCAAATATGAACATGAAAAATAATTTACGAAAAATATATATGTATATAAACATATACCTACACACAACAATATTTTTACAATGTGAATTTGTTTGTACTAACTAACATTTATTTGTAAGCTTATCTCAGTTCTAATGTCTGTTGAATGCTTGTGCCTAAACGCCTGGCTTATCTTAGTTTTTAGTTTGTATTTATTGTCTTAGTTTTAAGAACAAAGAGCAGCGTAATTTTTAGTTCATAATTCTTATCTTAATATTCAATGTTCACAATAGATTTAAGAAATATTCAATAGATTTCAAAATTGTATAAAAGAGCCAAATTTTATAATAATAAATTAGTACTGAAAAGTATTCGCTAGTGTAATCATTTACATAGGTATGAGAATGTACCAAACTTTCAGTACCCTGCAGGATATGTCAGTAGTAAAATTGTCTTTGTCACCAGTACTACTGACTAACTGTACCCCAGGCAATGTTCTGTGCTATAGACATTAACATGTGCTTGTCATTGAGATTCCACTACTGACCTTGGAACAGTTGACTGACTAGATACTAGATGGTTCTTATGGGACCATATGGAGACATTGGTAACAGAGATTCACTAGTGCATTTTACTAATTCTAGTCAACACATATGAAACTTTTTACTAGCTAAGGCAATTAAACTAGATTTTTTATAAAAATGTTTATTTTTCAACACAAAAAAATTAAACAATAAAAAATTGTTTTCTAGCTGTCAAAAACTTCTCTTCCCATTAAAGACAAAATGGAAGTGTAGACACTTCGTTGACAAAGACACCGAAAATTCACCAAACTTATCGACAAAAGTGGTGACTTGGAGACACTTGTCCCCTGGCTTCCTTCAGGGTATAAAAAGCTGATAGATGTATTGGTTAAACTCAAAACAAATTGATATTTTTTCTCTCGTCGGTATTTAGTACTAAAAAATGACATTGTGAGACGCTATGATTATTCAGGTGATCTCATGTACCAATTCTGTTTGATTGGATCCCATACAGAGATATAAAATACCTATGGGTTTTCTAGGTCACTTCGCATACTGATTTTATAAGGGTAAATGTAGTGAAAAAACGGGTTTCTTAAAGTTTGAAATATAAATTTTAAATATATGATTCTTATTTTTGAAAGAAGACATGATTTTTGCAAGTCAGTTACTAAATGGCTAAGTTATGGTGGTTTAAGTGTAAAAAAAATTGTTTGAATAAAATTTTACATTCCGGCGGAACTAAGTCTCTTATGAGATACTGAACCACTAACCAATAATATTTTGTGAAAATTAATATTAAAGTATCTTCCGAAAATGCGTAATTACATTAAAATTTGTTTAAAAAATAAATGAGTTAAAATATGTTTTGTGTTTTTAATATTTTGTTTCTTATTTAAAAATAGAGCAATCACGGTAATAGAACTCAACATAACTCGAGAACGATGTCACGATTTTACTAAATTATGCTGCAAAAGATGTGGATTTAACATTATAAAATCACTTTACGAAGTGACCTAGAAAAACCATACACGTTATAGAAAAACCATAGACATTATAGAAAAAAATTGCAGCTAGATGAAAAGCGTTATATATAATATAAGCAAGAGTATGGGCAATGTTAAGCAATTTACTCAATTTTAATAATAAATACTTCTTAGAAGAATTTTCTTTTTAACTAAGAAAAGATCAGTTCGAAGAAAAACTAATCCTTTGATAATTTTTTAATTCTACTAAAACTTATACCATTACAAATTCCAATTCAATGAAATAGAAAAGTTGAAAATGAATCCAATAAACGGGACAAAAAAAATATTATTCATATTTTGCCACCACATCTGCGACATATGTTAAGCAAAATGTGATTTTTCAATAACCAAAATTAAAAATATTTTCTAGCAAAATTTGCTTACAGCTGTCTCAACCCTTATGCTTTATCTATGTTTGTCCATTTATAGCTGAATAAACTTTTTTAGCTCTCTCTATAAAAATTTAGTTCTTTATTTTTGATTTCTTTTATATTCTATTATATTTTTTTCTTGCTTTTTAGATATTTCGTAATGTTTTACTTAATGAAACAGCACATAAGCAAAAAGATGCAAGACCAAACTATAAATGAATAAATTATTGTTTAGCATTTGGCTGAACTGTTTGTTATATATTGTATTTTTCTAGTTTCGTTAGTTCTTTAATTTGTATTAGTACTATTAAAGATATGTTTTTTTTTGTCAAATCAGCAAACTTTATATCTTAATATGAATTATTTTCTTGCGTATTAGTTCATGCTTATGTTTAGGATAAAAAATATATTATGTATAATTTTTGTTATTATGAAAATTTTAGTTTTTATTTATTTTTTTATTTTCCTAAAGTTTAAAGCACTGGCAAGTTTTGCCACAAATGTCTGTTTATATATATTAATTTGCTGTCTCCACAATGCAAACAAGCACTGTTTGTTGAAAATGTTTATGGAAATCACTCAAAAAACTGAGTGCTTTTCATATAAATTTTAGACAAGCAGTGCTTGTTTGCATTGTGAAAACAATACATATATACCGATTTTTAAGTTTTTTACATCCTCCTTCCTCACTTGCAGCGCGCGCACACGTGTTTCGATACTAGTTTATTTTAGAATAATATAAAACTTTTCTTTTTTACGGTGTTAAAATCTCTCTAAAAACGCGGTTGATACTAAAATATGACAAAGCTTTATGGAAGTTTAACCTGTTAAATTAAATCAAGACACTCATCTGCTATCTTCATCTGAAATTTTGTACTGATTGAACTATCGGGTTAGGAATAGGTGATATGTTCCAAAACAAAGTTTATTCTTATTCGGGTGTTTTTACTAAATATGTTGTTACTTTCCCATTTTCTGCGCGATCTTAACAGTTTTATTCTTAACCCTACGTCTACATTAGACATGAAATGACTAACATTAACACCTAACATCATGTAGACTGCTCATGTTTATTATTTCTTCATGTTTTAACATGGTTTGTTTTTTAAGCATTTGTTTTAACAACGCTTTCATAACATCATGTCATAACAGTATTTCATGTCTAATGTAGACGGCATGTAAAGTGTTTGGAACAACATTTTCTTTATGATATGTGTCAATAAAAAAATTTTAGGATTTCCCTTTTATTTTTGCCTTAAAGGAACTACTTAAAATTGTGAGTTTTTAACAAACGTAAGACAATCCAATTATTTTTATATGTTAACGCCTGCAAGTCAATTAATTATGATCCGAGTAAAAAAAATATATTTATGCAGCGGTGCAAAATATATATAATTCCAATGAACAGTTCTCAAGGCTTTCTGAAATAGATTAAAAACTTCGAAAAAACACATTTTTCGCGAGAAGCTCGAAAACGCTTCTTAAGAAATATAAATAAATTTCATATTCGTGTTCAGCAGCATCAAATTATCATAAGAAACACCTCTTTATATTGTATAGTGTTAAAAAAGGTAAGTGTTTAATGGCTTTTTTAGAGCCCTATAAGGATTTTAAGTATAACAAATTTTTGGAATCGGGCGAGAAACGAAAAAAAGACAAGCGTTGAAAAATTTAACATATCCATAGCTCTCTACTTTGAGACTTCACAGCTATGATCATGACCTATATATGAAGATACCAGCTTAAACACAAATACTCCTTTGATATTTCCAGGTAAAATTTTCTATGGATCGGATTGTGCTCCACCGTGCATTACAAATATATTTCACGAAAAAGAAGTCACCTAATAAAACATAACCACTGACTGTAGGAAATGTAACAATCTCCAAATTTCTTATCGCGCAAACCGAATTTCTTTCAAACTTTCAATTTTATTATATTGATAGCAAAACATTTAGTGTTAAAATATATTTATCTACATAGCTAGATGTGTTTTATAATTTATTACAGATTGCTATCTGTACTTCACACATATATATTTGTTTTTTTTTATTCTATGACTTTTAAAAACTGTAATAGTTTATTTTGTAACATAAAATAAATTTTAATTAACTTAGCTCTTTCTGCATTGTTGACACCTAAAACTAAACTACACTTTATAGTTTAAAACTACGATCATAAATTGCTGTCAAAAATATATGGCGGAGGAAACAGAAATAAAGTTTTTTAAAGCAGAAATTTAATTGTTATGGCCTTCTGACAGAAAACCTTAAGTCGTATGATAAAAAAGCTAACAATTGTTAAATTGATTAAAAGAGTTTTTTTGTGTATTATAAAAAAATATATTTCTGAAGTGAATTTTTCATAAATTTTAACTTGCATTAAAGTTCACACACATATGTACTTGGAAACATTTCCATAATTACTACGAATATTTTGCTACAGTGTGTGTTATATGTAAGCGCTAGAAAATTAAAACTATAGTCGTTTTTAAATATATAAGCAAAACTATTTAATAATACTATTTCCAATAAATTGAAACTATCATTATATTGATATTGGAAATGTAAATATAAAAACAAAGACATAAAATATACATACTTTTCTGGCTAAAATTTCCATACTCATACTTTGACAGATGTTATACTTTTCATAACACAGCGTCTTCACGAGACATTAGATTTGAGATAACACGAGAGAAAGCCTCGGCAGAGTAATAAAAACAAAAAAACGTAATTTCACTTTTCCTATAAGATTTTATTTTATTTATTTAGTTAATTTATTTTTAGTTTTTCACACAAATTTTAGTTTATAAACCAATTAAACACATTTGTTCATTTATTTAACACAGAATTTTTATCAAAAACATCGCTTTTCATTTACATGCACACCAATTTATTTTCATGTACGTGTGTTTTTTGACAGTTCATCTTATAAGATTGTTGTTATAAAATTTCTTATAACAACGCTCTCATAAGAACTCTTATAACATTGAGATAACACTAATTTGTTGTCTACACATAACATATTTCTCTCTGCGCTTGAATTTGATAGTCTCATCTTACATATTATGTTACGTGTAGGCCTCAAGTAAAGCTCATTATAGTATCTCTGACAATCTCTTCTGTAACATTTCCAAACAAATAAAAGCTATTCTTCGTACGAAGATGTTGATGAGATGTGTGTTGATATGCTATTTTTATATTACAAATCAATGATATTAAGCTTTTTATGGCTCCCGGAGTATTAGTAAATATCGCTTGTAGGAGAATCAAAGGACCTTATGAGCAAAATGTTTATTTAAACTTCTTGAGTTTTCCTATTAAATTTATGAAGTTCTAGAACCAACCTCGTAGACATAAAAGCAGAGCGTTATACAAGACATGTTTATCAACCCATTGCAAGATGGTTCACATAGATTAGTGAATAAATATTTATAATATGTAAATAAGGTAAGCCAATATAATTTCCAAAATATGTCAAACACAGTTGTATCAAAATAGATTAATGATAAGCTTTGTGCCAAAGACTACATTGCTATTTTATTTTCGTTATTCTAGTATTACAACCATTATTATTATCTTTATAACATCAATTCACTTATGGGTAATTATTAGGGTATTCAATTCATCGCGCTTATGTGTTACTTGGCTATTAATCGGCTAATTTTAGATTCAGCGGTTAACCGATTAATAAGAATGTTTGATATATTACTAACTTAAAGAAAACAAAGAAGATAAATTATTTATTATTTTAAGGATTTATGACTAAAAAACCAATAACATAACAAACGTAGTGTGTCATTAGATCCTTCTTTCGATTTTTTTTCAATTTTTAACTCCTCTTATAGTTGAGGTTAATTCTGTTAGAAGATAGTTTCATCTATTGTCACACTATCATAAAGCTATGTACAGACGATTGTCAAATCTTACAATATTGTAAGTAAAATGTTCTTACAATTGTGTGAACTGAAAATTTTTGTCTGACAACGTTGGCAGAAAAAGCATTGTCAGTCGACTACCTGCTGAAAAAAAATTGTCAGATATCTCACAATCGTGTGAACACATCGCGTTGCCATTGTCAGATTATTGTCAGATATTCTTTAATTGTCAGATGTGTTAAGTCTCTGCATCTGACAAAGACGTCATTGTCAGAGACTTCTTTATATTGGCACCACAGCACACATCTTTTTTTTAGGGAAAAAGGTAAATAAAAGAAACTATGCCGCTAAAATAGTTAATATTGCTTCTGTATGTTTCATACTAATTTATATTTCAACTTTTTAAAGTTAACACAAGCACAGATGATAAATAATTAATAATTTCTGTTAAATGATCTGAGTCTGGCAGCGCCAAAACACAGGTCTGACAACCGTGGGAACTGCCAATTTTTTACTGACAATATTGTCAGATTAATTTATTATCAGACAATTGTCCATGTGAAATAACAATATACCTTAAGCTGACAATTTTTAATTGTCAGTACATCATCAGCACATTGTAAGATCTGACAACTTTCTGTGCAGGCTTAAAGCTCATTTTGTCAAAGTTCAGCACTCGACACTCTATTAGAAGTTTATTTCCAAATACCGTAGTTTCTGCTTTTGTATTGTATTTTTAAAAACGGTTACTGCACAGAAAAACTTTAATTAGTATAATTAAATTCTTTGTACAAAAATAGAACCTACCACAGGGTTCGTAAAACGAAAAACTAAATTCGTAAATGTTTAATATTAAAAAATTACATATTTTTTCTATCAAAATAATAAAATTAAATTTAACAACAAATTGAAAAGTGTGTTAAAATAAAAACCTACACAGAAAAAATTTACAAGAATTATGTTCAATAGAACATTGTCATTAACTTAATACAATATTTATCGAAACCGCGCATATTAAAATATCGCGCAAAAAAAGTGTTTGTTAAAAATGTCATTATAAATTTGCAAATATTCAAATACATAATTCGTTGCATGTATTTCTTTCCCCTGCCGGTAATTGTTTTTCTTTCATACATACTATGGGGTAAGTACTTTAAAACAAGTTTCATCTCTTTAAAAAATAACTGGAATATAGCTCAGCTGTAGAGAACATGCTTTATGTCCAAAGAGCCCGGGCTCGTATCCCAGACGAGTGATTTTTTTGCTATTATCTTTTTGGCAACACTAGTTTTGACAGCTCACGCACGTTTTGTATCTTGTGTCACTGTCAAACATCTTCAGTTTGGTCTATAATTTAATCATGAATCGTCTTACAAACGAACAACGCTTGCAAATTACTGAATTTTATTACCAAAATGCGTGCTCTGTTAAGTTAGATGAAGACCCACTTTTTTATCGAAGAATTGTGTTCAGCGACGAGGCTCATTTCTGGTTGATTGGATACGTGAACAAGCAAAACTGCCGTATTTGGAGTGAAGAGCAGCCAGAAGCATTGCAAGAGCTACCAATGCATCCACAAAAAACAACCGTTTGGTGCGGATTATGGGCTGGCGGCATCATTGGGCCGTATTTCTTCAAAGATGATGCGAATCACAACGTTACTGTGAATGGTGAGCGCTACCGTGCGATGATAACAAACTTTTTTCTGCCCAAAATGGAAGAGCTTGACTTGCATGACATGTGGTTTCAACAAGACGGTGCCACATGCCACACAGCACGCGAAACAATGGACCAATTGAGAGGCGAGTTCGGTGAACAGTTTATTTCACGCTTGGGACCAGTCAATTGGCCGCCCAGATCGTACGATTTAACGCCTCTAGACTATTTTTTGTGGGGCTATGTTAAGGCTAATGTCTATAGCGACAAGCCCGCTTCGATTGACGCACTGGAAGCCAACATTGCCAACATTATTCGTGAGATACCGGCCGAAATGTTGGAAAGAGTATGCCAAAATTGGACTAAGCGGATGGACCATTTGAGGCGCAGCCGCGGCCAACATTTGCATGAAATAATCTTCAAACATTAAATTATATCGACCCAACTATCGATCCAAATAAATATTTCATGCATTTTTCTGAATTTTATGTTTTTTTTTTTTTTTTTTACTTTCCGATAGTTCTTATAAAATCACCCATTATATATATATATATATATACTTTTTTTTTTTAAATACATTTCAATTAAATTGTTAATCAAAATTTCCCACAAATTTTAATAAAAATCTTACTCAAATTTTAAAAAAATTTAATGGAAAAATTATAAGTTATTGATAAAATGTTTTATTCATTCAACAATTTCGATTATTAATTACAAAAATTTATAAATTTTTTAAATTTTAGTTATCAATATAGTAGAATTTGTTATCACAGGAAATTTGAAAAAAGTTAATTAAATAACGGGATTTTTGTTATCAAAAACAAAACTTATTTTTTTCTGTGTATCATAATTTTTTCTGTGCGGAAGGAAATATTTCTTGTTGACGAATAAAATAAGTGTATTTAAAAGTTTTAAGCTCTTTTAAAAAGGTTTTTATGAAAAATAATTTCACTACACATACGGCCATGTTCTGTAAACCGAATCCGAGTAAATTTCTCGTTCTTCAAAAATAAATAATGTCCCCATTGATGTATTTTAAATTATGTATATACCTCGTTTATGAGCATTTCTTATTATAAATAAAAATGTAGTGCTGTTACAACTCACGAAAACAATTGATGATTAACGCACTATTTGCAAATAAGAAGTTTGAGATGCCAAATTTGTGTAGTATCTTATAGTAGTATAAGTGAAACATGCTTGTTAATAAAAAATTAATAAACAGATAAAGATAGTAATAAACAGATGTATATTCAGTGATTTAATAAATGAAAATAAAAAAGTATTTGGCAGCACTCTACATTCTTATTGGCAAATAAGTACTGCGTATAAACGTGGTACTTGTCAATTAATTTTAGATATGATATTTTAAGCTCGAAAATATAGAGATATATAAAAAAGTGTGAAAAAATTTCGCTATTAGCGGATATATTTGTTTTTAAATCAAACGTTTTTAAATCGACTCGATTTACAGAACAGGCCGAATAATTAAACATATAAAAATGTGTTCACATACTTAAAAAAAGGAAAATTTTGCTATATCGGTTAATCGAACTAAACTAATCGATATAATCGTTAATTGAATACCATCACACTTTTAATTAGCCGTACAATTAATCGGGTAGGAAATAATAGCTTCGCCGATTAATGGTTAACCGATTGAATACCCTAGTATTTACACAAACGTGTTTATAATTGTATGCCTTAAGTATGTTATGACAACGGTATGATTGTGCTCTTGCATTGTTCAGAGCTTTTATTTGTAACTTTTTAATGTCAACTTTATTCAATTTGAATATAAATTATAATGCATATTTCCAATATTTACAAAACGCTTTTTGTGTTGTATGATATTATACATATATGCAAGTAATCCAGGGCACGTGTCTTGTCAAGTGAATTAAAATTCATAAAGCTTTTCAACTTTAAATAAAGGACATTTTTCATCAAAATCAAATTAATATTTAACACATGGAAAAACACACAAACATTTACAAGTTATAAATACAAAAATATGCAAAAAAAACAAGAAAAATAAATCATATTCATCCTCGGCAGCACAAAATTAGCTTATCTGTTGTTTGAGGTTTTTTTTTTCAAGCCAGTGTAATATGGCAACCACTATAATCTACAGCAATGTATACACAATACCTACTAAGCGTCATGATAAAAAAAATTATGGAGCAGACCATTAATGTATATTTGCTTTTTATAAAAGAATTTGAAAAGTGCTTGTTTAATTTAAAACGATGTACACATATCTTTAACTTGAAGTTTACCACCAGAAATCATTAAAAACTTTTTTCAGTTCATACATATTTTGGCCAATTCTGGTTCCGCTAAGTGATAAAATCTCCATGCTCTCAGTTACGTTTGGTCCCATTTCAATGGGAGAAGACTTAAAGAAAGTTTTGTATACAACTTAAAATTTTTTTTTTTGCAGGAAGTTGTTCTATAAAAGGCAGTTTACTTCACTATCTGGACTCTCAAAATAATCAGAGCTTTTAATTTCTTTAGGCTTATGTTTACATATGTCGCTTTCAAAGCTTTCAAATTAGCTGTAACAATTTCACTTTCTTTAGTTCTTGTAAACTGTTTTTCGATTAGAGCGTTTCAGACTTATAAAAAAGGGTTTAAATTTTATTAAATTGGTGGTCAAAAATATTTTGCAGCTGTACACAGAAAAAAACAAATTTTTCACTTCAAATACCAAATTCCCTGAATCAAATGTAAATTTGTTCAATTTAGGTCCTATAAAGAAATTTGTAATTCAAATGCAAAAGTTTGTAATAATTTGTTTGAAAAAAAAATTCAGATTTTTTCAATAAACAAATTGTTTCAATAAAAAAATGTTTTAGAGAAATATAAAATATAAATCAAGGAATTTCATAATTTTTTTCAGGTTGCTAACATTGGCGGTAGGTAAATGAAATGAAATAATAAGTCAAACAAAATTATTTATCAAACTAAATAGAGACAATAATAAAGATTTGAAATCAGTTTCAAAAACATGTTTGTTAAAAAAAAACTACTATAATATTTTCTGTGTATTACTGTGAGAATTGTAAACTACAGGTTAGGTTGGGAAGGATAGTGCTATGCCGCACATCCATTCGGAGACCCAGTTGGATCCATTGTGATTCCCTTCTATTCATACCCACTATTAAAACCCAGAAAAGGAGCATCCTGCTATCCACCATTCAACCACCTTTTTCCCATAATAAAGCCCCTGATATCCTCAAGTTCACACTTCGCGATATCACTACTGCTTTCATGGCAACGTCTGCCAAGCCACCTAAGCCTGTGTAGTTGTAGCCTCGGGCAATGGCAGATAACAAGCTCAATAGTTTCTGGTTCCTCCTCATCATCGTATATCCTACAAAAATCTGGAGTGCCAATCTCCCAAATGCTGGTCCTCGCCCTGACCGAGCAGTGACCAGTCAATGCGCCTATTGCGACCCCTATCACCTTCTATTCTTGCTCAGTAACAGTTCGGATCTGCCTAAGTCAGGCTTTGGCCACATGGCCCTTGAGACTCTACAATCCTCCCTGTCACTGAGCTCCCTATAGTAATGACCGATCGGTACTTTAACCGATCTATCACACAATTCCACATCTAACGCTGACCCCAATTTTGCCAGCTCATCAGCTGTCTCATTTGCCTCAACATTGCAGTGGCCAGGAACCCAACATAATCTAACACTATATTTGTCCATGAGCAAGTTGAGGACTCTCCTGCAGTCACTAACTAGCTTCGATCTAACACAGTGTCCCTTCAATGATTTTAGCGCCGCCTGACTCTCGACGTAGAAGGTTACCTCCTCGCCCTCAGTCATATCTATGGCCACTATCTCCGTGGCCCTGAGGATCGCCAGGATCTCAGCTTGGAAAACGCTACACTCGTTCGGTCGTCTAAAAGACCTACGAATGTCCGTCCACAAAATATAGACACCATCTTTCGTGCCTGTTTCCATTTTGGACCCGAAAACCGCACAACCCTCATAAAGCCTATCAGATTCGACCCAAAAGTCCCTATCCGGAATCACTAATGAGGGTGTCCTCCCAAAATCAATTTCAGCAACCTTAGAGTCCGTGAACCCATGAGTTATGGGGACCCCCCGCTAAAACTGATCTCATTTAGGATTGCTGTATGACCTGTTACTCCTGTCTTTACCAACCCTGCCTCTAGTAGTCTTAGGAGACTCCTTGCTGCCGTTCTCATTACAAAATCCTCTATGGGAAGCAGATGAAGAATGACGTCCAAGGCAGCTTGAGGTGTGCTCCTCTGGGCTCCTGTGATGCCCAGAGAGGCGCACCTCTGCACCTTAGCAAGTAATCTCCTATGACTCTCTTTCCTCAACGCCTCCCACCACACCACACAGCCATAGGCAACAACCGGCCTGACAACAGTTGTGTAAATGCAGTTTACCACCTTCGGTTGCAGACCCCAGTTCCTTCCAACGGAGTTCCTGCATGCGTAGTAGGCATTTAAACCTTTTTTTAGCCTTTCTTGAGTGTTCCTCATCCATGAAAGTTTACTATCCAAGATGACACCCAAGTATTTGGCCTCCTTTGCTAGCCCTAGCTCTACTCCTCCAATCCTAGGCAGTACAAAACTGTCTACTTTGTATTTCCTGGTAAAGACGACTAACTCAGTCTTCTCGGGGTTGACCCCCAGTCCCTTCCTACTAGCCCAGGAAGATAGTTCGTCAAGCGCCGACTGCATGACTTCACTGATAGTGGGAAGAAATTTTCCCGTTACCATTAAAACCACGTCGTCCGCATAGGCGACTATCTTCCAGCCGCTCCTGTCGAAACGCCTAAGAATTTCATTCATTGCCAGCAGCAACGGTAGGGGTGATAGAACTCCTCCTTGTGGCATGCCCCTAGTCGCCAATTTCCTCAGGTTCACGCCTCCCATACTTGAGTTGATAATTCTGCTGCTAAGCATGAGAGTTATCCACTCCACCAGGAAGCTGCTAATACCGAGCAGCTCTAACAACTCCCTATTAGCCTGTATACTAATGTTGTTAAAGGCTCCTTCAATATCCAGGAACGCAGCCAAGGTATAATCTTTATGCTGCAATCCCCGCTCAATAACACTAACCACATCATGAAGCGCGCTCTCCACAGAGCTGCCTTTTAAATAGGCATGCTGAGCACCACTGATGACGCGCGTATCAATCGTGTTCCTAAGATGCAGGTCGATCAGTCGCTCCAGTGTCTTCAAAAGAAAAGACGAAAGACTGATCGGCCTAAAGTCCTTCGGCTTTGAGTGGGTCGTCTTACCCGCCTTGGGTATGAAGATGACCCTAACCTCTCTCCAGCCTTCGGGTATAAACCTTCTAAACAAGCATATCCTGAAGATTTTCACCAGAGACATTATTACGCGCTCCGGGGCATTCTGCAGCATGGCCGGAAGAACACCATCGGGTCCCGGTGACTTATAGGGCCCAAAAGTGTTTATTGCCTATGCTGCCCTTTCCAATGTCACTATGTCGTCTACTGTCTCACCTAACTGTGGTACCGCCAATAAGTCGAACCTAACCCCAGCCGCTACCTCGTTCCTTACTTCTCTACAGCCAGGAAAGTGTGTGTCCATAAGCACAGATAAGGCCTCAGAGCTGGATTCCGTCCATGAGCCATCCACTCTTTGAATATGCCCAGGGGCCTTAGGGTCCCTGGCCAGTACTCGCCGAAACCTCGATAGCTCATTGACGGAATCGATCTCCTCACAGTATTTCCTCCATGAGGCCCTTTTCGCCCTCTTTAGATCACCCTTGTACCTGTTGTACAATACTTTATGGTTGTTCCAGTCCCCCATCCTGCCCATGATATTGAACAGCCTCCTTCCCGAGGACCGCAGATCCCTCAGATCCTTGGTCCACCACGAAGGCTGCTCCCTATTACCTGGATAAACCAATGGACAGGATAGCTCACAACTGTAAACTACAGTAATACGATAAAGGAAATGCAAAGATTTTCATTAAAATTTTATCACAAGAAATTATATTGGTCGTAAAAATGTAGAATAATGCGGTTCACACCGAATTTACTATTTCTTTACTTGGTAAAATGGAGAGATATTCAATACATTACATGCCCCAATCTACTTACTTTTTTTCAAAAATATATGTTTATTTCTAATAAAAATCACTTTGTTTTCATCATTATCATTTATTTTACACACTGTATCTTGCAAAATACCAACAAAGCTACTATGCATGTACACTCGTCGCTCTCGCATTAACGACTAAATAATAAAGAGTATAAAAAGAAATGAAATAAAGAGTACAAAGAATTGTTTGGTGAAACGAACAGCTTTGGTTTAAAATAACCCACACAACGAAGCGCTAGAGGATTCAAATGTTCCACGAAAATATTTCTCGTGGAGTTTGACATAAAATTACTGTACACACTTAATACCTTAAAGGTAAATTTTAAGGAATTTCGGGGAAAAAAAATTTTTTTTTTGGGTTGTCCGCTTAAATACATAATTTCTTTATTTTAAAGCCATAAATTTCTTGCAAACACTGCAATTATTCCATTATTCTTTGAATTTTGAGTTTTCCTTGTGCTTTATTTAAACGGACCTTATGTAACATTATTTAAGCCATAATCACCCATCTTCATAAAAAAGAGGTTTTATACTTAAATCAAAATCCTTGTTAAAAGGGTTAATTTTAGAATATTTTTAATAAGAAGCCTCAAGAAGCAAGATAAGTTCAATTAAAATCATCAACTTAGACTCACCCTTAATAAAATCCACTGCCATTTCTAAGCCATAAGTATCCTTATCGCAATCATCTAGAATATGAGCTCCCAAGGTAATATTGGGCAGTAGTTTTTGCTTGTTGACTTGATCCAAAGTATACAGCATGGCTTCTAGAGCCTGTATGCCTCCCTGTGGCATAATCGGGCCACAAGTTATACTGTCCTCACGTGAATGGACCATCATTAGACCGCCTAAAATAACATGACCCTCCATGACAGAAGCATGTTTAACTGGCCATAAGGCTGTTGTAGATGTGGTAGCAATGGCCGTAGCAAAAGACAGTGATGATAATGGTGACAATGATAAAGTGGATGTTGTATGGAGATTTGATAATGTTGTAGCATATAAGAATGGGGAGACTGTAGATGTCGAGGTTGTTTGTATTATTGATGACATTTTAGTTGGTGTTATAATTTTAGTTTCTTCATTGCCTGTGATATATTTAGTATTAATTATATCAAGTGTTGACAAGATACCATTAGCAGTAGTAAATGAGTGGGCTGTGGTAGTATTTGCATTTCTTTTTTGATAGCTAGTATTAAAAGCATGAGCTGTAGGGGTAAATGATGGTGTGGCTAAAGCTGTTGTTAATGTTGTTTGAAATTCCAATAAGTTTTGTTTTGTCACTGCCGTAGGTGTGTCATTGTTAGTATTGAGATCTGTGATTAAGTATGTTTTTGTTGTTATCTCTCTTTCATCTCTGTTTGTTATTGGTGCGTTCCTGTATATGGATTTTGTTGCCATCTCTTCATTAGTGACATTAATTTCACTAACAAGATGTTTCCCATTATCAGCTAGCTGATTATTTTGATTTAAAATGTATTCCAACTGTTTGTTATTCATAAGACTATTTATTTTCATAGTATTGTTTCCGTTTTCAGTGACTGTGCTTAATACCGATTGTTTTCGTTGGTCAATAAAGTTTAATTTGCGCATATTTTCCATTTCCAATTCATTTCTAAATAAGTTGTTTGTTTTGTTAGTGTTAATCATTGATGGTATATCTTCTTTTGGTAGAGATTTAATTTTTATGTTTTGCTTTAAATCAGATGAATCGAAAGTTTTTGATTTCTTCTGCTGCAAATTCTTGTAGTACATTTCTGTGGTATTTTCTATTTGAAAATTTCGAGGAATTGTTGATGAATTACTTGGATTTTGTTTGCTAAGGATTTGGCTGTTCAAACGCTTTTGTCGTAGAAATGTTGCATTTAAAGAAATTTCTTTTTTGTCTACTTTTTCATTTAGAAATTGCTTGGAGCTATTATCCTCTCTTTGAATATGTGATTTTTCTTCTTGAGACAATTGCTGCTTGTATTCTTTCATGGGGCCTCTTTGTTCGGTAAAAATTAAACTTGGTTTTCTTACTTTAATACCTTGGTTTTTCTTATTTGCTTTTAAATGTGTTTTTAAATCTTGCCATTTCATTTGTGAGTCCTCTGTATTGGCTTTAGTAATTTCTTTTTTGTTTCCTTCTGTTGATATTTCTAAGAGCTTTTTAGTTTTATTTTCATTTTGTTTCTTTTCCAGCTCATTTACGTCCTCTTGGATCTTCTGCAGTTCCCTGTCAAACTCTTCTCTAAATTTTAGCTCGACTGTTTTCAACTCAAATAGATTTTGGTCAATTTTGGTTCCACTAAGTGATAAAATCTCCATGCTCTCACTTGCATTTGATCCCATTTCAAGCGGAGAAGACTTAAAGAAAAACTTGTGTATCACTTTAAAATTTTTTGTAGCAGGAATTTGTTCTATAGAAAGCTGTTTTACTTCACTATCTGTATTTTTATAATAATCAGATTTTACATTACTCTCGCTTATTAACTTAGCAGAGCTTTTAATTTCTTTAGGCTTATATGTCGCATTTAAAGCTTTCAAATTAGCTGTAACAATTTCACTTTCATTAATTTTTGTAATCTGCTTTTCGATTAGAGTTTTTTTTCTCAGAAGATTGACATATTTTGAAAAAAGCACTTTTTCGCCGAAAGGTTTTTTATAATTGTTTTTAGAACTTTGAACTCTTTTACCGAAATTCGGCAGATCATAATTTTTTGTGTTAATATCTTTATTGTTGGGATATTTTTCACTTCTACCCTGTTCATTTGATTTTTTTGTTTTATTAGAAAACTGTTTATTATCAGATTTACAATCTTTGCCCTTCTCTAGTTCATGTTTAAAGATTTTCAGTTGTCTTTGAAATTTCAGTTCACTTTTTAAACTATTTTTCTTTTCATTTCCTTTAATGCTTAAATTAGTTTTCTTTGAATTTGTTTGTGCTGCTTTTTTTATTAAGTTTTTCTTTTTTTCACGTGCAGCTTGGTTGCTTTCGTTGTTTATTTGTAGAGATTTACCTTTTTCGATTAACTCTGTGGCTGTTTTCCTTTTAGCATTTATTTCTTGTATTATTTTTGAGACCCTTGGATTTAATCTTGCATTTGATTCCCTTAGCTGTTTCTGTATATTCAAATCCGTTTTATTAATTAAATTAATATTCATTATCAAATTCTTTATTGTTGTTTGTTCTGGATTTGTTAAAGTTTTTTGTGAATCCTTTTGCATAATAAAATGCAGTGTGGTATTTGTTTTAATAGATTTGCTTTTATGATATAAATCTGATTGAGACGTAAAGATGGGAGCTTGCTTTAATAATACAAATGTCTCAGGAGATTTTGAAACATTTTGTGATAATTGACCACCAGCATAATTTTCAGTTGTATTGGTTGTGCCATGTGTTTGTTCTAGAGATGCTGGTATATTTGTTAAAATTTCAATTGGGGTCATCGTTGTTGATATAGCTAACCACCTGTTGGAGTTGTTGGTAATGTTTTCATCATTAGCTGGATTTTCTTTGACTATTCCTAACATAAATGTTTTTATATAATTTGTGTTATAAGCATTTATAGCTGTTGCATCTTTTAGCTTGAGGGTCATCTGTGTGTCAGTATTGTTGGCATTTAATTTATTACTTGATGTTGCTGCTATTGTGATATTACTAGTTTTTCCAGTATTGCTGTGCTTGTCGCTATTATAACTTTTAATGTTATTAGTTTTTATCACATGTTTTTCTATATTTTTCTTACTGTCCAGCTGTTGCTGAGTTGTTGCTACTGCTGTTATGATGGCTTCTGTTGTTACAGCCATTGCTGGCTGCCCAGCAACATTTAGTTTTAATTGCTGCTGCTTTACCAGCCATATTATAGCAATTATTTGTATTATTTTATTATTAAACATTTGTTTATAAATTTTGCACATGTTTTGGTTTTGCAACTTTTTATTCCTTTTTAATTAAAATATTTGCAAGTTTTGGGTTAAAAGTAAGCATCGCTTAATAATATAATTTTTGACAGATTTCACTTTCGAATTCTTTTTTCTATATCTTTAATTTTATAATATAATTTTCATTTATGGTTATGGAATTTTTTGTATTTACACTTTTAATGAACTGTTTCATATTCTATTTAAAATATTATAATTAATTTCGTTGTTCGATGTTGGTTATTGATGTAGTGCTGATTATTATTAAAAATACAATTAATTCAAGCTATTAACAATTAATCACGTTTTTCCTGTAAAGAAATAATAAAAACAAAATATTCGTTAAGGAAATAGAAACAACAAGCAAAAATATTATATCATTAACATAAAATACAAAGAGGAAGTGTTTGTAAAAAATTTATCGCATTACGAACAATATAAATTACAAATTATATCTGTTCAAAAATAAATACCAAATTTGGACTAGCTGCGGTAATGAGAAAGTATCAGGGAGTATAGGGTACATAGAAATAGTGTTGTGTTTTTCTTCCGACGGGGTTTTTTTGAATTTGGAACGATTTTCCGTCATCCCACGTCAAATTTTGTTTGTAAACAGACCAGTTTCGGCTATGTGCCATCTTCAGTGTTCTATTGAATAGAACACTATTCAATAAAACACTGAAGATGGCACATAGCCGAAACCGGTCTGTTTACAAACCAAATTTGACGTGGGATGACGGAAAATCGTTCCAAATACATAGAAATAATTACACAGTGATATAAAATAATGAAGTTGAAAAACCTGGGAATTGATACTATTTTTCTGGTAGGTTTTCTTGTGTACAAAAAAATTTTTTTTTTGAAATTCCCCAAACACTTCCAACATCTTAAGTTACAGGCAAAAATCTGGTTTTTGGTACCTCTATGCACTTATAAGCCACTAACTTAGTTGAGTTTCAACCGATTTTAAGATTCTCAGCGGATTTCGAAAGACGAAGCTAAGACCTTTCGAATGGTATTTATGTAGTTCAAGTAACTTTAAGAAATCTGTGTATTTTTCTCCAGCAAAAACAATTTTTTTTTGTTTTTTCGGCATTTTTTAGTTTGGAGATGTTCTTATGCCGTATTTTATAAAGGAACCATATTATTTATGAATTTATTCAAAAGGTATGTTTACTTATGAGTAATACGAATCTTTGCTTTCAAAAATCCGCTAGAAATTTACGAGCTATTAAAGTTTATACTAAAGCAAAATTTTTCCAAAAATGCGTTCAGAATATTTTTGGTGTTCTTTTTCATGCGCTTTCTCTTCAGTGACGCTTCTAGCATAATGCAGAGCAGATACAGTTTAATACACACAAATAAGCTAAACTTTTTTGTCATTTGTACTAGTAATGTTACTAATATCAATTCTTAATATTCGCGAATACGAATACGAATGAAAATCTGAGCCAATATTCACCGAATTCGAATACGAATATTCAATTTAAATAGTTAGTGCAATAAAATAAATTGAGAAAAACTGTCACAATACTATAGTTATTTAACATTATTATGACAATCCAATGACTGAATTTGAAATCATTAATTTAGCACCTGAATGCAACGTTTTGAAATTTCTGGTGGAAAGTAAATAAGAAAATATACGACCTATAGTCAGGCAATATTTAATGACACTACCAGCGACTGTTCCAAGCGAGCGAAATGTTTAGTGATGCTTATTCCTCTGCTGAGCTTTGATTTATACTTTAACAAGAATAATTAATTAATACAACAAGATTACACTTTTTAAGTACCATGTCCCTGTGAAATATATTTTTTTTCTGTACTAAAACAAGATTATTATTTTGCGTTCAAGACAAACGGCTGTATGCAAAAATACTTAAAGTAGCTTTGCCAAGCAATGTTGAGTAAAGTTGTATAATATAAATGAATATCATAAAGTTATTGGCCACATACGAAAACTAGTTCTTTTGAAAGGATTTTTGTCTGTTTATGCAATTATAATAATTTTTTTTCCAACTTTAGCCTCATAATATCGCTGCTTTCATTGATGTCATTTATAAAGACTTGTTTCTAAATATGCAAATGGGCCAAATTTTTTGTGAACTAAATATTTATTTGTTCCTAGTTTTTATTTATATGTTTGTTCAAATATTAATAGAGCGGTTGAAAAGAATTTAAAATAATTTTAAATTTATAAATTACCAGGAGACTATAAGAGCTATTAACTATATTAGAAATTGGCGTGAATCAATAAGTCGAGAAATAGAGTTTATAGGACAGCAAGAGCATATCTTGAAAAATCTTGCTGAGGACTTGCTTGTGACTTTTCAATTTCAGCTATTGTTTCTGTTAATAAATTTATTTTTTAATTCAGTTTATACATTTTATGATTTATATAAATACTAATATGAGTTATATCGATATTACAATCAGCATTTTTAAAGTTTTTATGCAATTGTGTAGAAAACATTTTTTCATATATTTGAGGCATTAAAAAATTGTTTTAAAAGCATTAGCCCGTTAGCATTTGAAATAAGTCTTCACTTCGCTGCTGACACCAATGAAATCTACGGTTATGGCAACCTATATTTTAATTTAATTTTTTTAAACGTTTTCAGTTGGACTTTTTACCGTTACGGAACAAATGTCGAGGCACGAACTTCAATGTTTTTGGTTCTTTTGAAATAACTAATTATAAATGTTTTATTAATATTATTAAATTTTTATATATATTTCTATACATCTTGCAAAATAGGAAAGATTTGTATTTTTAATTATTAACATAAGTTAGGGCAACAATTAAAATATTTGTCATATTTCTTTGAAAATTTTTCTGGAATTTTTTTTTTCAATATATATGCAATTAGTGTTTTAACTTTTAGTTAGCAGTTATTTTTGGATTAGTGTTGAATAAGAAATTCTCATCAGAAAGAAAAGCGAAAATATAGCTAAAATATTTGTGAATAAATTGTAAAATTTAGTAATAAAATTTCATATAAAATTATTAAGTAAAATTCCAACTTGTCTTATTTAAAGCAAATTAAAAGGGGAAAATTAATGCTGTTGTATAACCAAATCTATATATTTTTTTCAAAATTTCAAGGCTCTAGCAACTAATTCGGGTAGAGGGCGCAAAAACACTACATACCTTTAATGACGTTTTGAAAGTTCACATCTGGAGTTCAATTTACGGGGAGTTAAATTTCCTTCTCTTTTCTCGTAAAAGCCTTACAATTTACGTATAAGACGTGTTTACCACTTTTATGTGAAACAAATTTTTTGAGATATAAGTTGGGTCTGGGATTTCCCGGACTTTTGCACTTCCCGGGAAACGGGAATAAGAAAATTATGTTTCCGGGAATTCCCGGGAAAAGTTAATTTTCTAAATTTAATAGATTTATTTAATGAAAATTGCCGAAATTACGATTGTTGTATTAATGTAAGTATTCTTTTTAAATAAAAGTTTATATAAAACTAATTCTAAAACAAATCTTTAAGAATTTTTAAGTGAATTGTATCAAATAGAATTTATCGTTATGACACAGTAGGAGATTCTATAAAGACTAATTGACGACTACATCGCAGTTAGTTACACAATTTATTTTAATGCCTCCAAATCATTTTATAAAGAACTTACCGTAATGTTTCTTATTTTTCTTGTAAATTTTCTAGACCGATTCTTATCGTTAAGTAAAAGCAAGTTACAGAAGAATATTCAGCTGAGCTGAATTTTACATACCCTGAGCCACAATCTATCTATGTGTCTTTGATTATTAATTTTATTTATCTTAAAACACTTCCTTCATGGTTTCAATAATTGCATCGACTTATAATAAATTTAATTAGTGTCAACTCAAAGTTTTTACAACTTCTATGATCTTAAAATTTCCACTACACTTTTAAAAATGTGTTCATTAATTCTAAGGGAATTCACTCAAAGTTCGTTTAATATTGAATTATTTGCTTTAGAAAATGATTAGGGAGCACTGTAATCATTGATACTTATACAGAGTATTTCACTTTGTTCTGTTATAGTGATTAAACCGCATATATAACTAAATTTATCTTACATGTACTTTTCGAAGCAAGCAAACATTTTTCTCAGCTTAGGAGAAATGGTCTGACTTTAATTTTATACAATTGTTATGAAATTCCTGTATAACTAATTTGATTATTTTGGCTTGAGCTCGGTTTTCATTTAAGTTGAACTGACGTATCCATAGCTCCCGCTAATCTCATCAGAGTTCTTTACCGCTTAGACCACTCGACCAAAGTCGGTGGTTTGCAGTCAAGAGTTGAATATCATCTACTTTTAATCATTTTGTACTGTCAGTCCTTAAGCTGTATTTCATTTGATAGTTATTCATATTAACCTTTTTTCTTTTGTCTTGAGTTAAGCTTCTTTTTATTATTTCTCTATTCTAGTATGAATTATCATTGATAATTACAAGCACTAGTGTGTGTGTGAATGTTTGTTTGTTCAGTTTATTTGAACATGTACATCCTTTTTGCTAGGTGCCTTTAGAATTTAACAATTAAATTAGGAGTTAGGTTTTTATCCAAAGAAATTTGATAATTTTGGCTTGAGTTCGGTTTTATTTTAATTTATATAAACGGAAAATTAAAAGTAGACTTTTCTTGGGAATGCCCTCCCGAGAATTCCCGATTCCCAAACCCTAGATATAACTCTATTGCAGCAAATACTCCACATCAGTTTAATCCATTAACATAATCTAGCCACAACATATGAAAAGGAAAAACCCCTTAGAAAACAAAAACTAAATAAAAAAATCAGTGCGATAAGCAAAATCTATTACAATAGCATATGTTCAATTTACAAATTAAAGTTTACACCACCGATCAAACCAAAATACCCGTAAATACATAAATTTTCATACGAGAAATTCAGCATATTGTACAAAACAAATAAACTTTACTAAATTTTATTTTAGTTACCTTTACGGTTTAAGATTATGCGTCCCACAAAAGATTGAATTGTAAATACTTTTCTTTATAGGTAAAAAGCAGTATATTATTTAAATTAAAGACTTAAAAAAATTACACAAGCAGCTTGATGCGTATAAACCATTTTCTTAGTCAAGCACGCTTCAATAAGCTTCTATAATTTTATTTAAATTTACCTATAAGAAAATTATTTTGTTGTCCTTTAATAAAAGTTACTTTTTATTGATGTTTCTTTATGTTAAGAAATTTGTCCAATAACAACCCAAGAATGCAGACAACCTGTCACAAGACAAATCAAGTGACTGGTTCCGAAGGACCAGCAACCTGTTCGAGCTCTGGAACTTTATATTGACATAATAAAGATACTTAGTGATAGGTTCCTTAAGATACTCATCATATGGTTATTTATTTAAATTATTGTAATTTTAACAAATATTATTGATTTGGAAAAAATCTACTTGTACATACTTATGTATGTTGAAGCCAATTGGTAAAAAATTGTCGGCAGGTGTATTACATAATTTATCATATATTTTTAATTAACTTGTCAATTCATTTTATGACCATTTAATTTAACAAAGTAAACTTTGCTTTTAATCGTAATTAACCATCTCAATAGTTTTTAAATTAAAAACTGATAACAGCAAAATATACATGAAAAAAACAAAACCAATTTTTGCAACCAAATATAATTTAACTCGTAAACATAGAACAATGTCATATTAAAATCGTCGAAAAGAATGTTATTTTAAAATTTGTGGTGTAGCGATTTTACTTCAAAGGTATTTCATGTCAACTCAACAAGATTTTACAACAACCTACAAAGAACATTTTCCTTTGAAAGTAACTATATTTTAACTATATTTTTAATGTGTTTTTGTAAACAATTAATATTCTACTGAATAAGTAAAATATTAATTTTGGAAAATAGTGCGATTATAAATTTAAAAAACATAAATATTAGAAATTCCCAAAAAAGTCACGAATTTAAAACATGGCAGCACATGGCCAAAAAAACTTGTTCGACATCACACTATACCAGTATTAAATGTATAGTTGTTCTTGTTATTACATTTATTTTTTCTACATACCGTCTTACATCTGCAATTAGAGCAGGAAAAAAGCCTGCCTGTGTAGTATCCCTACGGTAAATGGATCTGACACAAAATAAGTCACGTGACCGGTCCCCAGGTGGTAGGCTCCAGTCCGAGCTCTAACACTTCCTATGAAGCGGACCACCCACTTTTACATGGGGATGGCCTAGGATGGGGTTGATTGATACTTTGTATGCACCTTGTATCTTGTCTCTGAACTATCTTATGGAGTCATAATTGGTGTAGAATAATATATGTTATATATAAATATTATTCCAAAATTCAGCTGTAATTATCGATTAATCTATTTTTTTATTGTTACAAATCCAAGTAGAAATTGTATATTATTTTTAAGCGGTGTCTTTGATAGGATTCGAACCGGCAACCTGCGGCATGACAGGCTAGTACACTATCCACTCGACCACAGGGGAACTTATATTTCAATATTATAAATACCAGTAAGCTCTCATTGAAGGGAGACAATTAATATTATATAGATACTATGTGATAGGCCTTAGATGCAGGTGCATCGAATTTGTTCAGTGCCGCTTCCTACAATACTAGCCGGAGTACCAACTAAGTTGACTGAGAATTGTTAATATGTGACCATTTACACAATATGTCTTTTTTCACCATTCACTACACCTTATTTTTGGTACCAGTCTCATTTGTTCAAGTCATAGGACGAGTACTTTTGGATCATTTGTCACCAAATTTTCCGTAGGAATATGATACAGTAAGAAAATAAAAAAACATCATTGATTACTTTGTTCATGTCTAAGCTTTGATATTGTTTAAGCTTCTTATTGATTTAAATAAAAGTTTGCTACAATAACTTTAGCTTTTCTATGAAATTGTTGGGTAAAGGTTCCCTGATGATCTGCATTTAGCCCCAGTGAAATTCGCATAGGAACTACCTAATACCCCTTAGTAATCAATGTCAATGTGTTTTTATAAACAATTAATATTCTACTGAATAAATAAAATATTAATTTTGGGAAATAGTGCGATTATAAACTTAAAAAACATAAACTATATATTATGTTGATTTAATATTATAGCACAGTAAAGTCAAAATAAAATTGATGCTGAAATAATACGAAAAATCATGTTAAATCAAAGTTATTTCAAGTTGAAACACCATGAATTTGATGTAGGTATTTTATTAAGCATTTGTATATGCATCAGAAAATTTTGTGTTTTAATTGGCTGCCCTACCCAAGATTTGAACTCGAGCCACTTGCTAAGCTAACGCACGCTAGCCACTGCTGCGACAAGAGCTTCAAACCTTACTTCAGATATACACTAAATAAATACATTCATAAGAAACATAATTTTCACTTTAATTCAACATGCTTTCATTGATGATTTAACACAAAATTATTTGAAACCAAAGTTATGATCATGTTGATTTAAGATGAAATGTAACGTAGATAGCAGTGTTATTTTAACAGTGAAAAATATTTTGTTTGTATTTGTATTTATTTGTTTAGTGAGTCTCGCACAACAAGATTAAGATCTTATAAATTAAAGTGCTAGTGAGAATGCACAAGATTATAGATTCATATTTAGATCACATACGTATAAATCAACAATTAATTACATATAAATTTGATTGTTATT